>JAXDDX010000015.1:0-1200000 GCA_034670405.1 Hoplostethus atlanticus | reverse complement strand
TTTCTCTTGCTTGGCTGATTGGATTTGGTGCCAGATCATGCATTTTGCACTGTTGTATCAAGTAACCTATTACTTTCTAGGTATCTTGACAGCCTCTGCACTACTACACTAAAGAAAATCTTCCCTTCTACGTTAATATGAAATGGAGTCTTTCTCTTTGGAAATGAAAATACCACCTGCTGATGATCTAGGAATAAGTTGTTTCTTCCATGCTGTCTTCATAAGCTTCCACAAGAATCTCAACATATCTGGTGCCCTTTTATACAGCTGGTAGGGGACTCCATTAATCCCTTGTGCACCTTACTACATTCTGCACCTCTTTCCAGTCGGGAGGGCTAACATCTATCTGGTGGTCCATTTGCTATTATCGGTGGGATATCTGTATGCACCTTTTCTAGGTGGTCTTCTAACTCCTGCTCTATTGCTTTCAGACTGCCACTCTTCTCTTTACTAAATAGAGCTTTAACAAAGTTAAATGGGTCTTTGTAGAGAGTTATCCAGCTTGTTCTTCCTTCAATTTTTCTGCTTTCCTCAAAGCTGACAAATGACTTTTCACATTTCTATGCAGGACATCGATACCCTCAATCTATCACCTTCCTCCACTGCTTCCTAAACTGCCTCCATTCTTGAATGAGTCTGTCAATCTCCTGCTGTTGCCTGGACTTAATTGGTTCTGAGACTTTTTTATTCTTCTCATAAACTCCAACTTTCTACCCTATAATTGTGAATAATATCCCCATTTTTCTCTAGCTTTTTCTCAACTGTTCCCATAAGCCTATCAAGCGCCCTTATCCAATCTGTATTAACAGCTTCCCATACACTCCTCTCAGTAGCCCTCAGACATTTTACTCTACTCTTTACATTTTACTCCTTCCTTTCTTGGCTGGCTGGCCTCAATACCCTCCTGACCTAGCATTTATCTGCTAATGCCTGCCTCCTCAGTAACAGGGATACTGATATCCTGCGAACTATTGTTTGTTTCCCGCGCTGGACTTCACCCAACTGACTTGACTGGCTTCTTAAGAAACACTGGTCAATGCGAGGTCCCTGAACACCCTCTCTCAGATATCTCTTCCTCCCTTGATGTATTCTGAGGCTCTTAAGAGTTGGTATCTTTTCCCAGCCACAGGCGCACACATGAAGCTTCTTTCTCTCTATATCTGAACTAGTGGCTTCTGTTGAAGTGCCCTCCTTACTCAAAATCAAGTCCATTCCAAGGTCTATAGCTATGAACCTTGCCTATGAGTCTTCTTCCACCCCTGTTCTCGCAGACCCCTGGGGTATTTTTCCTTTTCTTGTTAATAGTTAATAAGGGTGTATCCAACTTACCCAGGATACAGCCCCAGTGGGGTCTATTTCCTCCTATCAACTGTCTTTCCAAATAAACCACCCACAGAAATTCATTGTTTTTTTCCCTTGACATGGTGGTATTGAACTGTATTATTATTGTGTTTCTTCTACCATGTGATATGCTAGTAATTGGGTTTCCTGTTTAAAAGTTGACAGTTAAAAAATTATTCTTTGAGAATATTTAGTGAGTTGGCTTCCCAAAAGCATGCCACAGTTAAAAGGACCACTGGACTAAACATGCTAACAGTGACATTAAGGAGGCTAATGATACTACCATCCAATAAAACTAACCCAAGGTAAGACACACAACAAATTTTGTAATGGATGGTATATATTTTTATTGTATGTGAAATTATTGTTGGATTTATTATGTGTAGGAAGAGTCATTCACATAATACTCATTTTTAGTGTCGTGTAGCAGCTACTAATGTAATAACCCTCATTAAAATAAGAAGTGCACATGATGTAAGAAATTACTTCTAAGTAGTAACATAAAAATCGTTGAATAATGTAATAAAATTTAGCTGATCTGTAGAGTAACTTCAAAACTCCAGCATTATCTGAACGTGTCTGGATTTTCCCCTGTGCCACCGCACCATTTGCACAGCCCTTGTGACAACTTTGCCTTTTTCTTTTAATGCGTGTGGTAAAAGGATGACCTTAATTTTAGGAGTGTTATTGAATCTGTTTTAAACTTTTGTACAGTAGCCCGATTTGGCAGCTTAAGCAATAAAAAGACTGGGGGCCTTGGTGAAAACAGCCAATAAGGTAAGGCACAACTAACTGAAATCTTTGAGAGGTGTATGGTGAAGAACAGCATTCTTCACTGGTCACCAACTTAGAGGGCAGTTTTTTAGTTGATACCCTCTTTCAGGTACTTGAACTCAAGAGTAAAAGACTCATACATCCTCCACTGCAATTAGATCGCTTCATTTGCACGTGAAATGATGCAGTATCGTATGCCTGTACAAGAACCTTGCTTTTTACACTGACACACTACCAACATTTTATTGCACTCTATTTAGCTACTGACTCCTTGTCTGGCCTTATCAACTCATGTTGGTCTACAAGGGGCATATGTTAGGGCGATTTATAGGTTTTTTATGTGTTTTATTAGGTGTTTTACTGCAAACCCTGTATGCAGACCAAATTCCCTTATGGGTCAATAATGTTTTGTATTCAAGTGAATTGAATCAGGATTTGGTACTCCCTGCATCCTGTTTAACACCTGTGCCAGACAGCAACGAAGTTTGTGTGACGTTTACTTTGGCTTCGTTCACCCATGAATGCAGCAAATGTTGACAAAATTAGAAAAACAGCTTCTATTGCACCACAGTGCATTGTTGTGTAGTGTGCTACTGGCTGCATTAGAAAAAACATCTTGTTTGTTTTGGCTGGTCTTCGTAGCTTTGTGGCTCTTTGTGCAGCTTGCAACAATCAGGTGGTGAGATGAAGTGACAATGCGGCAATTGAGTGAGAGTGATTGTCAATACTTCAGTCTTAAATATGATCGTGCATTGAAGGGTGAAAAGGTATTATATTATTTCATACTGGGCATTATTGTCATTGCAATAAAAACATTTCACAAAAGTAGATTTATCCCAGTAAATCAGATCTACTCTGCTTTACCCAAAATAAATATTATTCCAAGAATATTACAATATTCTGACCTGTGCAATAACCATAAACAAATCGACAACATAATGCAATTTTTTTCTACACTGGTGTGTGTGCAGGGATATAATTTGTCATCCTTGTTACCCAATAAAAGTGGCAAGGCAGAAAATCAATATATACTTTGTCTCCATGTCCAATTACCTCTCTTTCTTCAGCAGCTCCTGACTGATGATGACCAGCTGCCCAGAGGCATCGTGGGACTTCTTGGTCATGGATTCCAGGTCTGCCTCCACACGCATCTTCTCCCTGGCGAGGGCTTCTACTTTCTTTTCCCCTGAGCAAACTTTGCCCTCCAGTGCTGGTGGGAGGAAGAAGCAATGTGTTAGATGTGAGTTTTATTTGAATTATCTGTAATACATAAAGTCCTTGTTATTGTATTAAATTCTCACAATTATCTACTTAAGCCCTATTCAAATTGGATTAGTTTTACTGGGGGAGGTCATGTAATTGTAATTATTACTCATGTGCTATTTTTAATCAAATAAGACAGTAAGTGCTGGCTGCAGTCCTTCACTCACCACACATACAGGCACTGCCCAAGCTTAGAAAGCACTGGGAGGGTAAAATCGACACTAATGATGGCCAGTGCCCAACTACACATTAACAGAATGATGAGTTGTACATTGACAGGTCTGCCATCTTTTTTCCAAAAAACATGAACTAGATATTCTCCTATAGGGTAGACAAAAACCACTTAGCACTATTGTGATTAGAGACAAGCTTTCTGTAATTCACATACAAGCTCTCGTGCTTGCTTTCATCATAGGTCATGAACAAGTGAAAACTAGCAGTTTACCAGTGATCTGTGATTTGAGGGCGTCAACCTGTGAAGTGAGAGTAGAGACCTCTTTTTCCCTTTTCAACAACTTCTCCATGGTTTCTGTCGGAAAAAAAAGGAACCGCAGTTAGTGTCTTTAAATTTTCAAAGCAGATCCGAGGGATCCAAAATGAATGCACTCATGAAAGCACTCATGACTGAAGACCCATTTGTTTTAGAAAACAAAACAATAACACAATAATTTAGTATCACTTTGGAAAGTGAAACTCTGAAATGTTATTTTGTTCATAGCCAGTTGAGGAGCGTGTATGAAATAGAAAGCAGGACATATGAACAAAAATACTGTAATTACATCTGGAATGATTTTGTTTTCCAGCCCTGATTCTGAACTTACAAGGCAAATAGGGCAGCTGCAATGTATAAATGTATCATTTTTGTGAAAAGGTAACAAATATTAGACTCGGTGAACTTTGATACCTTCAATATTCTGTTTCAGCTTCATCTTTTCATCCGAAATGTCATTATCTTCTATCACCTACACAAGAAAGAAAGTATTGAGACAGTTGAGAGGAAATTGAAGGAAAGGAGAATTCTATTTATGGTTGGTGCAACTTTAAATTCGGTATTAGATGATTCATTTTCTACTTGTTTGCCACAAGAAAGCATACAAATAAATACAGCTGCATCAGACCCAAAAATCCATTCCCGTCACCCGGCCACTCACGTTTGCATCGTGGGATGTATAGCGGTCTGCCTGGATGGCCCGGAGCCGGTTTGCTGTCACCCGCAGCTTCTCCTCCAGGTTCTGGATCTCCTCTCTGCTCTCTGCCTGGGCCTTCTGTAGCGCCTCATAGTCCATCATCTTCTTCTCTGAAAGCTCCAGCCTCTCCCTCAGCTCTTCCCTGGTTTTGTCCTGCTCCAACTGAAGCTTCTCCAACTCTGCCAGCCTCTGCTCTGCTTTCTGCAGCTTCTCGGTAACCTCCTTTAGTTCCAGGGCCTGCTTGGTGCTTTTGGCTTCAGCCTGGGTCCTCCATGTCTGGCTGTCCTCGGCCAGCTGGTCCTTGGCCTCCTGGAGGCGAGCGCAGAGGTCCTCGCGTTCCTTGGTCAGAATAGCCGCCTCGATCTTGTGTTTGGCCTTGAGATTCTCCATTTCCAGTTGATGCTCCATCTTCAGGCTTTCCAGGGTGGTTCTCAGCTCCTGCGGGTCCTGCTCTTGGCCTTCCGGAGCAGCATGGTCAGTGCTCAATGAGGCTTTCAGGTCCTCCAAGGAACGTTGGTGGCCGTTGACTAAGGTGTCCAATTTTGCCTGCCGAGAGAAGAGAATTATCTACACTGAAACATGCATTCTTCTAGGGTTAGACCAATATATCCGGACGATATTTTCTGATTGTCCAAATAAAAAAGGCAAAAAAAAATCTACTACTACTACTGCCACCACTACTACTACTACTATAACTATGAGTATTACTACTACTACTACTACTAATACTGCTACTACTACTACCACTACTACTACTACTACCACTATATGGCTATGACTATTACCACTACCAGTATTACTACTACTACTACTACTACTACTACTATTTACTACTACTACCACTACCAGTATTACTACTACTACTACTACTGATACTACTACTATATGGCTATGGCTACTACCACTACCAGTATTACTACTACTACTACTACTACTACTAATACTGCTACTACTACTATTTACTACTACTACCACTACCAGTATTACTACTACTACTACTACTGATACTACTACTATATGGCTATGGCTACTACCACTACCAGTATTACTACTACTACTACTACTACTACTACTACTGCTACTACTACTATTTACTACTACTACCACTACCAGTATTACTACTAGTACTACTACTACTGATACTACTACTATATGGCTATGGCTACTACCACTACCAGTATTACTACTACTACTACTACTACTAATACTGCTACTACTACTATTTACTACTACTACCACTACCAGTATTACTACTACTACTACTACTGATACTACTACTATATGGCTATGGCTACTACCACTACCAGTATTACTACTACTACTACTGCTACTACCACCACAACGACTACTATGGCTATGACTACTACCACTAACAGTACAACTACTACTGATACTACTACAACCACTACTACTACTACTACATCTTTTGCTGCTTGCAGCTATAGTCATCATTCTTTTATTATTTTGTGTTAGCGTCCCATGGTGTTTTTACACCATTTAGGGGCTTTTCCATCCTGATGAGAATACAATTCTGGGGGAAACACTGAGTACTCATGATTTATTGGAATTTCTAAATTCAAAATGCCATATCAGTTGAACCTTGATACCTATATAGATGAAATTCAGAGAACAACACTGAAATTACCTCATTAAAACGCATCCAAATCCGACAGTTTTGGATTAAAAAGATTATCTGGATCAAATAAAATATGGTGGACTACCTTCCAGGTGTCCATCATCTCCATGTTCTCCTTGGTTGCCTGTTGGACTTTCTGCTTCAGCTCACTGATCTTGTGGTTCTGTTTATCCACCACGGCCTTCAGCGAGTCTCTCTCCTGCTGGCTTGCTGCTAGGGCCGCCTCGTACTTCCCCTTGAGCTCGCTGCTCTCCTGATAGTGTTTGCGGCCTTCCGACAGCAGCTGCTCCCGGAGGAGGAGGGTCTCCGGTTGGGCGCCCGACCCAGGGGTGGCATCGCCATCATGGGCTCGCTGCGAGTCGGAGTCGGGGCCTCTGAGCTGAGCCTGGAGGCTCTCGATCTCGGCTCGCCTCAGGCCAAGCTCCTCCTCCAGCTGCACGATGCGACTCTGTTCTTCAACCGTGGTTTGCTGAAGAGAAATATAGAACATCCATCATTGCTATTACAGGTTTCCCCGTTGTTGCCGTAGCAGAAAGATGTCAGCCTTCCAAATGGATGACCTTATTACTGTGACAGGTGAAAGATGTCCTGCAACAGAATGACGTCATTCCAAAGAAACGATGACATCCATAAAGCATCACACTCACACACACACACACACACACACACACACACACACACACACGATTGAATGTTTATGTGCAGAAATCAGGCGTCAGGAAATGGCAGAATCACAAGCACTGAAGCCGGGCCTGTAAATGATTAAGCATTCAAAGGGAAATCCGTCCTTGCATATTAGGGATTGGAAATGAACAGGTCAAGTGCAATCTACGGTGAGATCCCGAAGTACCCGGACAGCGACACATTAATGTTTTGGCTCCCCACTGTACTCTTTACTTGGGATGTGAGATGATACACTGACTGTCGCCTTTAATTTGCACAAAATAAAACTACAACCGATTTTCTCTGTAGTCCCCTATTTCAGGGTCCGCAAGAGTTTATGATTATATTCATGAAGTAGACATTTTTATTCAGATGTTCTTATTGTTTTTAAAAGAGACACCACATAAACATTACCACACTCTATATCTTATTTCCAGGTTCCCTTTCCAGTTTTTTTAGTTTAGCTGTGGACAATGCTTGGCTCTAAAGTACTCCGAGGCGGCGTAGATTATGGTTAGTTAAATGAGTGTTAGGGTCTTAGTTATAAAAACACCAGTAGCCAACATACTTGCCCCTTGTTCCTAATGTTTTCTATGAGGAATTAATATGAATTAATATTGGAGAAACAACCATTTACAGTACGTTAAGATTGACAGAGATTTGTAAAAGTTGTGTTATCCATGTCTATCTTTAGGGTTTACCCACCTTTTCTTTAAGATCTGAAAACATAGCATACATTATAGTAAAAAGTGCGGGACATTAAAATAAAACTTGTCCAAATAGTTTTGGTCAACTTGAAAAGGCAAAGGCTTTAGTTGTCAGAAGCGTAATAGAGATTTGTTGACCCTTAGCCTTGTGAATGACTCACCCCTAGTGCTGTGCATTCCAGTTAGCATTTCTCTAGCAGGCCAAAAACAAGTCTTAAAAAAGGGGTATTCTCAATGTATTGACAGCACTAGGGGTGAATGCAAAATCAATGCATGCTTATTTTATTTTTTTATTGTATTTTTAATTTGTTGTTTTGGCTACAGCAAAACTAAGGTGTGACAGCTTTATTTCAAGGAAAAGGTAAATCTAAAAATAACAGTATCTGTACGCTGTAGCAGACAGCATAGCTTATATGTACTTGTCATTCTCTCCTTCTGATCAGCCTATAGCATGTCCTAGTTATGTTCCAAACTGAAATGACAAGAACTGGATACAAACATTTATTCTCAACCCAACTATGGTTGCCCATCATGAATAATAAGTTGTTGTACTTTAAAGGTTTTAGACAGTGAGGAGCCAAAGCGAACAGCGAGGAGCCAAAGCGTCAAATGTGCCACTGTCCAAATATTTGTGCAGCTCACAGTATGTGCAAAGACGTGGAAGATGAGAGGATAGGGCAGCCATTCTCTTCACTGTCTAGAAGCAGCCAGGCAAATACAATAAAGCCAACAGCGAATGTCAGGACACGGTGACGCTACATACAGATGATTGCAGACGCCCTGCACGCAACGCATCTAACCAATTGCAGTGAAAAAAAGGAGAAGAAATAGGACCCTGTTGCACAGTGCATAGATGTTAATTTCAACCATCTGGGCAAACAATCAAGTAGACCTTTGCTACTTGAATGATGTCAAAGAAATTGCCTGAATGGCACAACACACAAAGAGTGAAAGAGTTTCTATGCAAGGTTAATGTCCTCGACCGCATCTGAAGACAATTTTGAAGTGAAGAATTTCGATAGCTTAGCGGAGGATCAAAGCCAAAACAAGATCAAATCTTTTTCACCTTGGTTCTCTTACCCAACCTCAAGGATACTGCGTCATGTGAGCATCTTCCCTGTTGGCAAAAGCAGACCTTACTGCATATAGGAACCCGACATTTTAAAGCTTTTTGATAACGTTTGATGCCCTGAAACCAATAGTGATCCCAAAAGCCAGTATGGCAGCAACAAGTATGGATTTTTGATCCCCAGCTTTTTGCTGAGGTTTTCTCTCTGAAGGGCAGCATCACATTTGCAACTGAAAGACATATCTTTGGTCTTTTTTTGGTACTACAGTAAACCATGGGTGGTAAATAGGCATTAGTGCAATGATTTTTTTTTTTTTAACTATTTACCTTAAACATACAGGTACCAAATGTAGGTCTGGAATGTAGGCTGAAAGTAATCTAAAAGGTAATCCATAAGCGATTACATCCATTTTTCATTGATTCATAATGCATAACTGAAAACCAGCAATCACTTATTTGTTACTGATTACAATTCCGTGAATAACTGCTCCATAATAAGTGCAGATTTTAGGCTGATTCGCCCAACACTGTAGTCTCCGGAGCTAATAAATGTAATTGTACTGTCACCTAAAAACTGCAACTGGCACCTGATCCAATGTCCTTCCCTTTTAAATAAAAAATAAAAAAATAACAAAAAAACACAACAAAAGGGAGGTGAACAGCCAAGGCCGACTGTGTGTTTCCTATTAGATCCGGAGGTGAATGCTTTATGGGAACCTCTGGGCCAGGACAGAGGAGCATTATTACTCTGATTTATGATATCATAGCAAGGGAAAGGGAGGAGGAGGAGGAGGGGAGGGGGTTCAGGCAGATAAAGTAGGTGTGCGTACGTATTTAAAAGTTTTTTGCTCCTCTTGAAGCAATATTTTATTTCAGTCATTTTCAGTTTTTATCATCTCCACCTTCTGTCGGGGATCTGGGCATTCAGGCTTTTTACGGACTGCATTCGATTGCACGTTTTGTGCGTTTGTATGCATAAAATATAGTGTGCATTGTGCATTGACCCATACGGTTGTAAATGGTTCCAGAAATTAAATATAATCCCGGATGTGCTTTTACTTGGAAAAGGTGGAAAACTGAAAATTCACTGAATGTCCAACATCAAGCAAACTTGATGTTTGATGTTTGTTTTTACATGTATGTGGAGATAGCGGCAGTGCTAGCTGTTGTTGCCAGTGGAGAAAAAGTGAGAGTCACATCCCTTATGCAAAAAAACCCAAACATATCTTGCTGCATTGCATTGTGGTCTATCGAGGCTGCTGTTGGTAGAGAAATTGAACAAAATGGTGGAAAATGGTCAAGAATGTTCTGCTCCATTGTAAATGCTGGAAATATCTCAGTGTGACATCACTTTGTCTACGCTTGGCCAGTTATCCACGCTAATAAGAAAAATACCACCAAACAAGAAAATGGACCCAGGAATGCAAGATTACTCAGTGCTTATATTGGCTCTGAAAAATTGGTTACCGGTGCACCTCTAATTTGAGCGAATGGAAGTGTGGACACCAAAGAGCAGTACGACTGAGACCTGTGCAGCCGTGAGTTCCACCACTATCAACAACAAAGCAAACAGACGGGGGAACAAGACAGCAGCTACGGGCAAAAGGGGGGGAGGGGGTCATGGCTTTTTACCCTCTTCTTCTCTAATTCTTTCTGAAGCGCCTCTGCTCTCGACTTTTCGAGGAGCAGGCTCTGCTCAAGCTGACGAATATGGGCATGTTCCAATTTCGTCTGAGTCTACAGAGAGAGAGACAAAGAGAGAGACAGGGAGAAGAAAAAAAACGACAGAACGGCAGAGGAGACGGACAGCTTCGCAGACGGCGGAGCTGAAAACGGTCGAGGCGTGGCATCTCCGAGATACTCAGAGGAAAAGTCTGAGTTGGTGTAGGCCAGACATTAACTCAATAGTAAGATATTAGCGCTTATTTTCAATGGTGATGTTGAGATACTTGCGGGGAGAAACAAGAGACAGACGGAGAGTTATATATTCTCTTCAATAAAACTAACTGCAATTAAAAATGTAATTCTAACATTTATTCTCACGAAGGAATGTTCATTATTTTATTAATAAATAAACTGAAAATGCATCTTCTACTCATGCACTATTGTACAGTGTGAACGATCAGTTGGTCTATTTTAGACATGGCTGACATGGGCATTGCCTCAGGGTGTGGCTTAGGTTTCCATCCCTGTCAGTTGCGGCTCTGCACACCCAGAGCAGCAACTGGTGATTAGCAGATAGGAGCTTCGGCAAACTCCTATTTAGAGTCGGCCTTTCCTATTAGATATCCTTTTAACTGCACTTTAAGCGCGTCTTATCCTATTAAGCGCTAAGCCTATTGTCTTTTTTTTATCCTTTCGTGTGTCAATACGGCTTCTGTGCGGCGAAAATCACGCCGGAATATCATAAAGTGAGGGGAGAGATTAGGAGGTGAGGCAGCTTTTTAAAAAATAAATCTGGATTCTGAAGTAGTACGCTTGACTGTGACGTGTCAAGGAGGTGCCAGGGCTGGAAACATGCATCTCGCGGGTTATTCTTTCAAATTTTAGGCTAGGCTGAAGGTTTAAAGGGTTTCATAACATTTCAGTCACATTTTGTACGGTGTGTAAATACAAATTTGTTTCTTTGCATATCCATTTTGGAGTCAGAGCGCAAGGCCAGCCAGGAGCAGTGTCGTATTTGCTGAGGTGTGAATACGCAAAAAGGGAATGCATTTTCACACCGTTCCGGTGTGGTCTCTCGTGGGACACAGAGGAGACCGACATTGTGCCTTATCAGATGGATTTCAACCACTTAGGCAGTTGCTTGAAGCCTGTCATTTATTCAGGGCCTTCAACACCTCGTAGTTTGGCCCTAACAAATCGGGAGACACTGAAAGCCGCATGGCCTTGCTGCTACAATAGCTGAGAAAATATCTCTACTATCGAGGCAGCGGGATAGCATAGTAAGTAGGAAGATCGTCCTTGCAGCTGCAGGGCTCGGGCTCAAGCTCCCGTGATGAAGTTCCCTTGAGCAAGACGCTGAGTCCCTACCAGCTCAAGGGATGCTGCTCTCTAGCTGACCTCTGACCTCCCTGTGGACGGGGGGGCAAGAGAAGAGATGAATTTTCGGGAATTTCTGACATCCCAGCCCTGTACCACATACCGATCCCCTTCAAAAGGTTTGGATAAGGTCTGGAGAATGTGTTAAGGTGCATTCCCGAGTAAAGTTTGTTTTTTATAGATCCCAACGTTTTGCGTGGAAAGCATCTTTCCTGCGTGTAAACACCTTTAGTACATCTCGTATCAATACGTTAATACAATACGTCTTGAATCCCCAGGGTTTTGAATCACTCTGGTCATGAAGAACCGTCTACCGTAACACGCTTAAACGCGGTCCATGGTATTAGAGGATACACTGAATATCAATATGAGGTACTTTCATACATTATGGTGGTTAGAGCATCACACATACACAACAAACAGCACATTACGTTATTCATACTGATATGTCCTCATAAATACCTCCAGGTCTCCTTTGGTGATGGATTCCTCCTCCACTCTGAACTGGAGGTCCTCCACTTTCCTGGATGGGCAAAGTTGCATGGGATGTGACACAGAAGAAGAAACCATCTAGTATCATCTGAATCACTTTGAGAATGATCGGGCAGCTCGGACTCCGGCTTGACAACTGGGGTTTTCTATTCCAGATTTATGCCACAGTTTCGGTCTACACACTCCTACAACTAGATGCTGCATTCCCACAAGGTAATCAGTTGGATGAACTTCAATAATGTCCAATTCATGGTAAAATGTTTTTTTTTTTTAAACTGTCTAAAACCTTTAAAGTACAACAACTTATTATTCATGATGGGCAACCATAGTTGGGTTGAGAATAAATGTTTGTATCCAGTTCTTGTCATTTCAGTTTGGAACATAACTAGGACATGCTATAGGCTGATCAGAAGGAGAGAATGACAAGTACATATAAGCTATGCTGTCTGCTACAGCGTACAGATACTGTTATTTTTAGGTTTACTTTTCCTTGAAATAAAGCTGTCACACCTTAGTTTTGCTGTAGCCAAAACAACAAATTAAAAATACAATAAAAAAATAAAATAAGCATGCATTGATTTTGCATTAACAAATGTAGCACGAGTAACAATAAATATTCCCTGTGTTGTTACCTTTTCTCTTCTTCAAGTTGATTGGCCAGTTCCACTTTATCCTTCTGTGTGGTGGCCAACACAGTTTTGACTTGCTGGAGGGTGCTCTCATTCTCCGTTATGTACTGCGGTCAGTAATAGAAAATTAACAGCAGTTAATTGTTGCATTCCGTTACTGGTGCTTTGACAGGATGGTTTATGTTGGACAGGAGCAATAGTTTAATAGTTTAAAGTATTAGGTATTAGCTCACAGATCATCACCTCGTCTACTTTTTGTCCGCATACCTGCACGTGCTGGGCCTTGAGGACACTGAGCTCCTTCTCCACCTCGCAGATGTGGCTAGTGGCCTTGGCCACCTCGCCTCGCTCCAGGTCCCGCTCGGCTAGCAGCTGCTCGATGTGCTGCTGCTTCTCTTTCAGGGCTTCCTGCAGCGCCGTTGTGCCTGAGATCTTTCGGGCGTAGCGCGACGACGTCTCCGTCAGCTTAAGGGGGAAAAGGAGGGGGAAAGAGTATGAAAATGTGGCGAGCGTGAAAAAGAAAGAAGTGGGCGGGAAAGGAGGAGAGGGGACAAAGAGGGAGTCATGAATGTAGAGAGGAGGCGAGGTTGGGGGGAAAAGGGTTAAGTAGGGTCGGAAAAGATGGAGAGAGGGGAAAAATTAAAGCATTAGGGGGGAAACGGAGTAAGGTAGGAATAAAGAATGAGGGAAGGGAGTGGGAGAGATTAGATAAGAGTAGGGTAAGGGTGATATATCAATTTGCCAGAATATCAAAATACATTTTGTCCAATATGATAGAGGTTCCTCCCTGACCACAGCCAATCCAAATCGATTTAACGGTCTAATTCTGATGTGGCATCAGATTCCACAGTATTGTATTTATTATTATTTTTATTTGAGATGGCTGACAAGAGAAATCATTCCAGTGTGGTGCGGCAGGATTTTTACTCAACAGTGTCAGGGGTGTCAGTCTGTAAAACCTGCAATGAAACCTGCCTCAGATGCAAAATTTATTTTGACCACTAGAGTATGCTCTATGAAAGGATTTCTACCCTACCCATGCATTCATTCCAATTCAATAACCTTTTGTTCATACAGGGTAGCATTTAGAATTTAGAAATGCTGGTTACAAGGCCAAAAAAAGGATGTGTACGTGATTAGCATTATGGGATGGAAAATGACCATAAGAAGACTTTGAAGGAATTTGAAAGTAGCAGAAAGTGCAGAGAAAGGTTGAAGAAGATCTGGGATATGAACAGGCTTCAAAAGGTGTGGTATGAAATTCATTAGCAACAAACGTTTCCGCACTTCACATCTGGGTTACCCAATTAGCTGGAGAAGTTTCCAAAGCTAAAGAAGATCATGTTAAAACATAATACTAGCATGCATTTTCTCAAGACCTTAAGATCTCACAAGTATGGCATTGGCATTTCTTGTTTATGACATTTCTAGACCTTACAGTAAGCAAAGGTACATACATTAATGTGAGACTATTTTGAAGACATTGTGCAACCTAGGCTCATCTGATAGAGATGACCCAGGGCTTGAATGAATCAGAGGTTCAGCTTTGGCATGGTATCAAATCCATGATACCGGATGTCACCAAGGTCTTGAATTGATGCTTACATTTTGTATCCTGTATTGCATCAAGGATTGCAGTCATTGGCCAGGAAGTCAGTGGTCGTACTTTGATAGATTGGCATGGTATAGGTTTTATAGAAATGTTCATAGCAAAATCTCTCACTACCTTTGCTTTCAAAGCCATAAAGTGATGCCTGCAAATTAGAGGCAGTGCCCAATTTACTACCACTTAGCAAAATTAACTGTGGCGCACCTAAGATCTTTTGAAAGGTGCAGGAAGTCAACAGATTTTGTGCAGCATCTTGTGATCAGCCTGGCATTGCTGTCAGATGCAGACATCGTTTTGCTTCCAGTTAGGAAAGGCTGAAATCCTTGTGAGATTCGCTGAGGATCTTGAGTAGAGTAGGAGCCATAAGGTAGAAGATCCACAACATGACAACTGACTTAGCGAAGGTGCTAGAGGCAAAATCTAGTAAAATCTTTTAAGTAAGTAAAATCTTTTTAAGCTTTCAAAAACGAACTCAAAATACAGATTTCATAAACCCCCTGCTCTCAGTGTGTATTCAGGACATAATGCCGTGAGTTTACATCTTACCAGTCCGGCTCGGCTGGGTCGTCCACCCACAGAGGAGGCCACAGAGCTGACTGAGCTGATGGAGGAGCTGCTGGGGCTGTGGGCCAGGGAGGAAACCCCCATCGCCATCCGCTTGCTCTTCTTGGCCTTGGCCGGGCTGGTGGAGGGGAAGCCGATGCGGATCACCTTGTGGATCGGCGCAAACAGGCCAAACTTGGGGAGACACTGAAAGTATCTACAGGCAAGGTGGTGGGTGGAAGGGATAAAGGTTAGATATTTTTCTTTTTTCAGTTTCAGAATCACTATATATACACAATGCCATACATTATGTGATTTGTGACAAACTTCATGTCATTTTCAGATGGGTATTTGGCATGGGGAACAGTCTAAGAACTATGATTCTCTTAATTATGGTTTGAAATGTCTTAAATTCCAACACTTAAGTCAAGTTTACAACTGCTTTACTCAACTTGAGGACAAATTTGACCGAACATCAAAAACATGTTGTTGCTTTGGCTTTGTGGTCGCTTCATCAAATGCTAACTAGTGCTGCACAATTAATTGCTGCAAATCTCTATTTCTGTTTGTGAATTGTATAATTCAGCAATATTAACAGTGTTTCATTTCATTTCTTGAATGCCTGCTGCATTACACCCAGCACTGCCATTTACATTTCTTGGCTATTCACAGTGAAGCCTGTGAATGCCTGAAGCATTTGTGTGTGCAGTGTGCGACTGACACCCACAGTAGGAGCATCAGATCAGCAGTAACTAAGCCTGAATAATTGCCCAGGTAAGAATAGATAGACCCACTGATGATAGTCTGAGTGCAGAAATGTTGTTTTTGGATCATGTCATGTCAGATTTATGTCATTTGGAAATGTTTCAATTACAAGCCATTGTGCAAAGCTCTTGCTACACCCCAAAGTAATCTTGCCAATTGTTTCAATCAGCTAAAAAACCCCCGTACAACATACACATCTATAGCAGTGATATTGTAAAGTGTTTTCCTATCTGCAGCAACCAGCAAACCAAAGTTAAAGTACACCGGTTTTGGCATGTGTTTGTGTTAAGGTTTAGGCTAAGTTAATACTGAGCTAATTTAGAACGCCAGAAGGAAAAAGTTGAAAATAGTCCAATAGAAAATAGAACATTCTGTCGATTTAAGATGCAAAAAAGTGGTATATCCTAAAATCATTAACTCATAATCATGATTAATAATCATGATTGAAATCAGCCATAGCAGTGCATAACGCTTCTACTAATACTTCTTAGATTACTCTCAGGCTGAAGAGTCATCTGAATATCACTGGATTTGTGACCATCAGCCATTTAAAAGCTGTGTTGTGGGTTTCCCTGTTGATACATCATGCGGTGTAAAGTTTGCATGATGGAGAGGCAGTCCCTCTGTCCTTCAAAACAATAATATAATAACATGAATGACTATGGTGGTTGTGAATTCTTAATTTTGAGAAATTACTTAGCACTAAAAACTGAGAAATCACTCAGTCACTATTTGAGGACCATATTGGGGAAGAAAGACACAACCTTATGATCGATCAGACCTAAAAATCAACAGACATCTTTATACTTAATTATCACAGATGTGTCAGTGACTGTGCTATCCTGTGATTTCCAAGTTTTCCACTTATACCTTGTGGAGTAATGGATCTACAGTTCATACTGCACTCACTAAAATGCACCTAAATGCATCCATCTGTGTTACAAACACATTTCCAGTGATGGAGTGAGACAAATGTGCGCTGGGTTAAAAGACATTTCTGTTTATTCTGAAAGAGTGGATGACTGCAAAGGATAAACAAGGCTTCAGTAAACATGTCGTCACCTGTGAATGATGCAGACAAGCTCTGGGCCAATCAGTAACAAACATGTCACCTGGTTTTGACCTGTAATTGTACGTTGTAAATTTGTGTCATTGTAAATTTGAAAATGTGTGTGTGCGTTTGCGTACCTTGTGCCAGCTACTGCACCATCGTTCTTCCCCAGGGGCTCGTCCAGCTCGACCCCGCACCACTCACCCTTGGCAAAGTCAGTCTCCCCCATATAGCGCACCACTCCCATCTTAGTGCCTCCCACCTGACAAAACAGAGGAAAAATGCCTTGATCACTGTAACGCCTCCATAACGATGCAAATAGTGGGGAGAAAGTCTGAGATATCGCATTGAAACCGATGTGAAACGAATTAGATTGTAGTGGAATGATAATAATGGTTATTGTTTTTTTTAAAGGTGCTACATGTAGCATTTTTAAACATCAATATATTGTTGTCAAATTAATTGTGATACCTTGTGTACAATTACTGTAAACAAATGAGACCATGTGCAAGGTGAATGGTAGCCTCTATTTCACGCCACTGGTATTGTTAGCGCGAGTGTTTTTCCTGTTGCAAAGATGATGTTGCTATTTGTCTCTCCGCCCCCTCCCTGGCGTCACTCCAGATGCATTTGTTTCTTTTTGTCTTTCCTGAAGAGGATCAACATGTTGGATATGATCGTCCTTTCTCTCCTTCCACCATCTGCTGTTGCCAGAAACCCTGAAAGCTTTAGCTCTGTTAGCGCTGGAAGAACAGCGCCCTCTTCCGGTTTTGTGCTGTAAAGCAATACAGCAGATTTCACACACAGTGCCACTTGCACTGAGGGTGCAGAGGGTGCAAGTCTTGTCAGTGATGGTCTCACTTGTTCACAATAATCATACTAATGTCTAAAGATTAATGTGGTAATGATTTGTTGATGTGAAAATGCTACATACAGCACCTTTAATCTCATGAACATACACAATACAACAATACAACAATACAAATACAAGAAATGTATTGTCCATTATTAACAGTGGATTCAAGACAACTTGAAAGAGGAATGCCGTGTGTACTTTTATCTCCTACAGACACTAAATGGTGTCTAACTCTCAGCTGTAGTCAGACAGACATGCTGGTGATGTGAAGGTGTGTGAAGTTGACAATATTGCAGTGATCAAACTCAAATTGAAGTAATCATTGAAAATGTTTCTCAAGATCTCAGACTAAATAATACTTAATCGCTGTACATTACATTACATCATAAAGACAAAATGTTTTTTTTTTTGCATGCTTTAGCTATATTTGTTATTTTGTACAGACAATATTTCAGTTTCTGGAAAGTGGACACATGTGGCTATGCTAATGCAATCGGACAGATAAGATGAAGCAGGTTTCAGCCCTCGGGTGATCAGCCAAGGTGTCTCAGTTGAAACTAAAGATGATCGATATACTATATGAGTACCCTGAATACAACATCTCACTTAGTACTCCATAGTATAGATCCAGTTAATCACTGTGATTTGACAGTATTCTAACAATGGGGTAGTAGGCATTTACTGTATTTCTCCAACATCGGTATACTGCCAAGATGTGAGTAAAAAATGACCCATAGTGCTGTTTTTTCCAACATCCATATACAGTACTTGAAGTAAAATGCCAGATGTTTGATGGAGTAGAAACTGCTACCTGTGGCAAACTGCTAACTGGAAAATAGGAGAGCAAAAATAACATTTCAATTATACAGACTCACGTAATGGTATGATGCTAGAGAGACATCGCCTTTTTTCAGTATGGAGTTGATATAGAGTTTCACTATGGGTTGAATTGAAATATATACAGTATATATACTGATATGCTGCATGCTCGCTATACTATATAGTCCAGTGAATATGGATAGTACTTTACTGTAAGTGTTGTGTATGCCCTCTCTTTATCTCTGCTGAATGTGAATCCACACTACCACATAAACACGCTATCCTCTCAGTGTGTGCACGTCATAGGATGCAACTGATCTGTTCTGATGGGTGGAATTTGTATGGTAATAGCAGGACTACATTTGGAAAGGTAATAAATTAGCAATATGTTCATGTCACAAGGTTAATACACATTGTTTCTGTAGTGTATGACAGCCCAATATCTGTGAAAATGAACCACTTCCTCGCAAAATCAGAAACCAGAGATTTAAAGCTGAACTAGGCACTATTTTTCTGTCTTATCAGCCTAAATCGCAAAGTGGGGCTGTAACAGAGAAGTGTGTCTAACCTCCCCCAGTGTTAGGTATGGAGAGTGGCGGGAAATCAAACAGGAAGTGACCAATTAAAACTCAAGAACAAAATCCGAAACTGTCTCCTGAACAGCAGCGAGTGAGCACTCATGGCTGAACCACTTCACCACCAGACACTAAGGCCGAATCCCAATTCACCCCTTGGCCCTTCCCCTCCGTTTTGCGCGTTCACGTGTAGGGGTAGGGTGTCCCAATTCTTGTTGGGATCGAGGGGTAGGGCGAAGTGTTAGGGCTACATGGCCCTCCAAACGGAGATTTTTCAGGGGCACACTACAAACCGAGGGTTAGGAGAAGTCTCCCAGAATGACCTGCGAATCAACTGGAAGATCATGGCGAACACTACACTACCATCCAAAGGAAACCACAAATGTAGTATTTTCTTCGTTAATACAGATTTAAAAAATATTCTAACCGTCGTATTATCTTAGTTTAATGTCGTTTCAATGTATTATAGACCTTTTCTTTATAACAAGCATAACAAAAAATCGCTAGTATGCCGATGTCTCTACCTCGCTAGTTAACGTTACAACATTGTTTTTAGGCTGATTTGTGCATGACAGTCCCGCATTTTGACATATTTCCATGTCGCATTTCCCCCCTTTGATGACATATGATGCCCGAAATATAACTGAAGTCCAGCAGCGAAGTTGCTGCACTTGTTACGGCTCCTCTAATATCAGTGCAGACTACAGAGCACCGCTAACGTTATTCTGTCATGAAGTGGCCCGGTAATGAAGCAGTGGTCTTTTTTATTTGATGACTTGTTTGATCGATTGGTAGCGTGAAACGTATAAGTTGTGAACGAATCGCGAGCGTCCATGCTTTTCTATCTCCATCAGATGAATGGCAAATGTCACTGTGATAATACCATTATTGCCATCGTAATGTCCGATAACAAACTTGTCACGTCTGTTTACGTAAACGTCATCGATGACGTATCAGGGTCTTGAAGGGTTGTCCCATTTCATAGGGAGAGATTTCAACCACTACCCCTTGTAACTCTGTTCTGAGGGCCAAGCCGAAGGGCGAGGGGCACTCGAAAACGAGCCGTAGGGGTGAAAATGAGAAATGGGATTCGGCCCAAGAAGAAGACAAATAGTTTACTCACACTCACTGAATTTAAGACTTGAACCAGTGATGTCATCGAGATGTAAAATGTGCAGATGCTCTATAGAGAATGAATTGGAGAAGATGGCGAGGGTGACTGTGAGAGCACCCAGGGGTTTTGTTCTGGGGATCTTCTCCTAACACTACTATTACTATAGATCTTGCAACACCGTTAAAAAACAGCTATTGGCGATGTACGTTGCAATCTAGGGTCCTTTTCTTGCAAATATTTCTTATTCCATATCGAGATATTTCCAGTGCAGCTTCAATGCAGTTTGATACCAGAAAATGTTTCTGCGATCAAAAACATCAACGGTTAACGTCAGGTTTTGGTGTCATCCCCTCAGAATCAAACAAGAGCTTCTTTCTAGACCGACACTCAACAATCATACAGGGAGAAATCCATCATAGAAGAAGAAGAGAAACCAATTTCTCCACTGACAGTAGCCACAATAGACCATAATGCAATGCAGCCACAAGACATGCTGTGTTGGGAGTGTGACTCGCTTTTTCTCAACTGGAAACTCACTCTTTTTCTCACTCCACTGACACGTAAAACCCAGCTGAATGCAACAAGTTGAGGCAAGTTCTCAAAAGGCATTCTGGGAAATGTAGGAAATCACTAACTTAAGCAGAACTAGAGAGGCAAGTTGAGGGAAAGCAGATACAACAAAAGGGTAAATTACAACACTTCATCACAAAATAACATCACAGATTGATGATACAGAACAGCGTAAAAGTGGAATTTTCCTTCAATATTATTGCTGTGAATTGAGAAGGGTACATTTTATTTAGCGTCCTTTCAGGCAAGAACTGTAATAAATGGCATGGTCTTGGCAAATATGTAGCCTTCGATCAACGTAAGCAGCAGGCACAATATAATTTGCATCAGAACAGACAGCAGTAAACATTGGGAGGGAATGGTCCACAACAACCATCCTAGGCTAGAGAGCTGCATCGTGCCACTCAGTTATTTTACATTGCCTCATCATAACTTCTGTCATGTTGGTGATGGCTTTGTGCACAGTGGTAAAAATTCTAAATGTAATCTTCGGAAGCAACACATCTGATAATCGGGAAACATCAGCAGCCTTGTTTCAGCTTAGTCCACTTAAGCTGAGTGAAGCTACTGCCAACAAAAACTTCTGATGAATCACCAGAAACAGTGACTGTTTGTCTCTTTAGCACATATGGCGACCACATGTATGAGATACAAAAGCCCCATTAAAATGTGCAAACATCCTGCCTGTCACTTTCTGTGTGCCGTTTCCTTAAACTGCCAAGATGAAAATACCCACCACCGCCGAGCCAAGAAAAACACACGACAGCAAACTTTGTCAAAACACATTAAGGAGATCCAGTGAGCAGTTGTCAAAAGAGTTACTGTCAAAATATAACCTATTAGAAATCAATATACATAGATATGCCAATTACTGTAAACTTGTAATCAGTAACTTAACCCACTGGATTACTCAAAGTCAGTAAAATGATCTGACCTGATTTACCTTTTTATTGTACTCATTTTCCCTCAACCTGCCTCATCTACGTCTACTTAGTGATTTCCTACATTTCCCAGAATGCTTTTTGACAACCCCCCAGAGAACGGGCAGGAACTAGTTGCTGCTGCATTCAGGTCATGTCGGACGAAGCGGAAAACATGGAAATATTTCCCATCACTCCGACCTGGAAGCGTTCACACGTTTAGCTCGCTGGGAAGCCTTTGACTATTGCTAGCTAGCGCCATAGCAACAACGCATTAACAAGCTGCTTTGTCAACCAAACAAACTGCACCAGGTAATTAATGATAAAAAGAGTCAATTGTGCAATGTACTAGTGTGAATAGAACTAGTAATTATTAAGTTATCACTCTTTGAGTCTGAGTGACTGACACCAAAATCTGATGCTTACTGTTGATGTTTTAGATTGTTGAATTTTTCTCCTATTAAATCCCATTGTAGCTTGGATGTTGACGCGACGTGACGTAATCTACATTTGGCCAATTAATCGCCGGGATTTTGAAAAACACACCACTAAACAACAAAATGAACCCAGAAATCCAAGGTACATCGCCAAAAGCTGTTTTTTAACAGGGTTAAGATGCAGTGTGTACAGCCCCGCACTCCGAAACAAAACCAATGTCATCACAAGCTCATGATGTTTTGTTGATCTTGTGAAGACTTTCTTCTGGAGTGTGAGTCCCATACATACCTATTGGATCTTTCCAATCTACGACTACTAGGACAAACAAAAAAAAAGGGCGTGATGAGTCACTTTTCAACTTACTATTGTCAAATTAATTTTCCACTCCTCCCCTGACTTGTCCAATTCCTGAACCACTGGGGCCTAAAATAAACAGTGGCAAGAAGTCCTGTGGAGTCACAAGACGTTACCCTGAAGTGGTAGGTGGTTTGCAGTCAGCATGACTGTACGATGTCTCACTGATTACAGTCTTCAGAGTGCCAGTAGTGCTAAGCCAGCCAGGCAGCATAAGCCCCATCTTGGTTGCTGTTATAGCCAATCCCGTCTAAAACTTGTACTCAAGGTTAGTGAAGACAGAGAGAATTTCGTACCTCAAGCGTTACCATTCTGATTGGACTATTATTATTAAAGGGATATTAGGCTACATGTGAACCCAGCTTTTGCTCGTGGATTCTACTGTGACTGTGTTAAGCCTGGAGAAGATCGTGCTAGGGGACAATTTCACCGACTAGCAGCCGCTAAAAAAATGGCTTGCAAACATGCAAATAATACAGCAGCCGTGTCACGTGTACCACATCAAACGGCAACTCTCGTTTATCCTCCCGACTCTCCGGCTGCAGACGCACCCTCTGGTTACGTGCCGAAGCTAGCTGGGGAGACGCTTCCTCGAGGTGGTCAGACATCAAAGGTGCCGAGGCAAATTGAGACATTAGTCATGTGTTTTGCCACCGAGGTTGTCTCCCGGCTTGGGACACATTTCTGCAGCTCCTTTAAAAACTATTAAGTAACGTCTTTGGGCAAATTCTGGACGCCATCTATTTCAGTTGTGGTATGACTTCCAGAGTAGTTCCCGATTAAATGACCCCTCTGCAGGAGACGAGCCCAATTGGTGCTATTGTCTCATAATCCTTTGTCGCAAAATTTGGTGAGACCGCGTTGTATTTCCAACGCCAGGCGTGACCACGTGAACGCTCCCCATTGGAGCCACTGCAGTATGATAGATTACACTCGACAGGAAATAGATGGATAGCACTGATCAATGAGTCAGCGGTGGTGTGTCCTCTCTTAAGTGCTGAAAGTAATCCGGAGTGATTTACAATATTGACCAGTAGGGAAGGCTTCTAGAGCTACCCATTTCCCAATACACAGGATCCCTTGTGCCCATCAGTAAATGGACGTGGCCCACACTGATAATTCTTTGCAAAGAAAATAATATACAAAAATAGGGCTATGTGAAAATGTGCAATAAGTAGAGACATTTGAACATAACTTGAAAGCACCATTTTGCAATCGCATTATAAATGTTTACATCTATGATAAGGTGTCCAGTGGTAGGATAAAAGGCTGGATAAAGGTGGGATACTACTATACTACATAGGATAAAGCCAAAAGAGAATTTCCCTATGGGGTTCAATGAAGTATCACATTAGTAATACTTGCAGTACCTGCATAAAATTGTATTTAGCCATCCACTGGGACTCACAATCAAAATGCCTTTTTTTCCTCCCTGTAACACAATATCTGAACAATCCACCAAGGAATCAGCTATTTTTGTAATCTGATGTGAGCTTCATTCGTGACGTGACTAGAAAATGAAAGCCAGGAATCAGCACCTGGCAAAGGTAATCGCTGAGTCATTGGTGTTGATCAACAACCCTATCAACCCCTGCAGATATATAGATGGATATTTTTACAGTGTTTTTATATATTTTAAAATATTCTTTATATTTTAACTCTTTTATATATATTTATTATATATGTATATATATTTTTTTTTTCATATATACATATATATATAATAATAATTTAATAATATTTTTGAGATTTGTTATAAAGCCCCCCCACCCCCCAAAAAATAAATGTCAAACTATTGATTCAACACTGAAATTAAGGACAAAACTCACCAAGACACGATCCCCAACACGCAGATCCTTATCCCCGCCTTTCTTGACCGAACCACTGTCGGACATGTTGGACCCCGACTCGTTGCCCGTTTTCACGGCGCTGTTGAGCAGGCCCTCTCGGAGGGGCACTACCACCCGCTGGCCAGCGGGGGTGCTGCCGCCGCCGCCGTGCTGACTCTGGTTCTGGGCGATGAGCGAGTCGGTGGAGTGGCTGTCGCTTCCCTCGCCGACCAGCTGCCGGGTGAGCTTCGAGGGCCGCGTGAAGATACCCTGGAGGGGCTGGCACTCGAAGTAGCGCACGCCGCCCACCGAACCGTCGTTTTTGCCGACTGGGTCATTCAGTACCACCCCCGCCCACTGTCCCGGGGCAAACTGGGTCTCCCCCAGGTAGGCAATGACTCCCGGTTTGACGCCGTTGACCCAGACCTGTTCGCCCACTGTGTAATCCCCCAAAACATCATCACCCACTTCGGAGAGCTTCGTTGGCGTGGTGGGCTTGTGCGGAGAGTCTGGAGAGAAAGAGGAAAAATATACCAAATGGTGTAATTACTTCCTACTCATTACACAGCGTTTGCCAAGATGTAGAACAGCACAAATGGAACACAACAGCAGTAATTGCAACAAAGACATTTACACAAAAGTGAAATCAGAGTAAAACTGCCGAGGATCAATATGCTAGAGTACGGTTATGCAAGAAACATGAACATTACAACTGAAATAATACACATACAGCACATTAAATCAATACTGTCAGGATTGCAATAACATTCCCTCATCGCAACGTGAAGCCGTTTACACTGCGCACACTGTGAAAACATCCTCACTCGCAGTCTGGCAGAATCGGCCTTGAAACTATTTATCCGATTCGACCGTGTCATGGCGGCAACAAAAAAATAAAACTGCTTGCTCGGCAGCATCCAGCACAACAGTGCGGTTTGTTGTGAGATTAGGGCGTTACCCTAATTCCTAGTGAAAAGTGGGTCAGAGACACGGTATCTCTGATGATTAACCCCGCCGTGCAGCTGCATAGATGAGCTGGATCTCTGTTTATTCCTGTAAACTGAGCAGGGCACCATTAGCACGCGGTTTACTGAACTGCCAGTAACAGTGTGTGTGTATGTGTGCAGGCATGGTCGGTGCCAGGACTGTCTCCCTGACACCCTGAGAGTGGGCCTGGGGCTTTGCGGGGGCCCCAATGGCTCTGCTTTATGCCCCAATTGCTCCCATATGTTGTGATGTGTGAGACTCGGTCAACACGAATGCAAATGCGTACAACTTCAAATGCTTTTTTTTTTCAACAGTTTGTGAGGTTTTAGGAATGTGCTGCCACCAGTGGATGTTTGTTTTGGGGGAATTGCGTTGCCAACGTTGTTGCTAGTTGCCTGCCGATCATCTTTGAGGTAAAATGCACAACTGGCGGCGGGCTTTTAGGGGAGAAATGTATCCACAAAAGCCACGAGGGAGCAGTCATGTGCTTCGTCGCTCAGGGGTTTGGTGTGGGATCTTGGTGGGATCACATTCTCCCTCCGAACGACGGGTGATTTGTAAGTGTCCCGAGAATTTGAACTCAAGTTCAATTGCTCCAGGGTTCAAAATGACTTCTCTAGATGAACTGGGTGTGAAAACCCCTAGACACCAGATTTTCAATGCAGTTTTACAGACAGACTATACAGAAGTGCCCGATGGCCCTTGACCCTTGATTCATGCTAGACATTTCAATGATTTAAGGAGGTGGCAATAAAAAAATTTTTTTTTGAATTTATCACCATATTTTATCATCTTGTCAAACAGATCACTTACTGTAACTTATTGCAATCACTATGCAGGAATCATTGAACATCTTCTGAAATGCCTTTGAGGCTAAACTGTAGTAAAGATGACCAGAATCTTGAAAACACATCAAGAGCTCTGAAGAGATACTTTTTGGTCTACAGTCTATTCATTCTTTGGAGAAGCTTGTGGTTAGCTGCCTTTCACAATTGAAGGTCCATTGTACTTCATAGGGTAGTTATAATCTTATATATCATGTTTTCAGTTGGACTTGTTTTTAGGTGACATGCTATGTAGGACCGCTCCTCCACATTGCCTTGTTGTTTTTTTACATTTGTGTTCCTGTTGTTGTAATTGTTTGTTTGTGCATGTGCACGATGAACATTATATATTAAATAATGTCTTTGTGTATGCACATGTTTGTGCACATTCATGTGTTCAGGTGTATGTTTGTGAATGTTAATGATAAAGAACTATTGTAAACTTTAGAACTATACTATACAAATATATATAAAACTGTAAGTCCCTATAGGAATATCATAATATAGTGATAGCATGGGAGATTAAAAAAGACTATAGGTTACTATAAACTCACTATTGAGTACCGTAGACAGACTTTCACTGAGTCCACTACCAAGAACTGGTTGTTTTCATCATTTATCAAACACTTTTTTTACTCAGTTGATAATTCTTATTCAACAATACATTATTTAGAACTGATACAAATCAAATGTTTAGATCTTTGAGACATGCTCGTATGAAATGTATACATATCTGAATATCTTGTTCTCACCATTTTGTAAGGTTTTCTAAAATTGTTGTCACACCATATATTTAATTCAAATATTAACACATGTATGCTCCTAATACACAGTGTGAATTGTTTTGGTCAACTAATACCAGATATTGACTAAATTAATATGGCCCTCTATGCGTTATTGTCGCCACTGCTAGCGCTTTAACTTTGAAAAAGTACTTCTGTTGAAAAATATTTTTTAATTATTCATTTAATTATCTTTTAAATGATGCAATCTTGTTTGAGAAATATCATTTGACTAAACGTTTTTATTAGTTTTTGATGAATGATGAAATTTGATTCTTGGTAGTGGACTTTTGGACCCCACTACAGCAATATTAAAGGAATATTATAGTGATTGCATAGAAGATTAGAAAATACTATAACATATGATAAGAGTCACTGTAAACTCAACCACAGACACATACTACTGGAATATTACTGCGATTTGAGTACCACAGCCAGTCCCAATAGGAAGGTTATATGACTAATATAGCGATTGTTTGTCAGGGCCAGCAGACCAAGTGTACCAAAACCTGAGCTAACCCATGATCTGGGTTGCTGCGGCAACAGAGGAGTGCGGGTAAAAGGATCCTTGGTAGGAGGAGGAAGACTGAAAACACAGCCCTTACTTTCACTATTGTGCCTGGCCGCCTCCCGCCACCATCTGAATCCCACTATTCATCAGCTCGGCACAATGAAACCTCCACAGCTCCTCGCAGCTTCCTCCCCACCCCCAGTTACCCCCCTCCCCCTCCCATCTCTCCCTTACTTTGGTTACACACACACCTCTTCTTCTTCTTGTCTTCTGGTTATTTATGTTCATCTCCTCTTCCATGATGAATATCCCCGTCTCTTGTCTTCACTTGTTCATTTTGTTTTACATGGAGCTTATCGGTTTGTCATGGCCAGCGCCATGGCCAGGTTTGTGTGGAGCCGGCAGTGGCAGCTGTGTGAGGCTGACTGACGCAGACAGTAAAAACAGAAGGACAGGGCTCAGCCTGAAAGGATTCATGGTTTTGACTTTTAATAAATCTGATGTTTTCCACTGTACTATCTTTCAGGGTACTATCATATGATACAAATAGGGGTTACGCAGAAGGATATCCTTGCAAAACACACAATGGCCTACATTTGAGCTAGTAAAGAAGAGGGTGGGTGCCAGATTTCGTTAAATGGAGTTAAAATCTGTACATTTATGAGATTTTTGTGTGAGCGGAAAGGTTATTGAAGGTACTAAGGTCTCTACAAATGCAATTGTGCATTTGCGTACATATTGGTTGAGGAGTCTAGCATTCAATAGGCCAATTTTGACATGTGGAGCTATGGAAACCACTGTTGGGTTAGTATATGGGTGCGACCACACCTACAGTTTGTTTTCTTTGGTCTGAACCAGAGTGGAAAAGTTTACATTTTTGTATTAGGTCCATTTAGCTTCACACTGCCCAATTCTAAGCGAACCAAGGCTTGTAAACAAATGTCACATGAACTCACAAGTAGCATGCTTATTGAATCTCTAACCTGCCATCCCACCAGGTTAGAGATTTTGGCAGCGGGTTCTCTGGTGTTCAGTTGAGAACACATGAAGAAATGGCTAAAGATGAGCATCAGTCCGGACTGCGGTTTGCCCTCCCTTCATTTTGTTCTGCTAGCCTTTCCAAGCATGGAGTAATCAGGCTGGCTATCAGATGTCGACATCCATCTCCTTATACCCACAAACCCTTGCGTTTTGGGGTTGCTTCCTGTAGTCGGTTCCAATTACGTTCTCACTCCTAACAAACTAAAATGAGTAAACACTCAGGAGTTAGAATACGCTGCTCCAAACATGCTTGGTGTGAACGCGCCCTTAGTTAACATTCTTTACCTACATAACATCTGTCGTCAACTCTGATGTGAATGAACTCCATGTTAAAGACCTGCTGTTAGTGTGAAGTTGTCAAAGCACCTAAGGCCGGGCTCAGACTAGAGGATAATTGGGCCGATTTATCCCCGATTCGCCCCTCCCGACAATCGGCGGAGTGATCTGGACGGGACCTTGTTCGGCACCGATGTTCGGCACCGATTATCTGGTAATGTGAGCGGTTTACAGATCCAATCTTAAACCTCCAGATCTGCTCGGGACGCATCGGGGCCGCCCCGATAATATCAAACATGTTTGATATCTAGGATTTAAAATCGGGATGATTACGTCACTGCTTTCTGAGCGGGACCACAATAGCCAATGAGAGAGACAATCTACAAGGACACGGAAGTGAATGAAGAAACAACAACAAACTGTTGTACTGGTGCGTTGGACAGCTGAGATGGAGGAAAGGCTTGTTGATATGTGGCAAGAACACGACTGCCTATATAATGTGTCTTCCAAGCACGGGCGCCGGATTCATTTCAGAAGTGCGGGGGCCAAAAAGAGTGTATGTGTGACTGTGTATGTGTAGCGGTAGATAGACTGGAGACTCGCACTAAACTTCTGCGGAGTAACTATAGCTTGCTTGCACCACAGGCTGGTGGATGCCGTCATCTCCACATTTGGAAAAAGTTACAAACTGTTTGACAGCAGCAAAGAATTAACCGCTCTCTATTTTTCTACCAATCTGCATTAAAGTACCTTTCTCTTTGGCCAAACGATCTAGCGGTCTCCTTTTTGTCTAGAATTATCTGTGCAGCTTTACCCGTATCTATGTCACGATAACAACCCTCCACGCAGTCAGAGCCAGCGCTAGCCTGTTTTGGTTCAATGCCGGCGGTTTGACAGTCTCAGCGGGCACAGGGCTGCTGCTTTGGGGTTGTTCTGGCTGCCGCTGCGCTGGTTCTAGTGGAGGGCCAGGCTCCAACGGAGTGGTGGACGTCAGGGATGTAACATTATTAATGTTGAAGTTTTGTTTGACTGTATTTTCCTTTCTGATGCACTGGTTCTTTTGACATGTTTGCAGAAGCATATTTGCAATATTGATAGTTACGGTTAGTTCAGCTAGTTTAACGGCTCACAGCATTGAAACTATTTTATTGGTTGCACACTGTATGCATTTGATTCTGTCCTCTTTGATTGGATTAAAATGTCAATATTCTTCCTGTTTTATGTTTGCCTGCTTTATGTCTATGCTTTATTTTACCTAATGAGGGCGGGAATTAATGAAACGTCTTTTACCTTATGTGTTGCAATATAGGGGCATTTGAGGGGATACAGTGATTCTTTCTCACTGCAAAGCATTAGTAAAGCAAGTTGCACCGGCTTCACCATGTCAGTCTACATTTTGTTTACATCTACTTCACCATGAGATCATGTGGTATCACGTGAGGCGGTGCATTCATGCTCCCTCTGGCACGATAACTTAGTAATATCCTCTAGTGTGTGATGCACCATTATTTTCAGATCTTGTAATCTGTGCATGTTTGAGATTAGAGAGAAGGACATCTGTGAAGATTCTCCTCATGTGCGTGATGCAACCCGATTTCAAAATCGGTTAGGATTTTAAAACAGTGGTTTCCAACCCAGTCCTCAAGTACCCCCTTGTCCTGGAGGTTTTAGCTCCGGCTCTACTCAGACACACCTGAACCAATTATGGTATCATGAAAAGCCTCTAATTGGTCCAGGTGTGTCTGAGTAGAGCTGGAGCTAAAACCTGCAGCACAATGGGGTATCAAAAGATGTGTAATCTTACCAGCTGATTTGAAACAGCTATGAGTGGGTACTTACAGATGATTGAAACCATCTTTACCAATTACGACGTGTCTAGAGCAAGAAAAAAAAAGTGACCCGTTATTTAAACTGGCAGTTACCCAATGTGGGTGTAGACTGCTGTCCCTGCTGTCCCGCACGCAACCTTTGGATGTTTTCAGTGAGCATTTGAGAGGCTAGCTGACTGGGATGGATGCCATTTTGCTAATTAAAAAAAGTTGTGCTCTCAAAACAGGTCAAAGTTATTGATATATGGAAAACCGATGATGCAGCTGTTGTCTTTTAGCTGTTTGTGGAGAAATAACAGGCAAAATCCTGGCTATCGGTGGAACGGTGTCCACCGATAAGGTTAAGGAGAAGTCCACCTTAAGAACGTCCACTTGTTGTGCTTTAATGCCATTTGCACGCTTTGTGGGTATCCTGGTGGCTTAGTTGTCTAAGCACAGGGATACAGAAAACAGTGAACTCTGGAGAGGCCAACAGACAGAGGGAGTTAAAAGCCTCCAAAAAGGAAACTGCCTAAGACTATGGCTGAGGTATTATTGTCTGGGGAGGTGCTGAGGGCGCAGGAGGCAGCAAGAGAGGTGGGACGGCTCCGAGGAGAGGGGGGGCGCATCAACCTGTCAAGAGGCTGAGGCTGCAAAGCTATTTCCACAGCGAGGGGCCGGAGGAAGGGTGAGATGCTTTGATCCGTTCTCTCCTTGACAACCAGCATCCTCGAGGGGCTTAAAATTAATGGGAGTGAAGTAGACTGTGCCAGCATCCGACAAAGTTGCCCTTCACCCCAATTCTACCACCTCAGTCCAACAAATAGGGGTTAGAGATCTGGAGTATGAGGCCTGGTGAGTGTTAAGGCCATCTGGGGCAGGAAAACACTCCATATAATTAGCGTTAGCTAGCTGACCTGAAGTAAGGCCTTACTGTGGCAGGGATTGACAGTATCAGGAGCTCAGATTTGTGAACTGTAGATACAATTCACAATACGCCACATATTGCTAGATTTGTATTGGCTAGAGGTTATTTTCCCTAGTAGGAGGGGGCTGGAGCACTCCTCTATGGGTATTTCCCTTTGGATAGTAGGACAGTGGAAAGTTTCCTTCCAATGGCACTCAGTAGAGAGTAGCGTTGAATCCATCACTGCAGGATCTTTTCCTGTTTTTTTCTCAGGTCACCCAAGCCAAGCAAGTAAGACTGTTTAGGCAATGCAAAATGTGCTCGATCACTCGTTGTAAAACCCACAGGGTGAGATCTAAAGTAAGCCACTGTTCTGATGAGCACTAGTCACATAAGGACAGCTACCTAGCAGCTGACTAGCCCAGGTCAGCGGGCAACATTAAAGGATTAGTTATTTGGAGCTGGTAATAGACGAGTTCAGGATGATTTCAAACATTTACGCTTTGAGCTGTTTCGCTTTCCTCACAGCAGGGAAGAAATGCCCTCCATGCCTGTCAAACATAGGCATGGACGGATAAATCCAAGCAATTTCTGCTTAGTATCTCTTAAAATGCTTAATAGCTTTACAAAACTGTGGACAAAATACACTCATGGAAGTGACTTTTCAGCATTATAAATGCTTTTCAATTAATTCTCGGCAGATCTTTCACAGAAAACACTATTTCGGATTTCTATTTGCGTCTATTTGTTACTTCCTGATAGTACGAGTAGCAACAGAGCTGAATATATAGGGAAGATTTAGACTTTTTTTGAGAAGGGAAATAGTAAAAGCATGGGTCTATATCATAGACGTGAAGTTATTCAATCTCATTGCTCTGTGAGTTGTAACTGCGAAGACTTTCTCAGTTACGTGTCCTCTTTAAGGGTCATACATCTAAGAACTTAAACTGCGTTTTCACAACATGCAGGAGGATTGTTTTCTTGTGCAGACCTGGAACAAAAAAACGTATTTGAATATGGTTTCCCTCAGATGTCTTCATTCTGCTTCTGTGATTGTCAAAAATAGTAAAAACCATTATAACACTGCAGCGCAGTGGCATTACTGAAAGTATTACAAGCACTCCAATGACTAAGAACAGCGTAACATTCAACAAATTAAGCACTTCCTGTACTGGAACAGCTCGTCTCGTGCAACTGCGACTCTGTTTCCTTTCCCTCACTCTCTCAAAATTCCACAGTGGACATGAACCATGACGCAATTCTTAGCTGCTTCTGATAAAAGACCTCCCATACAGCTGATGACAAAAGCGTACTGTCACCCGCAGAAGGCTGGCTACTCTTCTGATCAGTTGAGTTTGGTCGGGAGAGGAGCTGCCATTTAGCAGAAACAGAGCTAATGTGCGGGTCTGAAGCCCAAGGGATGGGGTTGCCATGTGATCTACAACCGGGGGAGGATAAACAGTGGGGGCTACGTTTAAGGGCCAGAACAGCTGTGTTTTACTTAACTATAATGAAACTGTATTGCATCTGTGTATTCTTGTTTATTCTTATGTTCCCAGCAACTTGTGTGATGACGCTTGTACAACTGCATTATTGCATGTTATTTGAGGAAGCCCGCCACATATTGGAATAGGGTGTTTTGCGTTGAGGCAGTAAAATGTGTTTCCCTAAAAAGGCCTGATGATGATATCCTCAAACGGTTAAAAGGGCATTTTTCTTGCCCTCTGATTCATTTGAGTGTCCCGCACTGGCAAAGATATCTGGATGTGAATAATCTACTTTTTAGAAAAAGTGTCAAAATAAAATTGCCGCACAGGAGAAAAATACTATATAAATACTACAAAAAGAGTGAGGATATTAAAAAGAAGACTTTGATAAAGTGTGCTGAAGGCCTTTTTGGCTGAAACTTTGTGTTATTATTCTTCAGATAAATAAACTTTATCTGGAGAATATATGAGAGTGTGCTACCCATCCATGCATCTTTGTTTTAGTCAGTTATAAATACAAATGGTCCCAGTCACTTCCGGTGTTGAGAGGAAACAACTGAGACACAGAAATCCCTTTTCTCAGGAGGTGGGGGGTCAGGAGGTGGCAGAGCAACTTACTGTCTTTAGGGACGACGGGGCTGGAGGTCCCTCCCGCCGAGGTCCTTCCCACTGGGCTGGAATGCTTGGGCCCCCGGCCAGGGATTTTCAGTCCGCTGGACTTGAGCATATTCATTCTACAGTAGCAGGGAGACGGCCGGGGCGACGAGAGCTTCTCCCTGGGTGTTGGAAGGCTTGTGGATCAGGCACTAGATGGGAGAATGGCGGCTCTCTCTCTCCATGTTTAGCTGCGGGGGGGCGAGAGATGAGACAGCAATTAGAGACATGAGGGGACTGTAAAGATGGAGGCCTGCAGATTGAGAGGCGATTTAAGTGATGCCCGCTTTAAACAGCTGGATCTCGGACATGAGTGTCAGTTCACTAAACTCTAAGCTATGACAAGGTCCCTGCATCCAATATCATTTGCCCTAAAACCTCTGATATATTGACTTCTGGGGACAAAGTGGAGCAATGACTGACAGCAAGACAGTCAACTCTGCCATATCACTCTATAGATGAAGATTACTCTTCACAGCAACAAATCAGTATTGATCGGTATATGTGAAGTGACAGTGTATGTGCAGTCGTGTGTACATCAGGACAGTATTTTTCCATACTTTTCCAAACTTTTTTGTGCAATTTCCGACACGACCTTGAAATTACCAAATTCCTTCGCTATGCATCTCCAGACTTTCCAGACCTACGTAGGAACCCTGAATTATTAAAAGTAGGTGTGCAAACTGTCAACTTTGGTCCCAAATGTTTTATTTAGATATAGCTTCCCATTTCTGCTCGATGCAATATATCGAGCAAAACTACAAAGCCGGACTCGCTTAGTCTCAAGTATGGCGAGAGATGTCGGCGCATCAGTGACAGAGACAACACCTCTGGCTCTGACTTTCAGTTACTAACAAGACCTAGTCACATTGGTGTCAGCTGGTCATACTACAGCAGTGGCCTGATGGTTGGTGGACAGATTGCAGGTTTGACTTGGGGATGCTGGGAAGTGAATGAGAAGCACTGTTCCCATGCCAAAAAAAAACTACTGCTATAGTGCCCCTGAGCAAAGGCACTGAACCCTCAACCTGCTTTCCATGGAGGCTTTCCATGGAGCCTCTCGTTAGCCAGTAGTACAAGACTGGCAGTGGGCAACTTCTAGGGGCCAAAGTTGACTGGGCATTTGGCATCTATTAGTATTAGCTTTAAATTTAGTTCCATTTTTATTCTGGTTGTATTTGCCTGCTTATATGTAACCCTGTTCAAATTGTCGTTTTTAAAATCATTATTATTATTATTTATTATTATTTATTTTGTATTATTATTTTATTATTAGTCATAATAAACTAATTTATTATTATTATCTCTCAAGGCCATTTCTTCATATATTCTTTCTTGGTGAACTTGCCTATATTCAATTGATTAATTATATGACTGAGACCTAATGTAGGCCGATGCCCAAGTGGAGCATGGCCTACAAATCAAGGCTCAAAGGGCCATTAATGTGATATCACGTTATAATGATGTTGTACATATACATAACACATGTCTGATTGGGGGTTACAGATGAGACATTAGGAATGAATGCAACCAGATAGCAGTCTCATGGATAAGATAGTTTGTCATTTGGTATACTATCCACCAATATTCAGCAGATGAAATAAGGGGGGGGGGGATTTCCATTTTGGAGCAATCAGTCCTTTTAAAACCCATTGAGAAGGATCCTGTCACAATTGAATGCAAAAATAAGGCCACGGAGTATCGATTATCACATCCCTATGCTTTTCAAATAGTATGCTAAGGTCTTCACGTAGACAGGTTAATTTCCCGATCGGCAACCGATTTCACCGCAAATAGGATGCATGGTTTTGGGGGGATAATGCGCACCTCAACAAAATGTAACACAACGCCAGTTTGATCCATTGTTGTAGCTACTGCGGCAACGTGGTCCAGACTGCCCTTCACTTCAACCCCCAGTCCCTCACAGCAGAAATGATAGAAAAGTGTATAATTACAGGAAAATACTCACCTTCCTTTGTCAGATTAAAGCGACGGAGGGGCGTCCGCGAGCCGGCAAACTTTCAATTTTCTTGCCAGGAAAAAAGGGGGTTAGTGGTTGCCACTCCCTGGGATGCAAATATGGATGCTGAGCAGAAACTGAAAGGGAGAGTCAGTGTGGATCAGTGGGTGATGCCAACAACTGCACGCTGTCAGCAATAGACTGGAGATGGCTTTAACGGTTAGCCTGCAGGTTCATTTTCAGGATGATGAAGTCGCTTTCAAAGACAAGGAATAATCGACGTTTATCGCCCTCCTGGTACAATGTAACGCTGCCGCACGGGTCCTGGCCGCTTTACGAACGCAACGCAGCATCAGCAACACTCAAAAGCAACTTTCCCCTTTTCGGGGTGTCGTAAATGCGGTCGCTGTAACAGTCTTGTTCTGGATTCCTAGGTTATTTTCGGCCTCGTCTCGTTATTGTCGTGGTTCCCACAGCCGTATGATTTGTTAGGTTAGTACAGCCTCTCTTTGACTCAACCCACCGGCTAGACTGAACAAAGGGGCTGAGGAAGCGGAGCCTCCTGGGGAAAAGATGTGCGCAGACTACAGGCTAGCCCCGGTACGTGACGTTCCTCCGTTCAAAAACCTGGCAATTTACTGTGGGGCCTTGCTTATCGGCGAAGTTACATGACTCATAAAATATGACTCAAGACCTTTTCTGAATCATTTGGAGCCACTGTTCAATTCGGCGTGCATGTTATTTACCAAGCAGCACTTTATTTCAATCAAATTTAAACTTTTATTATTGGTTCACTACTGCCCTACAAGGGTTTTCTTCGGGGTGGTTTCTTGGTGGTAGGAGCATCGGGCCAACTTTAAATTCGATTGAAAATTGCATTTTATTGTGCTGCTTGGTGTACTGGATGTATGCCGGATTTAATAATGACATCCAATGATTATAAATGGTGAATGGTTATGTTCTACTACGCATGTGCCTCTGCCGATAACCAAGGAAGCATTCAATCAACACATTTCTGAATGGAGTTTGGCATACCGTTACCCTCTGTATGAGAATGACACGTATCAAGGCTAGAATACGGGCCAGCTGCAGGCGTAGGCACTAATGCTTCTTTCAAAACAGTCCGTAACTGACATTTATGTCCATATCACGGAGGCAGTCTGGGGGGCAGGGTCATGTTACACAATTTTACCTCTTCCAAGGGATAATGAGTGGAAAAACCCGTAGCCAATTCTTTCTCATGTTTCCAGTTTTTGCTATCTTCCTTTCGCATCCTGTGGGTGGGGCCTCCGACAGTTCCTCGTGGATCTGTCCAAGATCCCTTCGGCTTTTTTCGGTAGGAGCCGTCGACATAGAATTCGAGGCGCTCAGATTGGTCAGTGGATCCGCTACGTACCATTTAAGCCGCTAGGATTGGTCAGCTGGTCGACGCTAAGGGAGTGACCAGTTCGACAGCTCTGCCGCGAAACTAGAGGCTCCGGCTTCGTTTAATGGTGCATTCCATTGTACTCGGAACTCGGGAAATAAGTGTAATAGAAAAGTAGTGTACATGTAGTTTACATTTGTAACGTAATTCGGTTGATTTGTGCTCAAAGTGGTACTAGCCCACTAACCAGTTTAATGAGAGGGGGAACAGGGTCATCCACATTTGTGCTTGTGTACGTTTGGGCTGGTGCAATTCGTTTACTGTAGATTTGTCAGATTCTCTGGGGACACTTCATCACAAAGTAACTCAGTGGTACTTTGTTGCACGTTGTGCTACTTTTTATGGTACTTTGTGGTACCTGGTGCCTAATTCTACAGTTGTATCGCAGTATCATTTGCAGTCTGTCACAGAGCGTCCTGTGAGTGTCAACCGCTGGCTGAACCCAGCACTTCAGAGGTCTTTGTAGTCTGGTCATGCCCAGAAAGCCCATCTGGCAGCGGACGGAGCCAAGAGGCAGGAACACAGAAGCCCTCCAGCACGATGTCCCACAGCCTCCCACCCCCATTTAGGGTGACAAGATAATACACCTGAATGCATCGAGCATATTGGACACGATGCATCCGTGGAGAAAATAGTAAGCACTTTTTTTAGTAGGGGGAGTGCAGGGATTCTCGCCGTGGCGGCCATCTGCAGAGGACTCAAAAGACTTCCTCATTTGCTTTCTTCTAACTGAAATTACAAGCTTTCAGTATGATGTGGGGGAAAGAAATCAAGCTGAAAACCCAAAGAACGATAGATCAGTGCAGTGAGAAAGAAACAAAAGGTGCAGGTATAAATCAAATCCAAGCATAGATGAGAGTAATAAAAGCTCCATAACTCAGCATGTGTAAGTCCAATTACAGTGTAATTTTGTATTCTGAGTATGCGTGATATTCATGGCGAGGTGAAATTGGAATAGGCTTTCCAACATGAAATATGAAAAACATCCAATTGACTTTTTTTGATAAGTACAATAATCAACAGGGCGTAAATAGCAAGGTAGTGGTGAAATAACAAGCGAAAACTAGATTTGTTCTAGTTATGTGCAGAGTGTCTTTTATTTTTATATTTTGAAGTTGGACTCTCATTGGAACAGATCATTTTAAAGAAAAAACTGAAGTTACTTACCATGAAATGCTCATGCTTTTAGTCATCCAAAGTGTTTGAGGGCTTTTTTCCCCCTCGTTCTAAATTTCTTATGTACTTCTTACTATTTTTATGTACTGTTGTTTTATGTAAAAAAACTCTTTGTATGCTGCCTTCAAGGCCCGGGGCTCCCTTGAAAAACAGATGTCAATCTCAGTGTGACTACCCTGGTTAAATAAAGGATAAATACATAAAATAAAAAAATAATATAGCAAATGTTGTTCCATGACAGACATGAATCCAGGCAACACCTCTGATCTTTTAGCAACACCATTTATTGTGACAACAAAGGGGGAAGGTTTTTTTTTTTTTTTTACTTTGTAATTGTTTTTCTAGCTTTCATGATAAAGATATAATGAATTTTTTTGTACATTGGCAAGGTTGTGGAAAGTGGTTATTTTAATATTTAAAGATACAGTTTTAGATCTAGATTTAAATGGTTGTCCTGCTGGCAAGCATGAAAAAGTGGGCAAGCTATCGTAAGACCAACAACCACCAATATAAATAAAAATCACTTATCATCTTAGAAAATAATAAATGTATTCTTTTTCCCCCCTTAATAGATGTTATCCTCATATAACTTACATCAGTTTCATGTTACTATGACATCTGTTATGAATTGAATTTGGGTTACGCGCCACTACACCCCTGGCTATAACTAGTATGAAAAAGTTGAATACAACCACAAAAAAAACCCCACTATCATTTCATAGCGACTGTTAGCAGGAATATTTACTATAAGAGTAACAAGCAATAAAGGTAAAAGCACTCAATAATTCTACAGAATATTGACGAGAGAAATCAGCACACGTATCAGAATGAATCCGTACAGTGGAGTTTCTGGCTTAAAGGAATACAAGCTTTTGTAAGATTGTACCTTTGGTCAACTGAGAACATTGACCACCAAAATCATCCATATGTCCCCGGTAGATCATTGGCTCCAGGCGCTCCATGCTAACACTTTGCTATAAAGTATGCAGAGTATGTAGAAAAATATGCAGAAGAACAGACGTATGTTGCTTCACAACTGTACAAACATAGTGGTTGCATTAAAGCTACTACTTTATGCTTCTGCTTTGGTGTTGTCTCAGAGCCACTTTAATGCCTTTGGTGATTCTCCTGCTTGTTCCAGAATTTTGGGATCAGTGGAATGAAAAGAGTACAGGTCAGCCCAGCTGTTGTGTATATATAGATTGTGGCACCCTAAGGTGGAGAGACAAGGTGGCCCGTTTTTAAAGTGATCGGTGAAGAGGATGACAGGAAATTAGGGGAGCAATATTATGCCTTCGTCCCTAAGCAACTCATCCTTTTTCATATCACTTTGATAGGCAATGCGCATCATAATTTAAAGCTCCATTATGTAACTTTTTAATGTGAAAATACAAGCGCCTTGTCAGTCTACCTCATGAAGAGGGGCTGTGACAGAGAAGACTGGCCCCTCCCTCTTCACTGAGCCGCTGTAGATTCGCTCCATTCACCCCAGTGAAGTTTTGGAGTCGGCAGGTACACTGGTGGGAAAGTTTGGCACAGGAAGTGATGAATTGAAACTTATGGGCTGAACACACACAGCTCCGAAACAACAGCGAGTGAGCTAGCGCCTCGGCTATCGCTACAGAAAGCTAAGGATAGTGAAGTCTTCAAAAATACAAACAGTTACCTCTCACTGCCACTGGGGGCCGGCAACTACTAAATTACAGAAAGTTACATAGTGCAAGTTTAAGCAGTTTTACTTTCACTTTACATTACGTTATTTTCCCCGACTGTCACTTATTATTAAAAAGTTTTTGAGAAACTTACAGAGAATTTTGCTCCTTCCTTTAGTGTGATTAATTCCCAAGATTGATGCTATTATCTTTAGTTAGTTAAATGTGTGGTAATTATTCTTTCCTTTTAGTTTCAGTACATGAAAAGACCCCTTCAGTCTTGCGTATAGAACAATCGGCTATGTCATCGGCTATAAAACTATTTCCCCCATAGCATCCATCACTAGAACTTTGGGTCACGCTGTTCATCCATGTGCATCATTTAACTTAGCTTTAATTAACACAACATAAAGATTCAGTATCCTACAATAACATCACCGGAGGACAAACTCAGTGACCTTTAATCACTGTCAACCAAATTATATTGTGCAACAATGTTGTTTTGGGACTGTGAGATGAAATACATAATTAATCATCTTTGTTATTGGCAAAGTGCCCCTTTAAAGAACCTGCGTGTCGACTGGTTTTGTTCTCTATCCTTATAGTATCTTCCTGTACAACTATTTGAAAACTGTGGTCCTTTGTCTCTTTGTGCCATTCTGTTTGTGTGAAACACACAAACAGAATGGCACAAAGAGACAAAGACAAAGACAAAATTGTCCACATCATTTGCTTCATTGAATAAACGCCCTCCGAAGAATAAAAGGCTTGTTGTACTTCGATTTCCTGTCATTTGCTGCTGTTACTTTTTTATACCACTAGATGTCGTTGTGTCTCTAATAACTTTTACTTGGTAGACACATCTTTGCAATCCAGACCACAATAATAAGGAGACAAGTGTACCTGCTTGAACTAAAAAAGTCCATCAATCAAGAGAGGATTATCAATAAGTTACCTGTTGTATTAACTGTGTATGCATGCGTGTTATGGGATATGGGAAGACAAATTGTTTACATAATTTGCTTGACGTGCTGAAAAAACACCATCTGAGTACAAGGCTTGTTCTACTTTCCCAGGCCATTTGCTGCTGTTATATTTTATACCACTAGATGTCGCTGTGTCCTTAATAATTTTACTGTAAAGATTATTTTTTTCATAGGCTATGGAAGTATTAATAGGTTCCCTGTGTTGTATTAATTATTTAGATCACTAGATAGTCTGGACTTATGTCTTTGAGTGTGTTACATACAATGGTTGCTTTTCAGTGCCACTATTTATTATACAGTAAGCCCAATTGCTGCACGTCATAGTAGAGCATTTTTTTTAATTTTTTTTTACAAAAACTCAATAAAGAGACTATTTTATTATGATGCCAAAGTACCTAATGCTCAAAATGGCTCATCGTGGTCTTTGGGATCAGCACATACTGATTCGGTCTACTTGGCTCAGCTGTCATTGAGACAGCTACTGCACCTGACATGGTTCAGCAGAAGAGATGTAGGTGTGCAGAAGTTTGGTCCAGGGTTAAACCGTATATGTTTTGGATAACAGAGAGCGCATTTTCATTTACAGTCTGACCTATTTTTCACAAATCTCAAATCTGCACGGGTCACAGCATCGCTTGCACAGGTTACACAAACTTTGCCTACTTCATTCTCTTGTTTGCAAATGTTGACTCACATGAACCAAGGTCTTTCCCAATAAGCATTCTCGTTCTCTGTGATATCTATTGGACGCTGCAGCACGCAATGCTGCATAGTTATGAGTACTGAAGTCTGTTCATGTTTGCGACACAAAAATCATTTTAAGCGTATGAGTCATTCAAAAAGAATGATTTGGTCAAGAGTTGCCATCTCTGCTTCCTTATTTATTCTATTTGGCATCATCTAAGCAGAGGAACTTGTCACCCAAATGGGAACAGACAGGGTGGCATGTCCTGACCACATACTGCATGATAAAAAGGATGGGATATGATCCAAACTAGACTTGACTGACACCTGTCAAAGGCTACTTTGCATACTAGACATGAGTCATATTTGTATTCAGCGTTGACGTGTTCAGGGTCAGTACTTCTCTAAATCATACACAGAAATATCCATGCAATAGAATACATTAAAATAAAACAAAATATTCTCTCTCTTTTGAAAAAAACTCTTCTTTCTATCACATTTCTATAAAACTCCAAGGAGAATTGAGAGATTAATAAAATGAAGGGTGTGGAAAGTAATGGCAAAGTACTCTGGATGCTGTACTTGAGTAGATTTTTTGGGTATATTTGCAGAATTCATAGATTTTTTTCTTACTGCCATGACTTTTCCAATGATTGTCTGCACCTACGTTCATATGTTACTGTAGCCAACCCGCTACGATACCAGGGGGCTGTTCCACAAAGCAGGCTTAGAAAAGTGGCGATTAACCTCGCAAGCCTGGTTTGAATTAACCTAACAAATCAATCGGGGCTAAAGCGGTTCCACGAAGCCGAAGTCAAGCTACCGTGGTCGGGCTAAACCGAGCCAGGCTCAAGCAATCGAGATAATTGCGCGTGCACATTTATACACAGTTTATTTAAGCAGCCCGAGAGGTCGATCATGGATCTGATCGCGGCCACTGAACAGCGACTTTTAGTGGAGGTCTATGGAGAATTCAGCCATATTACAATGAAAAGGGAAATACGATTGCCATAAATAAAGGGAGAGAGAAAGATTGGCAACGAATTGCTGCTAGATTGAATGCGTAAGTAATTGTTGAATTAAAAGCGAACAAATTGTATAGACCTTATTAAATATCATGTGTTCCAACAATATTAAAGAACTGAAAAGCAAAAAATGTTATAAATGAAACCATGCCATATATGAAACCTCAAGACTGTAAATGTACTATCTATCGCCATAAATGATGTAGTAAATGCTGTACGTAAGGTTTCATCTTACTACATTACAGTCACCGTACTGTACTGGACCCTATATGGGGATCGAACTCACAACCTTAAGACTGAGAGTCTTATGCTCTACTGACTGAGCTGTTCGGGCTGGTTCTTACTTTTATTATATTATTATGAAATCGGTTGTTTCTATCCTGGAAATTGATCGGCTGAAAGTGTGTTCTACAGTGACTGTAAATCCCATACAGAAACAGTGAATGCGTCTCCTAGCAACCGTGGAAACATCTTGACATATATTCAAGATACTTTATTATTTCAATGAATTTGTTAAATAAAAATAATTTAGAAAATAAAATAATATTGTGTCATCAAATAATTATTTCTATAAGTTGTAACCGTTTTCTAAAAGCAATACGGCACTTGAGGTCTCGCTGGACACTCATGGTTAAATGGGGTTGCCTAACAACGCTCTGAACCGTGACTGTATCCCCGATACAGCCTACATCATTTTATATTTTTTATTTTCTATTAACGTTACATTTTATGTCTGATAGTGTAGGGTCTAGGGTAATAGTGTTGAACATTAGGATGGCGGAACCTTGTTTGAAAATCATTGCGTTTCAGTCGGATCAGTGTTACGGGAGTACCGATTAAGCTTCAACTGTTGTTTAGCCTGATATCTAGCCTGCCTTTCGAAGCATAAGTTGCCACAGCAACTTAGCTTGAACTATGCTGAGCTTGCTTTGTGGAACCGAATAAACCTGAAAATGAGCCAGACTAAGCGAAATAAGCCTGGATAAGTGGTAAGCTCGCTTCGTGGAACACCCCTCTGGTTCGGGCAGATAGACCAGGCGAGGGTTGGGCGACACGCCGTGTTTATTTACGCTAAATAGACACTCAAAATAAGGCTAGCTCCGTCTTGGTGTCTCTCCTGCTGGAGACACCTCCCGCACCCAGCCAACGACTCAACCACACCCCCCAGTCTGCCACACATCCCCACCGCCCGACTTAGGCCGGGGAGCCGTCCGGCCGACAATCCACAACCCACAACACCAGTTGCTTCTACCACGCCCATCTCCAGCATGGCCTTTAATTCCGCCTGCACGACCTTACGCTTATGCTCGGGCAGGCGATACGGCTGGGTGCGTATTTTCACCCCGGGGATGGTCTCTATGTGGTGGTGAATGAGCGTCGTACGTCCTGGCAGGGGAGAAAACACATTGGCAAATCGCTGCTGTAAGGTGGCCACGTCTGCCCTCTGGCTCGGTGAGAGATGGTCATTAGAAAGGGTCAGGGTTTGATTGGCCGATTTTGGAACCTCCGGACCAAACTCATCTCTCTCGATCACCGAGGTGGCCAGCGAGACGGGCTCCGCCTCCCTCCACGCTTTAAGGAGGTTGACGTGATAAAATTGTCGTTCCACCCCTGTCAGTATGCTCAACCTCATAATCGACATCCCCAACTCGCCGTATGACCACGAAGGGACCTTGCCACCTGGCGAGTAATTTGGAGCTGGACGAAGGGAGCAGTAGAAGCACTTAATCTCCTGGTGAAAATTGTCTTAGCCACGCCCCTCTGTCATACAGTCGCCGTTGACGTTCCTGGGCCTGGAGCAAATTCTCACGTGACAGCTGCCCCAGCGTGTGGAGTTTTGCTCGCAGGTCCATAACGTACTGAATTTCATTCTTACTTGTGCTAGGACCTTCCTCCCAGGTTTCTTTAACCAGGTCTCCTGCCGAACAGGAGCTCAAAGGGAGAAAATCCCGTGGAGGCCTGGGGTACCTCCCGCACCGCAAATAACAGAGGGTCCAGCCATTTGTCCCAATTCCGACTATCTTCGTGCACAAATGTATGAACCATGTTCTTCAGCGTTTTATTAAACCGCTCCACCAGACCATCAGTCTGGGGGTGGTACACACTGGTCCGGATTGAGCGGATGCCTAACAGCTCGTATAATTCCCGGAGTGTTCGTGACATGAACAAGGTGCCTTGGTCAGTCAGGATCTCTTTAGGGATTCCAACTCGGGAGATGACCTGAAACAGTGCTTGCGCAACACTCTTGGCAGAGATATTGCGCAACGGCACTGCCTCTGGATATCGCGTTGCATAATCCACCAGGACTAATACAAAGCGATATCCACGTGCACTGCGGTCTAATGGCCCGATGAGGTCCATACCAAGTCTTTCAAACGGTACCTCAACTAAGAGAAGGGGCCGCAATGGCGCTTTTGGGGTGGCCTTATGATTAACGAGCTGGCATTCGGGACAGGTGGCGCACCACCTCGGCACGTCCGCCCAAATGCCTGGCCAATAGAAGCGTGCCTGGAAAAGCATTTCCCGGCGGCTTTTCGTCACGAACAACTGGGTATGGGTGAACGGGCGCGGCGTCAGGGCGCAACTTTTGACCGTCAATTTTCATCAACCCCAAGGTGGGGTTCTTCCGCCCCACCCCCCTCGTCAGCATCACCACTGAGCGCCGCGCAGCACTCACATTTCCCTAACGGCTGTGAACGCACCCCCGCAGTTTCCCTCACTAAAGTAGCAAACCCTGGCCAATCGGTGCCTAATAATAAGGGGTGCGACAGGCGGGAACTAACCGCAGCCTTTATCGTATGCTTTTTGCCCCGGTAACGAATTTCCACTGGCACCACCGGATATGTGTGGATATCCCCATGCACGCACCGAATATTCACCGACGACGCCTCCACCAGAGCCCCGAGTCGAACCAGGCTTTGATGGATCATGGTCTGCGTACAGCCAGAATCCAGCAAAGCCTGGTGTCTACCCCCATTGAATCCTTACCGGGATACGGTAGTTCCCCTCCAGACCGGGGGAGGAGGCTGGTGGGCTGGCGACCCGGATCGCCTGCCCCACATCCATCAGGGGGCATTCCCTGTGGAAGTGTCCGAGCCGTCCACACCGCCAACACTCCTGCCCAGGTGCTTGAGTCGCCGTCTGTGGGCCCGCCCCGACCCCGTGAGCGGGAACCTGAGGAGACAGGGGAGAGAAGAAGGGGTTAGTGGGGCAAAGACTGAGCCCGGGGGAAGGCGTTGGGCCCGGGGAGTGGAAGAACGGCGGAGGCAGCGAACCCAGGTGGCTGTGCGGACCAGAAGGCCCCTCAGGAACTGTTCTAGCACGACCGCGATCACCACCTCGTCCGCAGTGGAGGCTTCCGGCTGGAGCCAACGCCTGGCCGCGTCCAGTAGCTGGTGGGCGTATGCGAAGGGCCGCCCGGCCCTCCCATACGTCAAGCCACGGAACCGCTGGCGGTGTCCCTCTGGCGTCAGCCCCAGGCGGGCGCTCTTCCGGGGCCCACCTGCTCACGTCCGCCGACAGCTCGAAGGCGGCGAGGAAGGCCTCGGCATCGTCGTTGGCCGTCATCCTCTGGAGGCTGACTGGGGCTGGGGCAGCGGGCCGATCCGCCCCGAGGCCCCGCAGCAGCTCATACAGCGACCCATGGTCCTCCGCATGGGACTGGGCGACGGACAGGAAGGTCTGCGTCTGCTGCTGCAGGACCGCCGCCTGCGCCTCCTGCGCCTCCTGCATGGCCACCAGACAGCCGACCAGGTTCTCAAGAGGGGATGCCTCCGTTCGGCGTTCGTCTGCCATTTAGATCCCGGACGAGCCCCCACTGTAGCCAACTCTCTACGATACCGGGTTCGGGCAGATAGACCAGGCGAGACAGTGTTCAGGGTTGGGCGACACGCTGTGTTTATTTACGCTAAATAGACACTCACAATAAGGCTCGCTCCGTCTTGGTGTCTCTCCTGCTGGAGACACGCTCTCTCTCCCCGTGTCCCCCGCTCACTGAAACCATATAAACACACAGACACACACACACACACACACACGTTAGTCCACTCAGACCTGATCCGCCGCAGCTGGTACCGGGGCAGGGCGACTCCACCTCCCGCACCCAGCCAATGGCCCAACCACATCCTCCAGTCTGCCTAGTTACATTTTTGATTAAATATTATGTGTCCAAAACACTTTTCTGCAATCAGTTTATTTATTATATGGATTATTATTAATATTATTACTGTTATTATTATTATTAATAACAACAACAATAACAACAACAATAATAATAATAATAAGGAATCCTCCTTTTCTGTAGTATGTGCAAATACTTCTGCTTGAGCAACTTTAAAGAACTTTTGGGTAAATTTCATTTCAAGATGCAATGATGATGATGTAATGAGTGAAATTTTAGAGGGAGAGTTTTCAAAGTTTAGTTAAAAAAAAACAAATGAATAAATACTGTAGTTACAAAATAAGTTACTTTTTACTGTTTCTTGACTGTTATTGTTACTTCCTCTGACACCAGTAACATTTATCCGGAGTTGCAGTACTTCTTCTCGACTCAAATATTTCACTACCCTTCTCACTCCCGGCTGTATCTAATACACACCACGAACGGTTTCCTCCACAGATGTGTATAAATAGCCGTTTCACGCATAAATTACTCCATAACCCGAGGCATGTTTTTAAAAAACGGCAGATAGCCACCTTTTCACTTCACTGAACGTATTAAGTTGTTTAGAGGCTTACTTTAAATTTTTACTCGTTGTTCCTCGTTCTTTCCCAGACAATGTTTGCATATTTTAACCAGCCGAACACTGCGTGCACTTTTATACACCCACACCTATGTAAGCAGATGAGAAACAGAACCCAGTTGTCTTACCCTAGGAAGATGAGATGTCAGTAAGTGGCATCTTCACCGCTACTGCCTTGCTGCCCTGCCTATAGCACAAACTGCTAAACACATTAATATGGATGAGATTAGACCAGTCGGAGAAGGCTACCCAGCCCTCCAGAGCTGGACTCGAAATCTATAGTGCTATCACGCTTCCCCACACACTCACTTTCCTCTCCTAGCCTTCTCACGTTTTTTTTTATTGTACCTATCTTCTTTTCTTCTTCTTGCTGTCTCTTCTCTCCTCCCTCGCCGGACGAGCAGTCCCCGAGGTGCCCCAATCAACTAAATGAGAGTATATCAAAGTTAACAACTCTCTCAGAGGCATCCGTGGCTCATAACCACCAGGGAGGAATTACAGGTACTCTAGTCTAATTGGGAGTAATTGGATTCTTGGGAGGAAAAAGTGTCTTTCGCTGTGTAGCTCGCTCGTTTTCATTACAGTGACACAGGTCCTTGTAGCCGTTGACATTTTAAGAAACAACATGAGGTGTTATTATGAACTGACTGAGTAGCTGTTAAATGTCATGCAGATTTGCAAATGGTATTTTAATATCACAGAAACAAAAAGGAATCTGGATGCTTGCAAGACTGGACATTTTCTTAAGCGTGTAAATCCAATGTAATGACAATGATGACTAGGGGTAGAACAGTATATGTCAAAAGCTACTGAATAATGTTTGGTTTAGTCATGAATAGTGATTTGAAAAACTACTTTTTTTAAATAACTGGCTAAACAGACATGCAGTGTGGGTATTAACTGTCATACACTGCAAAAAATACACATCTCTAAGCAGCGACTTCAGGCTACATCTTGGCTACAACAGGTTAGCGATACATACAGCCAGCAGCAATAGGGTGGAATTAATGAATTACATTTACTCTTGCTATTGTAGCAGAGTAGCTTTTTTGTGTACAGTACAGTATTTTTTTAAGGCAATAATTATTTCACTTTACTTAAATTGGATGACTTTGGCGACCCCTGGAGTCCCGTAGTGGTAGTGTTTTACATCAATGTCACAAAGACAATTCGCCTCTTGCTTCCACTTGCTTGGAACTGGAATAAACTTGTGAATGGATGCAAGTAATGTGACAAAAAATATTTTATGCATGCCAATATTTGGGTTACAACTAGACTGAGCTAGCAAAGCATTTTTGTGTAACGTGTGGAATTTAGTTTGTCCAATGCTAACGAAACATTTTGGCTAACGGGCTACAATGTTAAGACACTGGAATACAGCTAACCTACCTGGTAGCGATATAGTAGAGTGGATCTATTCTTCTTTACAATACACTGAGTAAATTATGTTGTTATCCTGATTATTCCAGAACTGCAGGAACTTAAACTACAGCAACTGTTGACCTAGCTAGGCCTCGTCTAATCTAAATACTAAATACTACAAGTTGCAAAGTTTGAGTTAAAATAGTTTGCAAGAGCGCGAGTATAAACACAACTAGAGGCAACCACCTTTTTTAAGACACGTAAAAGCTTCAAAATTCACGAGTAGGGTATTTTATGTTGTAGAACAAAACGTGAAAATCTCTTAAGCTTGTGTTAACCACAGACCTTATTTCAGGCATCTAACCAAAAACCCATTCAAAAAACCCATTGACTTCGAGACGAGGGAACCGGAAGTGCAAAATGCTAACTCATTTCCTGGTTTTAGGACTCATTCCTGCAGCACTTTATTATTGGTTTGCGTTAGCCTGGTTGTTGTCTAGCTAGGTTGCTAGCCTTGCTAGCTAGTTGGCTAGTTAGTAGCAAAAGAAACATCAATTTAGTAACATTGTTGAACAAAGGGGGTGGGCATTTTCAGTTTTTGTTTTAATCACAGATGGAATAATGACATTAATTTGAAAATCTATTTAAAACGCTCAACACAATTAAAAAAAACAAAATAATAGGGCAATATCATATATTGAACTGTATATATACATATCTTTCCCATGCAATGTTAAAAGGATGAGAGAACAATGTCTGGTTGTTTGAAACTTGTTACCTTTTACTTAAGCAGATTTTCACTTCTACTTAAGTAAAATTTCAGCAAAGTAACAGTACTTCTACTTGAGTAGGATATTTTGGTATTCTACTATACCCCTAGCTGTCAGCAATAACCTTACTCGCTGGCTTGCTAATTCAGAAATGCCACCTTAAACAAAAAAAAAAAGTAGAAGTAAACGCTCAGCAGGAACAGAATAGCTGTAACATCCTGGAACATCCTCCAAATCACCTTTTCGTAGTATAACTTTCAACCTGTCACTGTTATATCAATATGAATGTAGAATATCCCTATTTGATAAGCGGAAATGCTAACGTGTTTCTCTTGTCATATATCCACAAAAAAAGCAAACTGTTCCTCTGATGATGATGGTGGCTATCTGGATACGATATCATACAGATAGGAGGATAGAGGGGCTTTTTGGCAGGAGAAAAAGCACCATGCAGTGAAATATACAAACGTTCTTTGTACGCCATCCTCCGCCCCACTTCTTGTTGCACTTTGAAGCCTGGTGCAATGTGGATCAACAGCCCACACTGTAAAATGCTATTTGAATTTTGTTTGGGAAAAGAGACTACCAAAATCAAATGAACAGTAAACTTCAACCAGTGCGAGGCACTTAAAAGTGGTCATTGTATCCATTATTGATTCCACGTGTGTACTGGGAGATGCAGCATGTCTATCCCACAATATTACATTGTGGGATAGACACATTTCACATTAATATGTGAAATGTGGAGCGACACGTTGCATCTATTGGTAACAATTCCTTTAATTCTACTATCCAATGCTTACAAAATGAGTATTAAACATGGGATCTCCACCTTATTCCCTCTTCCCATTATTCTCTCAGCCCAGTGTTTGCATACAAAGCTTATACATTTCTATCATATTTCATATCAACGGCCACATCTGGGGCCGTTGCGGGGGGGGTTCACCTCAGCGACAGCAAGAAAACTACCATCATTAATAAAAAGAGGGGAAAAGCAGAAAACGAAAAGCCTCTGTTGGGTTAAAATGCAAAACAACAGCGCTAGCGGATTTTCGGAGAAGGAACAAAGGTGTGCATACTTTGGAGAGTATACTTTCAAATTTAAAGATATTGAATATTTGGACGAAATATGAGCTACCAGCCTTGAAGAAGGCACATTAATTGAACCCGGGGGCAACAGGTAATGGATTCTATTATTAGTTTTAATGATTACAAATCCCTTTTTTCTTTTCTTTTTTACCACTACAGGGCAATTCAACACAATCCTGAATGCGTGAATGAGCTGACTCGTATAGTTTTACTGGGATATAACTTGATACCAATACACCAATACATATTGCATCTGCTCCTAGCTAGCATATCTCTTGTTGCTACACACTTCAATAGTCAACAGTAGAAGTATAAATGATGTACTCTGAACAACCCGGCTGGCTGCACATAACTTCCTGTTTAGCCATCCCTATGAGAGATACACACTTCAAGCTACATTTCTTGTGTCCAATTTAGATTCAATATTTCGTCCCGATGAAACTAATCCCAAATGCAATTCCCTGTATTGTTACTTTCTAACCGTGCGTTGACTGCTGCTGTGTGAGAAGTTGTTGCTAGTTGAACCCTAGTTGCACACCCCCAACCCATTCATTTTTTACCTTCCTACATTGTTACAATGATATGTTTTTAACACTATTTTTTGGCTCCAGGCAGTCCAGGATTATAATAAATCTTTTTTAGGAGCAAATATGCTACCAGACACAATAAAAAAAGGTTTATTTTTGCGTAATATAACTGTCAAGTTAAAACCTCAGGACACCTTGGTAAAATGTTACTCCATCCAAATGCATATAAACAAGCTGGGGGGGGGGGGGGAGGGTGTCATTTTAATCCTGTGTGAATTGAATTAAATAAGAGACCAGTTTCCATAAATGCATATTGATGGGAGTTTGGGGTGTGAGGTAAACTCTCCATTGAAAAAACAGTAAGGGATATGTGGTTCTTTTATGGAAAGGAGAGATGTGTTGCTGCGTACGACTCAACAACCCAGCTTCAAAAACATGAAAAGAAAAGATCCCAGATCCCGCTCGCCCGCAAATGTTGAACCAATAAACGCCGAATGACATTTTTGTGAAATCGTTTCTAATTAATGCTTAATCAACCAGCGTGGATAATCGATGTCCACAGTCCGGCTCCCTGCATCCCTTAAATAGAAGTCCAATCTCCATCGAAGCTAATCTGTTATAATGACACCGGGGTGAGATTTTGGATAATGAAGAACCCCGCGGCTTGATAATAGTGTTCTGCTTAGCTTTTTTTTCTGGTAGGGGTGTGGTGCAAACCTCTATACTCTGCCTCTGCTTTAGCAAGTGATCACTGGCTGGTGTTGCCTGTTCCTGGAGGCACCATGGTGCTAATTTAGATGTACCGTGCAGGTCAACTTGACTCGGGGTGGAACTGAACAAGTACAGAGGAGGACTTTTTTTATTTGGAGCTGCCTTTGTGTGTCTGTGTGTAGGGGAGGGATGGGGGGGGAGGTGCAGTCGAGAATGAGAGGGAAATGAACAGCCATATGACAGCCATACAGTAGTTTATCAGATCAAATCAATTTTATTCTTTTTAATTATATAGATTATCTGTGCTTTATTAGACGGCATACGGCTTTGTTGATTTTTTAATTATTTTTTTTTAATCACAGATATAATAATGACATATTTCAGACTCTTATTTTCTAAAAGCTTAACAATAGAATCAATATCACATTAGAAATGAATGGGAAAGGTCACATGTAATCATTTCTTTATTAAGTAATTCAATAACTTTCACTCTGAGTACATTTTAAACACTTTTTACTCTTAAGTGTACTTTCAGACCAATGATTTTACTTCTACTTTCAGCAAACTGACGTCCACAGGAGGTTATTTCGGTCCTCGTTCCGCCCCTGCCCGGCACAAATGGAGCGAGCGAATGCCACCGATGTCCCCGAGGTGTGTTTGTGCATCCTCTCATGGAAAAACACCACGCAAAAAAATGCCTCATTTAATCCTTTTTCTGACCATTTGGCGCTGGTGAAAATCATCCGTAGGTGTCTTCAACTGCAAGAAACAAGCTTCTTCCTGAAAATAAAGCAAAAAAAAGAAAGAAAAGAGTATAATCATTCTAACATTTTCACCCTTCACAACAGGTCTTTTCCAAATGTGACCACTAGATGGCACTCGAACGCTGGACTCCGCCTGGAGGTGACACTGGCAGCAGAGCTGATTAGCGAGGCAGAATTAATTGGTATTTTTAAGAGGGTGTAATCATGATAACAAACAAGCTTGCAGTGTGAACTAATGTAGTAAACGGAAAAACAAGACAACAAAGATAAACTGCTGAACTTTTCAACACGTTCGCACCTCTAAGTATACACTCTGCTGCGGCGATGTGTGCGCGTGCGCACACACGGCAGTCCACTTTTTGGCAAAACATTTGGAATTTAATTTTGAATGTGAGCTACTACCCAGAAATACTTTTAACATGCATGCTGTAACAGACAGCAACGTGCAGCCATTCTTACTGCAAATACCATTTGATTATAATACAGTTCATTATTAATTCTATGGTGCTGAATGAGATTGGTCACATTCTCAATAGAGGCACATGGTATTAATGATACAATCTCCGGTACCTTCTCAACTGTCTAGTAGGTTTGAAACAGAAAAAAACCCCACAAGCATTGCAAATGTTTGCACCACTCTAATCGCATTTACTTAAACTGTCTAATTTCCTGAGTGATTGCATTTATGCTACATCCCAGCCTCTGTCTAAATTGTTGGCAGGTGCATCCATTTCTCTGAGTGATTGGGATTCAGAAGTTGCCCTTTGGCATTTCGAGATAACAATATTTTTCAAACCCAGGTGGCGAATATCATACATCAAGAGTGCCGCCACCTCATTTGCCTTTCAAGCCTCCTTGATGCAACAAGTGAAACCAAACAAAATTATCCCCCGAGCCGTAATTGGCCATCAGGCTCGCGAGACAGAACACCGGCCTGCAAAAACCCCGCTATTACTGTCAGCAGGTTTCGTGGGAGGTGGGGTGGGGGGGTGGGGGGCTAAAAAAACACAATTTCGAGAGATATGCAAAGCAAAGCCAAGGAAAAGAGAGTAATGTGCAGGCCCGATCTCTCGGCTTTGCTTGAACAAAGAACAAATTAGCTTTCATTCAGACAGACTAAGACACTCTGATCAAAAGTGTATCAAAGACAAATCCTCTCAAGGCTTCTGCAGTATCCTATACAAACACCTCTACAATTCAGCATGTGTATGCCATGGCTGCCTTATGTTAGTACAGTAGTATCTACACAGTCGTATATATATATATCCATATTATAAGTACCATAACCCCATCATACTATTCACTCTCAATGAAAGCCACAGCTTGCTGCTAGACTAGACAGCTGTGAAAGAAATATACAGATTTGTACTTATGTAAAAGCAGAAAAAACCCCGGTGGAATATCGCTGTGATAAAATTGAATCCTCCAGTCAAAATTGCACTTCTACTTGCAAAAAGTGTGTAGGTTTTGATCTTAAACGTGGTGTCAAAAGTCAAATGTTGAATATGCCGTCCATTTCATCCTCAGTGCATTAATGTGGGTGAACCTGCCGGCGGTCCATTTATGATCTTTCTGACTGCATCCACTTCATGATGGCTGGCTTTATGATATACCTTCAATACAGATTTATTTTTCCAATAAAACTGATGATATGATACACTCACTAGTGGAATCAAAAAGTAGAATACTGATGCGTGTCCCCGCAACGCCCTAGTCCTGGCTTTTCACGCACATTCGTATGCTTACATGCAAGCTTCTAGTCCAGGTGGCTGTCACGGGTGGGGGGTTGGGGGGAGAAAGTGAGTGAGAAATAGAGGGAATGCAACAGGCAGATATTACCGTACCAATCCAATATCTCGTCTCATTGGAAAGACAACAATATCCCATCAGGCTGCGCAGAGGCCCAAGGCGCTGTGTTTTCATTAACAGTCTGAACCAGCGTGCACATTACACCCAAGCCAATGGCAGCCTCTGTCAGACATGCCAAACGACTGCGCCTGCCAAGGCTTCCAGCAGGAATTTCCTTTTTTCAAAATCACGCTGGATCTCTTGCACACAACTCCCCGCTGATCCTCCGACCTCTGCCAATCGACTAATAGTCACTTTATTTGTTCAGATCGGTGAGTCATAATTAAATCAAGGAAACGGGGGGGGGCGGGGGGGGGGGGGGGACCGGCAACAGGCATCAGAAAAAAAATGTACCAATCCTCCTGCCTCGCCGTGCCAGACTCCTCGCCACGGTCTCTCACCAATCAAGGCACGGCAGGAATTTAATGGTGCAACTGTTGTTGGAAAGTGTGGTGAAATTTGGCATTGAAAGCCTTCCCGCTCCCTGCAAAACCTGAAAGTACAAAAGCCACATAAAGCAATATTCATTAATTAGTACAATTCATCAAGTTAATTGGCTGTGTTTAAATAATTGGATGGAAATAAAACAGTGCGTTAACAGCAGATCATTAGTTGGCTTAATTTGCCCGTGCACTTGAAGAGAGGCAGAAGCCGAAGCTATGCAACCCTTCATTAAACACACATCAACCTTTGATGATGCCTCTGTACACATAGTAAGAGATATGATTTTTTTTTTTTTTCCTTCTACGCCGGCCATGAAATAATTGTATTAACAAGTTAACACGGGGTGAGGTTGGAGATATCAAAGGGAAGAAAAAACATTTCTACCCTTTTTTATTTACATTTTTATGACATGGTTGAAGAAGGACTGATTAAAAACTGAAAGCCTTGGCCCGGGTGCTGTTTTCATTTTTCACGGTCATCTCTGCAGACAGTCGGAGGGGGGGCCAAAGGTCAGGGGCCTATCCCGGAAACTTTGACATAGGGGCTGGACCGCAAAGCCGCTCCGATTCGACAACACCGTCGCCGCGCAACCTTCGTTGATGTGTTTATTTCCCATCTTCCGGCACCTTGGATTCACGACCCACATTCTGGGCCGCGATCGCGAATCATTAGGTTAGGATGCCTGGTGTTTGGGAGTTGTTTCAGCATTCAGGCAGGCATGGCGGAGCTTTGGAGGAATCAGGGCAACGACTGTATGGGTCTTTACCACCAAATTGAAAGGCTTATCCTCAATCTCTCATGTGCCGAGGCTCATTTAATTAAGCAAACAAAGCACTTTTGGCTGGAGTGCCTTGATCACGAGGCGGAAACGGTATGCACACACACTCGCACGCAGGCCCATACGCCACATTATTCACATTAATCATCATATCTGCTAGTAGTAGGATTCTCTCTCTCCCTCTCTGTCTCTGTCTAATAAGTTCATCCCTTTCTCTTATCCCTCCAGCCAGAACTTGAGGCTACAGGCGTGTCCATCTGTCTCCCCCTCTGCGGATGTACGGCGCTTCTTCGGGTTCCTCTTCTCTCCGAGCCTTCCTCCCTCTTCCTCCCTCTTCCTCCCAGCTCTCTCTTCCAGAAGCCCTCTGGCCAGGCTGGCAGCCCCCATCCCCCACCCCCTCCGCTCAGCTTCCTTCTGCTCTCATTAGAAAGTGTCCTCCAGCCTCTGACACATATTGAGTATGTGTCCACAGCTCTCCAAGGTATTCCTTCCTTCTCTACTTCAAGTGCCCGGCTCCGCGAGATATCTCCTCGCCGTGAAACAGTTTGCGTGGCCAATCAGGTGGACGTACGAGGCGGACAGACACATAAATGCACAGACAGACATTTCAGGAAACGTTATTGCTTTCTTTTGTTTCGCTAGACAATTGAAGGTAACGCAGTTCTGAGTCTCAGGCTCTGCTCAACAATAGGAAATAATTGCCATGTTGGATTTATCGCGAATGAGAATTATCATATTTGGGAGCCTGCCCATGATCAGATTTTTTTCAATATGTAGGAATCAATACACAGAAATACTGTAGATTGTATCCCTGAACAGATATGCAAAAAACTAGGACTTTGCATATTCAAGACAGACTTTTTGCGGTGGATATTTCAAAAAAACTACTTTTGTAGTTTTGTTCCAAAATGAAATATCCACCCTTATAAAAATTAAATGAAAATATAGCTGCAAGCAGCAATTAAGGGGCCATGCAAAAGTAGTAGTAGTGGTAGTAGTAGCAGTAGTAGTAGCAGTAGTTGTAGTAGTAGTAGTAGTAATGGTATTAATAGTAGTTCTAGTAGATGTAGTAGTATTGGTAGTGATAATAGTCATAGCGGTAGCAGTTGTTGTGGTACTAGTGGTAGTAGTGGTAGTAGTAGAATTGTGAAATGGGGTGGGGCTTCAGGGCATCGTCCTTCAACAGCTAACCCTCTCCTCAGTCCAATAAGTTGTCCCTCAACTTTCTATCACCAATGGTTAAAAAGCTATGAAGTATTAAAAAAAACATCCAATCAGGAAAAGGGGTGGGGATTATTTTTGGCAAACAAATGGCAGAAGGATAGTAGGTGACTTAAGTCCTTGGTTGACAAAACACTTTTACAGATGCTATCCCCTACATTTTAGAAGTATTGAACGATGACTGAACTTCAAGTAATGATTTTTCCCCCCCAAAAATGGATTTATAGTATTTTGGAAATTAACCCATTATTTCACTAAACCCTTAATCCAAATAAAAAAAAACTCACAAACTTAAACAAATATTTTTGTGTGTGAATGACCCTTCCCTAGACCTAAAAAAAAGCAAAAACATATGGAACAAAAACGTATGGGTTATATCACCTTCAAAAGGAGTACATGAAAGAGGAGAGAGAGCTCTCCAGAAAGAGACAAGTACTTTGTTTGTTGATCATTTACTCGCAGGAGATGTGTATTTTAAAAACTATAACTAACCAAATACAATGCAGTCTAGGCTAGAGTATAACCAAGACTTATCAATAGAACCAGTTATTACCTAGAAATGTTGAACTTGGACTAGGTTATCATCTTGTATGCACAGATCTGAAAAAGGTTTGAGGCACACAACAATTCAGAATTAGCTTAGCCTATGCCCTATGATAAAATGCTTTTTGCACTGTAAAAGCCCTGTGGCACATATACTTGTTATAGATGAAAGGTGATTGTGCAGCATTATTCCATCATGTCAATATTTATAATGGTGAGAAGGAACAATGATCTTTTGCCAAAATGGTAAGCAGAAGAGGTCACATTTATTTTTCTCAGCCTTTCATTTTGCATTTGCTTTTATGTTTGATAATGCCATTTGCCTATGGGCACTTAACGTACTGTGCGCATGTGCGCAGGACAGGGATATCTACCAGAGACACAAAATGATTTTGTCTTACTATTAGGAAAAAGTAGGAGATTGTCTAAGGCCCCGGCAGCCAGAGGGCCCCACAAAAGACAAGAATACAAGAGTACTTATTTTTCATCAGAAATGTACTGATTGAAAAAGACCTCCCCTCTTGTAACAACAGAAGGAGGAACTCAAATTCAACCTTGAGTCATGGCCATCCCACTACTCAGAGAGGCTACAGTCGACTATTCCACTTGACTTGTAGTGCTATATTGTCCTTGAAGTTTTTTCATCAAAAAATGCTGCTCATGTTTGTTGCTAGCAATATTACCAATGCCTCCAAGCTCAACAAGCTCTAGCCTTACATGTAGACTTTGCTCAGCCCCAGCTTGACGGATGGATTGAAAAGAGTGAGGTTTGGGACTCAGGGGGCCCCATGCTTGCCTTTCCCTGGGCCCCAAAATCACTAAGTCTGCCCCTGCTCCTCTCCTAACATGGAAAACCTAAGTTGGCAACCAATGAGCCAATTTCCTAAAAAGTCAGTGGAGTCCTTTAAGATTAATATCTGTAACTGTGGTACCCAGCATGCATTGATTTCTTCCACACAGTGAATCAGAAGAAGAAGAATTCAAATAAACTCAAAGTCAACCCACAGACTCCCACGACTACTCCAAAAGAGATTATTTAAACTTACTTTTCTGTTTGACCGGCAGTATTAAGCTGTGGTTTGGATTATTAAAACATTTATCATGTGCAGTCACACATATGTGATTTCAGCTGGCGTATTATCGCACCAGCAACATCAGATCACTTTAAATAATACACTCATCGTGCATGAGGTAAAAAATCTGTGGGGAGCAGAAACCACTGAATTACCCCGGGGACTATAAACAACTGCATTTTGTGTCAGAAGCATTTGAGACCGCATGTATTAATGGGGCTTTACAGCTTCATTTGTATGTTTGAGCAATTTATTATTTATGCAGGAATCCAGAGATTGTGACTGAGGTTGCATATGCTATATGGGCCACGCATACACACACAGTTAGTTGTACCATATAATCATATTACTTGGCCAGTGAAGGTTGTTCACATCTAATCATATCACTCAAGAAGTCTGGTTGATTTTGTTTCTATGGTTACAGTTCTGGTTACAGTGTAGCCCATGGATGCTAGCTACAGATGTTTTCTATGGTTACAGTTCTGCTACGATCGATTCTATCTACAATTGTTTATTTGTTTGCAGTCTTGCTGAGCTATTGTGTTTGGCAGAAATGAATTAGATCACTTTTCTGTTTCGTGTCAGGGAATTTTGCAATAATAACTGGCTTGCTGCATGTTATCCCTTACTTATCCTGCTGACTCTGATGTCACAACCTCTAATCTCACAGGAATTTATGTAATACATTGTGACACCAGTCAAAACAATGATGGCGGTGGACAGCAAGACTCATCTCGCTCAGTCTCATCTCACTGTAAACTCGGCTCTCATTGGCTGTTGGCGGTCTGTGATGCCCACACACTACAAAACCTATTCAGGACCCTGCTGATGTTGGGTTGTAAATTTCAAGCATGTTTGATTCAATCTGCAAACCCCTCACACTACCAGATAGATATCTTGACTGACTCCGATCGGGTTTTATGTCTCCTCTGATTGCCTCTGGATAGGCAAATCTGGTGTAACTTGGTCTGATTATCCTTTAGTGTGTCCCCGGCCTAAAGAGAAAAGAGGAGGGAGCCCAGGACTAAACTCTGGGAACGCCAATGGGGAGGGTATGTGGTGAAGACAGAGACTGATCAATTGTCTACGGCACATACCATGTGTTAGAGCCATTTCTAGCAAGCTCTTATAATTTCCTATTTTTCAATTATTTCAATGTGAATAGTTTGGCATCACCTAGTTGTAGCTTTTGGTGCTAAACTAAGTACACAGCCGCACCTGACCTCGCATCTCAGGAACCTCTTAATCAAGGCAGGTGTGCTGAAACTAAGACACGGTGGAAGACGCCACGAAGATACAGTCTTCAACCGCGCTGCGTATTTTGGTTATTTTGTTTGGTTTAATCTTAGTTTTGTTTGGTGAATTTGTTTATTCCCCACTGGTTTTGATTTATTTAAAAAGACCTTTTTATCATGTCATGGCGTCTGTGGGCGGCTGTTCACATAGAAGCCATAATACCATGTAACAGCAATGCCCTTGTTAAATATCATCCCTCTCTCCCATCTTTCCTGACTCTCTTTACGGTTAAATGTCCAATACAGCACAAAATGCCTCCCAAAAAATCTTAAGAGGGGTCAGTGAGGTAGGAGGCATGAATGCAGGCCCAGTGATCCCCAGGTTAACAAGGGTGACAAGGCTAGGTCTGCGGTTACAGTAATTAAAATTGCCTGAAGTTTCACCTGCAGACTTGGGGTGTTTAGTTTCTGATTCTAATATCTGTCCTGATAATAAGCATACTGATCCTCTTATGTCTGGGGGGGCGGTGTACTTGCCAGCAAAGAACGAGGGAAGCAAATTCCCTGGGTGATAAGAAATAGCTTGTAAACTAAAAACATTATTCCAGGATGGGACGGCAAGAGTTTGACACCACAGTCACACCTGAGCATATAAGTAAAAAGCTAGCACTGTCGGGATGAGTTCATCAGTATTGTATCGTCAGCAAACTTGACTGACATATATTTATTATCTGAAACCCTCTGATTAATGCCGTAGATGGAGAACAGAGCACAGCAGAAATCATCGTGCCTTGAGGGGCTCCAGTAGCATCAGCGTGGAACAGAGAATGCGATGCTGCATTTAAGCCGAGGGGAATTACAGGGATAATATCCTTGCAGATCGTTGTGATGTTTCCAGGTGGATGTAAGTGATGCATCAACATCAACACATCTTCTGCTGAGTGCTGGGATGCAGCCTGCATTGGGCTGACCTGTTCAGGCTTTTAAAGCTACACTATGTAAAAAAAATATATACCTGTCTTATTGGCCTAAATCACAAAGTTGGTTTGCAATAGAGAAGAGCGTAGTTGTTAATGTCCAGAAGTTTGTCTCAGCGCGGGTACTGTATGTTCCCGATGAGTGGTTGAAGAGTAGCAGCCAGCTTCCAGGAACATTACTTTGGTGTGTTCCCTTTGATGAGTTCAGGTCCTAGGGCCCCCACTAGGCTTAGGTCAATTGATGGTATAGTCACCACTCTCTGTGATTTTCTCTAGGAGCCGGCTCCGTAGGTGCTCATTCTCCGATCATGTCGTTAAACCTACAGTAGAACATTTTGATGATGATGACAATCTTTAGCTACTCCTTTTTTTCCCTTTGTTCTGGCCTATTTGTTGGAGGCTTGCCTGTGAGGCCTGACTCAGATTTGCTATTTGGAACTTAGCTTCCTACTTTGGTCTTTCTACCTGCTCCTGCTTTGGCATTTTGTTCCTTCCTTTCCCCGTTTACTGCCCTAATGCCAAGACTTTGTGCTTTACCCGGTTTGATGCTTTCAGTTCAGCTATCATCCATGGCTTATTTTTGGGGGAAGGATTTGACAGTCTTAGGAAAGTATTTCCTCATAGTGGTGGATGTGTTCTTTCACAGAGTGGGAGTGGATTGTACTTTGGCACCAGTTGGATAGGAGAGCTGTCGTTGTGCTAACAGGTGTTTTCTCTATTGATCTATTGGCTCATTTAATGTTGTCATAAGAAGTATCTTGTATCTTTTTCTTCTTGGACTGCACCCTATAAGAAACGGTTGAAATCACCAAGAACAATCTTACATACCACGGAGAATTCCTGTCTACAGTAGCTTATCAATATTTTAGTCCCACATCTGAGAACCAAAGACTTTAAATTGATATGTATCTTTGGAGGAGATGGTCAGCTAAGTAGAGGTATTTTGAAAATGAGGAGGCTCTTGAAGGCGATGTAAAAACTAATGTAATGTAATGTAGCCACTGCAGTCAGAACAAGGTGGTGGTGATGCGCTTTTGTTGTGTTTGTGCTTGCTATTAATTTGCAGTTTTTGAAAAGTAGCCAAATTGCAATAGGGAAGCTAGAAGGTTATGAATGGACAAGAACGTATATGATTGGTTATTCTGCTACCCACAGTTTTCAGGCACTAGCTATTTTGTATTTTAGGAAAAAACAGCAAGCATTATTTTTTAAGAATAAAATGATTTTTGACTTTTCCTCAATAACTTTCCACTGGCTAAGGACACTTTTTAATCACTTCAGTGGCATCAGTGCTGTATTGGTATTTTTCACCATTGTGCTAGTTTTCATTTTGTCAGTGGGTGAGCGCGACTACAGTTTAGGATGATGTCGTAATAAGAATGTCCAACATGTGAAGGTAACTAAAATAATGCAAATTGAAATGCTTTTAAAAGTCTGGTCCATGCGCATAGCACCTGATCACAGCTTGTGACGTTATCAAGGTAAGCGCAAATGCCCGAGGCCAAAATAACCAGTTACAGCATGAACCTTACATATAGCCCAACAAGATGCTAACAACATGAACAATTTAGAGGTAGCTAAACAATACACCAACTTTGCACACAGCACTTGCAGCAGCATATTAGCCCACATCGGCCAAACAGGCTAACATATTGCATTTTTCGTTTTAAGTATAGAGCCAAACAGCAAAGGCAATTAATAATACATTCATGTGTATGTGTAGGTATAGGCGTGTTTAGCTGTGCTCTGCAGGAGCATACAGCAAGTGACAGACTGCAGAGAAGTATACAAAGGGACAGGAAAGGTTGGTATGGGGTTGGTATGGTGTCTTGAGTCTGGACTTAAAGGGTAATTCCGGGTAATTCCGGTATTCCAGTATAAACTAAAGTCTCGGTTTAAAAATACCAGAATTACCCTTTATATACAGAGAAAGTATCTACTTAAATGACGTGTGCTGGAAACTACTAATCCAGAGGGAATGGAAGGCTCCACCTCCAGCTGTTTTCTTTTGAATGTGAGAATGACAAGGTGTCCTGCATCATGGGAGTAGAGAGGTCTATTGGGTTTACAAGAAGTAAGTAAGTCAAGTTATGCTACATGCTGTTTTTTCTTGGTTAAGTCCTTGGTCAAGAAAAAATGTAACTAAAGTTCAAAATATAAAGGTATCCCTTTATAATACACAGAGCTTTTGTTTAAGTGGCCTGTTGGTCAACCTGCCCCTTTAAGAGAAAAGATCCCCAAGAGCCCCATGCTAACACTTTAGCATACACTATGCTAAGTTATTGCATAAAACCCCCCAAAACTCCTTTAAAGTTTCATACACTGTATGTCCTTGTTTCAATAGTTGCGTTAGCCAATTTCAGGACGGAAAGTGTTTTCTCATGTTTTGGATTGCTGTGGCGAGGCTAGTGAATTGTTAATGGTTTGAGGATTGGGCCGGTATGTTTTTTTTAGGTGTCATTTTTTTTGGTAATCATTTGGTCATCTCACTGTAAGACCACCACACCAAACTTGCATGGACATAGGGGCTTTAGTGGGGTATACCATAACTTGTGCTACATTTCCCATGGGCATATTGTAGTGCAATACTGCTATCCAGTTATGGTCATCCAATTCAACCTCATACCTGAACGGCAACTGAACGGCACGGTAAGGTTTTGGAAAGGGGTGCGACAATGGAGAAAGGAGAAAAGAGAGAGGAAGAAGGAGATAGAGACTGTCAAAGAAAAAAGAGAGAGGAAATATTGGGAGGAACAAAGATGGAGCTTTTTCTATTTGGGCTCCATTCTCCCCTCTCATCTTTCAAGGCACTGGGCTAATTCCTTCACTAAGCCGCACCTACCCCGAGGAGTAACTGAAGCATTCAATATGCACTCAATCCATTAGGAACTGAACTGCCTGCATTAGCGCCACACCAGAGAGGAGATTCAATTTCCATGGAGCTGAGGAGGGAAAGGCTGAAGACTCCCAGCGAATACAATAACAAATGCCCCTGAAATTAATAATTAAAGACAGACAGAGGCTGGGGGACTGCAGAAACGTCAATACAATGAATAAAAACTATATCCCTGTCTCGGTTAGAGAACAGCGCCTTCAATACTTTCTCCCCTTTAACCGCCACATGCAATGCGCATTCCACCGTGCCACAATCCTTTATCCTAAAGAAATATTACTCGCGTATCGGTGAATAATGCAGTTTGTGCAAAAAAAAACAACAATAATGAAAATGTGACACATGGCTGCCGTCTTTCTAAAAGTTATTGTTAGTAGCAGTCAGATGGCGAAGGCAGTATGGCAGTTTAAATTTCATCTCATCGCCAGGATTCGCAATAAGACCCTGAGCTTTTTTTGTCTTGCAAATTAGGATTTAACATGTCTTGAAGTGTCAGACACAACACAACACACAACACACAACACACAACGGCGCTCCTGTTCACGCAGGAGCGCCCCGCTGTTTGTTTCAACCGAGCTGATGTGTTCCTGACTTATTTCGCTCTCGCAGCACAGATATTAACACAATGCGATGAGCACGGGCAGATTGCTCAGGGAGAATTCGCAGGCCAAAAGGAGTATCCTAAAAGGATGTGTTCCTCGAACGGCGCACAAAGGCCGAGGAACAATGCTCAACCAATCCTGATACAAAGGCATGTAGATTGGCCCGGTCGGCTCTGGGGCCCAGCAGCACAGTCTGGCAACCCTCCTGAGAAAGGTCTGCTCTGGCCGAGACAATGGCACACACACACGCGCGCAAAAACACGTGTGCACATACACAAATGAGGTATGAGACGGGTGCTGAGCACCTGGTTGGATACAGAGGGAAGGATTGCTGGCATGGGAACACAGAGACAATTAAAGCCAACAATAGAACAATAGAGTCAAGGTGGGAAAAGCTCCAGCCCACACCAAGGCTCAGCACCCACTATTAACCCGACAGGAAACGGCACAGCGAAAACACTTCCAACAGCACTTCCTCCACTATATTGAGGCATGGGGGGGCATGTTGTTGAAATTACATCAACGCTACATTGAGGGGGACATGTCAGCCTGGGAGAAAGTAACTGGTAGTGATACAGAACCAGTGCTATAGGGCTGCCTGCCCTGTCCTCAACATGGAGCGCTGCTGCTTGTTATTGTGGTTGTAGTTATTTTATTTTTTTTATCAAAAAATGTCTGCACTTTCAGAAAACACAGTTACATGACAATAAAAGGTTAGATCCAATAAATCGATTAGGGAAGCCAAGAGAGTAAAAAGGTAAAAAAAAAATTATACACGGGGCCATATTTATTGAAATAGGAAATAACACCTCACAGGCAATGCACACTCGACTAAAAGCGGTCCCTAATCTGCTTATAAAACCTTGAGTCTGACCTGACACTGTTGCTGCTTTGTTACATCCCAAGAGGGGCCTATGTCACGATAAATTCCTGAAAGTGTGTCAGGGAGGGAAACGGAAATGGGTGGGGGTGATTTGTGTATGGATAAAAATGGTTACATGGAGCTCGGAGCCCCCAAAAAACTGTGGCACCCCACAGTCTCCGCGCGTGTCCTCTTTCCCGGCGTTGATTTATTCATGTATATGTCGCACCAGGCCTCGGGCATGGAGACGAGAAAGCAGGCCACAAACAGTCAGCCCTACTCTCCTTTCTCTCTCTCTCGCTCTCTCTCTCTCTCTCTCTCTCTCTCTCTCTCTCTCTCTCTCTCTCTCTCACTCTAAGCCCGGAGAAATCAGGACCCTTGTGGTAGACTGTGAAGCCACAACTTAGCTGGGCTTTGTGTGCCGTCTGGCTACTCTTCTTGCACATAAAGCATACGTTGTTTAAAAAAAAATGCATTGGGGAAGAGATAAAGAATATTTCAATATTGGTCAGATAGGTTTTTATTTCTTGAGATGCTTTGATCAGATATAATTATCCCTTATGCTATTACCCGAGGGTGATCAACTTCGTAGAAACGTAGCTTGAATGTTAAAAGGAAAGGGAGATGTTTTGATGTTTCTCTTTTCGATGCATTCACCAGGTTCCAACGGATCGTTTCTGTCACTCATTTATTAAAATGAATCAATTTCAAAACAGACAGAAAACATTCAAGTTGAATACGTCAAGCGTTGGCTCACCGATGTTGAATAATTATTGACCTTAGTGAGGTGGAATGCACCACTAGGCCTTCTTCTTTCAACCAATGATTCTTGACGTGTTGGATTTGTGAAAGCGATGAGGTGAGAAACTAGAAACTGACAATGCCTTTCGTTCACCAACTCTTAAATGTAAAGGAAAAGAAAAACAAGTTGGACCTTTTAATCCAGAGATTTTTAAAGATTTTTTGGGCCTTTTGTCTTCATTGGACAGGTCAAAGTAGAGAGACACAGGAGAGAGTAAGATGACGACAAAGTTCCTGGGCTGGGTTTGAACCCAGGGCGTCATGGTTACATGGTATACACCTTCGCCAACTGAGCCACAAAGATGCACTTACAGCACTTATGTTATATTTTGTCATTAAAAAGAGATGAAAGACGTTACCATTACCCAATGCTTCTTTTAGAGAAAAGCTGGATCATAGGCTTACCACAATTGTTCTTAATGCTCCCGAATCACTACCCAAAAAATAACATTGCATTGTTCCAGTATAAAGGTGCAAACTATTTGTGTCACAATGCCTGTTCATATCTCACGTTGCTGGCAACAGAGAATGTCTCTTATGTTTTCCTTTATATGGAATGGGAATGAGCCAGAAAATGACCCCAATGCAACCATCCCCCGGTTCTATCTACTGCTGGAACTGATGATCTATACTCCGCTCCACTAGACCGATACAACTGATAGAGCTACAACCTCACCGTCTGTCTCAACAGCAATAGGCTAATAGGACTTGCGCTTGATGGCCCTTAAATATATGAAACAATTACTCCAGGAGAGCCGGTGGCTGCTCTTCTAGGCTACTTCAGAAGCTACCTTTATTTGCCTGGCATAAACCTTGACCATAAATCCCAAACCCCCAACTCCCTGAGTAGTAGTGGATGAGGTATACCCTGGCTTTGCAGCCATGCTTTTAATCCTCAACTGCTAATTGTGTGTAGCTAGCATTTTTCCTCTTATATGTTTCATCTACAGCTATTCCCCATGGCACGGTAATTCCTGCGAAGGAAAAGAGACCGCCGAATGTTAGATCAGGTTGCAGGTCAGATTTTAGACTGGAGTTTAAATTCTATAAACAATTCTTGCAGGCAGAGCAGAAATAATCTCATTGGTTGAGTTAGACCTCAATGGGTGGAGCCAAATATTTTGCCTAACTAAAACTCCAATCGGAAGTGCAGGAAGTTGTCGGCATAAATTCCCTTGAAGTTCCCAATCTTCGCTAACTTGTGCCATCATTCTTTACCGACTTGTTTTCTCCTTCGCATACAAAGCCAATTTGATGCAAAGGGCTCCCTCTCCTAATGTTAAGGAATTGCTTTATCTTAGTTTACTCTCAATTGCCGCTGACAGGCACTTCAACATGTGGTTATGCCACCAAGCATATCGTCCTTGGGAAAGACTAATTTGGCATCTGGACAGGATTACGTCTGAGTGCCGCTGCGTCTGAGCACAGAGGACATGTGGGCTCTTCACTGAGGTTTATGGGGTGATGGCAGCCCATCATGGGTTGCTCTGTTATCTGTTAATGAATCATAGATGCTTCCATAGTCCACATGTGTTCCCCACAAAGCTTCTGCCTCTACGCCTCGGTTCAATATCTACAGCTACAAGCCAGTAAATAAAGGGATGTGTGCTTGTCCTAAGAGTGGAGCATCCTAGCCCTCACGGCATTACAACCACAGACTCGCTCTTTGTGCCAGTATACTGGGGCTTTATTGGCTAGTGCCATTGGCTAAGCATAGGATAACTGCAAAATAGTACACCCAGGAAGAAGGGCATTAACACATAAATCCCTACACTGCACCTTCCCTTCCCCTTTCTCCATCGCTGTCACTTGCTTTCTTCTCTCACTTCCCTTTCTTTCTCCCCAGCCTCCACCTGTGACTGCCTGAGGCTACAGCTTTTTCAAATCCACACTTCCAATGCAGATTGCATGCCAAATAGGAGGGGTAGGGAAATAGAGAGGCGCTGGGGGTGACAAACAGGATTACATGCTGTTTGCACCTGGCTGTCCCCATTAGAGGCCTGATGACTGGGGAGGATCACATCCAGGATGCCACTTCAGCTCTCTCCACACAGATGAACCCAGAGTCACACTCTGGAAACTGGAGTGGCGGCAGTCGGAGCCATATATTAAGCTATGTTTAGACAGGCAGCTCAAATCCAATTTTTCCATATATCCACATAGATATTTTTTTCCTAAAGTCTGAACAGCAAAAAAAACCCCACAATTGACATCGCATCTCTGGAAATGCAACTCAGTCTGACCACTCAAGTGGGGATTTGTTTTTCCTGTCACACTCCCCACTCAAGATGTATTTGACATCACACATGAGCAGAGAACAATAAACATAGAGGAGAGCTAGCGAGAGAATACTGGTGACATGCCTCCCATAAAAACAGCCCCGAATTAGCTTTTTGTTGCACTCAGAAAACGCGTCATTACTATGACAACCGTTGTAAATGACAGCAAATCTACTGTAAATTACAACGTGAACAGTCAGCCTTAAAGATCAGATTTGAAAGACAAATTGGATATGCCTGCTGTCTGAAACCTTCCCTCTATATGTCTATTTCTAGAGGTAAGAGGTCTATCTCAGCTTAACATAGCACTAAAATCAACAAAAATACATACAAAAGAGTAGACTTTCCAAAACTTTAGTCTCAGATGAAGTCTCAGATGAAGATGAAACCTGCTTGTCTCTCTCTCACAGCCAATCACGAGGAGATTCTGGCGTGATGTAAGAATAACAAGGAGGGGGAGGAAAGGCAATTTCTTTATTTGTTGCTGCCTCTACTTTATTCATGCCAACGGAGATCATTTTGAGTAAATGTGAGCTGCATCCATATTTTACATGTCTACTGAGTCAGGTAAATTATGTAGATTAGGTTTTAAAAGGAGAGGAGCATTTTCATCTCCCATCAGTGCTGCTGCTTTTGTGACATGGCCACTGTGCTCCACCAGAGCACAATGGATGTAAACACCGAAGGGGAGGAAATGGATTTGATACAAGGACGAATGTCTCCATCAGCAGCATTGCATTTCATTACATAGATAATATGTATATCTAACACAGAAGCGATAATGTATGGTAATGTATAAACTTTTTTCTCTCTTTTTTTGAAGGTTATTTTTTGCTTTGATGTATAGAATAAAGCAAGGAAACAGCGGTTTTGCATCAAACTCACATGGTATGGGCCTTAGCATTTCTTTTCCCTCACTGTAATCAATACGATGAGTTTAGAGACCTCAGGTTTATGTCACATAACAGAGAATGGCTTATTTCAGACCCTCAAAAAAGAATCGCGGCCCAGACAGAGGAGCAAAGGTTAAAAAGGAGTGTGTTTTTAAACTTTAATTCACATTCATTATTTCTAAAATAGCTCTTTAGTAGGTTTTTGGGAGGAATGCATATTCTTTCATACAATCATCTGTTGCGTCTGTTTTCCATGAATATGAAAATACATCCTGCCCAAAAGGCAAAGTTTTTCCCGAAAAATCACTGAAATTATTATTGCCGCTGGATTGTATCAAATTTCAAATTCATCTAATACATTATACATGAATATTGTCTGACCTCTTGAACCTTTTTAACACCCTACCCACTTTCACACACTCACGTCTAGTAGCTGCTTACTACAACCATAGTCTTCTGCTGTGGCCACTTAAGCAGGGTGAACACTACACGCTGGAAATATCTTAGAAATATCTTGAAAGAAAAATCCACCACTAAACAACAAAATTATCAAAAAAAAAAAATCCACCCTTTAACACTGGTAAAAAAAGAAGCTATTGCTATATGCTATATTGCTATAAGCTATTGCTATAATACAAATGTACCTCGTACATTTTGACACCGACATAACATTAGCTAGTAACTTGGAAAAGCCTCCATTACTGGTGCGCTAACTTAGCTAGCTAGCTACTTAGCCTTCATTTCTGCCTTTTGTTAATTAAACTACTTTTTCATAGCACCTGTAACACCTGTAGCTGCAGCTGGCATTAGTTGTTAATCTAGTAAAGACATCAATGTATTCCCCATACAGATTAGGTTAGCTACATGCAATGGGCTCAGTTCAAAGCAACCTCAGATTTGACAGTTTCAAGTCTTGTGGTCAATTTCTATAGCCACTGTTTAAGTGTATTGTAAAGAAAATAAACATATTAATCTTAGCCTTTTACAGTCTGAGTACATTATTTTAACTGTTGCATCTGTTTTGTGACAGGTTGTATTCTCTTTTCCTCTTTACCTGCACAGGTAAAGAGTTCAGCTGCAGACAAGTCATAATTATGACTGTTCATCATTTGTTAGTGATAGATGGCTGAAAGCTCTCCAAACTCCCTCATTTTCTGCTAAGCTCTGTCAAAGGTTTAAATCACATGTTCAAAATGTTTTAAAAAAATCTTAATCTTGAAAGGAAAGTAATTGGGCACCCTTTATACCCCTGTATGTATGCCTACAAAATATTACATTTTAATGGAGCCTGTTAGACAAAATGCCATTTGCCTTAATTTCATATTTCAAATATTGTGTTCTTTAAGTTAATTAAAAAACAACATGGCTTTCTCAAATGGCTGTTTATTGACATGTAGTAATTACAGATAACTGGTTGCTAGGATAAGAGCATTAGGTGATGAACTGGGCTTTGTAGGATCGGGCTGCTGTCATTCCAGAGGAAATCTCTGCCAGATGGCTGAATCCATGATGGGATGATGACATGATCCTTGGATCCCTGAAGAAAGAAATCATCATAGAACTTCATTCTCATAATCTTGCTGCCATCTTTCCCCCTCCCCTGTCTGTGGTTAAAAAAAAGAGATAATGAAATCTGTAGTGCACCAATTTATGCTGCAATATTGAAGTACTGGCGAGTACTGAAGACCTGTGCTAATCAGCTAGCTCCAGTGTTCACCACTATATTCAACATCTCCCTGGCTGAGTCTGTGGTCCCCGCCTGCTTCAAGAGATCCACTATTGTACACGATTGTGTACAGGGAGTACTATTGTACTCCCTGTACACCCAGGGACACACAGGGAGTACTATTGTACTCCCTGTACACACATGACTGTGTGGCCAGGTTCAGCTCCAACACCATCATTAAGTTTGCGGATGACACAGTGGTGGTGGGCCTGATCTCCAACAACGACGAGAAGGCCTACCTGGAGGAAGTTGCTGATCTGTCACTCTGGTGCCAGGACAACAGCCTCCTCCTGAATGTCACCAAAACTAAGGAGCTGATTGTGGACTTTAGGAGGACACAACAACAGAGGACGTACTCACCACTGGGGATTAATGGGAATACTGTGGAGAGGGTGAGCAGGTATAAATACCTGGGAGTCCACATCACCGAAGATCTCACATGGTCCACACACACTGACACTCTGGTGAGAAAGGCGAGGCAGCGCCTTTACCACCTCAGGCAACTGAGGAAATTTAAAGTCTCCCGGAGGATCCTTCAGTCCTTCTACTCTGGAGCTGTGGAGAGCATCCTGACAGGAAGCATCACTGCCTGGTTTGGCAGCAGCTCCGCTCAGGACAGGAAGGCTCTGCAGAGAGTAGTGCGTTCGGCTGAGCGCACTATTGGAATTACACTCCCCACCCTGCAGGACTTGTACACCAGGAGGTGCAGAACCAGAGCCTGCAGGATCATGAAGGATCCTCACCACCCCAACAACGGACTGTTTCAGCTGCTGCGGTCAGGCAAGCGCCTCCGTAGTCACGCTGCCAAAACAGAGAGACTGAGACGGAGTTTCTTTCCTCAGGCCATCAGGACTGTGAACTCTGACCTCACCAGGGCCCCCACCAAGACACACACACTGCCCCTCTTATGCACACACACACACTTAGGTAAAGACTACACATAATTTATAATTTATATTATATTATACATACAATTTTCCCTTTTTTTACTATATTTTTTTATAAAGTGCTCTTATTGTAAATATTGTGTTGTTTTTTATATAGAGCTCTTAAAAACTGTGACATTGTAAATATTGTGTTGGTTATTGTAAATAGTGTGAACCTGTTATTTTGCACATTTCTGCTAAGCATTGCCACTTTGCATTTCACTACACACCTCGTGTGTGTATGTGACAATTAAACTTCTTGAATCTTGAATCTTGAATCTTGAAGTAATGATCAATATATTTTATTACACTTTATGATCCAACTTTGCAAATTAAAAAAATTTAGAATCATAAAAACTGGAAGAGCAGGACAACACAGACGGAAAACTGCAGGTCCATGACAAAATAATTAGACTACACCATAGCAATACATAACTATAAATGAAGATGAGCTATGATTAGCTAATCTTGGAGCAATCTACAGTGTGAAATTCATATTTTGCATGTGTGTGGTGCCAGTAATTCACTTTGTTGCTGACATAACACCTAACTTGAAAAGGAATCTTACTTCCACTGCTGTTAGTTTCCACCACGATGACTAGCTTAAATCACTCAGTCTTTCAGGATCCAGCTGATTTATGATCAAAAGCAAGAGAATAAAAAGGAATTCAGTGTTTGTATAACTTGGAGCCTCCTTTGTTCATTGCAGGGTTGGCGCATACATTTAAATACATGGATGAGTGAAATGATACAGCTATGCAACACTGACTTGAGTCTTGGTCAGTAATAAAATCAACTAAAATATCACTTCTTCACAAGGTGTTTTAAGTGCTGTGAAATAAATGCAACAAAACAATCATATTAACCAACAGCGACAAAAAGGAAAGGCTGTACTGGCTCAACAGAACAGATACACCATCTAATAGCAATGCTGTCATAATAATACAAATGTACATAAAAATAACAACACTGTGGGCTTGAAAGGCCACTCAATTGTACTGCAGCTGCTAAGAACATCATCAACTTGAAACCAAAAGGACAATTGATATTGGTGGATTGACTCCTGTGATCAGTGATTGTTCACATTAGCATTAGCTCTCTTGTTTAGCTGTGCAGGCTGCAGTGTCTCAGATTAAATTAATCAATCTTTGTACCATTTCCAAAAGCCACATACTGTATGTTAGCAAGCCTCTGTTGTCAGCTCTCATCGTGACAGACTAATGTTGATCTGTAGATAAAGCCAGAGCTTGGCTTGCCAGCTCACCTAACATCAGCTAGCTCCCGATAACTAACAATAACGTTGAAGTAACTCCATGGTTTACTTTACTTGGCCGGAGGTTCATCTGTCATCAACCTTAAGGTTTCATTGGTAAGCACTTGTTAAATTAACAAGGTCATTGTTCCCATCGGGTTCAGTCGGGTTCGGATTTCAGGTTCGGGTTTTAGATTTTTTTTTTTATTAACCTTTAACGTATATTTCAGGCGAGTATAATTTGGTGCAACAGAAAGGAAAGTCAGACATTTGGAAAAAACTTTGAAGTGGACTTAACTTTGCATGACATTTTGAGTGGATTTGATTGATTTCAGGCCCGATTCAAGCTCTAATCCACCTCAACAAATAAAGAAATGCATAATAGATGAAAGCAAAAATAGTCAATATTAACGCTGGACATAGGACCATTATTTTATGCCCTTATTCATTTTCACATTAGATTGAAAGGGGGTGGGATCCGGAATCCCTTATTTGGGCCGAAACAATGAACACAGAGCCCAGCAGTGATGGGAGGCGGTCTGGGCAGAACGAGTGTTTAAGGTGCGTTTACTTAAGTTACCGATAACTCCCAGGTGGGTGGGGGTGTGGAAGCTGAGCAGCACTTCTTTCTTTCAAAAGGGTGCCTTGGTCTCTTAAAACAACTCAATCAAGAGTTAAACAGCCAGTGATGTGCAAGAAAATTTGGGGTGGCCAATCAAATTCCGAGGGTACCCCAGCCAAACCTTTAGCTCCACTCGTGAGCAAACCAGGCAGAAGAGGCAGAAATGTAATTATTGGTTATGGAATGATACTACATACACAGTGTTAATATCAAACAATGAGTGTGTTTACATGCACACTAACACCGCCGATGGCTGGGAGTAATCAACTTAATTTAATATTTCTTTGCTTTGTAAATACATCCAGGTTACTGTGTCCCGGAGACCAACATGCACAGTTTGAGACCTGCCCTAATAAACTTTAAGACTGAGCAGAAATCTGTGTTCACCGGTTTTACTCTGATTATGACCTTAAACTGATGCAGATACTCAAAAAAGGCGTCTACATGACAAGTTCAACAGCTGAAGTATCAATAAGATCAAATTATTAGTATGCATGTCAACATACTCAATGCATAGCGTAGCTAGATATTGGACTTCAATATTTGGTCATTTTCCTCCAACTCTCTGCAGAACAACCCATGCCACCTGTGTCTCCCCATCCATTCAATGCTCCAAAGTCAATATCTAGCCCTCTTCCTTCCAAATGAGTGCACACATGACACGACGAGCTGCTCTTCCTCCTCAAGCTCCATTTCAGCACCAGTCACGTTTCGCATTTGTTTTCCCGAGACGGCGGGGCGTCGAGATCACCCGACGACCAAATCCAAGTGAAGAATCTTAATCTGCGCCTCCACCCCCCCACCCACCCGCGTCGGTGCCACATCCGTTCACTTTGCCACTGCGTTGACGAGAAAACTACAGGAAACGGCTTTTAATGAGAACGGTACAGAGATCTTACGGTTTCTAAGACATTTAGTTTGCGCCCAGCTTTACTCAGTTAAGGGTAAATACCTTGCTTAAGGCCATGTCAATAGCATTTGTTGAGGAAGGTGAAAGCTTTACTTATTTACTTCTCTCGCCCGGATTTTCAAAGCAATGACCTTCCAGTTACAGATTACACATTCCGGTCATACATTTAAACTATTTCCTTCAAATATTAAGGTCTGAGAGAAAGGCTTGCTTACAGATTCATGTCCAGGGCCAAATTCTTCGTAATGGGTTGTTTTCCATCACCTAATTCAACCTTGAGCAACCAATACATGAATGCAAGACCCTCAAGGTTTCTCTTGACTAGACATATAATTGTGAATTAGTTTATGCTTAAATCTTTTGAAATATTTTGTCTTGACTCTTGACATTATCCTGGTCTTCAAATTAACTGCCAAATGATGCAACTAAAATCTGCCATGACCTTGGCCAGCTAAAAGTACAGTTGGACAAAGCACATACACAACTCTTGTTAACTGCAATGAATTTATTCATAGTTATTCTGGACCAAATAATGCATTTGTTAAAATTGTAATTTAATGATGAAGAAATAATAATAATAATAATATAATACATCACATTTATATGGCGCTTTTCATAATACCCAAAGACGCTTAACAGTGAAATACAACAGCAAATAAAATACATTTTATTAGATAGTCAGCAGGCTTTGTTTCACTCAGTTGTAAAAAAGACAATCAGGATTTAATATCTGAAAATGTTATATAAAGTATAATGCACTATACCAGTGGTCCTCAAATCCGGGCCTCGGGGTCCAGAGTACTGCTGGTTTTCTATTCTGCCAGGTACTTTCCATTCTAGTTGTCTAATCAGGGATTGATTAAGACCTGGGATGCCAGGTGAATGCAATTAACTTCCTGGTAGGAGAGAAAACCAGCAGCACTCTGGACCCCGAGGCCCGGATTTGAGGAACTCTGCACTATACCAGTGGTTCTCAATCCAGTCCTCAAGGATCCCCTGTCCAGGAGGTTTTAGTTCCAGCTCTACTCAGGCACACCTGAACCAAGTGAGGTATCATGAAAACGTGAAGCCTCTAATTGGTTCAGGTGTGCCTGAGTAGAGCTGGAGCTAAAACCTCCAGGACAGCTGGTCCTTGAGGACTGGATTGAGAACCACTGCACTATACCATATAGACTCCTTCCATAATGAAGAAATTCATAGTTGTCTAACAGGAATTGTACAACTAACTGTATACTCCATTTAAACAACAAATCTGTAACTTCTTACAGCATTAAAAAAAAAGTTGATTATGATTCTAATTGTTTATTATTAGACTGATTGACTAAAACGAGGGTGTATGTGTAAAGGCTGAACCAGTGGACCCAGGAGCAGACACGAAGCCGGAGACAGGAGTAAGGAAAAAACTACAGACTGGTAGCAGCACTACTGGGTAGATCTAGAGCAGAGGGTAGCGGCTATGGACGAGGGAAAAAAACGAACTAGCAACAAACACACAGTGAGCAGGGCTTAAATAGGGGATGATGATGGTGTGATGATGATGGAAGACAACTGTGCAGCAGCAGCAGCATGGCGGGAAGCCGTGACACTCCCACCAACCTGCAAACAGAGGGAGACAGAGATACACACACACACACACACACACACACACACACACACAAACCGAGACCGAGAGAAAGAGACACTAGGGAACAGGGGGGAGGAGGATGCAGGCTGTATGGTCATTTGCTATATTTTGCTTATACACCAATAGCAACTGTTCTTGTAGAGGTTGGTCAGGTTGATTTCTCTCTCTTGTGTGTGTAAGCGGACATTGCCAAAGCACTGTATGACTTGCAGATGAATATGATGAAAAGCATATTGGAACTAATTTGTTCCACTGTTACCAATATTACATTGTCCATTCAAGCTAAAATAACCTCCCTTAAACTTCCAAGGGACAATGAAAACAGAACACACTTACAAACGTCTCGCTTCCTTTTGATCTGCTACATTTTAGATAAGCATTAGCAGCCACGTAGCCTGCTGCCAGTACTTTTATCAATAGATAAAACAGATTGATTTCTGCGGTACAGCTACATTTGTTGCATTTTGATGAAGGATTTTGTTCTTAAGCTGCTATTAATGTATTGATTTTAATCACAACCTTTCCAACAAGAGTTATTAAAAGCAGTTGTTTTTTTCCCACAACATTGATGTTTCTGCACAGGTTACGGTGGCCTGCTAAAGACATAAATCATTTGTGAGGGTCTTGAAATACTAATGGATAAGGAGTTTTTGTTCCAGCCAGAAATCCCAGCAATCCCTGAGTCATTGGTATAGATCAACAAGCCCATCAGCCCTCCACAGATATATTATGGCCACTTTGTGTTTGGTGGCAGTAAAAACCTTAACTTAATTAACCTTTTTTTTTTTGGACTTGTGAGTGATTCTGCGTATGCCACTGCACTTGACTGTCGAAAAACTTTGGCTATTATTTCATTTTCCCAATGAATTTATCAGTTTGCTCAGAGACAAGCATTTCACAAAATGTCAGCTTAAATGCATAAAATATGACCAACCGGCCTCATATACTGTGGAAATCATGATACATGGCCAAATTATATATATATAAAAAACCTAAGCCACTACACATAAGGTGGCACCAAAACTGGAAATCCAATAACGGCCTTGGGTTTTGTGAGAGCGCCGTTATTTTTCATTTGTCTTTAATCTATTTGTATTTGTTTCGCTCCCCTTTGAACCGCAGCCTAAAAAGCTTTTAGCGCAGGGGCCCGCTCCATATTTTACCGGCGTCTGTACCTCAAGAAGTTGCGTCGCCAATTTCCAAAGGCACTAACTTTGAATTCAAAGGGAACCTTTTATCAAAAGGAAAGTGTCAGCCAATCTGTAGCGTAGCCTGCGGGTAACAGGCCGGCGTAGTGACTCAAATGTTTGTTTACTTTGGTTGTCACTTGTGTAATTCATCTGAGAATAGGCTATTTGAGTCACTTACATCAGCGGGGCAGTAGTATATCTGACATGTCAACCACAAGACATTGTGGTGACGCGTTGTTGTTTTTTTTGTGTTCCCATAGTTCTTTCTTTCTCATGTTTCAAGGGAGAAACTCTTTTGTTTCACATAAAATGAATATAAAATGATTTATTACAGCCCCCGCTGCAATAGCTGTACGTTGTGTTTGTGTCCATATTGGAGGAATACCTCCGGTTCTGGAGCCGGCGCTATACTCAATAATAGATATTTCAGATTCGGGCTTCGAGCTTCGCCTCGTAGTAATGTTTTGCTTTCACAAAACAAAGAGAGAGATGTATTGCACAACGAGCACAATGCACACATTGACGAGAAACAAAAAAAACGCACACCTGGGGAAAAGGAATGGAGTTTTTCTGCAAAATGTTGCTGGACTGTATAATACAGCACAGGTCAAAGGCTGAGATGAACTCATTTAGCGAGCTCTGAGTGAGTCTATACTCTTGCATTAGCCTTTAACCTGCTGATATTTGGATCTGCTGTTGGCTGCCAACAACACGGCCCCACTGAGCTAAGCCACTTTTTCAATTTTTTTGTGTGTGTGATTCCTTAAGTTAACGGACTGTGGCACAGTACATTTTTTTCCCCCTCCAGTAAAAGGGCTTTGATTTAATTTCACTTTGTGACACGTGTCATTTTCTTTTTCCAGCGAGGCGCGGTTAAACATTTCATTAACCTCTTTGAATTGTTTGTCTGCACATTCATTAATATCACACGCGGCTCTTTGATCAAATCTGCGTCGCAATGAAAGGACCTAAGATATCTCATTAACATTGTCATTTTGAGATCTGCGTCAATGTTGCTGTTTGTGATATTGGGGCATTCTCATACAAGATTGAAATCGCTGCATTATTGTGCTATACAATACCCATTCACCATGAGTGACGTCCTGTTCCTGCTAAGCAATTAAACATGCCTCTTCAAGAAAATAAAAGCAGCAGGGAAGCCAAGTGAGTACTGTGTATTCATAGCATCGCAAATACTTAATGATTCCTTTGATCATAGCAGCCTCCTGGAGAATAAACTTGTTTCTGTTGACTTCTTGTCTGATCGGGATGGCCCAAAGGCCAGAGCGCTACAAAAAGCAACGTGCCGCTTGTCACTGCTTCTCTTTCTTAGCTAAATACCGGAAAAACTGCCATCGCTGCGTGATCAAAGGGCTGTAAAGATCCCCCCCCACAGTAATTTGTCAGTGTAGGAAAAAACACAAAACAAAATTACCGAATACATACATGAATACAGATAGTGAATGCATCTCCATGTTGCAGACGAAATACGCGCAGAGCAGCGGGGTGTATACGGATAATTACAAAGAGGCGTAATAACCCCAAACTGAAATTGAAAAAATAATTAAAATCCATATTCATTAGTTTACAGGGAGTAGCGTTGGTTTTCTCTCTCGGCATCAGCAGCATCAAACAGAAACGGGCATCACCGGCAAGGTTCTCCTCCTACGGTAACCTTTAAAAGATTCGGGCAAGGGATTGCAGTCACTTTGGGTAATATGCATTTAGAAGAAAACATAAAAAGCAATAAAATATGCTGGAGCACTATGAAAAAAACCAAGCAGAACAGTGAAATGTTTCTGTTCATGACCAAAGGTTCATACCGCTTATTTCCAAGTAAATAGTAAGTGGTCCATTGTAATACACAATGAACTATCAACACATTGATTTCCACAATTTTAGTATTTTGTATTGTTGCAGCCTGTAACACTCCATCATCCCTGTGCCCACATTGTATATTGATGCTGAATAATTAATAGATCATTTTTAGAGGTTCTTATGGTGTAGCTCTGACACCAGACTAGTTTACTTGGAACGTTTTTACAATATAACAATAATTGGTTGCGGTAAAGGGTCAAACTGAGTGGTCGTTTTTCAGTTTTCATTAATAGTGCATGCATTAAAGTCAGACTTAAATTAAAGTTGCACCAAACCTTTGGTCGTGTGCATGACATCCCATCATGTTAATTCAGACTGTGTATAACAACAACAATGAGGACACAGCAGCAGCAATAACAATAAAAAGGAAAAGAATATGGAATCTGCAGATGACCTTCATTATTGTGGTCGAGTGCCATACCGTATTAGACTTGAGGTAGATTCCAGTTCAAAGAGTAGAGTGCAAATAGGTGAAATCTGCTGCAAAAAGCTCAACAAAATGCCAGTGTTTTGTTTTTTTAACCCTGCCAGTGACTGTATTCATTTTTCAGCAATACATTTTCTGGCGTCTGGTGGACACTGTCTAGTGGCATTTCTTGGATATGAATTCTAGAGAGGTTACATGTTATTACAATGGGAGTCCTGGGGGCTACCGGAGAATAGTTATTTTTTTCTAAAACACTCATGAAGTGCCTATATTTAGTGAGTTTTCAAAGAGGATATAAACAAGATTAAAGCTGAATCCCCCCCATCCACCAACGTAATTACAGTGTGGAGATGCCGCTGGTGCTGTCTTTAACGGGACTGAGCAGTGAGGACAGCAAATTGAATGGTAGATAACTTGGTTGCAAGGTGACCAATAAGCTATGGTGTCAAATCAATAAAAGGGCCTGCCTTAATTTAAACCTTTGCTCTTGGTATAATTGTCTTAAATAATTAAAGCTGCACTATGCCTTTTTTCACATTAAGATAGCAATAAATAAATAGGATCTGTGTGCTTTTCAATGATGTCTTGGGGCATATAACATTAGCTGTGGGTGTATCCTGTGGGCGTGGCCAGCAGTGATCTGGGTTGTGGCTATCAAGGTGAGGTAGGTAGGTAGGTAGGTACTTTATTAATCCCTGGGGGGAAATTTCTTTTACAGCAGCCAGACATAGAATAACACTAAGAAATAAAGCTACAATGGGATGGCTAGCGGCCACAGCACAGGGAAGTCATGGCAACTACAACAATGGAGGAAAGCAGTAAAAAAGAAGCTAAACGTGCAGCAGAAGCTAAACATGCAGCAGACAAGACCCGTTGAACATCAGCGTTGATTTTTTAATTACAGATTAGCTGCGTTTGCCGTCTGCTTCTTCAACGCCTGTGGTGGCTTCATGGATGCTGCTTATCTCAGCCTCAGGCTAGATGCTGTTTGAAGGTAGACAGCTCATCAAGATGAGTGACAAGAGTTGGGGTGTAAACTTGAGCAGGGTGGGACTAGCAATACACTTCCTGCCTCAAAAGTTGCAAATTGTAGCTTAAGCTTAAGGTTTCTGAACTGGTTAATAGGCTGGTTCAAGCCAGTAGGGTCGGCCATCTCTTTAGCCTCTCTTTGGTGTCGAGACCTCGCGACAGCAGCTTCGTCCAGGATCGGAAACAAAGACAAACCTTAACTGCTGGTCGATTACAGTGGGGATATCATTTTTCTTGTTGGGTATGTTCTCAGGTAGAGTCATCATGAGAGTTTGTCAGTTTGTCTTTAAGGCCCTACCGCTGTATACATAGAGTCCCAGTGTTCCCCCTAAGCATTTATACATACATATTGCCTGTGCACTGGTTCATTTAACATTTCAATTGCACAAAACCCCAGCCTCTTTAACAAACACAAATAAGGATGTGAGCATGCTCCGTTGAAAGGGCATTGCTTCTACAGTAACATTCCACATGCCGTTTGAAGTACTTACGTCAAGTATTGTTATGGCAACGATTCAAGTTGAAAAAGTGTATCATTTTTCATACAGCACGTCTACATGGGTGTCAATCCTTGTTAAGCTACGTGTGACATAGTAACGGAACAATTTGTCAATTTAATTCAAGTCAAAACTTAAAAGTAGAAGTCCTCCTGTCAATAAAGATTCTCAACTAAAAGCCATAGCCATGAAAATTTGGGTTATGTAGCTGTTTTTCTGTTATGCACCATTCCATGTGCTTTTCATCCTCTTCACCCTCATATCTGAGCTTGTGCTTGTAGGTTTGCCTCATCCTATCTTCTCTTCTTTGATCGATATTACATAAAGGACCCATATTCAATGTGACAAATTTAACAGTGGCTCCTGTTAACTTGCTAGCAACTCTTTGGTTTGTTTACCATCTCCAACCATCATTAAAGGTCCCATATTATGGAAAACGGTTTATTCCTGGTGCTTATACATGTTCCACAGGAAATTACTTCCCTAAGCAGCTGAGAAAATTTGAAATCTGGAAGTCAACCCGTTTTTCTGTATTTTCCTTTTTCCCAAAACGGTGCCAAAGATAGGAGAAAAACAGCCCGTTTCAGAAAATGGTTCCTTTGGACGTCATAAGGTGCAAATCCAGCCCCTCTCAGAGCATGCCCACGCCCAGTTGAACAACCAATCCCATTTACGTCGTGGCAAAATGCAGCTCACGGCAGTGCCGCAAGCCGTTGCTTATGGTGCATTCCATTGTACTCGGAAATCGATAATTCAGAGTCGGTATTCCTAACTTCCAATCTAAATGTGTTCCAGTGCATCTGCTCGGGAAAACATAATCGCCCGCAGCAAACTCATGTTTGTATGGTAAGTCTCAGAATGTTACAAGCATCTAAACTCAACATCAACTACTACAGCGCCATTAGTGAAGAGAATCGGCGCATATCACATTTGGACGCCGTTTTTTTCCGAGTACACTGGAATGCACCATTACATTGCGACGACTGAAGCTAAAACAACATATCAGGAGATATATCAACTCTCCAGTTATTATTTTGTAGGATGCAGGCAGCAACATAGATCCCTGCACAGTCTCCCAACACGCGAAAATGCCACGACAGAGTGGATTAATTTTATTTTTAACGGCAACGGCTACATTTTTTTCTGTGTGTGATGATCAGTCCTCAGACTGCTTGAGCAACGGCAGGATTAGCATCTAAATTGAAGCTTAAAGATGGAGCAATTCATAAGGTACGTGACCCATCTGCAAAATTGGAATCTGTAAGTGTCACCATGTTTTGATTTAATTTACCAAATTAGTCTGGTTAGTATATTCACTGCTGGTTAGCTAACGAGCTAGCGGGGCTAGCCACGGGCTTGTTGGGTGTGGAAGAAGTAAGAAAACTAAAGCTGGAGTCATTAAAAGTAAAGTAAAGTAAAAGTAAAGTTATTGGTTGGAGTCAGGACTCATCTTAAAGTTATTTGTTGGGACCAGTGTCTGTTTTATAAGTTTGTACTATAAGTCTGTCGAACGTGTCAGGCTTGGTAAACTTTAGCCACCATTAGTACAATCGCGTTTGGTTGTTTGCGCTGCGCTGTTTGGATGCAAATAGATTGCATCCAATAATATATTGGTTAACTGGCTCAACAAAATTGTCAATCCTAGCTTGTCTGCAAGTTGTATTCAATAAGCTTATGGACATGAGCCATAAATAGACCGGCTACAGCAGAGAGTGTCGCTCACACATCCACATACACAAACACAAGGCACGAAAGTACAATATTACACAGAATTGTTATCATTGAGAAACTAAGTGGAACCGCCTCAGCTGCCTCTTCCCATTCTGGGTCAGACTCCGGCTCAAACATGTCCGGTCTCAGTGTTGGTTCTGGAGCGGCCGCCATGGTTAGCATGAGCGCTCTGCTCTCCAGGCGATCACGTGTAGGTTGTATGTAATGAGCACTGCTCTGATTGGCCGCCTCACGCCGTGAGTGAGGCGTGAGGCGGCCAATCAGAGCAGTGCTCATTACATACAACCTACACGCCCTCAAAACAGCCTGTTCTTTACAATGGAGAAAATGAGAGACTGAAACACACACCACAGAAGCTGGTTTTAGGATTTTTTTTAATATAGAATTCACAAACGTCTTGTAAAGACCCCCAGGAACAGTTTAAATAGCCCAAAATGAGTACAATACCCCCCCTTTAAATCTGACTGTCTCCGCTGCTGTGAAGGATGTGTCTTAGATCCTAGCTTGCATTTCGAGAGTCAATTACGTCCACGTTCATAGTTCCCTGTTGTCCGAGTTTCAGAGGATAAATTACTCAATAGTCAACGCTAGCCCAATCTGTTTTGCCTCAGGCTGAGGCAGCTTAAGTGCTTAACTGCTGCCATAGTGTCTGATCTGGTACAGACCTTAGACACAAGCTACTCATCACAGCAATGTGAATTTTAGCTCTGGATGTTACCAATACCTTGTGTTTATATGTAATTCGGTCCAAACAAACCTTAGATATTTTAAATATCTGCAATAGATGGCCATATCTCCCTGGAAATAGAGCTCTTTGCTTCCTCCTCCTCACTGGCTTGGCATTAGCTGCTGACTGCCCACAATAACATTTTAACATTTGCCTAGATACCTTCAGCCAAGACGTTATTGGCCAGTACTAGCTTGCAAGTTAATGCAAAAACCAATAATTATTAATAAAACAAAATTGACATATGCTTTACCATACAGTTACAAGAAACAGTTTGTTAACCCTTTTGGATTATCTCCATTCCTGTACAAATGTTTTTTCTAAAATATGGTCTGGTCTTCATCTCAAATCATAGCAACAATAACCCTAAGTAAATGTTTCCTGTAGTTGCTGATCAGATCTGCCCAACGGTTAGGAGATGTTTTGGACCACCTTACTGAAGTGTTTCAGTTCATTGATATTTTTGGGATGTCTTGCATGAACGGCTTGCTTCAGATCATGCCACACCATCCAAAATGTGAATTTTCTCTGTTTAAGCCATTCTGTTGTAGATTTGCTTTTGGGTTTGGCATCATTGTCATGCTGCATGAACCAACCTCTGTTAAGCTTCAGATCACGGACCGTTACCCTGAGGTTCTCCTGGAGAATTTCCTGATACAATTTTAATCCATTGATCCCTCAATGATTGAAGCCTTCCAGGCCCTGAGGCAGCAAAACCCCAAACTATGATGCTCCCTCCATGGTTGGTATGAGGTTTTGCTGTTGCTTTTCAATGCTTTTTTCATTTAAATTTTTGTCTCATCTGTCCACAGAACATTGTTCCAGTAGCTTTGTGGAACATCCAGGTGGTCTTTGGCAATCTTGAGATGGGCAGCAATGTTTTTAGTGGAGAGCAGTGGTTTCCTCCTTGGTGTCCATGAACACCACTCTTGTTTTTCTTATTGTGGACTCAGGTGTTCATCGGATGCCTGCAGAACCTCAGCTGCTTCCTTAGGGTAACTGTTGGTAACCAAACTTTGTGGGGTTTTTATATGACAGGACTCCTCTAACACACACCTGAATGTCAACCGTATTCATCTTGGACAACATAGAGTTAAGTGGTTGAAGCAACCCCATAACAAGCAGAGAAGATGAAGAGAGGAACAAACAGACAGAAAGCTTCATAATAAAAATTTTGATGCACAACCCCAAGGCATGTTTTTAATTAAAAATTGCAATTGGAGTATAACCTTTATTTTGGAAATTTCACTTAACGATCACATGGTTCCATAGCTATTGCAGTACAACATGAATGAAAGCTTGTGGACTGAATAGTACAGAATGAGCCATGTTGTTACTAGGCTTGTTCAGGTTATAAGCTGGATATCGTTAGCAATTAGCAAGACTCTTTTTATCTGTTGACCAAAGCCTACAATTCATTAGTGTATTGCCTTGAAAACCTATGAAATGAAATATTTATTAAGGTAGGCTGCACCGTGTGAAACAAATCTTTCTGTATGCTCCCTTTTAATGGATCAGCTTCACAAAATGTAATTTGGAGCTTGGCAGATTGGACTAATATACTGTCAACCATAAAATCTAGTGTGCATTCAGACACACTTGTGCTCTTGATTGCGCAATCAAAAAATCAAACATGCTATAAGAGCACTCGAGGTGCATGAAGAGGATAGAAAAGGCCCTAAAAAAGTTATAAATGAGCTGTTTGTTTTAGAGTAGTCAGCCTGATTAACGCAGAGATGATCAACATGTTTATTAAGATAATTATTTTTTTGATTTTATTTTTTCATTATGCAAACCGGGGACTTTTTCTGACGAGATCTGGTATACACAAGTGGATCAGATTGATATCCCGCCCTCCAAGGTTGAAAAGTAAGAGACACATTACTACTGTCTCAGAGTGATTTGACTCTCTCTGCAATTACAGCCAGAAAGTTAATCGTGTAAATCGAATATTCTTCTTGCACTATGGTGTTCAACTAACTTGATCAACAGAGACCACTTGCACAAAAACCTTGACAAATGGAAAAAAAACAACCTTGAATTACTACACAGAACATCGCAAAATCAATCAAAGTTGAATTCCGTGGAAAACTGGCCTTCACTTCTCCACTTTATAAAGACATGTACTGTATTTTTGGAGGCCTTGTCAAAATATTCTGTCAGGAATGATTTACATGACAAGTCAGTCGCCTTTGGAAATACATCAGTCAATCTCAGATGATATACATGGATCATCACCTCTTCATCCATCCTTCCTCACTGCACAGCCCACACAGTTTTTTGTTAACTTGTGAGCATGTCCCTATTATGTCACTTCCAATTAGTAAAATGCCAGGCGCCAAAATAAATAAAGGTGACGGGACGTCTTTAAGTCTTGGAGCTTGCATATGGTTTTTGACAGTGATGCAAAATGCTTTCTCTCATTTCACGTTCAAGTTAGGAACCAGACACAGAAGACAAAGGTTAGGCATTTGATGTAACACAAACTTTCATCGTCGTTTTCCCGACATAGGCAACATTGTAATCCACACGCTTTAAGAAAGTTCTAAAGTATCTCAGCTGTCAATCACGTGGTCCTGTCGAGGAAATTACAGTATACAGCTTACAGTTACAATCAGTCACATTGTATTGTGAAAAATAGGTAACACTTGATATTAAGGAACACATTCACCATTATTATTATTATTCTGTCTGTCATATTGTACAATTATAGCCTATTAACTATGGGTTTTCCCTCAATTGCCTCCTAAATTGTGCTTACTAGCAGTCAGTAAGGAAGTTGTTGCTTTGCTCTGTATGGGGCTTATAAGGTGCTAGTATCACGAGAATATGTACTCTAATAACTCCTAATAAAGTCTTAGTAGCTCAGATTATGTTAAGTGAAGTGTTGCTCATAGATAATGCACACATAGTTTGACACTTATTGTCATACACAGGTTCCCTATTCTGAAGTTGTTATGTCTTCACCCTTAGTAAATGCATCATAGCACAATTACTAGAATTAAATGCCCGTTTAAAGTGATGGGTTACACGTTGAAGAAACAGGCAAAGATTCACTGCACTTAAGACCAAGTAGAAATACTCATAATAATATAATATATAATATAATACTCTGGTAAAAGTCCTCTATTTAAAATCTACTTTAGCAGGAAGAGCTAGCATTAAGGGTTTAACTTTAGCTTATCGATTAGCTCATGAGCTACCTAGCTACAGTACTACCACCTAACCACACTCAGCATACTAACCATACAAGCCCTATTTCTCAAAAGAACCATCAATAAAATCATCTCACCCTACAGTGGCCTAAATTGATATTACTGCTCAGAAATTTGGAGAAATTCGGATTTGTTCAGTATGCTAGTAGCAGCTTGATAGCTTGCAAGCTAAATGCTGCTTCTGTCAAACACATTTTTGTGTATCACTGCCACAGCAGATAACACAATTAAAAATGAATGATTTCTTGCATACATTTCCTTCAGGCCATTATAAGAACCTAAGGGATATTTCATTCAGCAAAGTGACTTCTTTACATTAATGTTACTCTCAAGTGATAATGGAATTCCTCTGTGCATGAAGGCGCAATCTATGTGACAATCGATGCTTACTAAGTAGATTGCAATCAAATGCTAAGAACAGTCCAGTGCTTATATATACTCCTGCATGTTGTGCAATATGCTAATCAAACACTTTGGTTCAATTTCTTTTTACTCAGCATTCACCCAGCTGATCAATACTGGACATAATTGCTGCACTTTGTAAATTTGTTACCAAAAGTGCAATACTAATATAGTTTTTCTTTTTTTCAAAGAATTTTTTTTTTTGGCATTTTGCCTTCATTCGACAGTCAGCAGTAGAGAGAGACTGGAAAGATCGGGTGAGAGAGGAGGGGTGGCATAGGACGTCCCAGTTACATGGTATGCACCTTAGACCACTAAGCCACCAGGACGATCCATTATCATTATTATTATGAATTATTGCACTTTTTACTCACTGAGCAGGATTTAACCAAATACTCTAGGTATGGGAGGAGGAGGATATAAAGATACATTCCTTCTGACTGGGAGAAAAACTCTCAGCAGCGCCAGCGTCTTCATGAAATACAGATATGTTATTAGGTGTAGCTTGTCTCTACCAATGCTACCAAATCCCATTCCACGATAAAATGAATGCTTCACACCACATCTCAGTCTGAATCATTCATGAATGTCAGAATAAATATATAGAGTAATGCACTAAAACTCATTTCAATATGCAGGCGGTGGGGAAACACTGAATTTCAAACTGAAGTCAGATCAGAAATGGGTCTCCATCCCCCCCAACAGTTTGATACATGCAACAAAGTTTCCATTGCATACCCAACATTTACATACCCGAGATTTAATACCCTGCATGAATTTCTAACTAACTTCAAGCCTTCAAACCTCTGACTTCAAGAAAATGTATGAATCATTTCAGAAAACGTTCAGGTATGCCAAGATAGTTTCCCAGTGGCTTCAAGGGTAGGTGCACAAAATTACACAGCAGAACTCAGAGAAACTCATTACATAGAAGGAGCTAACAAACCTTCTAAAATCATTAATTGGAAAGTTTTAGACGCCGTGGATGAGTCGCAAAGATGTGTCCATCTACTAAACCCAAACATTTTTAATTACACTTTGATTTCAGATACGAGGGAGGAAGTTGGGGTCGACTGTGCCACATTTCGCCGAATCTGTTTACACATAACGCTGTGTATGAAATGCATACAGCACACTCAACTCAAGACACCTCGGAGGGAAATAGAGATCGTCGCTGTATAGTTCCAGTGAAGAGACAGACAGATTTGTAAATGACTGTGCTCAGTGAAATACTGAACTTTGTCACCCGTCTCTTTCTGCAAGTCTTTCATGTTCTCCCATTTCCTGTAGCCATTTTAAGCTGATGTTCACATGATTCCACCATACTATTACTATTTTTCAATCTCAAGGGAGCTAGTGCACCCCCACCACACATACACACTGCTTTGAATCCTCGTCTGCTGTCTGTTGGCTGTGTGACGTCAGACAGTGACTGAGGCAGACATGTCACAGAGACAGAAGTCTTAAATGGAGCTGTCGCTCACTGAGACTCTCTCAACTAATCTTCAATACACTAGCACTCGCTTCGGCAGCATGTGATTTGCCGAAAAAGAAATGACTTGATCTCAACTTGTCTCGGCTCCCATGCACATTTTGATTCTCCTTTTTGTTTGTAGTCATCGGGGTCCACAGTAATGACCCACGAGAAATGCCAAGCTTCTTGATTTTCTAAAGAAGATGAACGACGACTGCGGTATCGGCAGCGCCTCCGGTTGACGCGCTCCGTGGCAATCAACATACAGTATTGGTGTGTGCGTGTGTGTGTGTGCCCGCCTAGGTCGAATCGCATTTAAATTTAAATCCTGGCCTAATTTGTCTTTCTATTCAGCTATTTGAGGAGACTGTCAATAGCAAGTGAGGTTTCATGTTGCACACAGCCCCGTCCAAATCCCCATGTAAAGGAGTGGTAAATGACACAGAATGTGAGATTTAAGTCGGGAGAATATGGCATCGTGAATGGCTGCGGCAGTGTGATGAAATGTTCGCACTCACATTATGAATGTGGTCTTAGTGTTTGCTTGTCAGCAGATTCATAATCTACATCAAACTGAATTGGCTGGTGTGTGTGATGAGGAAGTGTGCATGAGAGAGAGGCGGGATTGAGGACACGCATGGGTGGCTCAGGGTGGGAACAAGTGAAAGAAGCGCGGAGTCAAAGAAGCATTCATGCATTGAGGTTGGCGAGCTAATTCTGTACGACTCAAACTGGGTCACATTGGGTCCCGAGCAAATGTAAAGTTTTCATTCGCTGCCTTTTCAATCAACTTTTACTAATAGGTTATTCATCACAGCTACTCCTGCAGGTTGCAATTTACACACATTCAATGACATCAGACCTATTGTCCTAATAGTCAAGCAGGTCTGAACATGATTTTCCATCATGTATGTCCCTCATTTATTAACAGTGCAACAGATTAGAGTTAGAAAGCTAATTTGAAGGTCAAGCTTTACGGAGGGAAAACAATGCCCTTGCAAGGTGCTAATGTGTTGTGTGAGAACAGAGCAGCGACGCCAACCATTTTATATGGTTACCACATACACATACTACAGTAATAATACCGTAATATACAGGGCTAGCTACCACATTTTCAACTTCATCACTTCATACATGCTGGAGCACCTTAAAGTAATCACTGGTCCTGGCATTGTCCTTAAAGGCCCTTTTGCTGTAGCTTGTTAATGAAACGCTGTCACCGCACTACTGGCTTTAATTACAAGGGGATTTATTAAAGTGAACTTTTAAACTCTGAATGTATTGTTTGAGCTTTTACAACAACTTACTATATACCACAGATAACCATGAATTCTTCATGTATTTTGAAGCTTGATCTTTACACGTGTAATGCTTAAATAAAACAAGACAGTTCTTAAAAGCTGTCATGTAGCCCTAATGTAAATGGATGAATTAATTCCAGATTGTGTCTTTAACATGGTCTGGCCACAAGTTACGCTAAGCTAGAACACCGAGTGATCAATGATGGCTAAGAATATCATGTACTGTGTACATCAAATAGCCGCTGTGAAAGCGAGACGCTAATGATCTCTTGGATTACATCAACAATGCTTCTTAAGAGGGATTCACGTCGATGACGGATTGCGCCTCAGTTTACACTGCTGCCCCTGAATTATTAAACAGCATGTTGGACTGTCCATAGATGAGCATTATTTGATACATCAACATGTAAAACATTTGGTACAACTGTTGTTTTCATTTGATGGTATCAGCCAGCGAGTACTGTAAATTCTCCTGTTAAATGATGCCGTGCCAGCAGTCTAAGAGCCTTGGGAGCCTCTTACCTGTGAGACTTGACGGCAGGACAAAACTGCTTGGCAAAGAAAAACACGCTGCATAAATGATGGCCACATGAAACTTCCGTGCACATCCTCTGGTTGGACTGTTTTGCTTCCCCCCCGCACATAGAGGAATCTAATCTGAAGGAGGTTGGATTGTTTGGTAGGTGAGCAGCGGAGTGGCAGGTCACAGATAAGGTGAGAAATTATGCAAGGACAAGATTAGAAACTTATCCGATGGCTGTTTCCTGTCAATGTGGACCTGGACGATAGCAGAGCTAATCCCACAAAGAGCAGATGGGGCCAGGGAAAAAAAGAGAAATCTGCCTTCATTTGTGCAACACCTTCTGTGTTTGATATGTGGAGGCCAGTGGTATTGTGAGTGGTGTGACATCGTTCCACAACTGGGATAGGAAAGATGCTCATTTGATTCCTGCTTTCGACTAGTCTGCATGCGAGCTGCGTGGAACTTGAATAAGCATGAGGGACACAATTAACCCCAATCAGTCATGTTTCACCATTAATAATCAAGGGTGCTAGCTGATGAAACTGCAGTCGTACCAATATTTAGACAAGGTGAGGGCATTATAGTCTGGGATCTCGCTTTCATAGCTGTTCAAATTGCTAATAAAGCACACAGCAAAAACACAGCAGGTGTAGAGTCCAGTCTACCTGGTTAGGGAGGACGACTCGTCGGCATGTGAATTCTGCACCAACCACACTTATGTCATCCACGCTGACGTAAGGTTGCCTCCTGAGGTGTTTTATTGCCTGTAAATCCCGAAAATTAAAACACACAATATTGAACAGACCTGGCTTAAAAGTTCATTAACAAATGGTGTAGTTCAGCATTTAATCAAAGGCTCCATCTGCCAGGACAAATCTCCATTGTGCTGTTTTGAAAGCAAATGGGCAGCGGCAGGGAGGAGAGTTAAAGGAGAGTGGATAGTTGACAGTCATGGATGGGCTAGCTATGTACGGGCTATTAAACACAAAGGCTATATGATAGGCCCGGTTGGCGGTAGGCTGCGTTAATTGATGATGGTCCTGATCTGCAATTGGCCGATGAAAAAAAACAATTAACACGGCTAGATCAATAGAAAATGCTATCTGGCCAAGCATGTCCGACAACGCTTCATCAAAATCAATCAATAATCAATCAATCAATCAATCATCTATCCATCCATCCATCCATCCATCCATCCATCCATCTATCCATCTATCTATCTACATTGTCTACCTACATTTTATGTTTCATAATTAACATCTATGAGTTACACACCGAGCAGGAACTGGGAAATTAGCGGAGCTGCACTTTTATGAAGGCAGCACTCTTTAACGCTTTAGAGTTCCTCTCAGATATATGTGAGTTCCCTCACATGCCACATATTTCAAATATTTTATCTTTAGCTCATGCTCTATACGCATTTCATTGCTTGAAGGACACAATGACGCCCCCTGGAAAGTTTGGGGCCTTTCCCTGGAGCAGAGCGTTCAGCTGTGTTAACCTTGGCTGCAAGTGGTCCTCTTTTATTAAAAGCGTTCCCATTATACATGACGCAGTTGTATCAGCCTGGTCTGCAGTTTAATTCCCTTTTTAAAAAAAGTGTATAACACTTGGTGAGTAGCAAATTAAGCCACAGAGAAAGGCATCTTGGGAATAAGACGCCAAACGGAACTGAAGGATAGCATGGGAAGCTCATGTGGAGCATCTTGCGTGATGGGAATGAGTCCTGGAAGCCTGTTATTCCACAGCTAGATGACATTCCCCCCAAATTCTGATAGATAACTTTGGTGAATTAAATTACATACATGGCAGATTTAATCGGGATTAAAATCACCTATGCCCTCCGGAGTTATTACCAATCGCCAGATATCCCCAGGTAATATTAGTCCCAAGTGAACAGGGCTTTTATAGTGTGTTTGTATTAAGTATTTAATCAGTTAATAGTGTGCTATTAACCCGCCTAGTACATAGATAAATCTTCCTATTAGGAGTAAGAGTGAGGAATCTGGGATTTGGGGTCGGCCTATCCGTTCTGTAACGAATTAAGGTGCAGAATGGTGCTTAAAGGAAAGAAGGTGATGAATCACACCTGGTGATTTTGAACATCAATGAAATGAGGTTTGGCGCGTGACGTGAACCTTAACGGAGATCCAGAGAAAAGGGGGATTTCAAAGGGGTTACTGGAGGGAGGTGGCATTTTTTTCTTTCCTTACTCAGGGCATTAGAGTGGAGAGGTAAAGGAGTTAGAAGAAGCGAGATATAGGGGGAGTGGTGATTAGAGTACACGAAAAGACTGGAACCTATTTAAAGCAGATCTAAGAGGTGTTTTTTTTTCTCTTTTTCAACAGGGACATTGGGCTGAGCGTCGCCGGGGGACGCCTGGAGCAGGCCCTGCATCAGTTGCTGCGCGGCACTATGCCTCCTCCAAAGAAGCTCAGAAGAGAAGCCTTATTAAAAGGTATGCTTAGCAACATTTTCCTCAACTTATTATTATGGGGAAAAACAGTGCACTACTACTTTTTGCTGTCCTTTTGTATGTAGCAAACTATAATTGAGATCAATCATGCATTTTCTCTTTTTCCTTTTTAATATGAAGCAAGCTCCACGGCAAGAACATTTTCCGAAGATCTGCCTAATTTCTCTGTCGGGTACTGGGGGAAATTGTGGAACAGGAATTGTTAAGTAAATGTAAATTGTTTTGTAAATTGTACATTTTGAGAATGTTTTGTGGCTCATTTCTAGTTGGTTTGGAGAACTCCTGGTTTGCGGTGTAGAGAATATGAGGTTTTTCCATCGGGGCGCTCAACGGCCCAATGACCGACTCTGTTGAACATACTCCCTGACAGTTATTCAATAGAACTTCTATGTCACTTTTATATCTATAAATGACTCAGGGCTGAAAGTCAACTATGCAAAGTCTTCAGACGAGTGCGGCTGGCCTTTCTGGGTCATTTAATCGGAAAGAACTGGAAACCGATCGTTCCCCGTGTTGACACAGTCATCTGCCTGCCCTCCGCAACTCCACAGAGCCCACGCTCCTTTTGGGGATTCACAGCCCCAGTGTGCCAAGTCTGTACCGAGTACACATCAGTGGTCGAGGTGCCAGGTGCTCTGCTGAGGGTTTATGCATGAAGAGATTCCAGCACAATGAAACCTTTGATAGGTAATACGACTAATAACACGCGGCCCCTCATTCACGTTTGATCCCATCTCACCTACAGCGGTCACAGCTCCCTCTTGGAGATGGAGAGGAAACGAGGCTCACATACCTCACACAACATGGGCTAAATGGCATCACCTTAAGTTTTAGCTACTCCCTTTAAAGGGGCCTTATTATAAGAATCCTATTTTATCTCTATTTATACACATATATGATCAAAGATGTAAGTTATTGGCATTTTAAAAATGCCAATGGCATTTTAAAATCTATCCTTTTTTTACAGACAGTTTCAGACTCACTCAATGCATAACTGGACTTGGTCCTGATTGGCTCCCTCACTAAAGAATTACTGAATTCTGTCCAGTCAGGCCAGTTGGCAGCATTTGAACTGGAAAGCCTCTACTCGGCAGGTTTAGCTCATTTGAATTAGAGGAGCTGGTGTCCAATCAGGGTCCAGTATCGTGACTGTGAACGTTTTTTTCAGTAAATACCCTTTTAACTAAACTACATTTATTTTCAATATTATTATTCAGTATTTCATGAAGCATAGTATGCATAGTATATTTGAAAAATAATACCAACGTTTCCCTTATATGCACCTAGCAGCGGCGTTACGCCGCTGCTGAATTTTTAAAAATGTTTTACTTTTTTACTTTTTTGTAAACAAAAAACAAAACATAACAATCCACTCTCTCCCCTTCAAAATGCTGGAGTAAACGGCCTTTTAAACGTGACGCGCTTTCATGGAAAAGTTGCTGTCATAAACTCATTTGAAATGCGATTGTGTCCAAACTTTCAGCAACGTCATATATGGCCGTCAAATGCTCTGTCTTTCTGTAGTTCCTCTCTCTTTAGGAACTATATTATTTTGCGCTACGGTCGCTTCATATCCAGGTCAATTCACACACTTGTGAGTAAAGCATATAAACGAGAAACTTTGCGCTTACCTAAGTGTAGCTCTATGATAATGTCAGCACAACGATTATAACAACAAGCACCGGGTAGATGTCAACAAGCAAGCAATGTTGATGTTGATCAGGATTCAGGATTATCATTCGCCGAAGGGAAAACAGTTCTGCGACTTCACGTGAATATCGCACAGTAACGTTACAGCAAACGCAATCATTTGTTAGGAATACGCAAGGAAACGCATATCTGTGAAATAAACAACATTTGGAAGATCCATCTTGATACGTTTTGTTTCTAAAAGTAGGCTATTATTCCACATGCACCGATTGTTTCTCTTCTCCGGGAGGCGGGCGTTACTATGCGCGAGACGAGTATTCTATATGTCGTGTCTCAAGGGCCACCGTGACGCACGAAAGGTGTCAATCTCAAAGACAACTTTGATAGATTCCCTCAGAGATATTACATATTCTTTGGATTCCCAGAAAGGATCTACCAGAAACGTCACAAATGTAAGTTATTTTATCATTGAAAATGTCATTACATTTAAGTAAATTAACACTGTTTGATTATATACGACAGTGTGGTGATGCAAGTTGTGGTGTTGCAAAATGTTTGTGCTTTGCGCGCGTGCTTCACCTCCGCTGCTACAACTCCATCCTAGGGGAAACACTGAATACAGATACCTTATAGCCGGGCCTGGGATGATGTTGGTTGAAAACCTTTGTGGTTCCAGCATTGTGTCCACACCGTTGAGATGCTGAGGAGGTGACTGGCTACCCATCAAGGAACTGCATAAGACCAGCGTGGAGGAAAGGGCGGGAAAGACTTCCAGCGACCAGGCAGAAAAACTACCTGTTCAGAAAACATTCCAATGGGAAATTGTACTGGACCATGCAGACTAACATCACTTTTCACCGCAAGAACATAAACTAACACTCACACCTGCAAACCCCCACCATCTCTGGACTCTTTCTCGCCTTCCAGTCGAACAGCATGCCTTACTACTGTTAATATTTATTGCTATGCTATTTATTATTACTGAAGCGGTATTTGCACAATCCCGTATTACTGGCAATGTCTGCGAAACCCTGTGTAACTTAAAACTTTGACACTATGACACTTTTCAGCCGCAGGAATTGTACGGTTGTTCATCATTTATTTCACGCATCACCACTACTGGACGCTCAATACATTTCCCTTCAGAGCTGCAACAATACTGTATGCCATGATGCTTGAGGGCACATAGTTGAATGGATATGAGTCGTATGTATTATATAGTGTACTTTATTCTTCTTCGTGCATTGTTTGGATCCCCATTAGCTGACTTCTACCATGTTGCTTCAGTATGCCCTGGAAGTTGCCAATGTCTCTGCACCTACAGTATATGTCACCAAGCCAAATCCCTGCACATTTACAGTACTCAAACTGACTAAAATGCTTTTAATGAGATGTGACTTTGGTCTTCTTTCTCATAGAAGAGAGAACATGAAATGTATGAAAATCTGAAGAATCCCCCCCACCACCCCCCACCCACATATTTCATTCTCACACATCAAGCAATTTTCAAAAGAACACCATGTGTCTTTCTAGCAGGACTAGGTGTCCACAGTAATTGCTGGGCCACTCTGGTGTATGGTTTAATGACTAGGTTTTTTCTTATTCTCACAGCAGACATAGTTTAGCTAATGCGCTTAGGTGAAATGATGATTTGAAATCAATGGGAGAGAAATAAGACCAAAAAGGTAAAAGCAAAAAGGACAAAAACTTTATTACTGTAATTGATTATTTGGCAGAGCAGTTTATTCATGCATGCACATCAAATGATTGCATGTTCAGAAGGCATATATGAACTTTAAAATGTGACTGACACAAGTGGCTGTTTAAATATTGCATCAGTTGAGCATGGAACAGTTTTGTTTTTCTGAAAGTAGTCATGAAAGTTAAGCAGCTCAGGTTTAACTAATTAACACAGTAACATTGCATCATAGGGCAAATTTAATCACCGACTTTGTCATCCTTATCATCTTGACCTTATTGCCAACATTTTCAACATCAAGATTGACAAATCTTGGCCTTCCTCTTGACCAATATTAATGAGGCCGCTGATAGAGATTAAAGAGATCTTGTACCTGTGTTGGGAACAGCAGTTTCTCTCATTCAGTCATGCTCACTGCCAAGCAGCCCACACACCCACAATCTCTCTTACCTTTTTGTTGTTTATATCATAGGTTTGTGTTATAGATTATGGTTGGTTCCATGTAAAGTTACCAATATGTAGGTTTTAGTATAGGTAGTAAGTAGTTGGTGTCTGTGGCAGACTGGATGGTGTGGTTGGGCCGTTGTCTGGATGCGGGGGATGGAGTTGGGATGGCAGGCGGGTTCGCCCTGCCCCGACACCGGCTGCGGCAGATCGGGACTGAGTGGTTTCGGGCAGCGGGGAAGTGGGCTAATGTGTGTGTTCTCTATATTTTCAATGAGCAGGAACACGCGAGTTGAGGCTACTCTGAAATGGACTGAAACCCGCAGTGAGCAGACCAGGGCGAGGGAGACCATGTTTACAGTAGTTGTGTTTTGAATTATTTGTGAGCCTTAATAAACCCAGCGTGCCGCCCAGCACGAACTCTGCCTCTGTCTCGACCCGGTGGTAGCAAGTTGGCTACAGTGTCATAGGTCTTTTTGAAGATTATCAGCACCTACAATCAAGTTTCTACCAATAGAAACAGAAAAAAACAGAAGTTATCCAAACTACATACACAGAACGAGAGCGCCTACCGGAAAGAATGCCACTTACACTGCGCGGATCAACCTTTCTCTGCCAGGAAATGTATAATACTGCACCATTTAAAGTCTGTGTGTACTTGAGTGTGTACGTGCAGGTGAATGTGAGTATATGTTAGGAACACACACGCACACACACTAGCGTGACACATTATTTGAGGTTGTACAAGTGCTGGGGAATAAAGGCAGCAGTGTTTGGGTCAGGGTTGGAGTGCCGATGTTTTGTAACTGGAGTCTCAACATTTGGCCTCTTTATTGTAAGTTCAAATGTTGAGACTCCAGTTACCAACCATGTTTTTATCCTCCTGACCCCTCTTGTGTCTCTGAGTCTGAAAAGATTAACTAATCACATATCTGCAATACACATTTTGAGCTGTCATTTCTCCCTATCTAGCTATGTACATAATCACAACTGACAGCAGAGCAAACATCTGCCTGCAACTTCAGCTATGACGCACCTTTTGAAAAAATAAAAAATAAACCCATGGACGATAAGCTTCCTGGGGACATTTCTTTATGCTGTTGTTGCAGCCCGTCTTGTCTTGGCATGGTTTTGGAAAAAGTGAGAATGCAGAGACACTGGGGGTATAAAGATTCAAGCTGGCTATTTGAGTTAGCTAACGGCTAACAGTTAGCTAGCTTAACAGTTCTGAGATTTTGCTAAGTTTGCTAGCTTTCAAGATTTCAGCCTTTTTGACTACTTTCTGATAAACCCATCAATTTTGTCGGTATAACCACAAACAAACGACTAATTAACAATGCATTGTTGCTCTAAAGCCTTGTATCTATTGTTCCTTTATTTAACACATGTCTAATTTTTGGTTGCAATTGCCGCTGCAACTCGGTTATCGGATGCAGTCATGCCTGGTGGGCTAAGATGTTATTATTTTGGTCTTGATCATTACCCATCCAGCAATTGCACCACTTCCTTTGTACCACGACTACTAAGAAATGTCCACTGTTTCAGGGAGCCTGGCCTCCTTCTTTTATGAAATATTTTGGCCATTATTTGGCCATTGAAATAGCGTGGTGGAAAGTGAGGACATTGGGGAGGGGTGATGGATGGCTGTATTCATTTACAATCAACTTTAATGACCTAGGTTGTCTGTGAAGTGAAGTTACATTTTTTTGTAGGTTTTTGTAATTTAACCATGGACAAAACCTTACCCTAACCTTAACCAAAGTTTTTTTATTTGCCAAACAGTGAGTTTTGAGTAAGTAAATAATTGATAATTGAATTGAAGAAAGCCAGAAATCGCCTGGTGAACTAATCTTACTTAATGCACCTTTAAATAGCTAGCGGTCAGCATACTGATGGCAAACAAGCTGGATGTTGCCAAACAATAATGCTAAATTAAGCTATAACCAGGTGTGGATTTGATCATCACTCACTACGGAAAGTTGTAAACACTGAAAAAATGCCATTAATGTGAAGAACCACTTGAATCTTGTTCATGGGTTTCACTATCCCCACTGTTACCTACCCCACATATAGACAGTATAGACAGTTCTTCTAAATTTAACAATAAAATCTTCACACATGCCCTTGGGAAAAAAATCAAACATCAAAACCCCCAATTTATCTAATTGGGGATCCTTTTCGGATGTTTCGGAACGGAAATGTCTTCGAAGATAGCCGTTGATAAATGAGGTACTAAGAATTCCTACTTGATCTTACACCGTTGAATGGCCACCACTCAATTGATACATAAGATAGAACCTTATCAGAGTTAACAGAGTTTGATACAGCTAATTTGGAACATACGCAACATATAGGATCTATGTAGAAACATCTAATCATGGTTCCAGAATTCATGCACAATTACTTTTGCAGTATATGCATCATTAACAAACCTATACTGTGAGTAATTGTATGGAAAAATGATAAAAGTTGCATCATGTACTGTACATGCACTACCCTCCCATGGCTCTATGTGACGGGCCCTTCAGAGAGGCTAAGATTAACTGGGTTTGGGGAATGGTGGGGGTTGGGGTGGGGTTGCACCAGGAGAAGAGAGGATCGTTTATCAATGGTCTGAAACAACGGCTGTTGGCATGCATGGCTGGAGAGGAGGCATTCATCTCCTCCAGCTGACATACAATAACACCCCCCCCCCCCCCTCCTCTCTGCCCTGGAGAATACCACTTCTGCCTCACCATCGTGACAGGAGACCAAATCACAACACAGCTCCCAACTCCCAGAGAGTCTAATTAAACAGTGCTATTAGGAAACCATGGGAGAAGCAAAGCGGTAGATCTTCAGAAAGAAGAAAGAAAGAATTCTGCATACATCTGTTATAGCTTTCTATCTATCACAAGGTTTCGTGGTATTTCTGTATTGATCAGATGTACACCCTATGGTTCAACAAGAGGTTCAATCTGTCCACTATTTGCCAAAAGTCAAGTCTGACTCTTGGTAGCAAGGTATCTGTAAAACTGCCTTTTACGGTGTACCATCCAATCTCATATGGGTCAAAATGTCTGCCATTGCAGAATGAACTAGCTGCGGGGTTTTTATATATATGTCATGCGAAATATAAACCAATATGTTTTTGCCAATAAAGACAAAAAAAGACATTTAGAAGAGAAGCAACTTTTTACACTGGAAAACGTGATGTCTGGGTCTCATACCGAGTTGAGATATGCAGCATACTTTGGAATTGAACCTTTCTGACTTTGTTTCCATATTCTATATTGCTTGTACATCGTGAGCAGATGGGGGAATAAATTAGGTCCCGCCTTCTGTAGTGTAAGCAAACTCTTCCTGCTGAATACACATTGGATAAAATAATTAAAATAATGACTAACCACCTGGTAAGTAATTATTACCAAAACATGACCGAATGATAATTTAAGAGGATGTTCAGCTTTCCTGAGATGCTTGGATGTGCCACAAATAGTTTTAATGCTTATCAGTGATTGGAGGTAAGGCTCTTGTGATTTCTTCAATCTGCTGAACAGGAAGAGATTTCATCAATACTGTCTTTTATGATCACATTATTATATTTGATTAGAAATATTACAAATCTAGTTGAATTTATACTGTTGCTATTTGCCAATAAGCTGGACTTCTGTACCTTTCGTGACAACCTTTCAAATGTCAGGAAGGCACCGGTGACCAGTTGAGCATGGCTAGAAGACAAACATAACCTGCATTGTGATGTATGGTGACTTCCATCAAAGCCGATCATCCATTTGCTCCCTCTTCTTTGGATGTTGGTCTCTGAACCTTGGCAAACAGAATGCAGTTGATGTCAAGTGCTGATGGCAGCGTATTGCAAGTTTCTACTGAGGTAGAGCGTTGGCCCAGCTTCCTTTTTGTGTTGGCGATTACTCAGCTGATGAGTGCTGACTTTGACCGCAGCCCCGGAAGAGTCAGACGGCCTTTGGCCTCGTCGCAGTTACTGCAAGACAGGTCGTGACTAAGCGATGGGCCAAAGTTCCTCTGATGTACCTACAATTGCCATTTTTCCGGAGACGTCTAGCTGCTTTTGTATTGTGTTCTGCATTCTGTGCTTAAGATACCTGTGCACTGTGTTTCCTGACCCTGAATTAACCGGGCAAGTTGACGTTCTTATTTACAGTAACAATACAGGCAGAAGGCCAATGTATGTGCAACATAGAACATTGAAGGCCTTTTATTTAAGAGCACTTTTCTTTTATTATTTTCCACTTCACAAGCAATAAAATAACATCAAACTGCCATCAAAAGGGTAAAAGACAGTTAATTCTTTGTACACACAGTCTCTCTTTTCCTTCAGGGGTGCTCGTAGCTTATCTTGTGCCTCTCAAACCCCATTTGTGCAAGGAACTTTACAGAATTTTCCCCTCACCGACCCTTGCGTTCGTTATCATTGACTAGAAGTGAGGTAGTGGTCAGTACGTCAACAAGCCCCCGGGGGTGTTTGGGAGAGCCGCCAATTATTCCAGAGCACGTGTTAAAACAATGTGCGGATGGCGTAATGGAAGACGGTGAATGGAAGAAATGGAGTTGTAGCAGAACTAGGCCAAAAAAAACATTTTATAATTAAACATTTTTTCTTGGAGGAATAATGCATTTTACAAATTGCTCTAGCTCTACAATATTAAATAAATAGAATCCAAATTTGTTTTCAAGACAAGTCTTGATAGGCTGACACTCAATTTGCCAGCTGCCACTGTGCCAAGTACTAATTTCTGTCATGTTTTTTTTTAATGCCTTTTGCTATCGTCCATATCCTAAGAGAAAGTTCCCCACATGGGATCGCCCACCAGATATGAGGAAAACTGTTCCATTTATGTGGCTGTAGCATTTTAGGAGATTGCATTGTGTCATTTAATGATCCATAATGCAGATGCCCCCTTGAATGTTCATCTACAACAGTCTAATCACAGTTGGGCCAACATACTCTCAAATCCACCCCCTTCCTTGTTTGCCGTCCTCCACCAAGTCCAAATTAGCCCGAGTCTCCAGAGACATATGGATCAAGAGCTTAGCCAGTATCACTGGTAATAACTAATTCCGTTGAAAACAAAACATCATTTAGATAGTTGCCGTGATGTGCGCCGGCTAGTTGGAGCTGCTTGCACGGGCATGAGGTGGTAAACAAGCGCGGGAGGCCTATACATATTCATAAGGAGCCGTCTGTTCGGCTTTCTCGGTGCGGAGGCTGCACCGTTGACGGACACCCCGGATCCCCGGCTGCGGTCTGGGTCGATGATGTGTGCGTCCGTCCTCCTGAGGTGAGTCATTCTGATCTCTTCTGACAAGCCTCATTCTGCTGGGGATGGAGGGGTAGTCCACAGAGAGATGAGGAGATGGAGGGGGGGGGGGTGGGGAGAAGAGGGTTGGGTAAGGAAGGTAGACAGAGAACAAAAGAGAAACAGAAAGAGATGCAGAGAGAGAGAGAGAGAGAGAGCGAGAGAAGAGCTGCATTGCCCAAACAATTGCCCCCGGGCCTCCTTCCTACTGGCTCAAATTATCCACAACAACATGCCAGAAATAACTCCACAGAAAGTAGCTAAAGAACAGCAGAGACGAAGCATTATTGTTGACCATTGTGCTAAATCATCTGGAAGTAGACGGTGGCGAAAAAAAACATTTATTTGCATGACAGATCATTTTCTTGAAGATCGTTACTTCAAGAAAAGCCTTAATTGATGCTTTACTTCCCTATTATGATGTCATAGAACTGACATCATAAATAGTCACGTCACCTTTTTATAAGGTGGAGTTTAAGTGGGTTTACCCTCCACCGTGTGAAAGTGTCGCTATACATCATCGCCTTGCTCAGAACCACATTAAAAACGACAGCTCATCCCCCCCCCCCCCCCGCAGGACGAGCAGCGTCGTGTGTTTTAAAGATCAAAGATCGTGACATGGGTTTAGATTCCCTATCGACAAAAAAATGATACCTGTAAATGTTATTAAATGATATAAATCAGTCCACTTCTGTGCCAACAATACTTTTAGGTCGGGAGATAAATTCTAAAGTAATTTTCTCCTCAGTTTCTCACGTAGTTAACCGCCCTTTGGCTTCGTAGAGCAAGCACAGCCAAAAAGGTAAACTGCCTAACATGTCCGTGCTATGTAGATCCTGTTGTCTGTTTGAGTGTGCACTATGGTAGTACATCCCGTATGTCTCTGCACCAATGCCACCAAGACAAATTGCTGTGCATTTGGTGTACTTGGCAAATAAAGTCACTCTGATTCTGCCTTGCTTTTCCCTGTCTCAATCCACAAGCCATGGCATGGCTCCAGATGCATTCTTACATCTAACTCTGGTACACTGCAGATTGATGCACTGCTAAACCGAGGGGATGTTCCTTGTCCCAGGAAATAGGATTAACATGTCTGAATGCTGAAAGTCAGTGGTTTTCCATCTTTTAAGTGTAAAGTGAAAATAAAGAGACAGTTACGAGGAGCACCAGGACTCTCCTAAAGCTACTTTCATAGCTCTTAAAAGCGGCACGGCTAACCTATTAACGGCAAAAAACCGGAATACTGTTGACTTAAATCCCTGGTAACGGAAGAAGACGCATTTCTTGCGTAGCTTTATCCGACGAGATGCTGCTTTTCCTCACTCACGAATGGCCACCCCGAGAGACACTGGCATTTAATCTGTCCCCGTCCTCTGCTACCAATTTCCTTTTCGGTCCAGAAAGGCTTACAACTCCACTTTCCTCCGAAACTTCCTTTTAACTGAGCTTCTCTCTCGTCTATCCTCTCTGGGGTTTGATCAAATCAGGGCCTCCTTTTTTCTTTCTGGCCCCTTCCCCCCCTCCTCACCTGCTTAAAAGTGATTATAAGTCCACTGTCCCTGGGTGTATCTGCACCTAATGTGCTGATGATGAGAAATATAAGTGTATTTCGGGCATTAAGTTAATTAGTAGCTGATGATTTCCCCCAGGAAAGCATGTAGCACCCTGACTGAGCTCATCTGTATTAAAATTATGTGTCATTATAAGCAGAGAGATGCTAATTAAAGGTATGCAAAGTATCTGGGGGATGGCAGAACGTGTCCCCCCCAGTTCTGAGCTGCACCACACCTCAATTACAAGACAAACAATGTCAGCTGGACAAAGCAGGCTGCACTCAGCAATGGATGCACGTAGGGAAAAATAAGGAAGGAACTCCCAGAGCTTTTTTACAACCGGACTTAATCATAAAATAATAATGTAACGGCAAGTAAATGAGAAAAATATTGTTATTGTAGCCCATATATTCAATTGAAGATTAGCTTGAGCCTCCTAAATGTGAAAAGCTGGCGTAAGAATAGAAATGCCTTGGTGAGGCTTTACAGGTATAGGGGTATAGCACAATAATAAAGGAGGCTTTGCTTGCATTAGCAACCCGTTATTTGAAATTAAAGTGGAGATTATGTTAAAGTGTAAAAAGCTATGTTTCTGTCAGTAATGCTTGTTGTATTTATGTATGTTATATTAATGTAATGCAATTGTATTAAAGGTGCTGTGTGTAGCATTTTAACATCATTATATTATTACCATATTAATTTTGAGACATTAGGTTTATTAACGTAAACAAACAAGACTATCATCAATAAGACTGGCAGCCTCTACACTGCATTTTACATTGTGTGACACCGGGTCAAATTGGGCGGAAATCTGCTGGATAGCTTTACGGCACAAAACAGGAAGAGGGCGCTGTTCTTCCAGCGCTAACGGCGCTAAAGCTTTCAGACGAGTGGAAGGCGTGAAAGGCAGATGGAAAAATGTATTCTCTTCAGTAAAGATAAAGGTGGCAGGGAGGGGGAGGAAGCAACAGGGTTTATGGGAAATGTGGTCTTAATTTTGAGACTAGAGGCTACCAATCATCTTAACCATGGTCTCATTTGTTTACATTGATTACACCGAGGTATCAAAATTAATTTGACAATGACATATAGATGTTTAAAAATGCTACACGTAGCACATTTATGTCCATAAACAAACAAACAACCATCTGCATCTATCTATCTATCATACCTCCTCTTGCTTATCACTTTTTTTGTTAGAGTGATGAACCTGTCTTGGCACTCGCAGCCTTTAATCAATGACTATTCTGATCCGTGGATGCCCCTGTAAGTGATAAACCCACTTTACATCAGCTTCCAGCAGGGGCGTTTTTTCACTCCCCAGGCAAGCCCAGGCGAAGTTTAACCTCATCCAATTAAATCACAACATCTGTTGGAGAGACGCGCCGTACCCAGTTACAGGAGCACTGTTTCGAATATAACACCTGAAACAATCCTCTCAGGGTAGGTATGGAAATCATGTGCTATTTGTAGTTTCACACTAGATGGGCGATTTATTTCCATCATGCCATGTCTGCATGTTTCTTCCAATGCACTTAAGAAATGTTGAAATAATGAAAAAAAAAAAAGTTTGCACTGAAACAAATGCTGAATTCATCAACAAGATAGGGTGGAAAGCCTGTGTATGAAGACACATTAGCACCATAAACTTGTCAAAGCAATCTTGAATAAAAAGGATGGAACCTTTATTTTGTAGTATATTGTATCTTTGCAGTTTTCCATTAGAGGAATTCAGAGCACTTAATCACCATATTAAGTGTGACTCTTTGTTTGTTTCCTGGCATATCCGTCTTAGACGCACATGCAGGTACATGTATGTGTGTCTCGTATTACACCAGAGGAATCAGAGGGTAGGGTTAACCACTTTGACCAAGCTGACCAGTAGCTTTTGCAGGGATTGAACCTTTTTGACTCTCCGATTCTAGACGTAGAACGAGTAACACATCATTTGTGCTGGAGTATTTTACACTTAATACTGATTGCTATTGCAGGATTCTTATATTTGATGTTTCGCCTTTGGAGTTTTCAGCCCTTGATATAAAATGTCTAATATGCCATTTGAAAAGACTTTTATTGCAGAATGCTTTTAAGTAATAATCTGTGACATATTCATAAAAACAAATGTCTGCTTTGCTACTCTCAATCACCGATTGATATAACACAATAATGATTCGACGTATACGCAGTTCATGAAAGCTTTTTACATTTTATTGTTCTGAACACCTGATGTCTGGTAGGTATTTCCTGGGAAAAATCCTCTGGAGCACAGGATGGCATTTTATGTTTCTGGCAGCAGTAACAGCGGTTTAATAAATGGAGTCAATAGAAGAGCTGGGTATTTAGCATGAGCAACGATAGCCACCGTGGCTGAACAGACAAAGAAAAGAGCGCCACCTACAGAAAATCCAAGGGAAAAAGACGTCACAGTACTGGCCACACTGTTTGATTGACAGGTGATCTCGCAGATTACCGCTTTCAGGTTCTTTCTAGTGCGTCTTAGACAATGGAGATGCTCCAGAATATATACCTATTTCTCTTCTTTCCTAGAGAAGCCAGGCACCGACTCCTGCTGTGTGCACTTAATTAGCCCAGGACTTGAGGTGTAAGGAGGCTCCTAATTGGTTTAATTTACCTGGACAGCTATCTATTGACAGGGGCTGGCTGCAGAATCTCTGTGGACACCGAGGACATGCCTCGAGACATGCATGAGGCTAACACATGGGAATCGACTCGGCGAGCTCATTATTATAAAATATGGGCACAAGCTGACGTTTTGAGCTCCGGAGACATTAGGCCTGCAAACTTTTTTTTCCCCCCCGTTACCTCTGGAACCTCCCTGGACCCGTCTTGTTTCTGTATTGTCTCGGAGCCCCCCCCCCCTCCGTCGCAGAATCAATACAGCTAATGGGTGTGATCTATTCAGCGCCTACGTGTTACGCCGGACACACTTCGCTTACTTACCTCAACTCGCAGGATCAGCACTCACGTCACGTTGATGTGTGGAGGCAGGCGACAGCACAGACATACTGCTGAAGCTTCGCCGGGCTTCTGTAATGAGGCTGGCAGCTGACTTCACTGACTGCCCCAACCATGCCCCAGTCTGTCCCTTAATGAGGTCCTAATATAACATTTGCCCCCTCTGTGTCTGGCATGAAGGGGACCGTGATGAAGCCACGGACAAGCCCATATTTCTCAGCGTCCTCAACCCCCCCGTCCCTTTTTATTCAACTTGCCTCCAATGCCGATTGCCGTCCTTTTAATTGCTTGTTTGCAGTGGATTGTTTTACTTCTGGCACTCTTATCACAAGGCCATTTTTGCAAACACCTCCAGCTCGGAGATGAAGTCTGAAGCTCAGGCCCCGAGTGCTTTCAGACGTCTAACATGATGTGAGAAGTGAGCACGATGCACGCGGCGAGATACTGCGCAAGGGACTTCAGTGCTACTTTTCATGTCTGAAGGGGGGGGGGGGGGACAACAACTACATATTATGTTTTCACCTTTTTATGTCTCTGTTTTGTTGCCGACCAATTGTGGCTGCCTGGAAAAGCAATGAGCGATGACTGCACACACCACATAGCGGGCATTAATCACGTGGACAGATAGGGGCAGTCAGGGAAGAAGCAAACAGTTGCAGGCATTTTTCACACACAGGCCCCCTTTCACGGCTACACAACATTATTTTTCCGCGGGTGTTGCCGGACAGCGGTTTCTCTAGTGGCTCGATATTGATTGAGTCTGGATGATGGTAACCTCACAAGTTCTTTTAACTTTCAAGCTCTTTCCATCCAATCAGAATCAGAATTTTATTGTATTTTGACTTTTATCTATTTTGTTGTTTACATATTTACATTGAATCTTTTCAAATGAATTATTTACACAATAATATGTATACGTGAAAAATAACCCATAAAATAGAAAATACATAAAAAATATAATATACTGTATGTATGAAAAAAAATTACCAGCTATTTTTGTTAAGAAGCAGCATGTCGGTGGCCATATCTACGACTTAAAAAAATAAGTTGAAAAAATTGCATGCAGGGAATTTTTTTTTTTTTTTTTTGAGAAAAACGTTAAAGGTACTTTTGTGCTTGCTGCACTTGATGCAGCTGGTATAAACATGTATAACATGTATTTTTTACTGGTGCTGCCTTGCCTTAAAATGATTGGCTGGAGCCCAAAAAAATCATCTTTGAAGGATGATCTTTGGGTGTTTTATGTTTTAATAACTGAAGATCAGTTGCGGTGTTTGACCTCTGTGCATAGAGTACTTCAAATGAACCCTCAACCTTAACAGCTATGTGCGATCAAGGTTATAATCACAATGTTTTTTTCCTTTTCTTATCGGGGCTTTAAATGGCCAAAGCCGCCCTTCTATCACATATCATCTTAATTGGCCCCCCTCCCACTCCACACCACTGGAATTCTCACATTTTCCCCCGTAAATCCAAAGTTGTTGCAGCTCATTAGGAATAAATGTGCTGCAGTGGACTGATAACATTGGAGTTTAATTGAAAGGCAATCGCAGCACTTCAAAGGGAAAAAAATAACATTCACTTCCTGTCCCCGCTAAGAAGGGAACATTAGCTGCAGTATGAAAAATGAAACCCTCGTACCAGGAAGTTCCTTGGACATTAGCTTCCTCAAGACAACGGGAATGTTATTCCAACCTCTGTTTTTTTGAGGGAAACCAACATGGTTTCTGGGTAATTACTTACAAAAAGTGCGCCGTGCCACAAAACATGATATGAATAATTACATATTTTGCTCCTTCAACAATGATCTATAACCCAGACAGGCTCTTTCTGGAGTCCCTCTGCAAAATGACCGTAGTGCATACGTGAAAACCACTCATCATGCTGTGTATTTTGCCCCTGGTCCGGATTTCTATCATATTTTCCATTAGCAATCTGCCAACTGAAACAGGTTTTGTTTTAGTTTTTTTGACAGGGAGCTCTTATGAGACAACCAGCATCATCAGGCTTTCTGCCAAGCCGCCTTCCTTCCTGGCTGTTGTTTTATACCTTTATCCCCAAACATCCAAACCCCCGGATCCCCGGAGGAAACACTGTGTTCAGCCCTATAGGTTTTTTGGAAGTTGTAAGTTGAAAGTACGCTTCTGTTTTTTTTTTTTTCATACTGCACACCTGTTCTCCAGTATGGCAGAGGCTCTGCGGACTCAACAAATGTCAGCCTTCTTTTCCCGTCTCTATCGTCTGGAGAGGGAGAATCAAACGGAAAAGGACTGCGCCGATATCAAAGTCGGGCTCAGGCATCAATGGAAAGCCAACCCTGTCCCACACCTCTGGCTGATGCGTTACGCGATTAGAAACGTGGTTGTGAAAGCAAATGTCACTCAAACACGCACCACGGAGAATTAATTACCTTGGATATATATATATATGTATATAAAAAGTGAAATTCAATCATGTCTCAGAAAAAATCCTCCATGAATAAAATATCTAAGAACTTTGTCAGCATATCCAGGAGGAATTCTCAACAGATGCTGACACCCTTCAGTCTCAAATCTAATATCAGTCTAAACTTCAGTCTAATTTCTGTCAATACTACATCCTCTAGATGTCTCTTCGCTTAATTTACTCGCCCTATCATCCCCCCCGCCCCCCTCCCCTGGGTCTTTTATTATTTAATTGTTGTCATTTGCCTTCAAAAGCAATATGTGAGAGGCTCCTTGCATGCGCAATGTGTAAAGTCAACAGTCAATTTCTGCTGTTTGTGAGTAGTAATAACCTCCAAAAGGCTGCTTTTAATTGGCTGCTTACCTGCCTCTGAGTTCGTCTGCCAGCGTTTAACTCATTTATCCATGTGAAACTCACTAATCCTTTTCATGTTAACGTTGTCTGGGGAAAAGGATTTTTACGTTTCTGATGTTTATTTATTTGTAACGCTTCACCCCCCCCCTCCCCCCGCCCCCCCCAAGAACAAAGCAGTTTGTTTTTTGCCTCTGTGACTGTCTGTATTCTGACAGTAAAACAGGTGTATGCTGGGTACATGTATTACAGTGGCATAGCATGCCTTCTGGACCCGGGACCCTCCGGGGGGACCAAAACAGCCTGAGGGTAGGAAATAGGGTTCGACCGATACAGGTTTTGAAGGTTGATACCAGCACGGACATTATTCATTTTGACCTTTTTCATTTCTCCCCTCAGAGTTTTATTTTTGTCAGGGTGGAAAAGCCTCTGAAGCAGCATTTAGATCATTATAGGACACAAAACTCTCCACTAAAATCACACTAATGAAATTCTTTTAGGGTTAGCAGCTCTTTAAGGCAGGGTGACCCCCCCACACTTTCAATTGTAGGGCAAACTCTGTGATACATTACTTTCATTCATTAATACACAGGACAAGATGTTACTATCCAAGGTAAACACTTGTAGAAACCCAATTCAGATAAATAAAACAAAACAAACGAGAAATACAACCACCATCAGATGCAACACCATAGCAGACATCAGGCTACACCATCATAGATCTACGGAGTCATTCCTCAGATGGCACCATTCACCAGTTACCTACCCTAGCCAACAGCGGTATGCGGCATGTCATGGGGTTATCAAGTGGGCACCTTCCTTCACCAATGTTTTTTTAAATTAGACCCATGACACCTCAAGAAGGCTCAACTGTGTATTCCAGCGTCCTGGAACCACCCCCCTCTATGCCACCACCTCACAACTCCTTTTTACCCTCGCCATCTAATGCCTGCCATCAACCTAGCATTAACCTAGACTTGGTTAGTCTTGATCCTAGCCTTGACCTAGCATTAGCCCTGCCATACCAGTACAAGCCTGTCTAACTGATACATCAACACAGCTAGATAACACAGATAGATAACACAGCTAACCAGTGTGTGTGTGGGTGCGGTTAGGTTTTCTTCCATCGGCTTGCTCCTACCTTTTGTAAAATATCAGCCGAGTTACTTGGAGAACTTGGCTCGTACCGGACGCAGTGCTTTTGACAATAATACAGTCGCGAGGCTGAATGCATATTTCCATGTTGGATCCCCAACACGGACTGCTTTAATAAATCAACCGTCAGTTCATTTAAAAAATAAAAAATAAAAACAGTAACGATCTAGGCTGCAAATAAATAACAGGCTGAATCTTGCAATGTGTCTCTCACTCTCTCTGTGTCTCTCCCTCTCACTCACACACACACACCCACAACACATAATTAACAGTTTTTTAACTTTTTTACTTTTACTTTGTGTAGAAATAAAAAATACCCGTAGTAAAAATGCCCTGTGATCACACACACAAACATCACACTGTTTAAATTTAATATTTAAAAAGTTAAAAAAAAAGAAAATAAGTTCTATCTCTGTAGTGATCCTTTCCAATCTTTCCACACAAATAACAATCTGAGCCTGTCAGTGGCAAAAACAAGCACTTTTAGTGGACGTACTTTGATCGGTGCACTTGTCCCTGCGGATTACGTTGCAGTCATAGCAGCGTGTTTCGCGACTGCCGACTGACATGATCTACCGGAACAATTCCAAAACTTTTTGTACCTATTTTGCAGTATAAATGATGAATTTGTACAAATAGAGCCCAGGTTTAAAAATACCGGAATTCCCCTTTAATGCCTGCTCTGTCTCCCGTGCTCCAGGAACCCATCCTGTCTGCCTGCCTGCCTCGCTTCCCCCGTCTGTCATGGGTCTAGCACTTGGGTCGGCGTTTTATCAGGGACTACAGTCCGGAATGTGCCCGGGGCAAGTCCTCCGACCAACCCACTGGCTTGCTCCGTACCCTGCCGGTTCCTGGACTCCCCTGGTCCCACATTGCGCTGGACTTTGTTACTGGACTCCCCCCATCCAAAGGTAACACTGTCATACTCACCACTGTCGACAGATTCTCCAAAGCAGTGCATTTTGTGGCCCTTCCCAAGCTCCCCATAGCCTCCGAGACCGCTGACCTTATGGTCAACCATGTGTTCCGACGGACATTGTCGCGGACCAGGGCCCCCAATTCATCTCCCAGGTATGGAAGGCGTTCTGTCAGGCCCTCGGGGCCTCGGTAAGCCTCTCTTCGGGCTTCCATCCCCAGACCAATTGGCAGTCGGAGCGGGCCAACCAGGACCTCGGTGCTGCATTTCGCTGCATCGTCAGCCAGAACCCAGCCGCGTATAGCACACACCTACCCTGGGTGGAGTACGCCCAAAACTCGCTGTCCAGCGCCGCCACAGATAAAAGTGCCTGCCCACCTGCCTGCTAACCTGCCTGCTACTCACCCATCCTCGCTTCCCCCGTCTATCATGCCGCCTCGCCATCTCCACTCCTCCTGCCATCTCCAGCCTTCCCTATTCCGCCCACCTCTGGTGAACCCCTCTCAATAAATCTGTTAAACTGCCATCAGTCTCAGCCTCTGTGTTCTGCAACTTGGGTCGGCTAGTCTACTACCCTTGACAGAAAAATCTGGCCAGCATGGACCCAGCAGACACAGACAACCTCCGCCAAGCCCTTGCTAATCAAGGCGCCCTCGTGGGTAAGCTCTCCAGGACATCATGGCCTGTTTCCAGCGACTCTCGGACAATATGACTCGGATCGGCACCCAGGTAGACCACATCTCTACACACCTCTCCCTCTCTCATCCTGGAGCTCAGCCTAGCCCCCCTGCTCCCTCGCCTACCCCAGGCCAGTTAGCACCTCTACCCAGAGAGCCCCACGTTCCGGACCTCAAACGTTACGCTGGGGATTTAGGGACCTGTCGCTCATTTTTAATCCAGTGCTCCTTAGTGTTTGAGCAGCAACCGCTCACTTATTCCACCGATAGGGCTAAGATTTCCTACCTTATGGGTCTTCTTAGGGGTAATGCTCTAGCATAGGCATCAGCGGTATGGGAGGGCCCAGCCTCAGTTAGCCACTCTTATGCTAGCTTTATCTCCAAGATGCAGAGGGTTTTTGACCACTCAGTCAGGGGAAGAGACGCAGCTCAACGTCTCTTATCGCTCCGCCAGGGCTCCTGCAGCATAGCTGAATTTTCTGTAGAGTTCAGGATAGCAGTGGCCAAGTCTGGGTGGAATGATGAGTCTCTTTGGGGGGTGTTCACTAACGGGCTTAATGACTCCATGAAGGATGAGTTGGCGGTTAGGGACGAGACTGGGAGTTTTGAGGAGTTAGTTTCCCTCACCATTAGACTAGAGAACTGGCTCCGTGAGAGAGCTAGCCATCCTCACTCTCAGTCTTCCCCGAATTCCTCTCGTGGACCCCCTGTCAGCCCCTGTGAGAATTTTCTAGATACCAACTTCAGAAATTTCCCCCCGGGGATTAATAAAGTACCTATCTACCGAATAGCGCTGGAACCACTCACCACTCCCCTCGACGCCAACGCCCTGGACGGCAGACTCCTCGCCCGCATCACCCACAGCACCAAACCCCTGAAACTGGTCCTATCCGGTAATCATCGTGAGTCCATTCAGTTCCACTTCATTCCTTCTCCCCATGCTCCTCTTATTCTCGGTCAACCCTGGCTCAAGTGGCACAATCCACATTTCGACTGGCTCTCTGGCAGAGTGGTGAGTTGGAGCTCTTTTTGCCACTCCTCCTGTTTGCAGTCTGCTCTTTCTCCTGCAGAGGCCGTTGTTCTCCTGCTGGCTCCTGAGCCTCCAGACCTCACTTCTATTCCCACCTGTTATCATGACCTCGGTGAGGCGTTCAGTAAACATCATGCCCTCACCTTGCCCCCGCATCGTCCCTACGACTGCGCCATTGACCTCCTCCCTGGAGCCCCCCTGCCTTCCAGCTGTCTCTACAACCTGTCTCGTCCGGACGAGAAGCCATGGAAAAATACATCCACGACTCACTGGCAGCAGGAATCATCAGACCATCCTCCTCCCTGGTTGGCGCAGGTTTCTTTTTTGTGGACAAAAAAGACAAGACTCTCCGCCCCTGCATGCTTCTGTGGTCTCAATTCTATCACCATAAAGAACAAATACCCACTCCCTCTCATCAGTTTCGCATTCGAGCCACTCCACGCGCCACCATATTCTCCAAACTGGATCTCCGCAACGCCTATCACCTGGTTCGCATCCGGGAGCGAAACGAGTGGAAGACAGCATTCAACACGCTCCTTGGTCACTTTGAGTACCTGATAATGCCTTTCAGTCTAACCAATACCCCCGCTGTCTTCCAGGCTCTGGTGAACGTCGTTCTCCAGGACTTCCTCAACTGCTCCGTGTTCATCTACCTCAACGATATCCTCATCTTCTCCCGGACCCTGGAGTAACACACCCAGCACGTCAGGCAGGTGCTCCAGAGACTCTTGGAGAACAAACTGTTCATCAAGCCGAAAAGTGCAAATTCCATGTTGACTCTGTGGGCTTCCTTGGCTACATCATTGAGAGCGGGCAGGTAAGGACAGATCCTAACAAGATCCAGGCAGTGGCAGAGTGGCCGAAGCCGACCTCACTGAAACGGCTGCGGCAGTTCCTCGGATTCGGCAACTTCTACCGGCGTTTTATCAGGGACTACAGTCCGGTATGTGCCCGGGGCAAGTCCTTCCACCAACCCCCCACCAGCTTGCGCCGTCCCCTGCCGGTTCCTGGACTCCTCTGGTCCCACATTGCGCTGGACTTTGTTACTGGACTCCCCCCCCATCCAAAGGTAACACTGTCATACTCACCACTGTCGACAGATTCTCCAAAGCAGTGCATTTTGTGGCCCTTCACAAGCTCCCCATAGCCTCCGAGACCACCGACCTTATGGTCAACCATGTGTTCCGTCTCCATGGTATCCCGACGGACATTATCTCGGACCAGGGCCCCCAATTCTTCTCCCAGGTATGGAAGGCGTTCTGTCAGGCCCTCGGGGCCTCAGTAAGCCTCTCTTTGGGCTTCCATCCCCAGACCAATGGGCAGTCGGAGCGGGCCAACCAGGACCTCGGTGCAGTGTTTCACCAGCCAGAACCCAACCGCGTGGAGCACACACCTACCCTGGGTGGAGTACACCCAAAACTCGCTGTCCAGCGCCACCACAGATATGTTCCCCTTCGAGTGTTCTCTGGGCTATCTTGTTCCCTGACCAGAAGGCGGGGGTCCCAGTCTCACCTTCGCCGCTGTCGCAGGGTATGGAGGAACGCCCACTCCGCACTGCTCCGCTTGGCTGAGCATAATTGCCGCATCGCCGATTGTCGCCGGACCCCCTCGCCCAGCTACCAACCCGGTCAGAAGGTTAGGCTTTCCTCCAAGGATCTCCCACTCAAGACCACCTCTCGCAAACTCACACCCCGGTTCATCGGTCCCTTTGAAATAGTTTCTGTTATTAACCCTTCTGTCGTCCATCTCAAGCTCCCTTCCTCCATGCGCATCCATCCCACATTCCATGTCTCCCTGCTGAAAACGGTCTCCACAGGCCCCCTGTCTCCTCCACCTGCTGCGCCTCCCCCTCCTCGCATCATTGATGACCACCTGGCCTACACCGTCAGGCGGCTGCTGGACGTGCGCCGTTGAGGCCGTGGATACCAGTATATGGTGGATTGAGAGGGATACGGTCCGGAGGAGCGCTGTTGGGTCTCCCGCCAGCTCATTTTAGATGCCTCCCTATGTTTCCTGTGTTTCCCATTCCTCCTGTGTTCCATGTCCCCGGTCTTGTCCCTCTCTGTATTTATGTGTGTGTGGGCGTGTATGGGTGCTCCTATCCTGCCGCCTCCCTGGGTCCTACACTCCTCCCTGTTACCTGCTCATCAGCTCCTCAACCTACACACCTGGCTTCCATCAACTCATCAACTCTCCTGCATATCAACCACGGCTTTCCTCCCACTCCTCACCAGATTGTTGCTTCTGCTTCAGTGGTAGCTACTCTCCAGCCTCTCTTCATTTTTGATATTGCCTATGCTTGTTTCCCCATGTTTGCTACCCTTAATGCCTGCTCTGTCTCCCGTGCTCCAGGAACCCAGCCTGTCTGCTTGCCTGCCTGCCCACCTGCCTGCTACTCACCCATCCGCGCTATCATGCCGCCTCGCCATCTCCACTCCTCCTGCCATCTCCAGCCATCTCTTCCCTATTCCTCCAGTGTTGCCAGCCCATTCCAGTTTGTTGTTCAGGTGGAACTCCCAGGTACTTATAGGAGCCGACCATCTCCACATCCAACCCCTGGATGGAGACCGGGGTCGGCTGGGCCCTAGTCCTCCTGAAGTCAACAACCATCTCCTTTGTTTTGGTGACGTTGAGTTGTAGGTGGTCTGCTCACACCACACCACAAAGTCCTCCACCAGGCCTCTGTACTCCTCCTCCTGTCCTCCCCTGATGCACCCCACGATTGCAGTTGTCTGAATACTTCTGCAGATAGCATGTTGAACCAGAGGTATAGAGGGTGAACAGGAAGGGGGACAGGAAAGTCCCCTGTGTTGCTCACTGCCCGATCTGACACACAGCTCCGTAGCCACACAAATTGTGGGCTGCCAGTCAGGTAGTCAGTCACCCAGGAAACCAGGTGAGAGTAGGCCCTTTGCAGCAGGTAGATGATTGCATCATCCACTTTGATGTGGGGCTGGTAGGCAAACTACAGGGGGTCCATTGATGTACTCACCAGGGGTCTAAATTGAGCGAGGAGAGTGAGCGGAACCAGCATCAGCGGGAGAGACGGAGTTGGTCACCGCTGCTGGAGATGGGCCGCTCCCGCTCTGTCTCTCCTGCTGGTGCTGGTTCCGTTCACTGTCTGCAAACATACAGCCGACTGAATCCTCTCCATCCCTGTCGGCTCAGACTCACTCGGACAGCCTCTCACACTCTCCCGCTCACAGTCACACACAGGTTAAAAAGGACCCAGCTGCAATCAGCCTCAACTGGCTGCAGCTGGTACCGGATCCAGGGGAGAGTCAGTCCACCGATTCAACTCTCTCCTGGATCCAAGCTAAGCCTCACCCCCACCCTCCCCCCAGTCTGCCACACCCAGAGACCTCACGTTCCCCATGATGATGGAAGGGAGGAAAGGCTTGTACTTCCTCCGCTTTGTTCTCCGTTTCACTCCAGCTCGGCATCCTCGGTGGCGGGATATCAGGCTTATCCCCGGGGTGCAGAGGCGACTCAGCCAGCGCGATCAGCTGTTGCCGACTGTAAACAATCCCACACTTGTGTATGCCGGCAGGGCTTCCAAACTCGAAAGAAAGTAACTCGATGGTCAGACAGACAAAACCCTCTTTGTCCAGTTGATGTCCATATTCGTAAAAACAACAAAAGGATACAAAAAAAGGACACAAAAACAAGAAACAACAAGAAACACAGAAGCTGCGGGAGCTGCTGCAACAGGCTGCCACTAGGACGGCGCCAAAAGAAAATGGGTTACAACGAAAGCCTGTGTTATTTGCATACAGTATATTACATTAGCAATGCTAGGTAGTGCCACATTAGCTTTTGTTTCCAGTATGGATTTTCAGGCAACATGGACATGGAAAAACCTTTCATATGAAAAAGGTAAGATGTAAACTTTACTATATATACATCTTATCATAACTATTAGAATTACACTATAATTGATTTTGAGTAATATATAGTCTTATCAGATTAGATTGTTTGTTTGTACAGTACTGTGCAAAAATCTTAGTCACCCTAGTTTTTTTTTAACATAAATTAGGCCTTAGATGTTTAGTTTTTTATTTTTGTATTAGTGTTTACATTTCTTTTTTTACATGTGCCAAAGACTTTTGCACAGTACCATATGTCATTTATACCACTGCTACGACTACTACTACTGCGCTACTAATAATTATATATAATATAATATTAACAAAGTGAATGCTGTGAGCAAAAGAGATCAACAAACAGCAGGCCTTAACAGAGGGAAGACTTGGCACGCTCAGCAGAAGAGAAACAGCACAAGCCTTTGTAATGGAAATATCATCTTACATACAAATATTTATAAAAAATAATTAGACTACAGGAAAATCCATGCAATATATCAGCAACTGCTAAGTACGCTATCAAATTGAAGCCAAACATACAACTGATATAGCCGACTTGTTAAGCCCACTCAGCGAAATTCAGAAAGCATATTGAACTCCCAGCAAACAAATCAATAGGTTCACCGTGATATAGAAAGAGCAAGTTATCAGTTAAATGCAAGTTTGTAAAACTGACTTCAAAGAGGATGCAGTTTGCTATTTCCTTCAGACAAGGAATTGCATTATTTGATTAAGTGTATTTTATTTTGATGGAATAAAAAGCATGAATATCTTTCTCCAGGTCAGAAAATTGCCTCACCTGGCAGAAATGACAACTCTTTGGACTGCATTTTCATAATTCACGCCAAAAAAATCATGCTTCCCAATTTTTTCTGGCAGCCGGTATTGCAGCCAATATTATTCTAATTTGCAAAGTTGTGTTTGGTAGATTTATGTAAATACAGTATGATGAGCATAACAATGTGCCTAAGAATTATATGACAAAGTAAGCGCATATAAGGAGAACAAAACATATAGTATAACATAAAACTACCTATGGCAACTTCCTATCTGAGTGGTAATCGAATTAAAAGCAGCAAAGCAAATCCCATAAAATCTCTTAAAACAATCACATATGATGCTGTTGCCATCACCAGTGTCCAAGGTGGCCTGATAAAGTCAAGTGGAGGTGGAATTAAAAATTGACCAGGTCATTCATAACTTGAGATCAACAGTTTCTTAACTGTGTTTAGTGCAGGGCCACGGCACATAAAAAGGAATTGCTTTAGAAAATGCAAAAGCGCCCGCCTGGTTATTTACAGATGTGATGGCGGCGGAGCAGAGAGGAGAGGATTGTGCCATTTGGAATTGTGTGCCTTCTCTATGACTAGTATGAAATTCAATTAAATCTATATGCAGTAACTAATCCATGAAGAAGTGGGGAAGAATAAGCCTGTTCCATGCTCAAGGCTTAAACTGGAGCTTCACTAATGCAAGTGGGGATGTCTCCAAAATGAGCAGGCAAAAAAGGTTCCTGTTGATACTTGCAGTTGTTTTTGTGTGTTTTTTTTCTCAAACCGTAACTATGTAAATATTCCGATAGAGTTTGTGTTTCAGGAGCGAATTGAGGACACTTGAAAATTCAGAGACTAGAGAGACAGTTTTTAATTATTTTATCAGCCCGATGCATTCGGGCTCTTTACGGGGCAAAATGTCTGATCCCTTTCACCTAAAAAGATTAGAACGATTTCCCAGTGCTTTTATGCTGCCATTATAATTTTGGCTGCTCTCGCACTTTAGAATTAAGCATTTTTTGATATTTAATGCTTTATTTTGCATGTTTGCATTATTGATTTATAGCCATGCCACAGGAGCAACAAGTTCACTCACCTAAAATATACCTAGAGATAATTACTTTATTGATTATGACAAAACGTAAACCATTATCACTTATTATCCATTCACTCCGTCAAAAATAATAAGTAAGCGATTTAAAATGAAAAGAATAACTCAGGTCGTGGCAGATTGTTTATGCAGGGCCCAAGTGACCTCAGATCCGGAGAATATCAAAACGACCTTGTTTTTTCCACGAGATCAAATTGTTATTTGCTGCGTTCCAAAAGACAAAAACCTCGGGATTTGGGTGACAGAACAGGCGGCCTATAGAGGATACAAAGGACAGGTATTAGGATAATTTGTAAATAAAAAAGCTGGAAATAAAAGGGACCTTCTACAAACACCCACATACCTATCCATAAACCCCCTCGGGATGCCATTGTATGCATCTGTTTCCCTGAGATAAAGACCAGCTCACCACGTCCCAGAAGCTCCAAAGTTGGCTTGTTATAATCTGGCAAGCCACAAGCAAAGCAGCAGAGGAAAAAAAAAAAAGGCTGTGGGGGGAGGAGGGGGGATGCTGAAGTTGTCTGCAATGCTGTCTGAGTTGTTGAAATATATTTCAATACCCCAATAACGCCATTTGGCGTGTTACACCGCGCTTTGACAAGCGCTTGTGGTTTATGTGCGTTGTTTATCGGCCCTAATAATTAAAATCAGAGGGAGTCTGTGGAGTGAGACCGGACTGAGTGCAGCGATTCCTTACGCACATAATTCAATAAAATATGCATGAATCTTTTCTGGCTTTTACAGATCAACATTCATGTTTTCTCCCACATGAGGTGACCTTTGGTCGGAGAGCGCATCAGCTACGCAGCAATCGCAAGAAAGAGGAAATAAGCCGGAGTGCAAGGACCTGCGTCTCATTATGAGAACGACGAGAAATGGAACAGACAAATGCCTCATCGTTTTTCTCATAATTTATTTATTTATTATAAACACATTAATTCTTTCCATAAATTTCTTTCTTTTCTTTTTTGTGTACTTTATGACTGCAGCACAGTTGCATTTACTCAAGACTGTAAATTATTAGTCCAGTGGAGTGACTTTAGGTGTAGTGCAGCAGCAAAAAAAACCCTCAAATTTGTCTACATGTGTCACATGAATGAAACTAATGACTGATGATGAAAAAAACTTTATTTAACCTTCATTTACAACCTACCACACATTCCACGTGAGAATTTTGTTACATAAACCCATGTAAATGATGATTGTAAATGCTATTATAACAAATATTTCCTAAACCAGACATACAGGCACAGAAATGACAGCTGCCCATCAACAAAACCACAGGAAACTGACAAATTAACAAGTCTGTCAGAACAAGAGCTGGTCAGAAATGTATTAAATACGATAAAGCTGATATACTGTTAAACCTGGGACGCATGCAATGAAAATCATACTAAATAACATCAACATCTAAAGTTTCAGACGAGAATTATGAAGTAAATGATATCCATTACACGTCAAACATCCCATCCTCATTCAGACTGGGTTTATTTGCCTTTTTTGCAGAGCCTGAGGTATTAATTAAATTCCCTTTTCACCTAAAATCGCTCCTTACTTACAAGGAGACATGAAGACTGTTTAGTCTGTTTAAAGGGTTTCCCGAGTCATGGTTTACCACGGACTGCCTTATGTCCACTAACTGCTCAGTAGATGTACTATAGGTTTGAAAGAAAAGAACTGTCAGAATGAGATATTATGAAATATTGAATTGAATAGAGTGAGTTGTTCTCGATTGGTATGTTTCTTATGCTTGCATCTCCATGTGCTGATGTGTCTTAAGAGCCTGTAGGAGTTTCATTAGGTCCTTGTTGAACCGTCACGTCTAAAATGCCTTCAGTAGAAACCTTACGCACCAGCTGATGGACCGTAGGTTACTGCTGTATGTTAGTTTCAGTGCAAGTTCCATTTCTAATTTCCTGATAAGGTAAGTCATGTCGTTTTCCATTTTGTTGAGCTGATTTTACTCAATTATTTGCCAAGACACTCGCGGCTAGCAAGTGCGCAGCTATCGCTAAGCTTGAATAGCGACACATTCTATCTCCTACAAGATACAGGCAAATGGATCGAGTTGGCATTTTGTCAAGCTTGCGGAACAGAACTGCCTCCAAAATCTGTGTTTTGTGAAAGTTTGCGCCAAATATCCATTCAAAACCTTCCTCTACAGATTTCCCTTCTGCCTCCATTTTTCACGACAGGAGTAAGCTAGAAACTGGAAGAAAAAACGAAAAATGTATTGTGTAACACCAAGTTTTCATTCGGGATTATTATTATTATTATTATTATTCGGGGGAGCTCCGTCTTCGCCATAATGCGGCAAGATCATTTGTGCTGGAATTTTTGCTTTACAAATTACACACATGGCATATTTGCACAGGATTAAAATCACTGACGATCTTTGGCAATTATTACAAATTACTGTATGTCCCCAGGTAATATTAATACGAATAGGGTTTAAACTATGCGCACACACACACTGTCTGCCACATTGCAATCCACCTCTTACCCCTGTGCGTGGGGATGACAGTAAACACAAACATGACCCATATAGAGCGTCACAGGATAAGTAGAGTCAATTTACACTTTAATGAGACATTGACTCCAGGCAGGGTTGGATTAATGCACAAGCTTACGGGGCTGAAGCATCAAGGCCAAAGCGAGAGTACACGCCTAGCAGAAGTCGAACACAACAAACTTTGCCCCGATGGTCGATTCCAGCACGTTGAAGAAGTTGCTTTCTTTCAACGCACGCTACCTTCCTTTTCATGTGCTTGTACCCATAATTTTTGACGTGCCCCCCTGCAAAAAAAGCCAGACTGAGTGCATCAACCAAACCAGACAAACTGACACTGTCAACTCCCTGGGTGACAGCTCTTAAAATTTAATATTTAAAAAGTAGTTTTGAAGTGAAAAGTTAGTATTGATCAAAAGGAATAGGAAACCACTGACACCACCTACATCTAACTTGCTCTCGAGGTTTTTTCAGCGCGCAGCTTCGGCAGCTGCTGTTGGGAGTAGATTGTTGTGGAACAAGGAGGGTGTCTGCTTTTGGTGTTTGAATGCTATTTGAGTGACTCGTGGACAAGCTTACTTGTTATATGAAAGGCATTTAAGCTTTTGAATTTAAGGCAGCTTTTAATGCGCTTTTATTTTGTAGATCCAATAGCAAGCCCAGGCGAGCACGGTGGAGCTGCTAAACTACAAACTGGTTAAGGGTGACATCAACACAGAAGTCAACAAATCATACGGCAGGAGGTTTATGTTTTTCATATCAAGTGGCGTTCAAATGCACTTGTTGTGTTGCAGTTCTGCTCCCACCAGAATGGAATGGCTATCTTTGTTCTGCAAGCCATTTTACATGCTAAGGGGATTTGCTTCGATCATTCTCAAATCAATCTTTCTCCAGCCTGCCCGAGCAGAAGGAGATGAATTGGATTGCCTGATAGCGGGACGCGTAACACAATTGGAAACCGGGCGTTCCAGCTGTGCAGGCTTCATTCATGGGAAGATGCAAACCACTGGAATCTGAGGGATGAAATCCACTGAACACCTGCCTAACATGGGCAGGGCTATTTTTACTCCACTGTTAAGGGGTTGTAAACAAAAGTCACATGGACTCCCAAGTAGCTCATTTATTGGACAGAGTTTTTTCCTGCCAGGTTAGAGGTTTTGGCAGCAAGGGGCAAGATGAGCTAAGCTGTCTGCACTCTTTGCTGTAATTTACCCTCTACGGTGTTCATACCACCATTCCTCGGTCCAGATGTTGATGAGGCAATTCACCTCATCTTCACTCCAAGTTTCCCCTCGGTTCATTTTGTTACGCTAGGCTTTCCAAGCATGAGGAACTGCTGGCTGTCAGACGTCGACATCTGTCTTCTTAAACCCTTAAACCCCTTGCGTTTTGGAGTCGTTTTCCTATAGCTGGTTGAGATTACATTCCCCATACCGAGACCTCAGATCCCACCGAGTTCTCACCTGCCGAAACGAAGCAAACTGAAGGCGTGGACGCTCCAGAGCTTAGACAAACCGCTCCCAGACAATTGTTAAGACCAGACAAAGACCGAAGGCACTCGAAACCTGTTGAGGATCAGGAATATAGAGATGAATAATGCCTAGCAGGACACCCAGGTCCACATCCAGCACCAAAGTGTTCATGAGGAAACCTAACGCAGACGGGATCAGACGCCGTGCCCTCATTCATTTTATGTTAAAGACGGATTTATTGGCGCCATTACATTTTACTCTGTCTTGATCAGAGTCAGCAATCATTGTCCTATTGGTAAAAGTTGCAGGACGCTTCCAAACGTTCCGTCCTGAGTTATACGGAAAAAAACGACTATTGTTATCACATCTGTCACTGAGGCCGAGGCTGTGATTGAAGGAGGCACTGGGTGAAATTTACAAGCACACAAAGGCAGGGAGAATGGTGTGTGTGTGTGTGTGTGTGTGTGTGTGTGTGTGTGTGTGTGTATGCACGTGCATCTGTGTGTGTGTTTTAAAGAACTGAGGAGGCTGGCAAGAGACGACTATTTTCATTTACAGCTCTCCTTTGAGCTGCTTCATTTTCTGTTTTCATGTGTCTCTTTCTGACTCTCTTTGACTCAACCCCCCCACCCCACCCCCAACAAACACACACACACACACTCCTCCTGTGTTTTGCATCCTGTGTTTTACCATTGCTTTAAGCTTTAGGCAAGGAAGATGTAACAGAAATGTGTACTCAACTCAAACATTGAACGCATCATTGTAGCATTTTCTCCACTGTTTAGGATTACCAATTGAAAGAGAGTACTCTGAAAGTATTTTTACAACGATTCTATCTGAACCTCACAAGCAGGGAACGAAGCAATTTTTCTTCAGACCGTTCCTCATTTTGTTTGTGAAGTTGCAACTGAATGCAGATTAATTAAATTGGAGAATTATATGGAATAGCATAATTGCCTCTCATCTGAAAAAAAAAAGGTCCACTAAGAGGTTACCGTGCCCAGTGCAGCGCAATTATGACTCACAGGTACAAAAGTAATTATAACAATTTTCCTACATGCTACTTCAACTAACTCTTATCATAGACGCTGATGCATATTCACATTTCTTTTTGAATGCTCTTCAGTTAAAATATTCAAAAATAGTAGTAGTAGTGTGTTTTCTGTTGCTTTTTGTGCTTATGTGCTTGTGTGGAGGAATTTTGTGTCGGGCTTGAGGGTTAAAAATGTTCTCTGATTAGAAAGCATGATTGGTTCGAGGACATACACTCAAGGAAATGTATGCATTCTCGATGTATGCTTCATGTTTTCCAGATTTCTTTGCATATTCCAGCTGTGGAATGGCAATTTGTTAGCATCTGTCTCAGCCTAAAGCTAATGAGAATCTGATGAGACAGTTCACTTTTGGGTCTTTTTCTTAAGAGCTTCATCTATTTCCTTTTCGATTCCCGCTAAAAGTTGTAGGGGGGGCGGGCAGTCAGTGCCTTAGGAGGCGCTTTATGGTGTAATTGACTCAGGCTTGTCACCATTTGTCACTTGTGACTCTTGGGCGCGGGAATGAGGAATACGCATTACGGCGGCATGCTTTGCATTCACCGCCATCCGTATGCCGTTCCTCCAACTTCCTGACAAAAACGATCATTTGTTTTGATCGCTGGTACAATTCGTCAAATCAGAGATAATAACAGATCTGTTTGCATTTTGAATTCTTGGCCAAGCATGAGCTAAATGAAATCCAATTCAGTCAGTAGTCAGCTAATTAATCACGTGGTTCCTCTACAATGATCATTATATACGTCCCCGTTGTGATCTCGTGGGCATTCAGCGGCCGTGACTGATTTCTTCATTCTAGGGTTTTAAGGCATCTCTATAAGAGTTGGTGTGTGGTGCGTTCACAGACCAGGATGGAGACCAGAATGATTTTCTAACTGTATTCCCACTGTGCTACCACAGCACTTTGTTAGGTGGACATTTTAAAATAAATGTAGTTTCACTCACTCCAATCATGCATAACCCCCACCCACCCTCTGAGCACGTAGAGACCATAAGTGCACTTGTTTCTGTATATTTTTCAGCTTTGCCAATCAGTGGTTAATCTCTCAACAGTACTTACTGCAGAAATGTTCGATAAGGGGCTTCCTCTATTGCTTTGTAGATGTTGAAATTGTGGGAAGGAGAGGAGATAATGTCGCCGGCAGATTCTGGAGTGAATAAAGTGAATAGACGCTGGTGGATTCTGACTGGGAAGTGAAGATTGATCTGGAATGAGATTACGATGATTAGGAGTCTTTATTTTACGCTTAGTCTGAGACGATACCTGTGGTTGCCTTTAGTTCACCACAAACACCAAGAATTTGTGATGCACCTTCTACGCCTGCACTTCCTAGGGCCGTGGTGAGACAGGGAGTTGCACAGGAAGGCGATTTGCTAGCATCCGGTTAGAGTGCCTTCAGATGTATATTTTGACAGAAACTGCAGGCCAGAGGTAATGCAAAAAAGTGAAAACTGCCACTAGACTAGTTTTCTTTGCGTTTGAGGCTTGGATATGTTGACACACCTTAGGGACAAAATGTTTCTGAGGCGCATGAAGTTCCCGATAAACTTAAAGCATTCCTTGTACATCAACATTTGGACTTCACAAGGAAGGTTTGGGAGCAGTGATCCTCATATACAGCGCTCCAAACCTATTTCCCAGAGGGGGAATCATTCAGTCACTGATTATTGAGATTGGGAACAGAGCTGTTCCCAGCGAGAACGAGGAAGAACAGAGATGCATAAGGTTATTTATGTCTTTAAAACCAAGTCTTGACAGATCGTGGGATGTTGCAGTGATGGCCAGACACACTAATGCAAATCTAATGCCAGTAAGAGCGCAAATGATAATGATAATGATAATTTAATCCCCTCAATTGTCATATTTCGCTATAATGAATTGATTTTGATGGTATTTGGGATCTTACATTTCACTGCCTTAGTTGCAGTTGCAGTAATTGCATGGTTCAAAATCAGGCAGTAGACCATCAGTCACTGGTGCGTCGTCATCATGGACTGAACCAAGATGGTTTGGATCTGGTGTTAAAACAGTACTTCTGATTGGTGGAGCTGACTAGGACCTGACTACAGGTTAGTATTACATGACTTCTGATTGGTGGAGCTGACTAGGACCTGACTACAGATTAGTATTACATGACTTCTGATTGGTGGAGCTGACTGCAGGCTAGTGTTACATGACTTCTGATTGGTGGACCTGACTACAGGCTAGTATTACATGACTTCTGATTGGTGGACCTGACTACAGGCTAGTATTACATGACTTCTGATTGGTGGAGCTGACTACAGGCTAGTATTACGTGACTTCTGATTGGTGGAGCTGACTACAGGCTAGTATTACGTGACTTCTGATTGGTGGACCTGACTAGGACTGACTACAGGCTAGTATTACGTGACTTCTGATTGGTTGTGCTGACTACAGTCTAGTATTACATTACTTCTGATTGGTAGAGCTGACTACAGGTTAGTATTACATGACTTCTGATTGGTGGAGCTGACTAGGACCTGACTACAAGCTAGTATTACGGTGACCTCTGATTGGTGGACCTGACTACAGGCTAGTATTACATGACTTCTGATTGGTGGAGCTGACAACAGGTTAGTATTACAAGACTTCTTGTCACGGCTCCAGCCCCGACCCCGGGTTTTCCCTGTGTTTCTACCTCCCTTGTGTCTCCACCTCCTTTCCTCCACACCTGCCGTCTATCATCTCATCAGCCCAGCAGTACTTATACCCCAGCTCTTCAACCACTCGTCGCCAGATTGTTCCGCCAACTACAGTGGTAGTCGCGCGCTCGGCCGCTCTTGACGTCTAGTTATTTCCTTGTGTGCGTCCGTGCTCAACTAACCCCCATTCTCTTGTCTCCCAAGATCCCCTGAACGCCTCCTTCCTCGTGTCTCCTCGCCACTACCCACCAGCCTGCCTGCTTCCCTTGCACCTGCCTCACCTGCCTGCCCCAGCTCCATCCAGCCCAGCCTCCCCACCCCCCACCATAACCATCTCCTGCTTCTTCATTAAACTGCTTTTCTCCTACTCCCTTGTCGTGGTCTGCATTCTGGGTCCTATAATAACTGCAATCCCTGACACTTCTGATTGGTGGAACTGACTAGGACCTGATTACAGGCTAGTCAGTTCCACCAATCATAACTCATGTAATACTAGCCTGACACTTCTGATTGGTGGAACTGACTAGGACCTGATTACAGGCTAGTCAGTTCCACCAATCATAACTCATGTAATACTAGCCTGACACTTCTAATTGGTGGAACTGACTAGGACCTGATTACAGGCTAGTATTACATGAGTTATGATTGGTGGAGCTGACAACAGGTTAGTATTAAATGACTTCTGATTGGTGGACCTGACTACAGGCTAGTATTAGATGACTTTGGATTGGTGGAGCTAACTACAGGCTAGTATTACATGACTTCTGATTGGTGGAGGTTACTACAGGCTAGTATTACATAACTTCTGATTGGTGGAGCTGACTCTTGACTCATGCATTAGAAATCACTCTCAAACAGTTTCCATTCCTACAAAATATTCAGATTTTGTTTTACGCCCTGAATATCCTTCCTTAATGTAAATAAGACCAATCAGTTTGGTAGCAGACGGCACTGCTTTCTATTAGCAAAATAAATTAGCAGGTTGTATATAGCACTGGTGTTGATACATTGAATTTATTGTCCAATGATGCTTTTAGACAACATTTTAACATGAGAAAACTTTTAACTAGGAGCATCATTTTTGTTATTAATAGACATTAATTAAAGACTGTCAACTGCCATATAGAAAATGCCACGATTTTTTTTCGTCCTTCCTCTACTCGCAACAGAGCAAATATCAGAATCTTCCACAAAGTGCGGCGCAGTGGTTTTAAGGCAGAACAACAACCATAACAGCCTAAATCACCTCCATCATTTTGTTGTTTTCTAGCCGGGCTCAGAATGGTTACAGCACACAGGGGACCTCAGACAATATAAATGTGAACTGTCAGCCACTGAAAGCTTTCTTGTTATTTTGAAAAGGGGAATGAAGAGTCAGTAAAACAGTCAAATGAGTGGAAGCTGGTGCCCAAAGTGCGACATTACAGGGTGCGTGTTTTTTCATGCTGGCTCAATACAGCAGTTCGTTGACAGGGAAGTTAGTTACCAGCAACTAAAGCCGATTTGGGATCGGCTTCTCCTGGCATGCACCAGCGAATTGCTAATAGTAAAAAAAAAAGACATCATATTAGAATTTTCAGATTTTCTTTCTCATGAAACAAATTTGGCTTTCCACAACATGGTTGTCACTATGATAGATAACATTATACAGATATAAATTAATTATGTCTCCAGAGCATGTTATAGATGCGTTTTTGGAGAAATTGAGTATTAGATAGATACATTTTAATTCGTTTTTTTTTTGCCAAGGCAACGGATGGGACTCAAGCTTTCATGGAATGAATAGCAAGGCATTGGTAGCCACTGACGACAGGCTCACAACTTGATAACAACAGCATCATCCTTCAACACACTAGAAAGGACGAGCCACTGTCATTCCCTCCATGCCTTTTCCCAGACCCACTTTCTGTGTCATTTTAAGGCAAACAACAACCAATAGAAAACAAATCAGATTTTAGTATGAAAATCTGTGAGTTTTCTTTTTGTATTTAGTCTCCATCTTTGGTGCTCAGCGGTCATCGCTGTGGTGTATCTCACTGCTCTTCCCAGAGATCACCTGTCAATCAAACAGTGTGTCCAGTACTGTGACGTCTCTCTCCTTGGATTTTCTGTTTATGAAGTTTGAGTGTCTGTAGGTGGCGCTCTTTTCTTTGTATGTTTAGCCATGGTGGCTGCCGCTGCTCACGCTGTTTATTCCAAACAAACTGGAAACGTAGAACACATCACATCCTGTGTGCTAGAGGGAAAAGACCTACCAGACACTGGGTGTTTAGAACACAACAGTGATCCAACATACAGCCAGTTGATGAACCCTTTCCCATTTGCTGAGTAGCAAAACAGATATTTATTTCTATGAAAATGTCGCAGTCTAGACAATAAATCGCAATGAAATTAAAAATAACTTCTTTACCTTTTTAGCTAATGCTCCATATAATAATGCACACCGATATAACAATAAATAACACAAAAATAATTTCTTTCCCCATATTTTTGGTATGGTACGGTGGTGCATTTTTTGGCGTGTTCACCGTGAAAGCCCTGTTTCCTTTCCCCAAGACACCGTGGTTGCATACCAGTGGCTGGAATTTATTCATTTTGAAGAATTCAGAGTTTGTGACAGCTTGAGGATTATGCTCAAAGCATTTCACTGTGGATTACTTCACCAAATACACCAAGTATTCAATGGGCTTCACTGCATTTCTCTTTTTGTGTTTGCTTTTGGTCCAACCTGCCATTTTTTGAACAGTGCCCCCCCCCCCCCCACCTTATTTCCCTTCCCAATATCCTGTTTCAACCGAAATACGTCAAATTACAGAGCCACGACACCGCCAAAATGCCATTTCCCTGTGACTTTAATTTAATGTCCCATCCCCAAAAAAAGACCCCATCTTCATATAATTTATTCAGCCTAAAAGGGTGAGTAAACTCTATTCCTGCAGGTTAACCCTCCGGTGCATCCCTGCTTTTGACACATCTCTGTTTGTGAGGAAACCCCAGTCGTTACATGTGCAAAAAGTCCACAATCCGAATACCACCGTGTCTCTTTCTAATATGAAATCCCAACTGTGTGGATTTTCACAGCTAATCTCGAGCTAATCAAGAAAGCAGGAGAGAAACCTGCTATGGACTTCACTTATCAAACGTGTGGCTTTAAAACAAGTGCTCAGGTTTGAGTTCAGCATGGGGACCTGTTTTTTTTCTTTTTCTTCTTCTTCGTTATGTGCACAATCACTTGGCCTTTGTTATTAGAATGAAATTGCTTTTATTTCTTGGGGGAGATGGGAACAAGGTCTGGCAACCTGTCAGGGAACAGATCTTTAATCACTGGCCTTGAGTAAACCTTAGGAGTTTTAAAGATGTTTTAATGACCTGCCTTGTCGCCGCATCGTTCACCTACTGACTATTAGAGCCGGGGAGGACAGGAGGCTAATTGAAGTGTCACTCAGTGGAGAATTGTATTTCGTCTTCCTCTCTCTCTCTCTCTCTCTCTCTCTCTCTCTCTCTCTCTCTCTCTCTCTCTCTCGCTCTCTCGCACACACACACATATGCTAGCTCTCACACTCCTGTTGATTCCCCTAATCTTTTTTTTCCCTCTTAGACTCTGCCGTGTGGAGAATGGTATTCCACACCCTCCCCCACTACCCTCTTTCTCCTTTCACTGTGCAAAGAAGAATAATCTGTTTAAATAAGAAATCTCTGTGTCCTTAAAGGGTGACGACTGAGGAGAGCAGTAATTGCGTGCAACCAAAATCCAACTACAATTGTGAATCGCGCAAGAGAAATGTATTTGGAGTTGCGGGAGGGAACGTTCTCGTGAGAGCCAAACAAAAACATTCAGCTGTATTATCAAGGTGAATGAAGGGGAAGGCCATTGTTGCACACACAGTAAAGCAGGTTCATACAGTTCACACTACCATTTAGAAAAAATTCAATCAAGAAGATGGAATATCTTATCTGAAGCTCAGGCTATCCAGGAGACACCATAGCACCCTAGACGAGGCGTCAAGATCTAAACCCACGCGTTTCAGGTCCCTTTCTCCGATGTTTCACAATTACTCACCGTGCTATCTCGGAAACACCATCTCTGAACCGGGTATGGTCTCGCAGCCTCTGCGGCGAGCGATCTTCAATCTTCTTACCCAACGGCGATCGGCCCATTGCAGAACTTGCAGGACGTTTCACGTTTGGCGCTTCGGACGATCCTGAAAGGAGTGGAAGTCAAGTGCCTCGAAAGCTTGTTCCGATGTTACAGTTGAACATGAAAAAGGTGAAATATGATGAGGGTCAGCTGGCCAATTTCATATTTTTCCCATATATTTTGATGAACTAAGAGCCTCTTCCTGACATGCATTCAGCCACCGCAGTTTCAGACATTCACGATACCATCAAAGCATCGTTATTAAGTCACATGCATTGGTTTGTTCCAATGTTGGCACATTGGAAAACTGCAAATATGATTCCCTGGATGTAATTCCAATGTTTCTGAGAATGGAATTGGAATTGTATGCGATGTTGCATGGGACAAAAGAAAAAGGGTGTACTGTGATTTAGTCATTTAGTGAGGGACCTGAACCTGAGGGCATAAAGAGCTACCCACTGCAGTGTACTGATAGAAGTCACGCTTTACATTACCTTTTTACCCTTTGGCTTTCCTTTGTTTCCTCTCTTTCCTTTTTACGACTAACTATCTATCTTTAAGGTACTATTTTTCTCCTCCTCCTCTCCCTGCCAGTGTCTCCAAAAATATTTTAATGATTTCTTTGTGATAACTTATTTATTTGGTCCAGTCGAGCTCTCGGCACTTTTGGGGGGAGAGGATCGCAGATCGACGTGAGATATATTGCAAAGGACAACTGTCAAGCTGCTTCTGTGTGTCTGGCAGAGACCACAGACGGTTCAAATGCCCTTTTCCCAACACTGAGAAACTGGGGCGACTCAACAGAATGGCATACAGCAGCAGGCTTTGCACTACAAGGAGAATTTCTTACAGTGATCCCCAGAAGATTAGCTTTTGTTTTGGTCTGGAAAGGCAGGCAGAAGCCCTCTCCAGTCAGGTAAGAAGGCTGACAGTTTTTATAGAATTCATTACACCGGCGCCTTGTACTTTCACTCTCCGATGTGACCGAGTTGAAATCCATACAGTTGGCGTTGAATCGCACAAAGAAAGAATCGCACAAACATGCAACAGACACACATGCATATTTAGCAACAAACAGTTTGTGTGGGAGGTTGGCTGGGTAAGGACCAAGAGATGCAATGATGTAGGGAAGTGGGATCGAGATCACGGGGGGGGGGGGGGGGCAGCGGGGGACTCTTCTTTACAAATAAACTGAAAATTCATGTTGCAGACCACAGAGAGAGAGAGATTAGCCTCCAACGTAGCCGCGATGCCACCAGTTCATCCCAGGCAAACACTTTGATTCCGAGTAGACGTTTATATACCGAGGGCCCACTTGAAGGAAAGAGCCAGAATGTAGAAGAATTCTGATATCGCTTCAAAACAATTTCCAAATCTGTTTTAATATTTGAGCTTGTTTGGGCTCCATACCATGCACACAATCCAACTGATTCATTTCATCAGCGCACTTTAACATACAAGCTCATTATACCTTCGAACGATAATCGACAGCGTTTCTTTGCAAACCATTTGCATTCACTGTCAATCAGTCATTCAATTAGGCAATTTTTGGATTCCATTATCAGACGGAAGCCCTTTTCCAGTGTAATGAATGGAAAACAGTTTGCAATCATAACTGACATTCAACATTCCTCAGCGCAGGGGTTGTTTGAGTGAGGTACCACGTCAAGGTCCGTAACCTTTTGGTCTTACCGTCTATGCTGTTCCCTTTTCGTAGCATGCCTCATTTAGGATGCACACACACTCTCTCTCTTAATACCTTAAGATGAACAACATGCATAAACACCATTCACAAAATATGGCGTTGTCAAACCATTCAAGCTGTTTACATGAATTAGTTGATCTGCAAACATAATGTGTCATTTGCCTTGCAGTACCATAAGTGCATACAGTTAATTTTTAGCCCAAGCAATCAGAGCTATAAAACAACCATATGAAAAACACCAAAAATTGTTTATCCACTCTGACCCAAAAAGAAACTTTTCTAGATGTACGTATATTTCCCAGGGATTACACACGTCCCTGTTCGTTAGTGTTTGCATTTTTAGTTTTCATTGTCAAAACTTGTGGTCTTTTGTCACAAATGAGTTCCCGTTATGCATCTTTGCAAAGACTTTAGTATGAGGGGAAAAAAAGATTGGCATTATGTGCAACTTCACAGTGCAACTTGCTAAATGTCAGTAATTAAATCCTGGCCTCATCTTGAAACGAATTTCAGAATCCATTGCCTTGACAAGCTCACAATAGAGACTTCAAGTACACAAGGTGCCTTTATTTACCATGAAATTGTTGACAAAAATCATCTTGTTGAGATTCATTTTTTCTTTTTTTTTTATCTCCACTTTTTTTTACTTTAAAAGTGGATGTGGGCACATGCACTTGTGGGTTGTTACCATAGAGATTCACAGCTTGAATAAATCTTGCTTCACCTTAATCTCTATGGTGACCATACTCTCATTATACGTACCCACAGAGTCCCTATTCCATACCCTTACCTTTTCACCAGTGCTGATATCTCAGCATGTGCTAGATTTACTGTTGCCAATTTGCAGTGCATTGTATGGCTATGGGCTATTGAAGAATTTCACATGCAATTACATTTGGGGACAAATGTAAGCCGTGTAAGCAAATGTATGTGTATGTATGCCACATTCTCACTACAAGACCCTTGATATTACATCTTCTACATTTGTAATCTCCATTTATTGGTTAATTTATATGAATTCATAATTAATTCTTTTTTTTCTAATACTGAACCAGTTGCTCTTTCTATTCCGATGATGGCCTGCATGTTTTCTTGGGCTTCCACTTGCTTTTTTCTTCTATAACCTCTGCACTGTGACAGTTAGGTTGACCCTGCTCATACAAAGTTGTCACAGCAAAAAGAGTTCATGTGTTCAAGTTCATGCAAAGTGCAAAAATTCGACATCACGCAACTGACGATGAAAGTAAAATACCCTTTTGTTTATTGATATTAGCGGGCTTCAATGGAATCTATAACCTGTTATTAGCAAGTCATTAGAAAGCAAAGGTAATCATACTCATACTGTCTGTTTAGCATGTTAAAATAATTGCTGCAATTCGCAAGAATTTCTGCAGCAATATATCAAGCAATAGAGTTGCAGGTTATTAAAGCTACAAGCCGCAATTTTTGCTCAAGTGCCTTAATATTATGACTTTCTAACCTTCACCAGACTGATGCTCTCTCACTATAGTGTTTTTCTTTCTTCTGCATGGTAACACCAAAAATAACACCAGGCTTCTCTCCTCCCTTAAGATCTGACCTTTGATTAACTTCATACCCAATTACTTACCCTCCTGATTCTGCTTACCTATTTAATGTAACTAATCACATGAAATTAGTACATATAGATCCTTTATTTCAGTTAAGAAAAGGCAAAAAGTATTGCATGGTAAAAACTCCAAATTTCTGTCATTGTGCAAGTGGTTCATAAACTTTCAAGCATGACTTTAATTAGCCATGCACGCCGTTCAGCCAGTTATAACGCGTTAGAAAAACACATATTTGCTTGCTACTCCAGTACGAGTGTCAAAACAGTACATTTCAAAACGTCTATCTATAATTCATCGTACATGTGTTCTTAAATGAATATTTAACCAGTGCGATGTTAATGGGTGCACTGTGTTGGGTGTGCTGCATCGAAACACAAGCCACTTAGTCAGTTAAACAGGGCTACAGCTAAAGACCAAGACAAGACCCAGACCACAACTGAAAGGGTGCAGAGATCAGAGTTTCTGTATATTATATCTGCATTAATAAATTAATAAATATATAATAACAATAAATAATAGTACATAATGATAATATTAATAATATAATTAATAATAATATAATAATAATAATATAATATTATCAATTAATTAATATTATTGTTATTATTTATTTATTCATAAATTAAATACAATGTAGCCTTTATACTCAAGGAGTGTCAAGAAAAATAATTATTGATGATCATATCATGTCAATATATCATTGCTCTGTTAGTTGAATTAGTCCTCTAGAAGTTGAATGGTAATTTAATTAACATACTACAAAGCAATGTATGAATCGTGCAACTTATAAAGATTGACAGTGATCAAAGAAAATGTTCATTTATACGGTCAGTGCAGCAAAAAAAAAGAAACAACCCCCTTTAGGCCAGTAGCTGAAACAGACAGTTAATTTGCCTTCTTTGAAATGTAAATGTGTACATATTGAGTTCATATCGTGTGGTACCCTCTGGGCAGCGGCTCAGCAGAACTATTGCGCAACAATATCATTCACCAATATTGAAATCGTGAAGTTTGTGAGCTGAAGATAATAACCCCATACATATTCCATGTTACAACAACCAAGTCACGGTGGTTTTTTTTTTAATCCAGATGCAATATCTTTGTGATTTCTGTAACCGAAATGAATAAATAAGGACGTAGACATTATGAATCTGACTGACCCCGAGGAGGCGGCCACCGAGGCGATGATGCCAACCCAGCCAGCTGCATGAGAAAATTTTCTAGCAACTCTGGCCGGGTCAGGCTTTTTGAAAGATGCAGGCAATCATTAGTGGGAGACTGTATAAAATGTTATGAGACTACATTGATGTGCATCCATATTTGTGCCTCTGATGGCTGAATGTATTAAATCCAGATATGTATGCTTTACTTTTTCTTATCTCTTCCAGCCAGTTTCTTTACATTGCTCCTATGTGGACTGTCTGAGCTTTTTATAATTCCTATTATATTGTCTCGCCATCTCCAAATGTGGGTGTGACCAAGTATAGACTTGTTGAAAATGCTGCAATTTGCTGATAATAATTGTTCATGTAATTGTTTTCACATATAGAGATGGAATGAGGAAAAAATACAGGACGTGGAATCAAATGTCACCCATAAGTGACACAGGTATTATTACTGTTGTTGTTGTTGTTGTTGTTATGTCATTAACATTCATTAACATTATTTCAGTGACAACCCCTTAGCTGTCTATGGAGCCAGGTGAGACAGCGTGTGAGCAATTTCGCTGCGTCTACACCTGCCACTTAACGCATCCCAGCGTGATCCCAAGCATCAAACGTAACCAGGGTGTCTGATTCAAGGACTTCGGGAAAAACAATAAAACCTTGAGTGCAGGTGGTTGCCTCCTCCGCCGCAGTAGAGAATCATTTTTACTATCTTGAGACGTTCTGTTTTCGTATTTATTTGTTGACGCCTGAACACAGGACACTGCATCAAAACTTCACAAAGTAAAACATGCCCACTAAGGCTTAATCCTGTATTTTTTTTCACACAATGAAACCACTAATAAGTGTCAGCACTGACTAACAATAATATTGTTATGCTGTTTTCTCTCCTGTTTGAGAAAAAACAAACAGCGCAAGTGATCAGGGAATAGCCTACGGCTCTTCCCCCTTTGATGTTGCAGAGAGCCTGCTTGTTAAAATGCGGGTGAGCTACAAGTAAAAGACACTTGTTTTAAGTGAACACACACATAGTGCTTGCTGTTGTGTCTGCTCCTGCAGGTTCATTAGTCCACGTTGTTGTATTCGCACAACACGTTGGCTGTACAATTATGATTGACCAAATAAGAGACTGGAGAACATTGAGTGATGGGTAAACCTCCTGTTCCCTTAAGGAGGGAAAGGGAGGCAGAGCGTATCAGAAGGGGGAATGTGCCTTAAGCAGACCCGCCGCAGGAGTCTCCACAATCATGCCCGGAGGGCCAATAAGTGCTGTGCCTGGCAGGGGAGCCTCAGCCCTCCCCAGAGGCATACATAATGTTCGGTGTGCAGGTTTACTCCCTTAGCTTAACACTGCACTTAACCGAGCTCTCTGAAGACATCAGAGGGGCTGACTGATGTGCTTTCCTTCCCTCCATCAGAGAACACAGCGTCGCTCAAAAGCTGATCTTCCTCTTCTGTTGGTTTGATGCACTGTCCTCATCGGCTGGCTGCTTTTAACGTACAGAATCTGCATTGATATGTTGGTTTGCATTATATATTATGTAATATATGCTACTGTAAATGCACAGATAAATGATACAATTTTTCCCCCATACAAAGTGTTCTTCTCCATCCGCATCCCCATTCCTAGAAATTTCACTGAAGACACCTGGATTTGGATATTGCATGGATGAATTGAAGTTCAATTTGGAGCAGGAATGGACTTGAACATTGATGCATGAGGCTGCTGTTATTATAGATTAGGGTGTCACCAAAGTCGCTGGATGATGTTAACACCCTCACAGAACAGGATAGGCAGGTTTAACAGAATATGCTGTTCTCATCCTTATAACGTAATAGTTATCCATCTAAGGCTATCCTGGCCCTAACTAAACAAACTGAGATGTCTACAATGCTATACAATGTGTTTTGGAGTGCGGCTCGTACAGGCTATGCAAGGCTAGTCTTGCAGCAATGGTAATGATATTACTGCACCGAAATGGACCTTAAAATAGATTGTTTTTTATTTCTCACTGGTAATGGAGATCAAGCTCAAACTGCCAGTTTGTTGTGTCATTTGGTGGCTAGCTGTAAAAAGAAAAACAACCTAACACTATAAAAAGATAATTTTTAAATGTCAAGGAATATGCATGTTTGCTTTCCTTCCTCGCTCCGCAAACGACTGGCATTAGCTGTTGAGGTGAATAATTGTTTAGAAGTGGTACACGTTTCTCAACTTAATGTGCAGGTTTGTCGCTTCAAATGTGTGTGAATGTGTTCACGGGCAACATATGTTAAAACCGCTAACAGCTATCAATCTATTGGATGAATGCAGTACATCAGTGATATCAATGAAAATTCTCTCCGCCACTTTTCCCAAACAAAAAACCCCCAAAACGAAACCTTTGCAAAAGCATTGAAGGTGGATGCGTCATTTTTGCAAAACAATTTAGACCTTTATCTGTTTTTGGCCCAGATTTAAGCCCCCTGTGTCGGCAAGCATCCGCCCTGCTTAAGTGTCCTTGAGCAAGACTACCTACCAGCTCTTAAGGTTCTGAATGTGACCTCTGGCCTCCCTGTGGAGGGGGGCAAAAGAACAGAGAATTTCTCTACAGGGATCGAGAAAGTACATTATAATATCAATGAGCACATGTGAACACCGAAAGGTGCTCCTTAAGCCCATTTGCAGTACGTGGTCCCAAATGTGAAAGAGCCATGTGCTGACGGTGAACGGCCTACCTTTTTGGTTGAAGACACAGCCCCCTGAAGTTTGAAAGGGGTGCATATAACACTAAAGCTATGTGGTAAAGATGGTTCATGCATTGGTCAATCATCAGCATCATGTGTCCCTGAATTCTGAAATTCTCTCCTGAGGTACCCATTACTCCCTCCTATTTGGAGAGCAAAGTTTCCCAAACAAATTGAACAGGAACACTTTGCCTATCAGCTGAGAAAAGCCAAAATCAAGCAAAAACAAGAGATCAAGTCGTTGAACTTGAGTTGAAGTATGACATTAACATTAACATACTGTGTGTTGTACATTGTCTACGCTGTAATAGAGATTCTTCTTTGCTCCCTTGCTTGCTTCTTGATACCTCTCTGATCTCAATAAGTCTGCGTATACATCTCACTCTCCCATTATTTTCCTTCCCTTTTCACATTTGATGTCTAAGTCCCCGCAGAGTTCGAATGGAAAGCCACGCTGCACATCGAGAGAGAGAGAGAGAGAGAGAGAGAGACGGCTCTGCCCACCTCTTGGTTTGCCGTATCAGATGACCAGAGTGTGCAATCATGACAGTGTTTACTCATTCACAGTACAGCCGACTGCTGCTGATAGACGAGAACGCCGTTGCTACCGCACAAAGATAACCGAGAGTGCCGTTGCACCAGAGTCTTAACAATTGCTCTCTTTGCATGGGGTACATCACCAATGTACTTCACTATAGAGAGGAATGAAAACATTTCCCTCTGCAGTTGTGTAAGCACATTAAATAATCTGCTTTATCCAAGCGCTTGCATTTTGCACCGTTTTCTGGGTGATTTAAACTGTTGAAGAAAGTTTCCTTCTGGGAAATCTGCTGCAGCCAAAACCCAGTGGCTCTCTTCACATCCGTGCTGAGGGCTGTCAGAGCAATTTTGCAGGCAGTACTGACTTTGTACTACATAACTTCAAAATGGGAACAGCAACTCCATGTGCTGTATGCCTGGTAAATGTGGGTGAATGCACATAGCATGATAGAGTTTTTTTTTTTTTATAGATTACATGAAGGATAGTATAGTATGTGCAGTGTGGCTTAACTGGGGTGGAGGTGACATTGGTGGTGACACCGTTTTGGGCTCAAGAACATTTGACAGAGGTGGCCCGTACTAATCTCTTGGTTCTACGTTGTTTGATCCGATCCGATCAATCCGATCCGATCCACTCCAATCCAGCTAGAAGTCTGTAGCTGATATTGTGCAATAGAGAGATGCTCATCACTGCAAAAGTTCTTAAACAGGCAAATAGCGTACATTATTTAATGTGCAAATTAAGCAATCTAATTGCAGTGAAGTAAAATGAGGGCATCAGCTCAAACCGACCTCTAACGGGGTGACGATGACAGTGAAGCATGGCATTGGCCTTCCTCACCACACACCTCTCAAAGATTTCAGTTAGTTGTTCCAGGCTCACAGCAGTAACCTTATATGCAGTTTTCACCGGGGCCCCACAGCCTGTTTGCTTGTGCTTATCCTGCCAAACTAGGCTGCAAAATTCAATAAAACTACATATAAAAGAAGGTCATAATTTTACGCACACATTTAAAGCTGCACTAGGCAATTTTGCACACTGGGGGACCTAGATGGAAGTGAGAGGTAACTGTCTGAATTGTAAGGACTTCATTACCCACAAAACATGTAATGTGACGTCAATAAATGCAATGTCTTCTTCTTAGTGGCTGGTAAGTGGAGGTGGTGAAGAGGTTTAGCCATCTTTGATGAGTCCTGCTTTCTCTAGAGACAGTTTTGGATTTCGCTCTTAAAAGTTTCCATTTGTCACTTCCTGTGCGCTGACAAGTTTCCCCGCCGGTGACCATACACCCAAATTATATAATAATTCAGGCATTTCAATTAGTGGGGATGCGATGTTTATCTCTGTTGCCACCCCACTTTGAGATCTAGGCTGATAAGATGTCTTTATTTTTACATGGAAATCTTGCCTAGTGCAGCTTTAAAGCCTTTTAAAGCCTTTAAAGCCACATTGCACTCATACCACAGCCAGTCTTGTCGAACACAGGTTTGACCTTCTTTCTTGGTTGATTCTTCTTTCATGTTTGATTCTTCACAATCGTCACCAGGCTGAGCACAGAAAGGGAATTAGTTTGACTCACCTCTTAGTGGCTGGCATCAAATATATATCAAATATGACATTTCCTAGTGGAAAGAATTATCTAGAAGATATTTCCATCCAACACAATCTACACAATATTATCTTGCGATCAACTGATGAAGGTGGTTAACTAGTGAACTGGAAATTGGGTTATTTTTTCCAGTTTCAGGCAGAGAACTCCATCCAATTAAATTACACATTAACAGTGATCATCATGCACACAAACCTACCCTCATGTCTCAGATACCATTAGCCTAACCCATTGCATCTGTTTCTCATTACCCAATTACATATTGCCCAACCAATATATCAGCTTCTACTCTCTTGTCTTCTTTGATTCTGTCTTGCACATCCCCCCTACGCCCCAATGTCCCCCTGGTGTATCCAGTAGATAGATTCAAAAGATTTCCCCTAGCTCTCTTCAGTGAGCTTCATTAGGGGCAGCAGTAGTGTGAAGGCTAGACAAGCGGGCTTGTGATCAGATGGTTGCTGGTTTGAATGCTGACCAACTTTGAAAAAAAAACAATGTGGGTGCCCTTTGAGCAAGGCATTTGAAATGCAATTGATACAGCTCCCATGTATAAATGCGTATACATTTCTAAGCAGGGTGGTGCTGAAAAAGTGTGCCCAGCATAACCCTTCCATGGACAAAGGTTAAGAAATGGTAGTTGCTGGCTTTGTTTGAGATATCAATATAAAATTACATATTGCTGCCTTAGCCGATGAAAGGAGCTAAAATAGTCAAAGTTGAGCCTTGAAATTGCTGGTCGCATTCTTTAGTCAGACTCACCCAGGTAATTTCAGCAAAAGCAGGAGAAGATTTCTCATTCACGAAGGTACTCGCGGTCGCAGTGTCTGACAATACCACCAATTTGTTTTTGATTGCTGACTTGCATATGCCACACACACAATGCTCTAGCCGCTGCCATTCTCTAAACCAGGCAGCCTTGCATGAGTGATTGAATTTGACTGAATTTTCGGGCAGGAAAGGTAGAGTTTTCTGGTGGCCTGAATGACTGTGTAGCCCCAATGCTACCAGGACTTTGGGGATAAGGTTGTGGAGGAGGAAGAGTATAGGCTTGCTGCTGTTGCTGTGGTAGTGGAGGAGGAAGAGTATGGGCTTGCTGCTGTTGTCCCTGTTGTTGTATGTCTACTGACACAGGGGGTGAATTCTGTCTTTGGCACTTAGTTAGCTCAATGGAAAATAAATCTTGGATGTATTTTTGTGACATAGCGCCTGCTCTGGCTAGCTAGCTGGCTTGGCTATTGGCTATGTTTACATCATCAAAGGGCTTGAGATAATCTTGAGGTCACACTTGATATCTTATATACTGCTAATCAGATTTTGATGAAATTTGCAATGATGTATTTCACCAGTGATTGGCCCAAAAGGGGGCACTATGTTGTTTTTCATCCATTTGCCTTGCATGATATCTCAGACACCACTGATCGAATTTTGACGGAACATTGGGGAATGATGCATCTCTGCAATGATACCACTACAATCTAACATTTTCAAAATGTCCCACTGATTGGCCCAAGGCGGGCACTACAATTACAGGTCAAAATCAGGTGACATATTTGTTACTGATTAGCTGTGAGGGGGACTGGGGGATGATGCCTTTCCCTCAGTAGCACCCCAAGACACACACTACACTGACTGTTGGTGAATGTGATCAAAAAGATGAAAAACAATCAATCATCAATAATTCTTGAAAAGCCCTAGTTTTTGAGAACCCCACTGTCAGAACCTAGTGAATCTACAAACGTGTGAAAACAAAACAAAACATCCTTTCATCTGTTTTGAAAGCGTATGGCATTTCTTTACCCATATTGTGGTCTCACCATGATGTTTTTCAGACAATGGCCTTTTTCAGCACTGTTGGGCAAAAAGGATTCTGTGTTCAAAAATAAATCAGAGCATTTCAAAGAGCAGTGGCAGTCTGTCAGAGCTAAGCAAAGTTACACTATGCCCAAAAAAGACAAGAGCACATCACTCTGATTTTAGCATTGGAAACCTCAAGGTTAAGAGGTTCCTCTTGGCTATTACAGAGTCTAGATTAAATACTTAAGGTTCCTATTGGCTATTCCAGAGTCTAGATTAAACACTAAAGGTTCCTATTGGCTGTTCCAGAGTATAGATCAGGCCTATTCAAATAGCGGCCCCCGGACCAATTTGTACTGGCCCTTTTGTTCTTGCCTACTGATAAAAAAATAAATAAAATAATTCCAGTTTATTTCTGTATGCTGCTGCGTCAGAATTGTTTGTCCACACCAATCAATGTACGCCAGTCAACCCTAGTTCGAGAGCAAGAGAGAGCTGCATCGGCATCACCACGAGTGGCTTGGATATTGGCCAAAAAAAGGCTGTTTACGGACACGGAGACTGTCAAGGAGTGCATGCTTGCATCCAGGATGTGGTTACTACCCTGGCTGTCTTTCACAATGTCCACAAACCAGAGACTCAATTTTGGTTTACTGATGACTGAATACTAAACACAAACCACTACTTCTGCTACTACTACTTTTGCTAAAACTTCAACTATTGCTACTTCTGCTACTACTACTTCAGCTAATACTACTACTTCTGCTACTACTACTACTACTGCTGCTGCTATTACTGCTTCTACTACTTCTACTACTACATTTTATTATTATTTAATTTATTTAATATTATTATTATTATGTAATCTTAATTAAATTGACTTTTTAAAAAACATTTTCTAAGCTTAAGCAAGCACACAAATCTTCTTCAGAAAATATAATCTTTTCTAGTTACAATTCTTTGCTTGATACAGTGCTATGCAGACAGAGATATAGGCTAGTTGACAAATTTGTGATTTAAATTAAGGGGTTAATTGTTTGCATATTGCTTGTTTGAAAAGGTAAAGCTATTTAAGAACCCGATGAGAAGGTCTAACTTACAAAAAAAAAAAAAAAAAATTCAATTTTAAAATCTGGCCCCCACTCCAAACTAATTGAATAGCCTTGGTCTAGATTAAAAACTAGAGGTTCCTATTGGCTATTCCATGATCTAGATTAAAAACTAGAGGTGATCAGTTCTTTACCATCAGGGCTCCTAGATTAGGCTCCTAACTTCTTAAACCTTATTTTCAAACTTGCTTTTATGTAATTATCTTTTATAATCATTTTGAACTCCCTTTTATGGCTTTTGTTTCTTGCCTTGCTTTAATTTCCGATAGCTTGCGGTCATTCCTTTTGCTGTTGATTTTATCAGTTTCTTGTTTTGTATTTTACTTACCATTTTGTAATGGTGTTGGGATATGTGCTATATAAACAATAATAACACTATTAATAACACTGTTATAATAATGTTATTACTTAAAAAGAAAAATCTTTCATAGGTAAATCTCTTTGCCCTTTGCCTTCACTGAATTTCGATTCTCTACAAATAACATCAATATTTCATTGTCCATTTGTATAAAGTGCTAAACATTATGTTACCCTCCCATTAAATGGTAATGCATGGCAGATCATCCAGGAGATTTTTTTTTTTTTTTTTTTTTGTGTCTTGGTCTAGACTGAGTCTGAATGGCAGGGAGGCAGATGAGCAGGCGGAGAGAGGGAGGAGCCAACCTCTTAAGCACTTTCCCCCTGCCTGTACCATAGAGAGAGAGAGAGAGAGAGAGAGAGAGAGCGAGAGAGAGGCAGAGTGGAGAGAGGGAGCCAGTGAGAGGAGAGAACAAGAGAGAGCGAGCAAGCATGGGAGCCACAATAGTAAAACAAGACTGATGCGCTGAGAGAGTGAACGGCAGAAGAGGAGAGGAGGGAGAAAGAGGACCTTAGAGACGCTCAGAAGTGGGCAGCGGTGAAGACTAATTCAGTGGTGACAGAACCCGACAAAGAGAGGAGGAGGAGGAGGAGGAAAAAGAAGACTCACTCAGACTCAGTGAGAGCAGCTGAAGGAGGGAGCTACAGTGTCTGCCTCCAACACTCAACTCCACACACTCTTTGAATCACTGTTAATTTTGCCTTGGCGTCTCAGGCACTCACAGAAGAAGACGCCGCCGTGCACTCATCTGCAACAATGATTTCCTGGGTGCTTCTTTTCTCCTGGTTTGCTGGCATTGGTAAGTGTAATTTCTTCTTTCTCTGTCCCCCCCCCCGTCACTGTCTGCAAGTTTGGATGCAGTTTCTGCGTGCAAGAGGTTTTTTTTTCAAGCCCCCCTTCCTTAGGGGCATGATGTAATATCAGCTAAGCTGCTGTGGTGATTTGGTCATTGGGTGCTTTGTTTCTTCATATCAGTGTGCATCCGTCTCCTATCTGCTGAAACTCCCACTGGGGCTGGAGATGTCTCCGCTGATTCTATGACATCTTCCTTTCCTAAACTCAGTTTGTTTCGGTAGTGCTTGATTTGCTCGAAATCAAAGCTTGTGTCAGGGGTGATCGGGGGGAAAAGGGTTTGGGTAATGTGCCAATGTGGTGACCGCTGGAACTAATAACCTGAGGAAGAGACAAAAGAATACAACGCACAGAGGCACACTAGGAAAAGCTGCATTGTCTGCTTCATTGCGGTCGGTTCCCTCTGAGAAGTTGTCTCATAAATGTCAAAAGTTTTATGCATAGTCGGGTTCGTGAATACCATTTCAAACAGAAGGCAGATTAAACGTGCAGAAATCACACACTGCATGTACTATAGTGTGTGTGCATGTGAGAGTGCATCTTTGCATGCATACATTCACACATAGGCTGCTTGTCTGCATTTAAACCAATTTGCATCCCTAACTAACATGCATGTGTGTGTTCCAACCCAGCTTTTTTTTTTTTTCAAACACTTACTTCCTACTGGTGCAATTAATTGCAAAATAAAATAGTGAATTAAATGAGAGTTGGAAGCTGCTGATTGGAAAAAGCGTTAAAGGCTCCCACTGGCGTTATTGAATTTCGTTCGCTCCTATCCAGTGGCTACCCCAGCTCCGGTTCCATTCACTGAATCTAAACTGACTTTCCTCCCAAGTGCATCTACAGTGCAGCGACATTCTCCAGATGCGTCATTTTTTTTTTGGTTTGTTATTGTGACAGTGGTATCGCTCCTGCAGTATGTGATTCATTCAATTCTGCTAGTAGAAACTGATCCCAAGTAGGAGTAAAAGAACAGAACCTGCCCGTGCAACTGTGTGGAAAACATTACCGATCTTGCTTTGAACTGTATTGGAGTCAATGCAAGCCACAAGGGAGCGTTAGCAACCTGATACTACGATCCTGACAGACTGTATGGGGCGCATGTGCAGAGCCGGGCAAACTTTCTAATGCCATTATCCTCCTTTAATACGGCGTCTCGCTGTTCTTTCCCCATTTCCAATCCAATCTAATTCACCTGTTGTGAACCCGCCGACTCCTTGTTTTAACTTGCTCGCTCATCTGTAGTCGACTCTAAATGGATATCCTCCGAATGTTATTGCTCAACTTAATGTTGAAGTTGGGGCATTAGAAATCAGCCGTGTGTGACTTGAGCGGAAACCTGCCTAGTCAGGCCGTATACGTGCACGCACGCACGCACGCACGCATGCACGCGCACACACACACACACACACAGGCAGAGTGGCACACCACCACTAATTTGAATCTGACATTGGTAATAAAGCCTTTAATATGGCTCTCAGTAGCTCTCTTTCAGGCACCGTACATCAAGTCTCAAGAGGATAACAGCTTTATTGCCTGATTTTTATGAGCGTGTGAGTGTATGCTGGTGTCGGAGTGAACCGAGACCCCACCCCCCTCCTTCTGTAAACTGTAAGTCTGAGAGGGGGCATTTTGCCTCAGTTTCCAAATGACTGCTTCATTTCCAGAAGCAATGCTTTATAGCGCCTCTCTCCCCTGCGCGCCACACAAAGAGTTTTCTTTTTTTTTTCTGCAGTGGGGGGGGGGGGGGGGGGAGGGGCACAGGTGAGATCAACTAGCTGAGAGTTAATGGTATTCTCTAATTAGGGCGGTTGTGCACACCGTGTGCCGCTCCGGGTTTTTCTTTTTTTTTTTTGGAGCTGTAAATCCGTGGGAGGCCCGAGGATGGGTCAATATCACAGAGAAGCGAAGCATCCTCGGAGCTGCAGCTGTCAGAACTCGGACAACCTCAAGCCACCGTTAATAACCCCCGCGTGCTCTCTCTGCCGGATCCCTGTGCTCAGCAAAAAAAACAAAACGGTTATCACGCGCCGTCTAAGGAGATGATAAGGAGGTGAGCAATCTCTTTATGCACGCAGATGAGCTCAGGCCGGAGAACGCGCGACGCACACGTCTGTCCTGCTGTCACTTCCTCTTGCAATAGAAGTGATCAAGTGGAATAATTTGCATTTCTTGTGGGTAGAATCAGAGCGAGAAGGACATCAAAACCAGAACCAGAAGAGGAGGGGATGCTAGAAAGGACGGAAACAAAGAATCCCCACTTGCCATCTGACACTCCTTCTGGAGATGGCAGCCTTCCTCCGATCTTCTTAGCGCTGTCATAGGCTGGCTCTGGCACCGATAGTGGGCATGGAAAGTGGCAGGGAGAAGAAGAAGAAGCTTACTGGTTGGCTACTGGAAGTGTGTGTTTCAGTACGGACTTTTAAAACGTCGAGGAGGGAAGTCACAGCACAGCACCGGGTCGGAGAAGGTTAGCCGCCGAATCTCAGTCGGCGCTTCGGGTTCAGCTTGTGTATCTCCGTCACAAGGAAGCAGCATTCCGATGGTGCCTTGCCTCTGCAATTTGAATCAGGATGCCGGGGACGGGACATGACACGGGGGAGGGACTGCTCAAATGGGTTCAAAAAGTTCAAAGAAAGCTTTGAGCATCATCTTGAGCTGTCACAAACTCTGGATTCTTCAAGATGAAAATTCCAGCCAGCAAGGATGCAACCGTGGTGTCTTAGGGAAAAGGGAACAGGGTTTTTCAGGGGGGGTGAACACCCACAAAATGCACCGCCATGCCATGTTGGCAAGTTGTAAAGCAGGTTTTATATGATGGGAGGGGCAAAGGGGGATATTGTTCAAAAATCTATAATGGCATTATTGGTTGGAATTGGTCGTCTACTGGTACGCCATGAAGTACCAACTAAAAATATGCTGTTTTCCAGGAAGTAAATTATATGAATATAAAAGTAAATTTTTTTGGGCACTTATTGTTAGGATAGTTAGGACTTAGCACTTTGGTGACCCTAAGTGGCAGCAGGAAACGACGTTTGATAATGTTTGAATTTTCGAAAGTTACCTCGAAGTCATGTAACCTGATAGTAAAACTAAATGTCCTCTTCTTAGCATCTAAGGGTGGAGGTGGTGAAGAGGTTCAGCCACCACCGGTGCTTTCTCTGGATGGGGTGCTGTGTAGGAGACAGTTTTGATTTGTCACAAACGTCCCACCAGTGTCCGACTTGGGCAAACTTGGGCAAATGGGAGAAATCTATGAGGTTTCAATCGGGGCGGGGGGGGTTGGGATGCTCTTCTCTGTTCTCTGTGTCTTTTTACATGAAGAAATTGTCTAGCGCGGTCCAAAAGGTCCTGAAATAGTCAATGCTAATGAACTATAAGTGCAGTAAATGTGGGATTGTCACAAGAAAGAGCCCAAGAAGAATTCTGGTCACATAAAAGGACGCAGAATAATGATTTTAGAATAATTTGTGCCGCTTGAGTTGAAATCGTGAAGGTCTTTGTCAGTTGAAGGATTTGCCAAGGACAATTAGACTGCTAGTCGGAGCTTTAAGTCTATGTGCTGCCCGTAAAGTAAAGCAACATCGAATATCTTTTTGCATCACCGTTTTTTTGTGGCCAAGAGAGTAAAGAAGGCCACCAGAGGGTTCCTCATGCAGCAAAAGAGGAATAACTTAAACTTGGTGAGCTCTGCTGTCTCTCTGTTTTGTTGTTGGTTTTTTGCGGAGTGACAGGCCGGTGGCAGTAAATGGCGAGGGAGTCAGATATAAATCATTCAGGAAATACTGTGAAGATGCAAAATCTAAATGAACGCTGTATCAATAAAAGACGACGGATAAGCGATAAAGGAATTTTGAAAGTTTGATGTTCGATTCCAACAGCTTCGTTGGCATGCTGTAGATGGGACATGTCACTTGGGGAGTCACTATCGTGCATTTTATATGACTGTATAAGAGAAAGTGAAATTTATTAGTGATGATATAGAACATTCTTCTTCTTCTTATGTTATGTTATGAGCATTCTTAGCCAACAATGATGACCGTGAAAGTGTCATTTCAGCCGAACGACATCGTTGTAGATGGAAGGTGAGTTTTGTCCTGGGAACCGTAGGGCCTGACCTCCAAATGACACCGCTGTCACTCAGGTGAACGCGCCGTGACACAACACTTGAATCCTCTCCCTAGCCCGTGGGTTGAAGAAGACAAGGGGTTCCCTCTGGGGGCACGACCGGCATGTCAACCTCATCCTTTAAACACAGGGAAGCCATATTGACTTTCCCCAGTGGAGCGTGATTGTGCTTGTTTATGCCTCATCCGTCTTTAAGGACACCTCCCACCTCCTCCTCAATAAGTCGCTGTTCACCTTGGCCCCGCGGTGTTAGGGTTCGACCGACGAGGCTGCTACCAAAAATGTTTGGATTGAAGAGACAATATTTTGTGACGATATTCATTATCTTTCAATTTGACCATTTTCAAGCCAAAGAAATTACAAGGCCTGAGTGTTTCCCTTCCAGAATTTTGTTCTTGGCAGCGTGGGAAAAGCCTCTGAAACAGCATTTTAGACCATCACGGGACGCTAATACTCTTCATTAACGCCCATAATAATGAAATTCTTTTTCGCAGGGTTGGCAGCTCTACAAGGCAAGGGTTCATTGCAGGTTTTAAAGGCTGCCTGCCCATAAAACTGTTGAGTGAAACCCTTCCACCAGCCATCTGATATAAAACAGATATCCAGTAGCCGTGGACATGGAGGAACCATGTCCATATGGACAACGTGACAGGCCGCTATCCGATGACCAGCAAACTGATATATCAGTGTAACCCTACTGCAGAGCACTCAAGATATTATTGAGAATCACTGCATGGAGGTATTGTGGCACTGAGGCTCCTAACTGCTCTCCGGTACTGTGCCTATGTTCCTTTAAATGTCTGTCTGAAATTATGTTCAGACAGTACTTAGCACCAGAGAAAGCAGCCTATATGTGGCCTATATGCGGAGCAGCCTAGGCATTTCATTTCCGTCCAAAAATGGATGAACACAAAATGAAAGCGGACCCTGAACACGACTCCCCTCTGCACCCTCCTCTCGCCCTGACTTTAACCACCGTGCATTGCGCTCTCCCACATACATTTCAGCGCAGAGAGCATAAAACGGTGCTATAAATAAGCAAACGGCAAATTGAGTGTTTGATAGTGGGAAAGGGGATGTGCTGTACACTCCGACCACGTCCGGGGGATCTGCAGAGCTCTGCCGAGCCCTTTTTAGCACATCGCTGAGCAATATGCATCTCCTGCAGATTACTGATAGATTAATGACCTCTAAACAAGTTAATGCACTGGAAATTATAGCTGGGTCTTCCTCTGCCTCGGGCTCCCTTGGAGCTACATAACCTATCCATTAACCATTAACCTCTCCCCTAAGAATGGCGATACGAGTCCATGAGGACGCGACGCAGCCAGGATATTACCGCAAATCACCGTGATCAACCGGAGATCAATGCGCATCGATCAGTCTATGGATTTCCATTACGGTGGCAAGGGATTGACTGGAATCGAAGGTTATAGTAACAGCTTGTTTGTCTTGTTCAGGTCCAGCTCATGAGAGCCCCCCCCCCCCCCCCCCGCCTCCTCCTCCCCAATGACTAATGTCACACAACTCCTTGCAACAATTGCTGCTTCAACCGCGCTGAAATTGGAAAGCAGGCCGAAGAAGCCTGAGCATTTTAAGGCTGTGTAGGTGGGAAGGTCTGCCAACCAGTGACAATCCATAAATGTGGCAGCGCTCGCTTTGTTTGTTTGCGCATCAATCTTCAACATTGTTTGTGGGCGAGATTATGCGTGCACGTGCAAGTCCACTCGTGGGGGGGTGACTGCCGAACACGCTATTTTTGTGTTGTGTCGTCTTTTTAAATTTCTGATTTTGTCTGCTGCAATCATTTCATCATTCACCAGCCCCGGCCAAGGCAGTGCGGGGGTAAATTGTACGAACATCAACATCATTTTTTTTCCCTATACTATTGCAGCCATGAATCTTGTTCTCTGTCACTGAGATCTATGGCAATGTTGCACTCTGCTGTTCCATTGGTTTTTCCTGGCACCGGCTCGGAGACGGCTGGGGTAAACAAACGGCTGGAGCTATTGACAGAGCTGTTAAGTTGTGCACGGGCCAGGCGTATTTCGTGTTGCGGGGTGGCAGGCGCTTTGAAGAACTGAGCCGCTGATTTGATAAGGGGAGGCAGCGTTTGCCCAAATTGTCTCGAGCGCGGCGCTATCCACCTGGACAGAGTTGACACTCTTACCTGGTTGATGTAGATGTGCGTGTCTTTTTCTTTTATCTCTTTTTTCAGTTTGACTCTTCTTTTCGCTCTATCACACACACACACACACACACGCCCTACCGACACACATATCGGAGGGCTTCAGATGGATAACGCTGCAAAAAAAAAAAAAGTGTTTGTGTGTATCTGCCGATATAAGAGTGTGTGCGTACAAGCGTGTGTCTGCTTGTGGATCAGGCTCCACAACACCAATTACAACCATACACCTTGCTTTCGCAATATATATGTAAATCAGCCTTTTAACTTGTACACAAGAACTCCAGGTGGGGGAGGGAGCGAGGGAGGCATGGAGAGCGGAGAACGGAGTACCTCACCTTCAGATAATGATGTGTTTCCTTTCCATTACCATGCAGCCCATCACAAAGGCGTTCTGCCACTCGAATATAGCGGCGCACCTCAAGCCTCCCAATGGACACTTGTTTTGGGGCTTTTGACGGTTATTTTTCAGTCTGGTTTCCCGAACACAATAGGCTCTCTCTTCCTGGTTAACCGGGTAGGACCGGAGAGAAGCCAGTTTTTACTGTCTTTGCAGAGTGACCAGCGCTTGCATCCCGCAGCGCCGCGGTGGCATCATGATGCTCTTGTCATTAGCGCTCGGCGTTTGTCTGTGATCTGACGCCCATGAGGCACGAGCCCATCCGAGCGCGCTCCGTTTAATCTCGCCTCATTATTTTTCCATGCGGTAAACTGGGGGGGAGTTTTGATGCCATCTTTTTGATGGGGGAGCACGAGCAATCGCCACGGGAGCTCATAATAAATGTTCTCCACACACTTTCTTTGAACCCGTCCACTTCAACCTCTGCAGATCTGGAAGGCTACGCTCAGCAAAGACCTTTCTAATAAAGTCCCTTCTGATAATGCCTGATAAAGTTTGCTTCTGACGTTTTTTTTTTTTTTGTTGATCTTGCCGTGAATGGCTTCAGACGCACTCGGCTTCTTCAAAGTCAAACCTCTCCCGGCTCGGTAAATAGGATTGATTGATGGCAGTGACATTCATCCCTCCCTTGAAGATGGTATTTGACACAAGCCTGACGCTGGCAGTTTTATGAACAATTACAATTCCTGTTCTACAACCTCTGATGAAATGTCTACTGTCATCAAATTACCAATCTAGATCCAGTACTCAAGAAAAATACAGGCATTGCTGATCCTAGCTTCCTTGGGGCCCTAAGTGTACAAACTTATGCCAGGGGGGGCCCCCCTACTTTACTCGTGTAAACCACATCAAAACAGTCACATAGCAGCACTGATGTGCACTGCAACTTCTGTCCCACTGCATCCTCCCCCTCCTTCAATAAGTATAGACAAGAGGGAGTTATTATCAACCTAACTATTACTACAAATCAATACACCAACAATCATTTTTTTGCGACTCGTTGAGTTTTCCTCTGTTTTCATCTGCTTCGCTGTCTTCTGGGTAGGATTTCCCACCTTGAGTATTAATCAAATAAGGCCACCATGTGGATAAGGTGAATTGACAAATGCCCATTAGCCTGCATCCAGCAGCCACGGAGCAGCCAGAAAAACACAAAATATGCCTCCTACCTCTTCATTAGGGGACAAAAAAAAAAAAGAAGACGACCTTGCATGGAGAAGACAAGGCTTAAGCCAAGACTCCGTTAAGGTCCGAAAAGCCTTGTCACTGTAGCTGAGTTGATAAGCCAGGATGAGAAGCAAGGCAGCCTCTCAGGGCATGGTGGGAGAGAGTGGAGGTTGATAAACAGCGAAGCCCTTGGACTGGGAGTGTAGTTTATTGTAGCCTTATCTAAAGTGATAATGGAACCGCTGAGGGTCTAGTAATGAGGGATGAGTGGGAGGTAACCTTATAAAAGGCCCTAATGTCGGATCAGATAGCCGCTCGAGAAAGGTGGAGGAGCATACACCCAATATTTTTCTCTCTTCGCGGCAGTCAGGGAGAAAACTGTGAAATAGATTTAGGTGAGTTTGAGGTGGGGGGGGGGCTTTTAGAGTGAGTGGGCTGTGTGAAAACGATGCTATCTCCACGGCTGTCGGGCTGTCAGATGGCGAGAAGTTGGGGATGCTTTGGAAGAGCAGGGGAGACAGCTCAACTGAAAATAAACAGAGTATCTCGGCTCAAATGATGGGATGGAGGATTCTTTTTCTCCCCCCCTCTATTTCCCATTTCAGATTTGCACCATTTTGTCAGAGTGTAAAGAGGTTGGAGAGCAGTGGAGTGTTGAGGCTGGATGAGAGTGGGCACCAGACAGATACATTTCTCACATATTACGGGCAGATACTGGAGCCTTCCAGCAAAGCCTACGGCTCTGCTTTTCTTTATCTTTATTTCAAGACTTCACTTACACCAACCCCCGGCAGGAACCGCACACAAGGATCCAATCACCATCATGAGAGATACAGCAAACAGCAACCAAGCTCGGGATTCAGTATTTCAGTTTTACCGTTACGTGTAAAACCGCCTTTGATTTTGTGAAAAGGTGGCATGGGGTCTTTTCTGGCATTGCTCTGCACCCTCAAGCAAACTTAGTAAAAACAGAGAAAATGGAGAAAAAACATGTTTTTTTCCTGCTAATTATACATTTGCTACAAACATTGTATTTCCGTGACTTTCCGGGAGCCCAGGTTGGCTATGGCCTCTGGTCTCCTTACTGAAGAAGATAAATAAAAGACACTTAGAATAATAGGGCGTCTTAACACAGTTATTAGTAGCTATCCCCTACAATCCGAATGTAATAAAGTCATACGTTATGTCATCAAAAAGCCCATAAAGTCAATATCTGTCTAGAGAGCAGGAGAGCTGGCATGTGAAACGTTTTTATCCCCATGTGAATATATGGATTGCCATTGTGGAGGGACTGCAGCAGTGTTCAACGGTGTTCCCGATCATTTTTCACATTGACACACACACATTCAAGACCCTCACTCTTGTCAATATCCTGTAGCGTAGAAACGCCAGAGGGCTGTCTGAGAAATCTCATTTGCGCCCCTTTGGCGATGCCGGCACGGTATAGATCATTTTAAGAATATTAAAAATGCCACGAGGTAATACCAGCACTATGCTTTCATCAGCTAAGAGACCAAAATCTTTTTTTTTTCCATGTCTGACCTGGAGAAACGTTATACAAGCTTTTATTTCCTCTCACCTTTGAATATTGCAAGAGGCAGAAATCGATCAACTCCAAAAGGTAGCAGTGATCTTTTTAACATCAAACATGATCGCATTAGCCTCTTTACAGTGGCTGCTGGTCAGTTTAAAATTTTTATGATTCTAATTAATACTTTTATGACACATCTACAGTCTACAGTCTCTGGTAGCAAACTTAAGATTTTGAAAAATGGATCTCAGGCTTCACTCCAACTCTAAAAGATCTAAAAGATCAATGATGTAGTCCGAAGGTAGACACAGCTGGGTCTTAAAAAGTAGAGATCGGTCTTGGAAAATACCTGAGATTGGAAATACCACCTGAGACTTCCATGGTACAAACAATGCTGTTTTATTGTTATTACTGTCAGGCCAGTGACAGTTTCCTCAAATTCCTTTTTTCTTACGTAAAAAATCCCTTATACTTAAAAAATATACATTAAAAATGATAATATTGAGTGTATCATTTGGAGACTTTTTTTTATATTTCCTTCATTGGTTCTTCTGAAGACCACTGCTTCTTCCTCTCTCTATTAAAATGAATGATCCTGATGTATTTTCCTTTTCCTTTCTCTCTCCCGTGATGGCCTTCTTAACATGCTACATTACTCTGTCTCCTATGTATTGGCATCCATCTGTGTTGGGGCTGGGTTACACGACCCCTGTGTTGAGGGCTCATTGAAATTCATTTAAAGGTCATGGACCAGCAACCTGCGGCCGCCCTTCGGCCTGGATCGAGCCTCACTTTGTGGGATTGATGGGGTGACACAGCTTGGCTGTAATGGTCATAGTTCTCAAGGTCTCTAGCATGACTGCACAGGCTTATCAGGGAAGGGCTTCATCAAGGCCTGGCTGGCTGTGAGACGCGGTGCTGAGGAAATGGAAGAGCTTGACTGCTGACAAAAATGCCTAATGTAAATCAAGTGGAAATCAGCATGTGGAGGGCACTGGAGCAATATTATTATCAAAGAGACAGCAGAAAGAAAGAAGGGTGCGGGGGCTACTGGTATTCAGTGCACTGCCACGCTGCTATTCGCAATCATAATCAAATTATTCAGTACCAATATGATGTATGAAATTATTCCTGCAACTTTTATCCAACCATGTTGATGAACCCGTCTTGGTGAGTCATCTGGAATGAACTTTGGGGGGAAAGACGCAGCCAAACTAAATGACGTACATGGCCGCCGCTTCGACAGCATATCGATCCTTTGGTAAACCAAGAGGAAATGATAGTTGCTCTTGGGAGCACAGAGCCAAGGAGTTGCAGGTCCTTGCAATTCTAGGTCGTCGGCGGCCGTCAGCAAGGTAGCGCATTGCCGCTTGAAGTTTCCTGTAGTTTGCCTTTGCATGAAGCTCTGTATAATTGCCCGAGAACCCTACTGTTACCCTTAATGTTGAGAGCATCCAGAGGCATGGGCAGCGTTCGAGGTCAATGCCAACCTCCAGTCAAGGCTACTTCCTAAAGGCCAGGCAAGAGGGTTAGAAACATGTTGATGGACAGATACTTGTCTGAGAAAATTGTATTATATATTTTTTTTAAAAAGGAAACGATAGGCCGTAAATAACATCGCACATTTATTACCGGGTTTTCAGGTTGCAGGAGTGCAGGAGAGGTACTTGGGGGGGGCAACAATAAAAATGCTGCGCCGCGAAGGTGCCACATCGAGTTTGTCAAGTGGAATGCGGCGTTGGAGGGGAGGGGTAGCGGCATGCCTGGCATCTCTGGGGGCGCAGGAACTCTGTCAGTCTGATCAACTCACATGCAAGCCAACTAAACTTGGGAAATGGAACCAAGGAATCTATGCGTCTTTGGAAGTCTTAGGAGTGAGTGGCACATTACCCAAAAAAAACGACTGTACACATGCTTGCAAATTTCTTAGCGGTGGGCCAGCGAGATTGGTCTCATTTAAATCTCTCACTTTGCTTCTCTTTCTTGTCATTTCTTCATTTCCTCTCCCCTCCCTCCCTCCCTCTCTCGCTCTCTCTCTGCCTCTCTATTTTCTTTTTTCCCCTTGTACCCCGTGGGAGTACGGGACTTGTCAAGCCATGTAAAACTCAAAAGTCTTGACATGACAGAGCCGCAGCAACTCGTGGGGTCTTTGAAATCATTAACAGACAATGGCTTGGAGAGTCTAATGCCACTCAAACCTCCCCAGTGCACCGTACAGTTCACGATTGGGAAAATCTTTTGATTGATAACAAAATAGAGAGGAGACAGAAAAATAACGCGAACAATGTCAGTGTCGTGTGGCAGCCTGCTCACTACGGCTCAGATTATTATCTTCCCCCTTTAGATGAACAGAAAATATAAATGCAAAAAATGTACAAATTACAAAAAAACAAATAACATCCTACACAGTTGTAGAATTGCATCCAAACAACATTTTTTTTAGATCACTGGTACACCAAATATAGACAATATTGCATTTTAGTTCACCTGCCCTGATGATCAACATATCTACTTTTAGATATTTGGTTTTCTCTGCAGTCAACTGTCCAACGATAAAAAACTTTGTATTGCCAGTAGACATTAAGAAAGACTAGTAGCAAGTATCTGGATGACCTATGTGTATTCACATGTTCCTAATACTTTCTGGGGAGGATCTTTACTGACTTTACACCGCCAGTACAAGCACAGTGCCTCCCACCGCAGTCTTCACTCCCTACCTGTAAAATGACTCTCCATCATCACATTGCGTTGAGATCCCTCTCCCACGTTCTACATCTCTACATCTCGTCTGTTCTCTGGTCGGCACTAAATGCCACAACAGCAGAAAAAAAGGTCACTCGGGATTAAAAGTCATTTAACTGAATGAATTGAACTTGCAACTGCACAAACGTAGCCTCCAGCTAATGCATCTCCCTGCATACCTGAGAAGTGGAGGAATAAAATGTCCATGTTGAAGTCTAGTCCAGGAACTTAACTGATAGCTTCTGTCCAGGGACCGTCTATAACAATTCCCTCCGCATACACTTAGAGAAGTTCCATTGTTCATACTTGGTAGTCAGATTAATAAAAACCTATTACAGCCCTGTATGTTTTATACCCTATCATTGTACAATGCCAGTAATGTCCAGGGAATACATAGCGAGTCATACATCCTGGAGGTTCACACCTCCAGGTGGTATTTAGATGGCATATCTGCAATGCCTCTGTCCTTGGGATGCCGAAAGCTCTAGTTTTATTGATGATGGGCAAAAGTTAAAACATCTATTATAAATCTAGTCAGTCAGTTACATTGGACGCATTGAGAATTTTGCATTTCCCGGGCCATGCATTTCCAAGTGCTTGCCATGTTGTTGTTTTTCTTCAACATTTATTTGCCCAGGGAATGTATGCTGAGGATAGATGTTCTTTCTCAGCAAAGCCCTGAGTTCAGTTTGAAAGATATACACAATACAACCACAGTCTTCCATTGTTGGCCACTGGGAGCTGCCAAGTACAACCAGTCTTGGAGTTTGGAGGTTCAGCGCCACAAAGAAATATAACATTTTTGCGCAACTGCATCAGTTCTTACATCCTCAAAGAAGTGCGTCTGAAATGTCACTCACCAAAATGCCTTAAAAACCAAAGAGGGTCCGGAAAGGCTTTTATCTTTTGTTATCACAACTTAACCCTATTTGGGTTTTAATACATTCTTGTAGCAGCCATTCATACGAGCACCTGTTGGTTGCTTTCTGCCATGGACACTTCTGGTACCAAGTAGCGCTCCTACATCTTTGGTCTTTTCTAAGAAAGCAAAGCAACTTTGTCTATCGTTGAAGAGTTGTTCAAAAAGTTCAAGTGCTGGTAGTGAATATACACTCCATATGACACACAATGTCAGTGGTCAAAGCCCCACAAATCATGCAACGTGACGTCATTAGACTCCTCAAACCTTAGTGTCTGATGGTGGTGGAGAGTTTCAGTCAGTATTGGTGACTTGAACTGTCTTGAGCTTCGAGTTGCAGCCTCACTTTGTGATTTAGACTGAAATATTGCCTAGTGCAGCTTTAAAACAAAAGCTGGCTATCCAAGCGGATCCATCTTTATTGAGCTGTGTGAGGCTACTGAAGAGGTGACTGGCGGACGTTTGGACACCCACATGACCCTGTGGAGATTCAGCTATTCTTTTCTCTCCCTTCCTGGAAATATCCCCTTTGATGTCCACGGCTAGCCCGGGCATTGTGATCTCATCATGTACCTTTTTTCCCCTGCTTTTTGCCCACCATGAAGTACAGTGGCTATTTTATTGTAGTCCTATTATCTCCCTCTATCCACTGTGCAGGCCTCCCTTGTCATTCATTGTCACGCTGGACACATTGCCGCTGTCACATGCGCGCTATCAAAACGAAGCGGGGGCTTTTGAAGTGACAAATGACGGCACCGTGGTGGAAACTGTCTCAGCGGTGAGGAAAGGTCCCCGCCTCACTGCTCCACCCATAAACATCAGACAGCGGAGAAAAAGTGAGGTGTCACCCCCCCGATGCTTCACCAAGACTGGCACCTACCACTGATGGTGAACTTTGATCTTATAAGATCCACTGCCGACGTCAGGCTTGATGAATGAGAGATGGCGCAGACAGGAGTAAATGCTGGAGTAATACAGATTCCTTACATACAGCATTGAGAAATTTGGTGCAGTAACTACAGTATGATCATGTGGTTAGTTGGATAACTTGCAGGTTGGCCTATGCGGCAAAAAATTGATGCTGTAAATGAAGTCAGAATTGGTGCAGTTGTCAGAACTGATTCATTTTTAAAGCAATAGATTACCTTATGGTGATGAATAAAGTTTTAGAAACTATCAAAAAAATGCAATTCTGGTTTAGATACTCATTTTTATGAAAAAGACACAGGAAAAGAGCACAAAATGAAGTTAACGTCCACACTGAAAGCTGATTGGTTCCCTCAGATTTTGTACCTCAGTGACAATGACAAAAGAGGCAAATTTACAGGTCCTGTATTGTCAGGCTGTTTGGATGATCAGGTCCCAAGTTTTACATGTATAGTGACTGTGTTGCATGTCTTTGCTAAGGACGGGTCACTTCTAAGGGAATGACTGGATCACACCCCGGCTGGTTAAAGGTGATTGCTTATATGGAAATATGAGCCACCGGAAAAAAAAACTTGTCAAAGTTAGTCAAGTAATTACCACTGGCGGAATGCAATCTGTTGCTGATAAGGTAAGCGTTACTTTGGCATGCCAATGAGCAGCATAATGCCCAGACAACAACACATTCAATCATTGCCATTGTTCCCTTCTGCCACATTAACATGATTTTGTATTCATAAGCTAAACAAGGAAATGCCTGCTGCACAATGGACCTGCCCAGAAAATAGCTGTGCAAATTAACTACAAGAAAAACTTGCTTCACTCTCATCTTCAGTAGCTTTGTTATATCAATTTTGAAATCGTGCTGCAAAAAAGCGTTAATCACTTATGCAACATGCACAATCAAACACGCCACACAATAAAACACGTTTCATTCTTGCTGCAAGGCTGCTTATTGGAAAATTGGAAATCTTCCCATTGTGGTCTCTGTCTGTTGTGGAGCCATAAAAAAACAAATAATTTCCATTCAGAAAGGGCAATGAAACTAATGTTCTCTCTGTGCAGGCACATTTCACATTTCAGGATAAGGTCCTAAAAATATAATTTTATGACTCAGTTATCTATTAACTGAGTGTCATACGGCATAATGGTAACTCTGCTGAAATAGAGGCTCATTTTAGACTTTTAAGGGTGCTAGATGCATTCAGTAAAAGAAGAGAAGTGGAGTCCTCTCAAACTCCTTCAACATGTATGGGAGCAGTACTCATCACACATTAACAAAAATGGCAGGTGCGCTTCAGGGAAAAGCTTTAACAAGGACATCTCGCCTTGGCAGCTAATCTCATTGCTCATATTGGACTTAATGTCTAATTTCCGCTACCATTTCCACATTGACTTAATTTAGACACACTACCTCGGGGAAAAATAGTCTGAGAAGACTCTAGGTAAGTCATTCTTTTTTCTTTTTTTTTTCTCAACCTTATATCCAAATTGCAGAAATGTATTCTCCCGAAGATGGGCTAATGAAGTACGCTGCCTCTCCTGTTGCGACCCAGCAAAAATAAGGCCACGATCCCATACGGGTCCCAATCTATAGTTCACTACAGTCTATAGTTTCATTATTACTAAAGTTCAGAAATGAGCTGTCCTTTTCAGGTCGGCTCTATATTTAAATAAAGGGGGAATGCAATTTTGTGTACAGTATTTGCAACGATATTTTGGTGCACAGTGGAAATAAACAGGTCCAAGTATAAAATTGGCACATAAATACCGACTGCTTTGGCAGCGAATGGGAATGGAGTCAAATGCATGTGCTCCACTGGTCTACTGGTTTCCTGGGAGTAGCTAAACTTAATGAAGTAGTTAATTATACTGCAATGTATTGGGATTGGTCAGCTGCCATCCAATTATTCCTACTGGAAAGGAAGTATAGCCGGTTTCTTGGTGCCTCGTGCAATAATGGCAAACAAATCACTAACGGTATGTCCTGAAGGTAAGCAATTGGAATGTGACAAAAAATTAATTGTGTTTTTTTTTTTTTCTTCTAAAGGAATTTACGCTTCATTTGATGGCAGGCAGTAGAGTGACAGGATGGATGGGAGAGAGACAAAAGGTTGTGAGGTGGATTTGAATTCCTGCCATTACAACTACACGTTACAATGTGCGCCTCAGCCCTCTGACCGCCTGGAATCCCTTTGCAGTTAGTGTTGCGTAGGCAGATGCCGTCGTATTATATCAGAGCAAGCTGGTGTAAATGCAGCAGGTTGACAATGAGTGAGACAGAGGTGTGCGTTCCTAATATTGCAGAAAGGTAAAGAAATGCTGTCATAGATAGATAGATAGATAGATGGGGTTGCAGCAGCATAACAGTATCACAAAAAACATAATGTACAAAATATAATGTACAAATACGCAAAAAACATGAAGAAGAAAAAAGAAGTAGAAAAAAAGTGCATCAATATGCTGTAAAATCCTTAACAATATCACACAAGGCTAAGGAGCTATACAAAATGATAATATTAGTCTGTTTTTGCGACTCTATTGCCAATTGATAAAACCCAATAATGATTCAACCTCTAGCCAGATCATGAAAGGTTTTTCATCTTCTGTTCTAAACACCCGGTGTCGTGGGTAGTGGCCAGGGTGGAGGATCCTGCCCTCCTAGGTGGTACTCTAGGAACTGAGGCTCATTAGCGATGATTCTGTACACCTGTGGACCAGCCTTTATTTTCTCTGTTCTCATTTTAGTGCTTGGTGTTGAGATTACTACCTGGATGACACAACCACTCTGCAAGCTGCCAGTTTGTGCTTGTCCTTGGTTTTTGTTGCATTTAATGAGCATTGGATTTTTGAGTTTTCCCAAGCAAAGTCTTTTTCCCTTCAACTGCCTGCCTCCTCAGCCGCACAGGAAGTGATGCATTTTACGTTTCCGGTTTGTTTGGTATAAATAGAAGAACTGGGTAGTTAGCATGAGCAGCGATAGCCACCAAGGCTGAACAGACAAAGAAAAGAGCGCCAAATACAGAAACTCAAACTCCATCAACAGAAAATCCAAGGAGAAATACGTCAAAGTGGCTGCATCAAAGATGCCACCAAATTAAAAAAAACAAAAAAAACACGGATGATCTCACAGATTACTACTTTAAAGTGAATAATATAATCGCATTGTCAACATAAATAAATTCAAATAAAATGTATTCCCTTTTGACAAATAATATACCATATCACTTCATATATTATAACCATAGTAGTTCAATGTGAGAAGACATCATTTCAGGAATAAAAGCAAGGTGAAATGTTGCCACTTAACACTGAAGTGATTATAGACTATTATGGTGTGGTTAGGATACTTGTATAGTTTCCAAAGGTTAATACACAGGTTAAAACCCATTATAAAAAAAAACCCCTCCATTATAAAGGCCCATTATAAAGTCTTCTATAATTTTTCGTTCTATTACAGGTTTCAATTGCGAGATTTTAATTTCCCACCATTTTGCTCCTCACCATGAAGATATTGCATCGTTCGTTTCTGCATTTCCGTAACTGGCGGTCAAGGAGCTGCCAGTATCTCACCGTATAATTACTCTGAAATGAAATGATACGCGTGATGTGCGTAACTCTGCAAGGCACTTCAGTTCCAAAGGGGCTTAGGCCTGCTCTCCTACAGTGTGACCTCCTTCAACATTCTCCCTCTAACAGATGAGATGAGGCTTTCAGGGAGGAAAAGTGGGTGAGCAATAGGGAGACGGTGACAATGCAAAAGGGGGATAATTATGCCAAAATCGCAGCCATCTGGTCTCACTCTCCACTCAGAGCCCCATTCAGATCGAGCTATCCTTCCTTAAATCCTCTCTATCTACCACACTCAGTCTAGGGTGCCCTTAATCCCTACTGTACCCACCAGCTCTGCGGCTCCTGGCTCCTCTCCTTTTGCTTCTCACCACTCAACACACTGACCTCCGCGGATCCATTGAAAACCCCCACGCACCGAGTGTTAAGACGAACCGTACGCTCCAATCGTTCTTTCATGGGAACAAGACATGGAAATAATGCGGAATCTTGGGGGAAGAAGGAGAAAAGAGAGTGGGGGGGAAAAGTGTGATAAGTAGGCCAGTAAACCAGGATTGAAAAGGCTAGATTATGAAGCACTCTCTCACAATTGCATCATGTCGAGGTTTCAGATATTACAGAATGTTATCGCTTTGAATCCAGCCGCTTATGAAATAATTTCTTTGACAAGGAATTCGGGCCCCCGAACAAAATGGACCGGTTTGTTTACACGATCGAGTATCTTTTGATCCTCAGATATCCAACGCACAGAACCATCTGTGTAATACCATTTCGCCTCGATAGTCAACTACAGCTTTGAGTGCGATTCAGACGGAGGCGGATGATTGCTGGCACAAGACAGATTGAGGACTCTGTCACTGTTTGTCCTGCATGGATGGCGACTGAACGTCCACCCAGAACCCGCTGGCTACTTATGCAGATCCATTGCCCGTTTGACGTCGGTGGGCCCCGTGTGGCACAGACAGAAGGTGGCAAGGTCAGAGGGTCCCAGCGCCAAATGGCAGGGTGAAAGGTAAACATGACAGAAGAGCTCACAGAGTAAACAGGAACTCTAAGTCCAGCTTCTGTGCAGTTTGTCGTCGGCCATGAATTATCCATTTATTTCTAATGATCTCAGCTCTCTGGCTCCCAGCTGAGCTCCCATCTCTATTACGGAGAATACGGTGGGCGTTTGGCTATTTGACTTCCTAGTTAACGTCAGCAGCTGAAGCATTAGCAAATATAGGAATGAAGAACCCAGAAGTATTGCTGTGTTCCATTTTAAAAGTCAGAAATTCATCGCTGGAAGGTTGTAATTCCAACCTCTGTGTGTCCAGCTTGGAAAAACGAGAACACACAGCTAACAGCTAATGTTATGTCGATGATATTTGGTGTTAGCTAGTAGTAGGAAGTCGGAATTGCGTTTGCGATCATATTTGGTGTTTGCTAGTAGTAGGAAGTCGGAATTGCCAGCTTTCCAACATCTCCGTAATGAAACTAATTTATATGTGACCCTGGGCTCGATCCAGGATACTGAGGGGAGTAGATATCGCAGTTAGAAGTTACATTTTCACAATATTACAACTTTGTTTTGTTTGTTTTATAAGTGTATACTGCTCAATAAAGAACAGAGTTGATTTGCACAGAAGATTTTTTTTTAACCAAACCACAATGATGTTTCATAGCTTATAAAGTGTCAGGCTGAATTTGGGGCTGTGGTTAAAAAATATGTGACTGGCTTAAACTGCCCAAGTCAAGTTTAACATCGTTTCACTTTTCCACTCCGACTGAATCTTTGCACTAAATAATATGTATTACATCTGTTTTTATCACATTATTTTTTATAAAGGCCTGCTCACTGCAGCTCATTTTGGTGGCCTTTTCTTGCCATGTTTCTTTTTATTTTTTATTTTTTTGCTTCAAATACCACACTGAATGGTCTTGGCAAGATTGGCTGTTGGACTGCGCTGCTTTCCCGAGGATAGTCATGCCAGGTTTTGTGTGTGTGTGTGTGAGAGAGAGGGGGAGAGAGAGAGCGAGAGAGCCCATGCCACTGCCACTCCAACGCACTTTCTAAAATATGGTAATCTGCTGTGGTTGCCTACTCATCACACAAGGCAGTCTCTTTCACTTTACTCCTCCATTATAGGAAGACACAGGGGGACCATCAACCTATTCACACAGAGCGGTAGCTGAAATCCGAGGTCCAAAATGTGAAGCCTTAATTCCTTCGACAGCGTTTTTAATCAAAAGCAAAAATAATTAAAGTGATAAGTGCTTTCTGCACTGCACTTCCTAGAGATCACCTGTCAATCAAAACTGTGTGTCCGGTACTGTGATGTCTTTTTTTCCTTGGAAAAAGTGTTGACGGAGTTTGAGTTTCTGTAGGTGGTGCTCTTTTCTTCGCTTATTCCGAACAAACCCCGGAAACGTAAAACGCAATGCTTCCCGTTCGCCAGAGGAGTTTTCCCAGGAAAGACCTACCTGACACCGGGTGTTTAGAACAGCAAAAACTTTCATGAACTGGTTATAGGTTCATACACTGTTTTTGTTTTGAGTAGCAAAACGGACATATATTTATGTGAAAATTCCAGATATCTGTAGATTATTGCTTCATCCGTGTCCCAATCAGCAACCCAAAGTCCTTACCTTGAGTAAGATTGATGTGTGTTCTTTTCTAAAGTCTCGATGGGAGACATGAAAAGTCGGCAGCAGGCACCTTTCAAAGCGACTGGCGTGGTGTGCTGTGATCCAGAGTGGTGTGCATGTTTGTGTATGGAAACGAATGTGAGTGCCCACCGAGGAATACCGTAGAGTGACAGGAACGGGTATGGGGGGTATTTGATAAAGCCAGAGTTGCTGAGGAAGTGGCACTTCTCTGTGATGAAGGAGATGAAAGCCAAAGGCACGTTAATTATGCATCTGTCTCCAATGGATAACACTCAGAGGAGACATGTCCTGATTCATTTGGCAGATTATTCTTCACTTCTGCTCGGGGATTTCAAGGAGATGATTTATTGATCTCGCTCCAACTGTGTCCTGTTGTTATTGCTGAATTCTGATTCGCCTCTGATTATGGACCCGCCTCGGCTTCCTAAGTGAGTGCAGCTGGAGAGGGAAGTGTGCACCGCGGGGCACGGCCAGTATCTTTTCTTTTTTGTCGATAATCTGGACGTATAACTGGGGAAATGGCAATGATAAAGACTTAAGTAATTGAGTTTGTCATCTCTCTTTGCTTATTTCTGCTACTTCAGATGCGTCTAGATCATGAAATGCTCATTTCAAAGAATTAATTTGGTTTGAAACCCCCCATCAAATGTCCTATTGACAGACAGCTTTGCAAATCCAAAAGCCACAGCCACGTTTCAGTGGTGTCTGTTAGGTTGCTGGGAAATAGTTTTGTAGGTCTTTTCAGGCTTAGAGATCAATGTGCCGAGCAGAAACAATAATTTGCGTTGGGATTGATGTGCTGTGAATGTATTTGACAAATGTTGTGTATCATCTAAGCATCACTTCTGCAAAGGAAAAGCTCACTGGTGTTTTATTACCACTGATCTAAGCAGAATACAAAATTGACTGGGGATAGTGTAAAAATGATATATGATTAGGCTGAGGAAATGGGCCATGAAGTGATAAACACTGATATCTTCCCTTAATGGTATTCAGAAAAGATTAAGGTGAAGCAAAGTAAAAGCCTTGGAAATGATGAAGATATCGCCAGGTTTGCCAGGTTTTATCTTCAGAAAGCTTTTTGGGAAATGGGGTTTGCAACGCGTGTAGTGCATCATCATTAAAGTACTTTTCTTTAATTCGAATGAATTGGGCACGGTGAAGCTTTTTTTTTTTTCTTCCAATAACATACAAGGCTAAAGGAGAAGTTTGGAGTATTTTCTTTCTTTAATGTAAATGCCATTCAAACATTTAGCTGCTCGGTGTCATATTTCCCCGTTCGTGCCTGCAATAAGTTGATTGACCATGTGTGAATTAATGATAGGAGATGTAACCTCATTTTGCTTCGTAACCATGGCATTTCTTAGCCCATCTATTTCAAAATTACAGTTTAGGTTGCAGGCCTAGGCTATGTGATTTTGATAAATTCTATCATTTATTGACCCGCTGAAGTCAGGGCTAAACGAATTCATTCGGTTTCTTCTGGATTTTAGTGGATGAATTGGCATCTTTAATATGTCATATCCATTTATTACATTATTTTGGATGACCAAATGTAAGATTTGCAGAAAAGTAATGGTTTTCCCACACAGCTGTACATTTGGCTATTACAGTTGGCTTGTACGATGTAGTATCTCTGATCAATGGCACACATAATATATATGCAGGACATGTATATACTATGTTCAGGCCTCAGTTACTACAAAATAGCAGTATTTGATTTGGTCTCAATAGCATATCTATTTGGTTACATTCAGAACACAGGCTATAATGTATATTAAATTAAAAAAAACATGGGTCAATTAATTAATGAAGGTGTTTGTGAATGAATAATACTTAGAACAGTAAATATCCATACTTTCAGACTGTATTCTTCTCTTTAATCATTCTAAAATGAATTATTTAGCAGTTAAATGTGGAATTAAATGAGCTGTCCTGATGAAGTTTCTATTTTGTAGCTGTTGCACTAGCGGGTTGTGAAGTTGGTGGGTAAAATGCCCTACAAACAGAGAAGTAGTGCACACACAAGAGAAAGAGAAAGCCAAACAAATAAATCAGCTCTACAAAAGCTGACAAAATTGCCCACTTTTTTCCAACCGAGAGAGCAGGAGAAAATGAGCAGGGGGCGTCTATACAACAAGGGTTAGATGTTGAGCACTGAGAGCATTTTACTGCACGGTGAAAAACGAGCAGCTCTTTCAGTAAACATTGAATTTCCTTATAGTATACAATCTATGGGAGAAGTGCATGGTCAAAGTGACTTATTAGCCTGTGGCCATCCATTTGCAAGGGTGAATAATACATTATGCTGCTGCATAGCTTACATTATAGGCTGTTTGTGTGGCAGCATTAATTAAAGGGGAAGTAGGTAAGGTTATTATACTGTCCCTTAGCACGTGCAATAGCAATGGCTCAGTGATTACTTGGTCAGATGCTCAGATTTCTGGCTCTCAACCCCCCCACACACACTTCAGGCCAATAAAGCTGATAGATTGCTTACTGCCCCTTTAAATATGGGATACTTTTTATTTTTACTGGTAAAAGATTCTAAATCAACACATTGATTGGGAAGTAATTCTAGCCCTCTATAATGCCATTATCATAAGCTATCATAGGCTATTGCTTGACTGTTATTCGTTAAGCATGGGCTTCAAATCCTCTGTTGTTTTTGTATGGTAACTTGAGTGGTTCCGGTTTGGATCTCCTAGGCTACCATATACTGCTATAGGGTTCATTAGGGCCCCATGAGGTTATGCTGCTGTTCCCAGCTTGTATGTGTTTTCATACATACGTATTTCATCTTGATATTGATGTGAAGAAATATAATTCATGGCTTTTGGTAAGTTATTGGTAGGGTGGCAGGACCCGGGTTCACGTGCCCTCGGCCCACAAACATCCATCCCGCTGAAGTGCAGGAGCAAGAACCTGAATCCCTACCAGGGTCGGGGGTGCTGTACATTAGCTGACCTCTGAACTCCCTGTGGATTGGGGGGAGGGGGAGAAAAATGTAAATTGGTGCTCTTCGGTAGGGAAGACATGCATCAATGAAGGGTGACAGATAATGCAACAAAATTCAGTAAATAGACTCCGGTGACAAGGAAGTGGAAACACCTACAGTAGCAGCGTACCAATTAGAGCCTCTCACCTACTTCTCAGCTCAAGAAGAGTTGCCTTCGTCCCCCACTGATGCATATCACATTATTATTAGCAAGTACATGCTAGTGGTATTTTACTAGTGGTCACAGATTGGCAATCATTGCTATTTCTGTGCTGATGAAATTTCAAATAGTGCTATTATCAACTCTGAAGCAGCCAAATAGGCTTATTTATGGCCAAAGGCTATAGGCCACCATATGTTTCAACTTAGATATGTAGTGATAATTCTGTTCTGCAAAATACTACTAGACTTAAGCCCTCTCCAGATGGCATTAGCATTACCAGGGGTCTGGTGAGTCGTAGTTTTTATCTCCAGACCCCTTTGGAAGGAACATATCAGTGATTTATCAGTGATACCTTGGCAAAAAGTTCCGTCTATACTACCTCTGATGTTCTAGGGTAATATTAGTCCTGTCCAGATCAGTCTGGTGGCAATGACCGACTGACGTGAGCACCCAGGCACCTGGATTACAAGAGCCGTGTAACCAGTGGCGGTAGAGCAGCATCGCTCTTTAGATTAGATGAAACTTTAATGATCCCTGTGTGGAAATTAGGTCATAGCAGCAGCAAAAGTAATACGATTCAGCAGGGGGCGAGGAAGAAGAATAGAATATAAGCACACAAATAGAATATAAAATAAGCAATAAAAGGAGGAGATTTGAGCACAGTTTGGTGCCAAGGCAAACAGAAAAATTCAAATAGGGACAAAGAGTGCAGGAGCTGCCGCATCTACCATCCGGGTGACTGACTGAAATTCAAGATGTGCATAGGCAAAATCAAATTACTGATCTCACCTGGTTCAGTAGGAATGCTGTCTGGAGAAGGCTTTAGTCCGCTTTTTATCAAGGGCAGATATTATATATCAAAAAAGTTTCACAAAGTCTGAACCGTGCTTTAAACCAAAGACAAGTCTGAAGGTCTGAGTACCAACATGCATAGTTTTGGTAGTAAATCCTCTGAGCTCTGAGTTGCAGCCCTAGTGAACTTATGTTGCGCTTTCATTTCAGAAGTGTAGGGTCTGCAACAAAGGATTTCGGATGGCGTTCCTTGAAAATATACTCTGAATCTTGTGGGAAACTCACAGGCAGGGTTAGAGTGATGTTAAGGGTTGAGACGCTCTTAGTAGAGTGTTTTCTAGTTAATAAACTTAGATTCTCAACCAGTCAGTTTTACAATTTCCATGTCATTTTTGGTGCTACATCCCCATTTGATTGAAATGTGATTCATAAAAACCAGATCATTTATTTTGATCATACAGAATACTTCCAAAATAAATGTTAAATGTGATAAGTTGCATACATTTTAAGTGTTTCAACACAGTATTGTCAGTGTATCAGTGTATCTTATTTCAAAATACTCCTGCAGGAGAGGACTTTGCTTTTCTTGGACATCCGTAATGTCTGGACTACGGCTAAATGGACTCGCATACAGGTGTGGAGAAAGCCAGCAGTATCTGTGAAATATGCAATATTTAATTAGCATAATAATTTCCTCAGCTCTCACCTACGCCCCAAAAAAAATCAGAATGGGGCAACTGCAATCTTGTCCTGTCACGGCAATCACCGCCACGGTACATTTCTGATGAAGTCTAATCAACAGGCTGCAGATTTTACCCGACGGAATGCAGTTACAGCTCTGATTTATGACCAAGCTCCCTTGTGTTTTGCTTCTGCTGTTATTAAATGTTCAATTCGTGACAGAATATCTCAAGACTTCCACTGCCCATGAAGCAGCTGGCTCAAAAAAAAAAAAAGTTGGTAACATTGTTTTAAGATGAACAGAAAACGTGACTTGACTCTTGCTCCGCTTCAGGTTCAACGTTTTCTTAAAGCTATTTTAAAGTTGCCAAAGTGTATACACACTGTTTGGTCAAAGTGGCTGTGTACTTACTGTGGATTGCCAGTGTTGAAGAAACATTTTAATGAGTAATGTTGCTGCTACAGAATAATGAATATTGATCTAAAAGAGCTTCCTTACAAGGAAGTGTGACCTTGCTAAGGGGGGTTATTCTGACAACGCCACCTTGGGAGTTTCACCCAAAGAATACATTTTGGTTAAGTTCTTAAATGATGATAGAACAGGTTTCTGAGTACACTGAAAGAGTGCGCTGTATTGAAAAATATTGGAAAAAATGTGGAGAAATGTGGAAAAAATCTTTAAAAAAGCCGCCGAAATGGAAAACTAAGGGGGGGAATCTCCCAGGGGTGACAATTGCCACAATACAAAACAGAGGGTTAGGAACCAAAGAGGCCATGGCCGACCAGCCCAAAGTGCCCAGGTTTGAATAGGCAGGACCTATATTTGACTACGGATACCTCTTAAGGCAGACCGACCCTGTTAAGGTGGACCAGTGACAAATGTGGCAAATCATTGGCTCGTTGTCAATTTTTTAATAATAAATTAATAAACCAAGAGATTACTGAACATGTATTTTTCGTACAACTCCCTCTTGTGCGTGTCAAGAAGCGACATCTCATCATTCAAGCGGATCTTTGCTAAAACCTTTCTTAGTATTATTGTAGGATCACTTCGCCTCAAAATGAACCTCTGCTTTTGTCAAATATCTCATGGTGAATAGGGACACGTCCTGGACCGCTGCCAGTCGCAGTCTCCTCACAACAATGGACGACCCACTAGACAAACCATGTGGGAGGAGAGCAGCTTTGCAGGAAAAGCCTTTATCGTGCAGTTGTATGTGCTCATCTGCTTGAAAAGACACCCACACTGTTAAGAAACTCCAAAAGTGGTGTTATAAAGTGTTGAAAGTTGAGTTAAACGGCAGAACGGAGACGTTTGTCATTTCAAGTTGTCTGCACAATGTAACGTCTTGCCCCAGACGCAGCCTCGCCAGTCCCATGAATCGTGAAATTCAAATGACCACTAATCAGGCAAATGAGAATGCAAGTGAAGCAAAGAAGCGTGCAGCTAGGTTAAGCAATTTTAAAATGTTGAATGCAGGGCTATGAGTTGGGATTCAAGCCTCAAACACTTCAAGGTGAATCCTAAAAGCGTGCAGTACAGTTCCTGAGCTTTCGATGGATCGGCGTTGTGGCTTTGCAGTCGCTTTCCTCGCTGCATAAGTGTCCGCCATTCAGTCCCATATTCAGTCTTAAAAATCACATTGAATGCAGGGCTATGAGCTGGGATTCAAGCCTCAAACGCTTCAAGGTGAATACTCTAAGCGTGTAGTACAGTTCCTGAGCTTTCGATGGATCGGCGATGTGGCTATGCAGTTGCTTTCCTCGCTGCAAAAGTGTCCATCTTAAGTGTCCGCCATTCAGTCCCATATTCAGTATTAAAAATCTCATTTTTCTGTGAACCAATGTGCCATCCGACTGAGGTAATTCAACTTGGTTCCAATGCCGATTTGCTTGTTTAAGGCATTTTCTAGAGAAGAAAGCATCAATACCTTGAAACAAGTCAGGATAACACAGCACCAATCAAGAAAATTATGCAAGAACATTCTTGAAACAAGTTGATTTGCATTGGAAACAATTGAAGTTCTCTCTCCACCGTCAGATCTTTTCACCTGTTTGCAGAAAAATTAGACTTTAATACTCAACGCTAGATTAAATGACTTGTTAAGGCTGCACTAGACAGTGGGGCAGCAATAGAGAAGAGCGTCCCATCTAATGCAGACACAGCCAATTGGTCCTATATAGACCAATTTATTATTATTGTTGTGATAATTCTGGTGTCAGTTATGGTCATTAGAAGGAAATCTCCTTGGTGCACAGGAAGTGACAACTTAAAAGTGAAATCCAAACTGTCTCCTAAACAGTGAGCGCGCTCTCCGTCCAGAGGAAGCTGGTCTGACCAACGTTAGATCTTTTCTCTCTCTTGTCTTTCTTTGGTTTCCTTTGGTATAAAAGCATCACGGGCCGGTCGGTTTGGTAAACACGAGCCTGCTGTGTGCAGTTTACTGCCATCACGCTACATGATATTTGGGGTAATCAAATCCTCAAAATTCAAATAGTTGCCTCTCGCTGCCATTTGGGCCTTCCAATGCGTGGAAATCTCACAGTGCAGCTTTAAGATGGATATTTTTTTGCAGTGCTGGCTCTACATTTGTCATTTGTCCTCTCCTGCTCCTAATGCTCGTTTCTGCTGCCAACACAAGACAACTTTCCGCTGTGAGTCAGTCTGCACTGGACTGAAGCTTCGCCCTCATTATTTGCATTCCCAAATTCTCCCTGCAACTCCTGCTATAAAAAATGATCTAATATACAACATGGACTGGGGTCAATGATTTAGATTAGAGATGATTTACAAATGAATTACGGTATATATCCCCACCTCCCCCAATTACACAAATTTCACACACACACACACACACACACACACAGAAGCAGGTAGACACATCCCGTGACTCGTACACAGGCACAAAATGTAAAAAAAACAAAAACATCTAAGTGTCACAAGCACCTGCTAAATGGATTTGTGGGGCTTAAGCATTTTATGAGTGAGACAACTATAATCCATGGATTTCAAATGAGCAGCCTCAATATAATATTACATATTATTCCATATGTAATATTGCAGATATACTATTTCAGGGGGGGGAAATGGCTCGAAATCCATTGTGATCTAACAAGTGTACTACAAGTATTAATCAACAAATGTTATTTTGCATTAAGGAGCAAATCCACTTTATTTCTTGTTAATCATCATACAGTCCATTTTTTTATTTACAGATGGCTTTCATAATGCCTTGAAGATGGACAGGAGAGGACAGAAATGTAAAAGCCGAGCATGCAGGGATGGAGAATAATTTACTTTGTAGTGCACTTAATAGCTTTAAACTACTTGTTTAAAGCAGTACTTCCTCAAGTGATTCTATTTTACAGAGATTTACTTTGACTCTGCAATGTTTTTCCAGTATATATGGCGGGTTATGTAAAGTCGCTCTCTGAGTGAAGAGACTGTGTGCCAGTCTGACTGTAAATTGAGACAGACATCCCCCTGAATGGGGCAACTGGTGGAGCCTGCTGGGTCCTGCAGGGGAAAATTACTGATGCTCCACACCTAGCGCTAGCTCCCAGAGGGAGGTGACAGCTCTAACATTCGGATGGTGGAAATTAGCGAAGGTGGATGAAACTGACCATGCAGATCTCCTTGAGAGAAGCGCCTTGCGCCCACACTTCCATCCCCTTTATATGCTGGATTGTATCTGTCATCCTGTGTGACAGCCTGGTACCTTGGTCAATATGCTTATTCCAGATTGACGTAGAGCTAGTTTGACGTCCTGTGTGCCTGTATACTGTGGGTGTATGCAGGGTCTGAAATTGCCATCGGCAAATGCTGGTAAAACTTGTCTTTGGTGCAGAAAAAAAGCCAAACAATGGGCCTCATTCACGAAATGTACGTAAAATCAGATTTGATCGCAAAGAGTTTGTACGAACGTTTCTACCAAGATAGTCTGCCTGCGGTTTTGGGCAGACTGATTCTTTTTTTTAAAAATTATTCCCCTCTTTCTCCCCAATTTGACATTGCCAATTCTCTCTGCCTAAGCACTCCCGGTCACTGCTCCACCCCCTCTGCCGGCCTGGGGAGGGTGTAGACTACCACATGCCTCCCCCGATGCATGTAGTGTCGCCAGCCGCTTCTTTTCACCCGACAGCGAGGAGTTTCACCTGGAGGGCGTATCACGTGCGGAGGAACACATTATCGCACCCAGTTCCCCTCCCACGCTGAACAGGCACCCCTGACCTACCAGAGGAGGTGCTAGTGCAGCGACCAGGACATGTAACCCTCTAGCTTCCCACCTGCAGACAGGGCCAATTGTGTCTATAACGACACCCAACCAAGCCGGAGGTAACATTGAGGTTCAAACCTGCGACCTCAGCGTTGGTAGGCAGTTGCTTTGACCACTAGACTACCCGGGCGCCCTAACTTGGTTCTTTAAGGCTGTCCGAAAGAATCGATGAATTTGCGATTACTTTGATTCATCTTTCACAACAGTTTCATAGCCAACGACCTGTAACCCGCAATACCGTCACTGCCAAACAGGTGCGACTGAGCAGCTATTGTTAACTTACTATCGTGTCCGTGCGACTGTCTTATCTACAAACCAGGAAACAAGGTTAAACGCTCACTGACCAATGTGCAGAATCGGTTCATAAAAGGAAACCCGCCGAACGAACAAATCGCTCACATCTGCACTGTGCGTTTTGGACCAAAAGGTGTCACTTCCTATGCGCCTGAATGGTGCGTATAGTATTGCATGAGGAAGTATGTCGTTTGGGTGCCATGCAATGGGCGGCAATGAAGGAATGAGCAAGGACATTTCATTAAGAATTTGTTGTGAGTAGCCAGTCAGCATTAACGTCGACGCCAAGGTAGGCGGATGACAACCGTCTTTGTGCCAAATGATTGTTTCGTGTTTACAAGAGCTCGGTGCAGTCCAATCACGGTCACTGAAACGATTAGAAATTTCCATTCAGGTCCTTTGGGCGCACTCGTTGGACTCATTCACTTTGAAGTATTGTTCGAATGATTGATTTGTGATACATTGTAAAAAAAATAATGAGCAGGTTTTAAATTAAACTCGAAATCTGCTCACACAGTCCCCGAATCTATTCATGAAGTAGCACTGTAAACAGTTGGGTGACATATTGCTATGAGAAGTGTATAATTATTTTGACTGGTAAAACTTATTCTTAGCAGGTGATTTTTACTTTTCCAGGTCTTGACAGGTGAGACTTTAAATGTTAATTTCACCCACTGGATGTATACTTGCCTTGCCTCTGCAATTCCTGGGGGGGGGGGGGGCAGAGAGGAGTGGATCTTGACTGGCTGGTTGAGACTCGAAGGGGTCTGAACACTGGACTGTTTCCCCCGTAATGGCCGACAGGAATCTGCAAAGACTTCCATGCACCAAAAGCCTGCAGTTCTTACTCTCCTGGCAATAGGAAGGCCGTCTTGAAGGACAGCCACTTCAGACCTCTGCGGCGCACTTAGGCTTTCCCAGGTTCCAAAGAGGCACGGCGGGCTTCCCACCATGATCCGTAAGCCTCTGAGCACGCTTTGTGAATTAGCTCTCTCTGTGCTTACGGCGGAGCTGGCATCGACAGGGAACTTCCAGCTCAGGTGGAGCAGCAGTCTGGGGGAGTTGCCCAGCATGCACTCTGCCACAAGCTCCCATACACTCGGTTAATGGGATTATGCACCTCCTTCTTTCACTGGCGTTATTATTGTTTTTTTGGGAGTTTTTTATTTTTTTGCTCTGCTTTGCTCTTTTTTATCACACATTGACCTTGACAATAAAAAATCAAGAAGTGACCGATTGTAACGCAAGCCTGATGAACTCATAAAACTCAATTTCAGCCCACCGCTTCAGCTGTATCTGCAGAGGCATGATGCGTTAAAGATGAAATTCATGGGAGATGAAACTGACTTTTACTTTTGCTACTTAAGTGCGTTTAATATCAAATACTTTTTTTTTTTTTTTGAGAAATTCATATTCAGATTCCATTAAGATTATATATACACTCGGGGCATAAAAACGTAAAACGGGCATAAAACGGAAAGCGTGCAGCATTGCCGCTTTCCTGAATCTGAAAACATGATGACTTCACCATGACTGATAATGCTTAACATACCGATCACTTCCAGTCAAGGAGCGGAGGAAAACACATTTTTCCTCGAGCGATGGAGATGTATTCGTCTTGAAGACAGATGACATCTTTTTCAGCATCACGGTATCTTTTTAAGAGAGCGGCGAAAACAAATATATCAAAATCACAGCCGATGGGTTTGAATCATATCTTCATTCATCTACTTCCCTGTTGTCAGTGTGAAGGATTTTGCTCATATCCATGCCCCCCCGCACCCCCACCTAAACTGTGTCCTCAGATGTTGCTGATGCAAACAAGTGTGGCTGCGATACACCCGGCGATAATCGAGGTTGGCATTTTTTAGTTTTCACAGACATAGGGAGAAGCATAAGAACACAGAGGTTGTACTTCTTTTATCAAAAGTGAAAAAAAGTTAAATGAGTTTCAAAAGAAGCAAAACAAACAATTTATTTAGACATACATCAGACATACATCATTTTAGACTAATGCATGTGTTTTGGTTCATGCAGGCTCCTTATGTCAGAATGAATAATTGCAACTATATACAAGTTTCTCATAATTTACAAACTTTTTACATTATGCAGAAATACAAAATATCCTTTCAGGCAGCTATTACTCATACCTTTAAATAGATGACACAATATTCCCATGTGCAAAACAGAATATCGGCAATATGAATCAATCATATTTGGCAATGAATGGACTATCACATCCATCCTCAGTTAATGGGACAAGAGACATTTAACAAGCAGAGCATCAGTCTACGTACATAGACTCATTTTTTACTCAAATATTGCATCGCTATTAACATGAACACACTTTATTACCACGTATTATTAGATTTAAACGTATAAATCACATAACATGAAGCAAATGCTCAATTACTTAGCCTGAGCCAAATGTAATTATCACGTTTTCTCCGACCAAAATTAGTTGTCACCAAGTTTAAATAACAGGGAAGCCCGTTAATAAGTGTAATGATCCATTAGAGATCACAGGCTCATGTGGCATTGGAGCGTTTAACAAGTCGGTGGCTCAGCCAGTGGGAAATTAAGTGCAAACAATTTCTTAGCCAGTCAAAGCTTGCAGGGTGTTTTAAAGAATGCTAACTCGACTGCTATAATAAGCGGCGGGCTGCCGTGGAAACGCTCTGCCTGTCAAATTGGATATCAAAGGTCAGCGCTGCATAGCTAATAAGCGCCGACCAGTGTCAGGGGGTAGCGGTGGTGGACGATGGAAAACAATTCATGTGCATTCACATCTGATCAAAAAAACGGCTCAGAGGAAGAGGGAGAAGTCAGCAGCAGAGCGAAACCAAACTGTCCATGCTTTTAAGTGCTGCAGCATCTGGGTGTCTTGCATGGTTAATTTTTATTAATGATGGGAATAATCAAAGAAATAGGGAGCCGATTCTAATACAAGGGCACTCTTAACCATACGGCTCAGAAGTATGTTGTAGAATGAGGTGATACTTACTCATTGACTACCTTATAAGTACACTCTTGCATGTTTTTTTTTGTTTTTTTTAAATAGAAATGTGTATATGTTATCAATGCTTATACAATAGAGAGTGCTGCCAGGTGATTTTCAATACAATCCATTGCTTTTTTTAGCCACCCCACGTCAATGGGAAATCGTGCTAGCCACCTAGCCGCTAGTTAACCCAGTGGGCGGTCTTGGTTAACTTCCACTTTCGGCTCCCTATGAAATCAATGACCAGCACTAGTTTGTCTGGAACCTTTAGATGTCAAGTGTATGTGTGTCTGTATGGCCGTCCTTCACACACATACCTGTATGTCTGAGTGGGTGAGCTACCAGCGTGCACTTTGATACACTATTGCTACATGAAAAGGTTCCTTTCTGCCATATTCTCTTTGAAAGGTTGTTCTCTGAGTGGAGATGAGGGCGTCAAAGACAAGAGACGAGCTTGCTTATTGTAATTGGTGTGAAACCGCTACATAATGTTACCTGTGACTAATAAGACTTAAAGGCATGGCAATGCATGTCTGGTTTCACAGATTGGAGTTTTAGGTGAATTTCTCAGAGGCAGTGCTGCTCTGGAGGCAGAAATTATCTCATTGGTCGAGTTAAACCTCAGTGGGCTGGGCCAAATAACCACCAGTCTCTCTTACTTGCCTTTTTCAGTCATTACTAGAAAAACTGGTTCCATTGAGGTTTAACTCAACCCATGAGATCATTTCTGCCTCCAGAGCATCTCCACCTCTGAGAAACAACTAAAACCAATCTATGTCTGGTTCCTGAATGAGTGGCCACAGCAACACCAGAACGTGGAGATGATGTTCTGAACTTCTTCACAATTTGCAGTATATTTGTCACCTGTTGTATGAAGGCTGATGTAGCTAGCAAAAGCTCCTCTCCCACAGCTCCCCCACTCCGTGTGCTAGAAAGGTTTTGCTCTGTGAAAGTGCCGTTCATAGCAGAAAGACTGGAACGAGGCCTTGAGCCATCGTTCTAAATAAGGACGGTGGCAGTGAAGGGGCTCATTGAGCCTCTGCTGGGGGAGCAGGCTACCTGTCAGGAGATTAGGAAGCAGATTTATATACATAAGGCTGCGTAATACAGGACGGAGGCGTCAAGGGAAAGCCAAAATTGAAACACAAGCTTCGTATGGGGAAATGATTGGGAGATGTCATTACATCAAATTTCTTTTGTGGCCTCACCTTCATTACTCGTACGCCTCCGCGAGCGCGCCGCTCCGCTGACTAATCACCCGTCCCAGCCTCACAAAACAATCACTTTCCTAATTGGCACTAACAGTTGAGGTATGGAGGGCACCTTTCCCCAGATGGCACAATTAACAAACACACTCTGTTCATCTATCTATCTCTTTGTCTCTGTCTTTGGAGTATAGGAGGAATTAGTTAACAGAGAGGGAAGAAGTTTCATGTCGCAAGACGCTCGATAAGACGTTATGACTGGTAAGAAGGCGCCTCTCCGTTGACCGTTGACCGTGCATTCTCAATTAAGAGTGAATGAAGAGTAAAGAGTTGAATTTTTTTCGACGGGGCAAATTAGAGCTACAGCATTTGGACAAAACAAAATAAACTAGCATGAAGTCACCAGTCAGAGGCAATGGTGCTGTATTAAATACATACAACACGTTTTCTGGCATTGTTGGGGTCAGTTGCCTAGTAGGTAAGGTAAGGTCAATGCTAAAAAACCTCACTAACAGCACTAAACACTGCTCTGGGCGATCATCTGGGCCATCTATCTTCATGAGAGGCATCTTGGCAGCCCGTCCTCACCTTGTGGCGTAGATCCATGTAGATCTGTCCCAGTGGGGTTGCAGGATCCAGCTCTGAATCCCTCAGTTCTGAGCCAATGAGACTCCAAAGGCAAGCGATGTTGATATTTAATCTTTTCTCATGAACCACGTTAAATGTAAATGTAATCTGAATTTGGTACAGTACAAAAACTGATCTGGAGTCATGAAATAGTTAAACATATTTAACCCGTTGGCACTAGTCAATGGGTGGGATGTGTTACCTTGTGAAACATCATATATCTCTGTTCTGGGAATTAATTATCTGTGTAAACCTCCACACAAGCTTCTTTTAATGAAATGCATTCCTTACATACCTACTTTATAATTTTGTCTGATGAATTTCAAATGACAAGAATGAAGATGATCATTCAGATTGTGTTATGTTGCAGGTGATAAGAACTTGCCTCGTCGTTAATGGCTTGCATATCCTGCATTCGTGGCAGGATTCCTGAGTTTGTGCCAAGAAACGCACCCACATCGCTACAGAAACCATCGAAATGTTTCAGTGTGGTGGGCTTTTATCTTGGCATTTCCTCAACTTTATATTGATAATGCCCTGTATCCGTATACATAGTGTAATGTGATAAGATTTAGTGCGTAACAGCTGTAGCATACAGCTGTCAGATTTATTATTTGAACACATGGCCAAATGTACAGAGAGTAGAAACTCAAAACGCAATGGAAGTTTAGGCTTTGCATTCCTCCCTCATTTTTCTTAAAAACTCATTCACCACTGCATGCTGCTGTACATCCATGAGGATTTTCTGTCATCATTGCAGGAAATTCTGCCAAAGTTATCTCCAGAAATTACTGCCACGGGAATGAAAATGAGGCAGGATCTAGGACAAATTCTTGGCTTTTCAGCGGAGACCTAATCTGCGGATGCAAATCCAATGGTAACGTGCTTCCCCGTTTGTGCGGAACAAAGTAAGACAATCAAAAGATTTATTGGAAGAAGGATACTCACATATGCAAGCTACATGCACATGAAAGAGTCTCCCGTGTTGGTGAGAACTCATCAGCTGCTATTGGGGAACTGGAGCTGCGAGAGAAACCCTAGGGATTTACGCCCTCCCGAGGGGACAGGAAATTGGATGCCTATGATGGGAGGTAATGAGGTTAGTGTGGATTCTGAGTGACATAAGTCGGGAGCAGGCACGTTGTGAAGAAAAACATTTGCTTCAACCTCATTTCTGACTCCTGGGTGGCTGGAGTGGGCTTGATCTCTGGAGGCGTAGAGGGATTTTTGAGGTGCAGTTTGAGATGGTCTTGGACTTTGAAACCAAGGAAAGCGGCGCAAATATAAGACACTAAAATTATTGTAAATTAAAACAACATTCAATTTCTAACACCAAGGATGCTTGTGAGTGGTTGTCTAGAAAAGTGATTGGTCAAAGGTTTGATCAATCAATATTTCAGATTTTGTATTGCAGAAACCTACCTAGCTGTTGGTCGCACCTTTTAGGTTTTTTGCCACCGGTGTTGTCTGCTCGTGGACTGTAAGTTGACGGGAAAACTTGTAGCTGTGCTCATTGTACACGCCTTAACTTAGTCAAAGATGGCTAATATGTTGATCAATCAATATTTCAGAGTTTGCTTGTCAAATCCAAGAACACAATTCTTCCACACAATGTTATGCTCATTCATGCCTTTGTGCAAAGGGAAGGATGCCTGAATATGCAACTCAAGATGGGACTAATCTGTCATCAGGGTTGAACTGCTGAGGACTGTCAGCACAATCTAGAGGTTCTCCCAAGCATGGGCAACGGTTATGTTAGATTTTCTTGGATGATTGTTCACATCTATTCTAGGATATAGCCAATGTCCGATACCGATTTGAACTGAGTGGAACTGAGTGGTAATACCATACAGTGCTCGTGCTTCTCCCACTCTAGGAGGGCTAGTCTTCTCTTGAACATGGAAGAGACTCAAATATAAAGCCGACTGGATGCAGCAAAAGTTTTGCACAAGTTGGCGACTTAATCGGGAGACGATGGCGTGGGCACGAAAGAGGTTAGATTTACTTATTGTCACGGTAACACTGACTAATTCTGATTTGAGTTTTTCAGGTCTCTATGTAGGCCACGTGCCTAGGGATCCGATCCGAACCACATATCCACGAGCTCCCTGCAGCTTTTTATTGCTTACGGTGATTAGAGATTACAAGATTACATCTTGTCACATGTGAGGGGAAACAATTAAGACACTTTTGGCTGCAGTATGAATGTAGCACTGACAGATCAGCCAGTTCAGCCAGATCAGTATGGTGCCGTCGAAGAGGTGGAAGTCACATAGTTTCTGAGCGTGCACAACACAGCCAGTGCAACAGTGGTGAGAAGCTTAGCAGCTAACACTAGCACTGAAAAAACTTAACACTGCAAGAAACAAAACTCACTTGCAGCAATGTTGTAACGGCGGAGCTTCTCACGGCTGAGAAACAAAAGAGGTGGTACAAATGGAGGAAAACCTTCCACCTGTGGTGACTTGGGGGTCTGTGATGCAATGGGAGATGCACAGGCACTAAGGGGGATGAGTGACAGTGCACCCTGACCTACTAAGCACTCATTTACAATTCAGACGTGATTGTAAAGAGACTATGGCGTCTGCGCAAGCACACCACCAACCGTAACGTGAGCGAAACTGAAAGCGAACCAATTATTTTCGCTCGGCTCCAGGATTCGTGCTGAAAAACGATCGGAGCTCAAAGTCAAACAGTCGATTGTACTGCGTTTTGACTCTGTATCACTAACTAGGAGTCAATACCGTTTCCCCAAGAGCATAGGGCCCGTGGAGTCGCCTCTTCCGGGGTCAACTCTGCACCAGTAATGTCATTGCATTGTGTCAAAAGGGCCTTATGGAAAGCAGTCCGCGGGTGGACTCACTTCCTGATATGGATTTAACAACATTTAACAAAATCTTCACAGACAGGGCTTTTTCCTTTTGCGGCGTGTCCATTTTCCAAATACACTCAAGCTGCGTCTCTAATTTATTTATTTTATCTTGACCACTTTGTCCCTCTTTTAAAGGTGGGATCCTGACCTTTCCGTAACACCTGGAAGGGCCATCATGAGAAAAGCAAGGCTGACCTTTTATAGGCATTCTCTTTCTCAGCAGGCTGTCAATTAACCTTCAGTAAGGCGGTGACAGTATGAAACACATACTAAAAAAAAAAAGCTTTCATAAAAGGCATTTGGAAAAATCACAAGGCACCACTACTTTTCAGTTGATTTATTTTTTGACAAATTCTTTTGACTTCTTAATTATATATTCATTTATATCAACAAATTAAATTGTCAAGTACCGCGATTCAGTTTGATAGTGCACTAGTATATAGGGGTTAAGTGTCTGGCGAGTGGTTGACCTGAATTTGCCTGCTAATGTCTGTGTAATCAACCCTTTGCTGACATTAACAGCAAGGATGCATGTTTGGTTAGGCCGTGCACATTTAATTAACTGTTTAACGGCTGACCTGTGTCACTTTTTCAAAAAAAAAAGTGAATGCATTGTTTTTATGCCTCCCTAGAACCTTTTTTTGTAGAAAAAGTGGCAGCCGTTAAACAGTTAATTAAATGTGCATGGCCTTAGCAACCAGCATCTAAAACGCTATTACATGGAAGGCTCAGTCCCTTGTTGCATGAGCGTTATAGCAACTGCATCAACTAAAAAGGGTAAAAATATTTCACAAGATTAAGCTTGGGGGGGGGGAGAGAGAGACCATTTGTAAACTTTCAGCACTTGATTACCATTGCTTTAATATTCCCTGGTAAAACATCTGTGTGGATAATTGCTTGGCTGATTTTGTTCCTCTCCCGGCGGTGCCCTTCTTCATTTAATGCATGAACCTGTGCGGTAACAACACCACTTAATTGTCAGAGGAGGAGGCACCGTGTACGCCGCACATTCACAATAAGGATCTCTCGGGCACGACACGCGTTAAGTTAAAGGGACAACTTTTCCATTATCGCAGATATGCGTTGTCGTTCTTCGCAAGAGAATGGGAAGGTTTCTGGTATGTGGTGAACTGCTCGGTCGGAGACAGGTCAGTTTTTTAAATTAAAATTAAGCAATCTGGCACAGGAGCTCTAATTGGAGGCAACATTTTGAGTAATTGTATACACAGAATGATTATACCATGTGACTGATGATGAATGACTTTCAAAGCGTCTTTGCAAACAAATTATCGCACACTTTTCTGTGACTTTATGTCGTTACTCACTGACTATCCTGCACACCATATCCTGCCTATGTGTGTTTAAGTGGGTGCATGTATGTGCCAGGTACATGGGAATACTTGTTTTTTAATAATCAATGCAAAAGCTGATGTCTGTGCAGGACATCCTTTTTCCTTCCTTTTTGGCAATGAGGCAAATCCAAGATGGCGGAGTTCAATTTAGGGGTATCGCTTCCGGGGGATTTCAGGCCTTAAGAGAGGAAAGAGAAGGCGACTATAACAATTAACTTTCCCCTCCTTTGTCTGTAACTTGCATCTTTATCTTCAAACAGTATCTCTTTTGGAGGGCAGGCACTCCACCTGCACTCGGCATGTTTTTAGCACAGTTACCTTAAGCTGTTGCGCTAAATACAAACAACAGCATGCATGTGGGTGTAGTATATAAAAAGTTGCCGAGAAGAGAGAGAAGCAGATCCACCTTCCCTTCAAATTCCTTCCTTTTGAAAAACGCACTTTATAGCCCCATTATAATAGCCGAACCGTGGGGATGTCAGGGCTGCTAGACTTTATTGAGGGCGATGGGTGAGAGAGATTACAGTCATCAATATAGATTTGGATGTTACTCACACCTCTGCAGAGTAATGTGTAAGCCCAGAGGCTCAAGTCAAGGGTGTGCATTTGAGGTTGTGTGTGTGTGTGTGTGTGTGTGTGTGTGTGTGTGTGGGAGGGGGGTTAATGCCTGAGAAATGTGGGCGAGCGCCGAGTGTGTCTGCAGTGGTCAGAGGCCTCCCTCGGTCAGGTCAAATTAGATTTTCTTCCCTTTGTGTCCGATATTGAAACGTGTCATATCGCAACGGTATTTTTTGGATGTGGGGGGGATATACCGAAGATAGATACTTCCCTTGGTCTGTCACCGGTCTCTTCGGGCGGCGGCCTGTTCAAAGAGGCGATTTTGATAAACGAGCATTCGCGATTAGCCAGCGAATCACACCGGTATCTCGTATTGTGGAGCAAATCGTAAAAACTGTGGAGCACAGCCAAAAATAGCCTTTTATGCCCCAAAAATTCTCCTTCCCTCTTGTGAAACTCCATTAGTCGCATCAGACGGCACAACCTTTCCCCCCCCCCCCCCATCGTTCCGAAATCCCTACCTCCTCGGAAAAAGGGGTTAATTAAGCTACGTCCTTTGCAAATATCTCGGCTGCATGAATATGAGTCCTGTTCATACGCTTAATGTGCTAAGTAATACTAATGCCACAGCGTTATCTACATCTCTATCATTATCTCTATTTCTGTCCTTACCATTAACCTCCATGATTGGAATATTTCTAGACAGACAGAGTTGGGCAGGTTACCCACCTACACACAGGTTACCCACATTTTGAGGCTGATGTTGTGTAAATTCACAGTATGCATCATAATAAGTAGTAATAATATGATAGAAGGTATGTGATAATTGGGCGTTTTAAGGAGAAATAAATTTGATTTTGATGATGGATACACCGCGCCATTGTTGATTATCTCTGTGTTACTTAGATTTGGAAAAAAATGGTTTCAAACGTGGCGTGGAGCGGTAGTAGGGTGCTGCAAAGCTGCAGAAAGTTCCACGCCGAAACTTTCACAACCTCGGGCGACAGTTGGCTGCCGAATGTTCGTAATGTTCGCATTGTTATCAGCAAGTGCTCTCGACGTGACGCTTCCAAGTCAGACATATATTAATTTGATCCCCCCCCACGCCTACCCCCGAGCCAATGAGATGAGCTCCTTAGCTCTTTCTTTCCCGGCAGCGGCAATTTATCCACTACCTGTCATTCACGTCAATAGTAAGATGCTCTTTATTTGAGCTAAATGTACTTTTAAAAAAAAAAATCATCCACTTTTGTCTGCTATTTCCCCGCCGGTGTTTTTGAGGAAAATGGTACCAGGCATAGTTATACGAAGGATGAAGAGACAAAAGGGATGATTTAAGATGACCCCCTTCAATAGTTTTCAAGTTGTGCCGCTGATTCAAAGTGGATCTCCGTTCCTTTCAAGCCCTGCCCCCCCCCCCCCCCCCCCCCCCAAACATCTGCAACCCGCAGACCCCGATCTAATGCACAAAAATGGGGTTGTGTTTTACCTCTCTCCTCTGGTTGAATCGCTACAATGTTGGCCCACGGTGCATTGAGGTTAACAGGAAGTTGGAAGGTGACAAGTAAAGGTAAAGCACCCTTTTTGGCACACCTTCACCTCCAATCTGTGTGTTACTTCTCCCTTCTTCATTTTAGTTTTTTTTTTGACGCACATTAAAATCAAAATTACAGCAGAATGTCAGCGCTAAAGGCTGCGTGGGCGGCATGTGAATTCGCTGGTAAACGGAGGACACAGAAATGCTATTTTAACTCATTATTTGGGCTCCGTTTCCCATCTCCCCGCTCTCGCTGTTTCTATAAATTCCACAAAAACAACTTGGCTTGTTTAAACTTTCCGGTCCGCCTTGCCACCCGCAGGGATGCGATATTATTTTATCCCACCCTAACCAACAATTTTCATTTCCCCCCTAACAATTTGCATTTCAATCCCTGACAATGTGTGTGTGTTTTTTGCTAGATATTAAAGGGAAATAAAGGAAAAAGGTCTGCGTCTCGTTTAATAAGCTGGGAAAAAAGAGGAATATTCATTTCTGGCAGTATTGCACAAAGTTTTTACATGACCTAGACTGAATTATATCTGACCTCCTTTTTTTTTTGCTAGTCAGAATGAATAGTTCCTTTTAAAAGAATGACTGAACAAGAGCTAATACCCTTGGATAATATCCTTGTCCTCGTTTGGTTTAATGGGAGCTATCTGTTAATGCTGCTTTTAAGGGTAAACCTTTAAAATCAGACAGGTGAAACTTTTCCTTTCCTCAGTATAAGGGATATTCACTTACACCCCTGATATCACAAAACGCACTCCATCATCCCTTTGTGAACTTGTACTGCTGCCTCTTCTCACAAGACACCTGTTATATAGGAGTTGCTTTGGTGCCTCAAATGTTTCTTTAAGGGTGCTTTCACACCTACCCTATTTGGTCCGTTTTAATCGAACCATGGTGCGTTTACTCCGTTAGTCCAGTACGTTTGGAGAGGTGAGAACACACATTCGAACTCTGGTGCGGACCAAACAATCGAACCATGGTCCTCCTGAAAAGTCGGGACTCGGTCCGGTTCCAAGTGAACCACGGTTCGGTTCGTTACATGTGAGAACACAATAGGACTTAACATAGGACCTAATATAGGAAGCAAACCAAAATACAGTGCATTGTGGGTTGAAAACGGATGTTGACACTTGTCAGAGACAGCTGCGCAAGGGAAGAAATTATTAGAGTTTAGGGTTAGTTTAGAGCGTTTACTTTCACTTTTCTCCGCAGCAATCGCCAACGTGGGGGTTGCAGACGAGTAGCCTATTTTAGGTTGTTGAGTGAATATTAATGAATGTGAGTGCACCGGCAGATTCGTTCAGGTGGGACTGTAATTCGTTCAGGGGGTGTGGGTTCCAATACAATGGTAGGGGAAACACTGGCTAGTTTATCTTTTTGCAGTTTAATTCATGTAACGTTAAATACATACCTCACTCATCTTCTGTGTAATATAAGTACACGGAGAACATATCGTAGGCGTCCATTAGGGCCTGCCTTCTTCTTTCTTCTTTTACGTCTCCTCTGAATTGTGTGAAGCAAGAAGAAGAAGAAGAAGAAGTCTTTATTCGCAACGTCGAACACATGCAGGGGCGAAGTGGCCGCCAAACACAACACAACACACACATGCAGGGTAGAGTGTCCGAGTTGAATGAGAGTACTGCTTTTAACCCATCCCCGCCGACCTTCCTCCCAGGACAGCCAGGGAGCAGTGGGCAGCCGCCAACACCAGCGCCCGGGGACCAATTCCAGATGTACGTCGCTGTTGTCGTCAGGAACAGGACTGGATGTTGCATGTTTTTAGATAGGGTTCTTTTTACAGGAGGAGACCCACGTGAGCACGGAGAGAACATGCAAACTCCACACAGAAAGGCCCGGGAGATAACCCACCTGGGCACCCCAGACTCAACAGCGCCCCAGGCGGGAATCGAACCCAGGACCTTCTTGCTGTGAGGCAGCAGTGCAAGCACTGCGCCACTGCGCCAATAAGCCTACATTGTTCGCACGTCTCGAGATGTGCTCATACCGTGCTTCCACGGTTCTTATTTGGTTGGAACACCAAATCATAATAATGAAAGCTATTATCGCAATACGATGCTGTTGCTCCATTGTGATTTTGTGACAGAAAGTGATTTTCCCTCGGAAATGTTCTGTCCAATAGATGAACGACCTGCACGACCGCGTGTCATTTGTTTACAAATGTTGGGTCGCTTAACACAGGACCATGTGAACACTAACCGGACCTAATGAAAAATGCAACAAAGTAGCAACTTGTTCTTGAATCAGACCAAATCTTAAGCCACCTAAGCTCCTCCACACACACTTCTTTTTTTTTCTCCCCCGCACACAGCGCTAAAGCTTCTGAATTTTGAAAACCTGCACCTTTATCGCTATGAAATCGCCCTGGGTGCTGTCACGCTGCCCATAAAGTAAAACCTCTCATGCATTATCAATACGGCACCTTTAGAAAGTGGCTGTAAATGTCATCCCAGACATCTCGGGCCTTCGCTCAGCATGCTTCGAGCTCTGAGGAAGGGGCTTGTTACGAATTTAGACCGGACTGTCCAAGATCACAGGGATAAGAAGACAAAAAAAAATCTTAATTCACGGTGGATTTTTTTTTGCTTTAAGGCTTTGCGTTCAATTTCAGGATGATAATTACGTCTTAATTATGTTCTCCCTCATTCCTATTATTCCAGATGAATGCATAACTGCAATTTAGTACATTTTCTATTTCAGACCTCACTTGCCTGTGCATGAGATGAATAGGCCAAATTTGTGCTATTGAAAAGAACATGCATTTCTTTTTCCTTGGAAATGACAGGTTGTATGTGTGAAAGATATAACTCAGAATAGGCACAATAACTGCACATCCACAATTATGAGCAATGAAGGTATTGCGTAACTGTAATCTACACCAAGTGAAGTCGTATGTATAGTACAGTCACTAAATGACAAGTGTGGCGTAATGTTGCTCTGCGATCAAAAGTTTCAAGTCAAAGTCAAAATTTCCTTTCTTAGCTAAAGAAATATGTCTAACAATCAGTTTCTGCACCTTCAGCTTTCCAGAAACCATTTTTTTTTTTTTACATGAGTCATGAGATCAACTTCTTGTTGATGTTGCACTCTTAACAAAATAAGACTCAAAGGGAAAAAAAACAAGTCAATGCCATCCTGCGCCCTTGAGTAGAGCTCTAAGTCGGTCACATTTTGAAATCAACATTTTTCATCAGCATAATTCACTGGCCTGCCTCTACCCTGTTCTAAGCAACCCCCCTTTGCATTTGTCTACAGCATTTGCCCAGAGGCTCCCCACCCCCCCTTTGTCTTTGTAAATCTCATTGTCAGTATCTTCGACACTTGCCAGAACGGCGGCATAAATCAAGCCTGCGTGCAAAGCTACGCACTCCCACAACTGCCCATCCTGAATCGCACTCCGCTACGGAGGAGGACCGGCGATTGATGGGTTTGGACTGGAACCTTGAGGCGACCACCGGCTCCCAAAGACCCGAGTCCTCTCATCTGACAGGTGAGGGCAGATAGGATGCTGATGCTTTAAAGGCTTTTTTTTTTTTTTACACATGACAGTCTGAAGTGTGAAGGATGGAAACTATCACAATTGACACTGACCCTCGAGGAGAGGTCAAAAAGTTCTGAGAAAAAGCTCCTTCGCTATTTCCAAGTTTTGCAAGTTACTGCAGCTTCAGAGCATGGCCGTTGTCCCTCGGCTGAGAGAACCACTATTAAAAAGTTTCCAATAAACTGTTACTTCCTGTTGCTGCCACTCCCCCTGTCTGGTGTTTGAATTGACACTGTTTGTAGACTAGGTAAGCTAACATGACGTCCAAACTATGCAATGGTGGAACTGAAAAGTTATGCATTACTTGCAAAGTAAAGCAGTTCATTTTGTGCCATAAAGCAATCCGCATTTGTGCTGCAAAGCAATACAGCAGATTTGCCTTGCCTCAAAATGAATGTGGTGATGATTTACTGATGTTAAAATGCTACACATGGCACCTTAAAAAAACATGACATCTGTTCGAGGGCTTCATTCATTGCACATGCAACTGTTTGAGTGAGATATTCGGATATTTCGAGCCTTACTTTCTATTCTTATTCTTTCAGAGATCCAAGCATAAGGGGGAATAGAGGTTACGCCGCTCTTTAGTACACAGCTCCCATCCTGCGAGCTGAGTTTGGCGTTTGATGTTGTGCCCCGGTGTGAGGCAACATCTTTGTCCGCCCGTGCACAGTGTGTAGGAAAACAAGGAAGACAATGACTGGGGAAGGAGGCGAAAAAAAAAGCAGATGCTCTTAATGAAAAAAAGCAGTGAAGCAGGCTAAATGAATAGGGAGCACAATTCAAGGCTACTTTTTGATTGCATTTCAGGAAAAAGAATGCGCGGCGGTGGCCCCAGTGTCTTTCCCACATGCTCATTTGCATTAGATGCACTTCACCGGAGCGTCTTTCGGAATGCAGATTAACACCAAGACAAAAGAGACAGAAGAGAGCTGTTACGCCTGCCCCGGACGAGCAGTCGCACCTCTTTCTTTTCTTGTTTCCGCGCTCCCCCTCCTCGCTGTTTTTTTCTCACCGTCTCCCAAGTTGACGGCATTCTGCACCCCTTCATCACTTTGTCTGAACCGCCACTGCCTGAGGGGGTTCCAACTGTCCGCAGACATATCGTACAACTTGATGCCAATGATGATGATGGGAATTGCGCATAAACAACGATGAGGCCCGCCCAGCGACGCTCTTTGGCAGTTAAGTTACAGCATTACTCTGGGGCCGCATCGTCAGCTCTGCTCGTGATTGTTTATAAGGGTGAGAATACCCGGGCAGGACTTTAGCTACTTGTTAGCTTTCGTGACGAGCCACGATCGCATTTGAATAAACCAAATTAGCCTCCCGGGTGGTGACTGATGAGGTGGTGGCAGATCCGACTGACATACGGGTGTCTGTTGGGATTTAAATCAGGGCTCTGCCACCACCTCGCAAAGCGTGATAGCACTGATGAGTTGACAGGCTGGCGGGGTTGGGTTCGATTCGCTTTCCATTCAGGAAATGCAGGGAGGCATTCTTTGCAGGGTGTAAAAACTCTCGCGTGAGCACGTTGCACACGACCGATCAGAAAATTAACGTGCTCATAATGAATGCTCTTTTATTTAAGCTTTTCATTTTGAATTGATTCAATTGAAGACAAATTGAACCCCAAAACCTGCAGGGTGGCTGTTGCTGTAAACAACAATGGAGATGTAAGGGCTGCGATCCTGCAATTCCTGTCTATCCAGCTGCAGCCAAAGATGCGATTTGCTTCAGGTGTAGTGTAGCACTCCTTCACACACACACACACACACATTTCTGCAAGTACATCCTTTTTCTTTGATTATCTCCATTAGTAATTTGTCTAAATAAACATCCCCCGACGTTACAGTACTTAAACCGAAGCGTGGACTCATTACCGACCAGACAGAAGCGCAAACATGTACCCACGCATTCGCACAAATAAAACGCGCATGCGTGCGTATACCTCCTCGTCTGAGAACCGGTCTGTGCCACGTCGTGATGGCCTTCCCTTGACAGACAACCGTGCTCCAAGTGGGCTGCCAGCCCCCCCCGCGTTCGCTCGCTGCCTCCTCATTAAAATAGAAACAAGTGGGAGAAATCATTGTCACTCAAATGGCAAGGCTATGTCTGCTCACTAGACTGAGATTACATAATGGCTCTCCTCACTCCCACTCCTGTATACGGTGGGTATACGGTGCTTGTTTGTATAGAGTACAAGTAACTTTGCCGATCTTGATTAGGCGTCCGCCGTGACAGAGGTCTCCTGTTTTTAATGCTTTCCCAGGCTCCATCCAACCAAGGATGTGTTTGCAAAAAGAAAAAACTGGGTGCTGCTGTGCTGCATGTGAGTCCTAACCTGGGGGGGGCCGGGGGAGGCTGCATGAGGGTCCTCAGAGAATGAGCACAGTCCTTGTCGAGTTGCTTTGGCATTCGTCGCGAGGCTCTCGGAATATTTCCTCCGCCTTTATTACGGCGTCCGCCACGGGACGAGAGGCACGTATGCATTCCCGTATGGGAAAAACGGCACGATTTATGAATGCTAATTCAGTCAGATGTCGTCTTGTTGATGCAGATGTGTTATTACCCCACAGTGCATGTTGCTCTGACTGCTCTCGGCGGTGTTTTTGTGTGCATGTTGGCTCTTCTTTTTTTTATACCGCCACACCAAAAATTCCTGAGTGGCTGTGGTTGGTGGTCTGTCCAGAATGCCTCAGCAACCAGCAGAGAGATGTTTGGTCAGTGAGTTGGAGCACAGAACAAGGCCAACAATGACCCATTGTTTCTTTGTAGCTGCTATTGGCTTTCTATCAAAAGAGGTGTGGGATGGGTTGGGTTGGGGGGGGGGGGGCAAATGGGAATTGACAATTTGTTTGGCTCATTAGCTACTGTCCCTATTCCACAAAACACAGCTGTGTGTGTGTATGTATGTGTGTGCACGCACGGGTTGCGAGGCAATGAGATGTAAAGCAATCATTCCTCGCCGCGCCACGCCATCATACGTTATTGATTTATCGCAGGCCTCATCTTCAATTTCTCCATACTCATCTTCAAGGTTTCTGCCTCTTTCAATTAGAGTTCCCGGTTTTATGGGGCTCATCAGCACAATAAAGTGGATTATCCATATTTTATCAGACGGATCAATTCATGTTAGAAGAAAAACATTGTACACACTAGTCCTCCTTTAAAAGCTGCTTTTTTCCCCCCTCCGACGTTGGCTGGTGTAATCTTCCCCGGTAACAAGTAGTGTAACAAATTGAAATTTTCGGATATAATATTACGGTTGCGGCTTTTGTTACCTCCATCTCTAAATATCAGATTGAATTACCTAAAAACTAAATCCCACATCCAGATTCATCTTCCTCATAAATACTCGAGAGAAATGGAAGAAAACTGTATTTCAATCACGAGAGGCTAGGATTACGATTAAAACAATTTATTAACATGAGAGAATGTGCGTCAGCAGAGGTTTGGTGTAGACTCCAAGAGGTATCAAGCGCTAGGTTGAAGCTCCCTGGGGGCAGGTAGGTGACAGGAGAACCTCCCCGGGTTGAAGATCTGACCCTTCTGGATATCTGATGGAGTCGTGATGCATCAGACTGGTGTGGTTTAGGCAGCTGAAATGACAGAAACATGGAAGCAGCTGAGGGAAATGGTTAGTGATTGGTTTCTGGAGAGCATGAAAGGGGAGGAGAAAGGAGCATGGGCTAGGGTGGTTGGACGATGCAGAGCTGGGGGGCGTGTTTGGCTCCAGCTGACGGAATTATGAATGAGGGAGGAGGTAGCCTTCCTCATTGAACTTACTTAGGAGAGGGAAATTAACTGATTTCTGCAGGTAAGTGAGGATGCAGTCGTCGATTTTGGGAGTGTAACGGAAAAAAGGAAGAAACGAGATAACACAACGAATTACTGCTCCCAGGGAGTAATAACTAGTTGCAATATTACGTTGGAAATGCTGAGTCATGAGTAATCTCGTACTTTTTTTAATGAGTAACAACCTCAAATACTTTGCCCAGCAGTGTGCATCCAATTGAGCGTTTTAAGTGTTAATAGACCGAGGACAATCATTGCCACCGGCCATCGGCCACTTTATTAGGTACACCTGTCTAGGTGTGTAGGTAGGACCCCCATTTGCAGAACAGCCTGAATTCTTGGTGGCATGCATTCAACACCACTGTTGTAAAGAGCTGTTATTGGAGCATCTGTGGCCTTTATGTTAGCTTGAACCAGTCTGGCCATTCTCCTCTGACCTCTCTCATTAACAAGGTGTTTTTAGTTCATCGCGCCATTCTCTGTGAACTCTATAGAGACTGTAGTGGTGAAAACCCCAGGAGGGTTCACGTCTGGCATCAACAGTCACACCACGGCCAAAGTCAGCATCTTCAGCATCAGCATCTTCCCCAATCTAATGTTTGGTCCAACAAAACGCTAAACCACTTCACCATGTGTACACGCTTTATATATTGAGTTGCAGCCACGTGATTGGCTGTTTGCGTTAACGAGCAGGAGTACCTAATAAAGTGGTGATGTACTTGTGCACGAGGGGTTGCTGTCCCGTGCTCATAATTGACACTGGAATGAAAGTCCCCCGATGCTCTGGTGTTCCACGTGATGGAGCGACCCTGAATCTCTCTTCCCTAATAAAAGGAGTTGGTTCAAGATAGAAGGCGGGCCCTCACGGTTTTAGTCCCACTGATGTTGTCCCGTGACCAGACACGGGCGGAGACACGGCCATTGCTCCTGATATTTAGCGAGGAACTTCTGGGGCGCATGCACTCGCTTCTTTTTAGTAACGTTAGGTCTGCTGCTCTCTCTCTCAGTGTCAGTATCCTCGTCGTCATCGGACATCATGATGACTAGCATCTCTACCTGCAAGGCTGGTCGGGTGACTGGCTGCAATAATAGGAATTATTTGCTACGTTATCAGTTTATCACACCGTAGCCTTAAGTCTCGTAACGAGGCTAATCACGTCGTATGCGAGCTACGACTAACTAGCGAACAACAAAGTTACCGAACATGTTTAGCAATGTTTCATATGATGTTAACATTACGGTCACATTTTAAATATTTTTGTGCTTGATTATTACTCCCCCACTTCCCATTTTACCTCAGCAATGCAATGCAACGTACGCCTCGGTCGATGACAAAGTAACTGTTACGGTAACGTGATGCGGTAACTTACCGCATCAGTGGATGTTTGTGAGTGATAAGATTTGGGGAGGGGAGGGGCTAGTCTCGTGCCCAGCCTGTATGCGAGAACTCAGCAGAACTCGCTCGAGTCGGGTTTCCGAGACTAGGGAGGGGCTAACGTTACAGAAGCACAAGAGGGATGTAATTTAAATACCGAATACATGTACGGTATTGTTTTGTATTGATTGATTGTTTTCTGTAATTACATTATTATATATTATTTTTTTATTTTTTTATTTGCGTAGTTCCAGCTGGCATTTCGTACCTGCGTATTTTGACCAAGAATTGCGTGGTTGGTACACAAAATGCGTGCAGGTTGGCAGGTTTGCGTGACCGTCATACAGAAGTATTATCCAAGACAAATGGACAGTTATTGGGGGAATCCTATCCTACTTCCTGTTGTATGTTTGCGTTTTCACGTTTCATGCATAGGTTGCGAGGGTCCCTCTATCATTTAAGCCTGGATGTTATCTACTTGTAATAAATGAATCATTCTTGTAAAACAGCCCCCCTGCACACATTTGTCACTGCACTGCAGCGTCGGAATTCATTACTGGATCCACGACGGATAACGCTCATTTGGTCATCCAAGGATGAAATGTCTCTTCAATCCGTCTTGAGCCCCCGAGAACCTGATGAACAATCAGCGCATTACATCTAACGTCTCCTGGAGGGGGCCCTGGGCCCTTGTCTCTGTGCAAATTGGGCCGTGTGGGCAGCATACAAATAATTACATGAATAGGTTGGCTCCGATGTAATTAACTGCAGAGAGGGATAGAGATTTTATTATTTTTTTTAATCCTCTTCAGAGGAGATTCTGACAAGTCCCGGGGATGTAAGTCAGTGCCACGGGGCATCAGATAGGTTGGAGGCTGAATGAGGGGGTTGCAGCAGAAAGGGTAAGGTGACATGGGCTTGTGGGGAAGGGTTGATAGGGATGCGCAAAGGCGGCATAGCGGGCGATGCCAACGAGGGCCCCCTCGGTAATCATGTTAGAGTGGGATGGCTCCTATCCAGGCCGAGGCTCACAGCAGCCCATGTGGTGCTGAAGTTTCCAGCGCACTAATTTGGAATACGCCGGGGGTGCCGCTTTAACATCGCGGCTGCATTGAACAGTGCTTGGAGGAACAATTGTATGCTGAGCAAAAACCAAGCACGGTGAGAGGGACCCATTGTTGCACCCGTAATGATATTCCATTTGCCTATGAAAACAGCTAGTCATGCAGAACACCTAATATTAACTCTGGAGGCAGGTAGACAAAAGAGCATGTTCTTATGTCCAAAAACAGACCCAAAATGACACAATGAGCAAGTGCCCCAGTTGGGATAAAGAGAACAATGTTCACATTTTTCACTAAAGCCCATCTAATGGCAGACCAATGTTGATGTGTAACAAATCAGCGTGTCAACAAATTTTGCTTTGGTTCAGCCATGACAAACAAGAACAAATGCATTTGTTTCATTTTCTATGTCAGAACCAACATTGGAAATAAAAAAAATTGCAGTAACACTTTTTGGCAGTTATTCACTAAACACTAAGTATGGCAATACTAAACTTCCAAGCCTGATTATATCGCCTGGGGACAAAGATGAGCAATGGCTGATTACTGACATGATATTATTATTTGGTCAATGTGATCAATTATTAGTTGCAGGTGACCAAACTATCCGCTGAATGCTCCCCTGATGTTATTGTTTTAGATTTAGCTTCTATGCCTAATTGTCGGCCATGCTTTTTAATTTATTACAGAATTTAATTATGTTAGGGAAATTTAATTCTGTTAGCGGATGATGATGACGACGACAAAAAAACAATCAACCAAGTAAAGTAATATATTTTTTAAAGTTTTTTATTTATTTGTTTCTTTTAAATGAAGATGTTTTTTTTTTTAGTTGGAACCAGATGTGATATATGCTGTGCAGAATGAAAAGGTGAAACCTGTTCTTGCAGCAACATGTTGGCCAACTCCTAGAAATAAATAATTACCACCTGGAGAGAAAGAAAGAGAGGAATAATTAACAGCTAGCTACATAAATACATGCAGGGCGAGAATGGGACAATAACCACTAAGTCTAGTACCATAATCAAATGTAGTCAGTGGCATAGGTTTCGTTTGAACATTGAGGAACCAATTTGTTCCTTTTCTGAATCAGTTTATGGTGGAAATGTCTTTATTTATGTAAAGGAAAACAGGCACCAGGTGACAATTCAAAATATAATGGAATATAATGCAGTAAGGCTGTCAGGCGTTCTGTATTGCTTTCAAATATTTATTCTCCTGTAGATCAACTTTTCTCATTTCATATTATCCCTGCTCAGTCAACACACATATAGGCATGATTTACTCTTCTGTCCTCTTTTGTGTCTTTCATGTTTTTATTGGGGGGGGGGGGGCGGCAAATACACGTGTTCTAAATATTGAGGGGGACGTATCCCCCTCAAACTAATTGTTTTCAATTGCTTGAACGTACACCAAAAGCGTCAAGTGGCACGTCCAAACCACCTCTACTACCAAACTTGATTTTTCTAAAACACAGCTGGTTCATGCAATCGCTGCCATTGCTGAAAATATTGTGTTGTACAAGCAACCAGCGGTTTGGATTTTAATCTAGGATAAATGTAGGTGCGTCCAGTGCGCCCGGTCCTTAAGTGTTGCATGTGTGTGTAACCAATTCTATTGAGTTAGCTGCAGATGAGAACAAGCAAAACAATATTTGCTATTTGAAGACTTTGAGTAGTAGGCCTGTCCATTTGTACAGTTTTAAACAATAGTTGTCCATACTACTACAACAATTACTGCTACTATTACTGCTACTGCGTAGGTGCTGGTCCCTGGTGGATACTGATACCTGCCCAGCCCTTCCCCGGCTGGCACCAGATCTATCTACACTAGTCTATTCCGCCCGACTGAGGACCACTGAGGACACTGACTCATATGGCATGCATTACATACACCAATCTATAGGGGCCCTGGCTGACCATGGATACTGACCTCTTCTACTGAACTAACCTGGATACACAGAACTACATGGCCCACACTATAGGGCTTTTCTTGTCTTCACAGAGGCCTCAGGCTGGTGCCGGCCAGGTTAGGCTACAATGGGCAGATTACGTAGGCTCACTATGTCCTCCTCTCCGTTAAATCCCTTTAGTCCTTTTTAATCTGTTAGTCTGTATTTCATGCGCTTTTGTTCCGATCATATTACATTACATAACCATCATATTTTTATCGATGATTGATAACTGTAGCGTCCTCGGGGGTGTCCGTCCCACGCCGAGACCAGGGATGTCGGTTCGACCTACCTTTTCAAGACATTCACGTGGTAGATCTACTCCCTCTTACATCTCTTTTCCGATTGGCCAACTTTGTAGTCAACCGGTCCCACCGTCTCCACAATCGTGTAGGGTGTAGGGTCCACTAAGACCCTCTCAACTGGCTGGAATCGGGGTCGGGGCCGGTTGTAGCTCCTCTGCTGGGCACGCTGGGCTTCCTCCAAATGTTCTCTACGCCACCTCGACCGGTGGGGAGCCCAGGTGGAGGATCTCCTGTTTGACCATGTGGTAGTTAAGGGTTTCTTCTGGAGGCGGAGGTAGTCACGGCGATGCCTCGTCTTGGCGTCTTCTACTGAGTCTGCGGGAAGACATTCGGAATGTCGGGAGAAGGTGAGCACTCTTCTTGGTGGCTCTCCAACTCTGATCTCAGCAGCCCTTTGGAGGTTGAGCTGAGTGGGGACAGCTGCTGGGGCTCATCGGGAGCAGATCGGCGGCAGCTGTGGCTCTTGGGTTGAGATGAGCCCTGTGGAAAGACCCTGCCCTAACAGCGGCCAAATCTTGTGTATATGTGTGTGTTTGTGTGTGTGTATACATATTTGTGAGCATGATATGAGCTCAAGGAGACACCCTGGCAGAAATAATGATGAAATGAGTAGCAAGAGGGGCTAAAAGACAAGAAGGGCCGATGGATTTGGGGGAGTCTAAAAGAAGGCCAAAAAATCATCAATTGAAAGTTGTAACTCTAATTATAAATACTTCCTTGCATGATCTTGAAACTATAACTGGTTTGTACAGAGGTTGCAGCAGTCATGAAGGGACATTTTGAAAGCTGGGATTTCAAAATAAATGCCAATTCATAGGAGCTTGGCCGAAGGTAGATTGTAAACTTTAATCTAGTCTTTAGTCTCTGACAGTCTCTATACATGTCAGTCTCAAATGACATGTATAGAAAACATGGACTAAACATTATGCATCACATGTAGGAACCAGGTTAAGTACTTTGGTGACATCACAGGTGACATCATGACGTCAGTTTACAGCCGGCTACTTTCTGATTCCTGGCTTCTCTTTGGGCACCGAGAAACCCTTCGAGACTGTCACAGTGATTAAGGGCTATACAAATAAAATGTGATTTGATTTGCTGGCACTGTCAGCGCCAGTGTACTCCCACCGCACCCTGAGCCGGGGGTCCCAGGGATCGAATGCAACTACTTTCCCCAATTACTGCTCCGTCTACTTCTCTAACCGTGAGGCTACCACCAGCCCCCAACAGTCATTAAAACATGACTTTAAGAAACAAAGTGAGTGAAGGAAGGAATAAACCATTTACATAGTGATGTTGCACGCATAGCAAAGAATAGAAGAAAAACAAAAAAAAACTTGATCCATTCATGCCTGTAGGCGTATATTGGCAAGCAGAGGCACATGTGTGGGAGCTGACCGGCACAAACACAGGCCTGAAATGTTGGCCACTTAGCAGCTCCACTGGAGCAGTTGGAGAGCGAACACCTGGCTCAAGGGCTCACTGTCGGTAGTTACAGAACCAAGAGCGGAGAGGAACATTTGTTGACTGGATTTGCCAGTCGGCGATGGAGCTGGCAACCTATTGGCTTGAATTTCCCTTACCTAACCTTCAGACCACCGCTGCCTGGCAATTACAATATAGGAGCCTCTAGCTGAGCTCGAGCTGCAGAAGAGCCCCTCGCGGACTCTCCAGAGCGAGGAATAATTTTTTAGTAAGCTGTTTACATGCATGGCGAAGGGAAAGCTTTTATGTTGCTGTTTTCATGCAATCCTGCATACATTGATTTAATGTGCCCCCCCCCCCCCCCCCCCATAGGCTGCAAACAATGTCAGTCATTTCCCCAGCGTTAATGAATAATTCAAGGTTTATTAGGCAAGTGTCACATCCCTCTGATGGACGGGCTTAATTGGTGTTGGTGGTTGTTAACATGTCCAAAGAACCGCTCGGAGAATGTGACTTACATCGTTGCGCTTAATGTCTTAATTGCGGTATTAATACTCCGAATATGATCTCAATCGAGAAACAAAGTGTTGATGTGACCTGAGTCTTGTTGGCAGCGTTTCCAGAATGAGATTAAGAATAAATGCATTTCTCTCTCCCTCTCTCTCTCTCAAAGACGTATTCTGCGTGTAGGAATAAATTGTTTGCCCTATTTAAAAGCCATTAACCGTGCACGCTAATGTGACACCCGTATAAGGACGACAAGCCCCTTATAGTACTTCACGACGATACAATTAGTGCAAGCTGACTGTGGATAGAGACGGGCAACAGCTGGACCTGTCAGCTGAAATATCCGCTGTTGCGGCGTGAGTCAGCCAATGGTGCGTTTGCACGGTGCCACACGGCTAGGACATTAATTCATTAATTGAATAAGCTACTCTATCAGCCCGATATCACCGCCTCCTTGGTGTGAGATCCCTCCGTGTTCGGTACGGCATCTCGGCCGGAGGTTGAGGCGTTCGCAGACTACGCGGACATTTTGTACAGAGGGCCTTCTCGCTGTCGAATGTCAGGACGGGAAATAGCAGAGAGCCCTGGCGAGTGAAGCCTCGAACCCCCGCCCCCCTCCCCAAAAAAAAGTAGGGCTGCGTCATTTTGCTCCGTCTGACAGTAATCTATTAATTAAGCGTGGTAATGGCTGTAATTGTGACCGTTCGCAGAGCCAACCTTGTGGGTAATGCTAGGTTTGCCGCGGTTGCCAAGCATCAGCTGTCTCGGAGGCGAGTATACTTGACTGCTTGGAGGGCTGGGGAGGCTGCGGCGGATCGGGTAATAGCTCACATTTTGCCTCCTGCTCTGAACAGATAACAGCTGCTCCTTGCAATAGGCAGTCGCTTTAACAAAAGGCCTCACCTTTCGGGGGGGGGGGCAGAGAGAGTAGGTGCTTCACATTAGCTGGCTTGCTGGCAACCCCGCTGCAGCTCTGCACACAATGCATAAACAGGTGCGACAGAAGCACAACAAAAAACGCGAACGCCACTACTGGCAAGCACATGGAAGGGTATACAGTACATGGCTGTTATGTCCAGCTGGCTCTGGATCTGTGTTTTGGCACCGCTGACCCAAAAAAAAAAAAAAGGCAGCACGTGTCATTCCTGGGCCTGCCCTGTCTTAAATTAACTGGGAACGTCTAACAGATACCAAAGGATTTTTTATGGGTGACATGAAAGCATGCCAACCACTTAACAACATCCCGCTTTGCACGCTTCACAGAAGCTCTGAATGCCCTCCCTCTTGCAAACATACAACCCTCTGAAGGATTTGTTAAATATCTTGTGCCTAAGCGGTCACATTGAATAATGAATGTACCAATAACCACGAGCATCGTTATTGTTTGTGCATTGTTTCAAGAGAGAGAAAGGGCGGATGAAACGGTTGATAAATTTACCCAACTACTGCTTGTAAACATAATAAAAAATACCACTTAAATGTCATATGTGGGAAAAAACACTAGACGACACCAGGCAAGAAATAAATATGGACTATAGTGTGCTGTGCACGTAACGAGGGCATTGCATGATGGGAGAATTATCACAGGCAAATGTCCATGAAGGTAAATGAACAGACTCGAAGGGGCAATAAGTAAGGCTTTTACTTCCCCATGGCACCGAATAGCCATAATATATCCTGTGGGGGGGGGGCGTTGATGGGGTTAGTGACCAATAAGATTTCTGTCTGTAAGATTTCAAAGGTGTAGGACGTCTGGAGGTCGGTGCAAGACGTTTCACCTCATTCTCAAACAATAAAGCAAATGACAAAGCAGTATTATTATTCCAGTAGTTATCACTTCACTAGATGTATCTTTTGGATCTCTGTTCTCTATTATGAAAATGTGACTTTATTCGTTTCTGCCATTTACAGGCTGCCGTAGTTCAAGGGGGGGGGGGGGGGGGGTGCTGTACCAGAGACTTGTGTCGGAGGAGATAAGTACCAACGTTGCTGCAATTTCTACTGCTTGCTCATAGAGGTCGATAAAGGTCATAGATTACAAAGCAAATCAAGACACCGAGCAGGCAGTGCAGCCACTGGTTGCATCCAAAGTGAACGCCATTGTTTGCCATATTGGAACAGAGAGAAAAGTAGGATATCAAAGCATCTTTCCAGCTGTTTTTTGCACCCTTCTTTGATAAACGCAGAAAGGTTTCGTCAGGCGAACATGAAAACCACCCAAACACTCATACTCGAGAGAAACGGGATATACCTAGTTGTTCTTGCATATCATTGAATGTTTGCAAGTAGCAGTCTCACCTCTTTTAAGCACTGCCAAGTCATCATCATCATCACCACTAGCGATGCATTAGCCCCAAAAAAGTTATCATTACTGGAATTCCAGGTTTTTAAATGAATGGATAACATGTGCTTTTCCATCCCAAGCACAGAAACTGCATTTGACAGCACGGTCAACCGCACAAAGACAAGTTTTCCTTCAAACCGGTTTGTTCATTTTGGACTTGTGCTGTACTGTAGGTACTGTCAGCCCTAAACTTGCCTCTCTTACTTTTAGTTTTCGCTCCATGGCATCTCTTTTCCTCTAGGCTGTGTGTGTACAAGCATGCGTGATGCAACTCTTGGCTTGTTGTTGCTTTTTACACGCAACCCATGCAAGTTCGGTGATGCCTGTAACATGAAGTGTTTGGATTGAAAGCAGCAACTCCGGCTCGCCGGGAATATAGACATTCCCACTGAATGCAAACAAGCCTTGAAATGTGTTTGATAAATTATATTATAGATGAATTAATTAGATTTAACATTTATTTGGATACAGACAATGCAAATGTTGCAGAAAATCCTTTATATTTAATCAATAAACTGTTGATAAATGAAAAGTTACACAGTCACAGGAATGTGTTAATATATTATTATATTATATAATTAAGTAAATTAATTGTATTTTTTATTAATCATATTTAAATGAACTGTTATGCAGTCAGAGTGTATTATAATATTCAAATGAACTGTTACACAGTCAGAGGTGTGCGTTATAATATTTAAATGAACTGTTACGCAGTCAGTGGTGTGTTATAATATTTCAATGAACTGTTACGCAGTCAGAGGTGTGTGTTATAATATTTAAATGAACTGTTACGCAATCAGAGGTGTGCATCTATATAGTATATCGTAATATTTAATATTTACTTGGATGAATATGTCAAACTGATCCTAAACCATCAACTGTCATTGCCAGTTAAATAATAATTAGCCTGCAAATGGTTAAAAAGTGAAAGTTTATTTGACTTATCAAAATGAAAGCATTATCTTGCACACATGGACTTTATGGCTGCTTATGCAATGTTTGAATATGTAATAAGGTATTGACTGCTTGGTCTAAAACCAGACAAGACACAGACAAAAAAAAGACCCTGGGCGATATGAAAGCTAAGGCATAGAACGAGTCCAAGTTTCTTGGAGCTGTGCTCCGAAGGGAAGATGGAAAAGCAGGAGTCTGGCAGGCTGGCAGGCACTGGGAAGCAGCGTGCTTCCAGACCCTTGAGTTTTGGGACAAGACCTTATAAGAGGAAGCTCAGCGTGGGGTCTTGTAATGATCAGGCATGCCCTTAGCTAAAGATGTTCATTCTGAATGCTGGTCTGGAGGGATGAATACATAAAAAAAAAAAAAGCACATTTGTGGGTAAAGGCTCCATATTGCACAGACACTGAAAAGGCAGCCAGTGGAAAGCAAGCAAGCAAGCTTATTAGGTAGCGGATAGGTCCCGTCTCCATTTGCAAAGTGTGATCTTAGCTCGGGTTAGGGCACTGAGTCAGCTTGTTATTGACCACCGCATACCCCTCTGTCCTTGTCTTATTAAAGAATGGCAGTTCCTGTTTGTTCTACTAATAGGCTCAGATGTTATTCCATTAAAAAAATGAAGGCATGCGATAGGAAATGGACTTGGCACATGGCACAAGGGATTGTTACATGGGATAATGTGTTGCATTTACTCCCTTTTCAAGCACCCAATTGTTAAATGTCAGGGTCAAACAGAAGTTATTTTCTTAGTTGAATTAAATTAAAATGATTCGACTTCTTGCCTGGTGACTCGATCGCTCAAATAACTAAGAACAATTGACAAAAGAAGCCGATTCCTTTAATAAGGAAATAATTAATGAATCACATCAATGGTCTGGTAATTTTCTGAGTTTGATAAAATGCAGGATTTTCTTCTTTTTTTCCCCATCAAAGCTATTTTCATTCTGAGAACTAATTCCACATTGTGGATTAATAAACTGCCAGTTTAATGACCTGATAGCTATTGATTTCACAGAGCTGTTTGAAAACAATGGCTTCGGTTCTGCTCTGCTGATGAAGCGGGCGGAGAGAGAAAGGAGTTTAAAGCCCGACATATTTCACTGATTCCTTGACAAAAATCTTTTAGAAGCCAAATTAAAGGGAATCGGTCTGTGTTGCATCCCGACCCCCATTCCTGTCTAATTCATTTTCGGGGGACTTTTTCTCTAAATGCAAACGACTCATAGAAAACGAGCAGAAATGTGCGATTCACGCCATCCCAAAGGTCCTCAAGTTGCTGCCGCAGCCAATCACGAATGTCCCGGCACTCAGGTGTCAAACCTGTTGCGGCGTCATGTCATAATGTAGCACGTTGCCATGGCTGCATGCCAGCCAGCGTTCCGGGGGTCGAAATCAATGAGTTCCCCTCTAATCATCCCCTTCTGGTTGCTCCAAAGTTCTACGAGCTGCGGCGAGGATCTGGGGCTCTGAGATCAGCTAATCGATCAACGCGGCGATTACTAAAACAAAAACATGCCAAAAGGTATGCCGTATTTTCATCCAGGACAACTGTAACATTCACTGCAGCGATTCCCGGTGCTGATTACAGCAATCATTGCACTTACAACCGTCCGCACAAGTGTATATAGCATGTCATTGTTTTTTTTTAGAAGCACACTTAGCATGCCAAAGAGCTTTTATCAGAATGAGAGTCTTTTCCCTTTATCTACCATCTAGTCTTTAACATCTCCAGAGATGCAATCTTAAGTACCTTGTTCAAACGCCTATCTGAGGATTTTTCACCACAATCTACCATCTAAAGGGTCCCCTTTGAGCTTTATTGCTTATTTTATTGGAGTTTCCACAACTGCTAAAAGTTATGATCATGCACTCTACAACCTACTTTGTCTCTGTTCTCCTCTAGTCATGTTTTATGATAGCTGTAAAATCTAGCAGCAGAAAAAAAAGGCAGATCTCTTCCTAGCTGTAAGACCTAAATGAGCTGATTGATTTTATTGATTGATTGACTGACTGGTTCTCAAACTGCATTGATTAAAGAGAAGCGCTGATCTAGAAGCCCTTGTGAGGTCACATCACAGGTCTCAGATTAGCATTACCGTGAATATTTTTCCTGGAATTATCATCACCGAACTCATTAAAAATAGTTCTATTGAAAGGCCAGTGACAAATTGCCTATATAATCTTGCTGCAACACATTTTTTTTTTTGTGAGCACGAACAACTCCCTCCAAAAACTAGAAAGCAGAGAACCGGGGCTCTAATCAGCGCTGCCATACCCATATACACAACCTGACACTGCTACACTGGCAAGAGTCTGCGTTCTATTCAAGCGAGCTTTATTTTGTAGTAATTGTGCCTCAAACCAGAAAATCATCTCGGATCCTGTCATCTCTCCTCCAATTCATTCTCTATGGTACAGTGTACACAATCATGTAATAGGAGGCAGGGCGAAACTCTTGTATTTCTGCTACAGGAGACATTTAGAAAATGTTCAGGAAAAACAGTTCTAAGACACAGGAATAACATATTTCCTAGCCGGTTTGCTAGAATTGCCCTTTACGTTTCAACCATGGGTTCATTTCACTTCAACGGCCAGCTATGAGGAATCCAATTAATTTGGTGAAAAGTGAGACGAGGTGAAAGGTCCTTAAATGCTTTCATGCTTTTGAAAAACCGGAAGAAACGGGGAAATGTCAACAAGTCAACAAACTTGGGTGGGTGGCTGTAGCGTTGGGAAAATGTATTCCTCTAAGATGCCCACTACTATTCCTTTGACTTCACCCCCACCACCGCCATATGGAGGCTACAATACACCGCTGAAAATTAGACCAAAGACTGTCAATTAGGGTTAAGAGGCCCCCAAATGTGGCAGCGGTTGGCCAGGCGTGCAGTGCAGCGTAGCATAACACCTGAAGGCTAATGGAAATTTACATCCCTGCTTCGGTAGAGCCACGGACCGGGGGCCACACTGGCAGTCAAGTGGAGTGGAGCCCGGAGGGGGTGGGAGGAGGCCCATTCCTCCAGGCGTCGTCTCCAATTAGCCGGGCCATGCGGCGGGCCCTCTGTTTGTTCCCCATTAAAATGTTAATCAAATGGAACAGCAACCTGCCTGTGGTCAGCATATCCTTACAGCAGAGCCTTCCAAATTTAATTAAAAAATCTGCATGCTTTACCGTTGTGTCAGTGTCTCCCCCAATGCTTCGACAGGAACTGTACTTTGGTAACCCGAGTTCTAGCAGCGAGTGAGTTTACATAAAAATGGGTCGAACTTCAAAAAGGCTTTGTTACCTTTTTTGAGCGCTTTTAAAACAATTTTGGATAAAGAATCAATGACAGTTTCTTTATAAAAATTGCCATTTCGGTTTGCAGCTTTTTCAAGACGTGTTGCCACCTAGATTCTTCTTTGGCCTTCGCGGGGTGGGGCGCGCAGACCTGAGAAGGTGCTGCGTTACCTTCTTTTTTGGTGCTATCAATTCAGCATCCCGGGAAAAAAATGATTGGGTTTCCCTGGTAATCAGTATAAAAGAGAGGAAGGGGCATGACACAAGGTCTTATTCCTTCACCTAACCTCACCTGTTGTCTTGTTAATGATGACGACTACTGCATCAAAGCCCCAAAAGACCTCAAGTCTCCTCAAGTCTCTCCGGCTATTTCACCTCAAGCAACTCAGAACTATAAACCATTAGAACTTGAATCCACTGCCACAGTGTTGGAGCTACACTGTGGCCCCAATAGAGGCGGTTTTGTGGATCTGATATGCAGCTCTTTTATCTCTGTAGGTGCCCTGGCGCATCAGTCAGCAACAGTAAGTAAACAGGACAGGGACATAGCGGCCAGCACTATCCTGAGAGCCATCCTCTCCACGATGTTCCTCAGTCACATCTCGTCTCTCTTGCTTGCCTGGAACCACTGCAGCTTAACAAGCAAATGTAAAGCAATAATTTGCCACATTTTCATATACATAAATGTCCATTTTGCTACTCTCTATCGCTGATTGATATAACACAACAGGGATTCAGCCTGTAGCCAGTCGGAATAGATAGAAGAAGAACTGGGTAGTTAGCATGGGCAGCGGTAGCCACCGTGGCTGAACAGACAAAGAAAAGAGCGCCACCTACAGAAACTCCATCAACAGAAAATCCAAGGAGAAAGTCCAGTCAGTACTGGACACACTGTTTGATTGACAGGTGATCTCTGGGAAGTGCAGTGCAGAAACACCACAGGGATGAGTGCTGAGCACCAAAGACGGAGACAAAAGAAAACCCAAACACTATAAAATGAACATAATGCATGTGGGATCAGCTACATTAAATATGCTATTTCATGGGATACACATGATCAAGTGGAACGCTTACGTGTGTCATCAGTGAATTACTGATTGCATCGCGACAGCATCAAAGCCTTACCTCTCAATACATAATTACTCAACCACAATGAGAATAACAAAGGATTCCATCATTACTCTCTCTCTGCGGAGTATTCAGAAATGGAATTGCGTAGGTGAGTTTATTGTAATGCTTTTTTATTTATTTTTTTACTAATGGAGGATTTTATTATAAATCCGTCCAGAGCCAATAGTAACAAATAGAATGGCAGCTGCCTTTTCGTGAAACGGAAGTCCTGCTTCCTGCAATCCATGGTGTTAGAATTAAATGCATCTCTATTCTTTGAATTTATCTCCAAACTGGGTCTCCTTGGGGCTTGTTTTCAATGAGCATTCTCAGCAAATCTCCCCCAAAAAAACAAGATCAAGTTTGGCCTACAGTCATACCCATGACCCATATTACCTGATTTGAATCTTTTATTTGCCTGCACCTGTTTCCACACCACAAAGCGGGCACATTCACTGATACATGATTCTTTGATTCGTTATCGTACTTGACTCACTGTTGATGCTCGCCCACCTCTTCCCTTTTCAAATTCCCTTCAATCACCTGAATAGAGTGGCTGTTAGGGCAGTGCGGCAGCGAGGGAACGAGCGGGCGACGAGTGGATGAATAAATGTCCCTGGAAATCCCCGAGTGACAACAACTGTGTCACCGCGTGGCATGCTCGGTTGTCCGCTAGTCCTCTGCCCTCTTTCTCTTCCCCTCTGCCTCTGCCTGAGGTCAGTGCTAGGCAACCCGCAGAGATGAAAGCTTGGCTGCAGATTGCATCAGTCTTTTCTTAGGCCAGACTTGGCGCTGAACCCTCAAATCTTCGGCTGAGCCACCGGTCACAAAGTGGCTTTAATATTGGATCGATACTAGGCTCTTGAGCGAGGGGAAAACCCCAACTGTTGTTATTAAAGCTTTTCATTATTCTCTCAGCATAGTGAATTTTTAAAGACCTCTTTAAGGCTAATTTCCCAGTAGCTCAGACCACATAAGTTCACGTCGCTTCCAGGGAGTCTTAGTGAGGGTGAAGGAAGAAACTAAGCCACTACTGTGTAAAACATAGTAGATCGATTTGATTAGGATTCATAATCTCATGCAATCAATAGAATTCTGAAATAGATATTAACTTGAGAAGGACACTAGTCCGACTCAATTGAGGTTGAGGACTCGATATCGTCAGTGTTTATTGGTAGAACTTTATTAGCGTGTCTTTATTGTTCAATTAATTAAGCAGCCTGCACTAACATACAGCCAATGGCATGAAACTAAGCAAGTAAAAGCAATATATTATTATATAATTGTTAATGGGGTGTAGTGGCAATTGAAGAAGTGTGACTTCCAACCACTGCTGAATTACGATCATTGTAATTACAATTTGGTCTTACCACTGAAAGTAGTAAGAGTAGTGCTCTTATCCTGCCATGCAGTATATTGGCATGCCAGCATAAGAGCTCTACTAAATGGTACTTTTGTAATTCTTGCATGCATTTACAAAAAAGTACTTGATTGGAAGTTTGTGGCATGCAATATAATATGCTGTGAAGCAGTCGTAAAACGTTCATCAAAATTAATATGAAAATGTAATTCTATCACCAACCCTATAATTACCGGACCCTGGGGGCCCCGGGCCTATAAGAGAAAATGTCCTTAACTGAGTCACTCTACATAGAAAAGAATGGCAGCGGCTGCCACTCACCCACACATGCCATGCAGACCAAGGTGAGCCTACGCCAAGTTGAGGTCCATGATAGATCTAAAGTCAAAGTGCAAAGTTTCTTTACACTTTGTACATTTAAATTGATTATTTTCAGCAGCCATGGTGTACTTAGATAAGTATACGCCCACGGTGCGGGTGACCTGAGTTCAATGCCCGGGCCAATGGGGTTTCTTGATATGTGGTATTTTTGGTTTTAAGTCAATTGTGGGGACAGGGTCCCGCACTAACCAGGCATAGGAAAGGTTAAGGATGGTTAAGGAAGCTGCATAGTTCACCTTCATTGGGGTTTCTTGGGGTGAAATTTTCAATGAATCTGACCATGCAATACACCATTTGCAAGCGTGGAATCTCGCGATTCTATGAATGGACGTCATTTTACGATCGATGTTACAGCAACAACGATCCAAACTTTTTTAACACCAGTGCACACTCAAAACAGCCACGGTTTCTTCTAGACGGCTTCTTGACCTCTTTGTGTAGTATCAGATCAGCCCCATGACAATAAATCCAATCAGAGCCACCGACGCTGACGAAGAATCAACATGGTTGATAAAGAACCTTCTACTCACCCACACGGCTTTACGGACAGAGTCACATCTGCACCGGCAAAAACAAAACTTGTTAACTTTACTTTAATAATGAGAATTTAACTTACAATGCCAAAAGCTAAACAGAAGACTTATTTTACTGTGGAAGGAGATAACTCACTCTTCTGTGTGATGCATCACAGCAGGAGGGCGCTCCTGCTGTGTGATGCAGGAAAATAATGGTTTTCTAGTACCTAAATTGTTTTGGTATGGTGTTCAGTGACATAAAAATCTTTTAGATAACATTGAATACCATTGGACCCATAGATACCTGGATAGGTATTTTTTGTAGATAGTCTTCTACACCTTTACAGTCCCATAATAGCCTATCATTTGGTTACCAAGTGTCCTTTTAGAGTCTCAAAATGGCCTTTTTGGAAATCCGCCTAGACACAGCCGTAGAAAAGAAAAACAGTGCAAATGCTCGTTTTTGGTGGTATTATTCTAAACTTATTCTAAACTAGAGCTCTGCCGAGTGTTGAGTTGAGAAGAAAGAACCACAGACAGTTATTTATACTTATATTATTTATAAAATGTTTTAGGCGAGAGAAAAAAAAACTTCAATTTCCACTGTGTTTGATCTTATGTAACTCTGCTCCGGTAATACTTAATAATAATTGTGGCACCTAGAGAACAAACTACGAGGGCTTACCTTTAAGAAGAGACCATGATTATGCATGTGGTCAAAGGGGTTCCAGAGCAATAACCATTTTATTTTGGGGTATGTCATTTTAGGCCGTGTGTTCAGAAATGAGGGGTGAATAACAACAGAGGCCAATTATTTTGTATTTTTATGAAACTCTAAAAATATAAATGAATATATGCATATTTGCTTCAGTGGATCTCTTAGTTACAAAACATTGTGCTGGTGAAGCAGTTTTGTATTTACAGAAGTGGGCTATTAATAAAGTCGCCCATTTCACTCAACAAGAACATAATCATATAAAAAATAAAAGTTGACTAATAAATTGACACCACTAGTCATTTTCAAGGTCCGGCACCAACTGCATTGCTAGTCTTGTCTTAACCTAAACATAAACATTGGTGTGACAAATAACTTTTAGTTTGTAAATAAAAATAGCAAATACTTTTACTTAAATACAATTATCAATTAATTTTCACCAGAATGTAAATCAAGGCATTTGCACTTTTACTTGTGTGGCTCTTCCACCACTGTTTAGACAAACGTTTGAGATACTTGATTTGAGAAATGCATCATTGGTAGTTGTAAACACATCAAGACAAATTCATGGCATGTATGGTTCAATTTAAAGTTGCACTAGGTAACGTTGCACGTTGGTGCTACCAAGTGACAGTGGATGATAACTGTTTTTGGAAAGTTTGAAGGACTTCATTACCAGGAAATCCTGTAAATTTGGTAGCAGGTGGTTTGGTGAGCCCAACTTTCTCTGGACAGAGTGCTCGCCTGCTGCTGTTCAGTATGAAGTGTTGTATTTAGCTCTTAAGTTTTGATTGGTCACTTCCAGTGCACTCAGACGATTTCCTGCCAGTGTCCATACCCAATACCTGTAATTGAATTGGGCAAATAGGGCAAATCTACAGTTCAGTTATGGGGAATGGGACTGTTGCAGCCCCACTTTCTAAATTACACTGATGTTGTATACTTACATAAACAATATTGCTTAGTGCTGCTTTAAACCAGTCATATTACAATAGCATTCAAAAATATCTATACGTGTTAGTGTTTGCATTATAACTTACATTTTAGCCAGATACCAGAAGTGATTTCATCATTTGTTTAATTTCCCAGGGTAACATGCTCACCTATAAACCCCCGTCCAACCTGATATGCATGAGGATGTCACGCGAGCACAAGCATGCATACGTGTCAGTCAAGTGAGAGAGTCAGAGTCAGCCAGTATAATATCTGTGATCACTCCCCCTGTGTTTGGGCTCCCAATATGCACCACTCTCCCCCCTGAGCCTAATGCCATGTGGCAGTGCTGGCACCTCTCTGTCCAAAAGGATCCATCATTTCAGACACACATACACACATACACAAAGCCTCGAGTCTTGCATAAATTCATTTGATGTGGGAGTTATTGAGAGTTATAGAATTTGAATCTATCCAAGTGTTGACGTCTGGAGGACAGTTATTCCGTGTGGTATTAAATGCAGCTCAGTGAAATGATGACAATAATAATAATCAAAAATAACGTGACGTAAATTGTCACTGAGGAATTCAAATCAAAACAACGTATTGCAACCAAATATACAATGAGCTGAAGACTAGTGGAAAGAATGTGCTGTTGCTGAAATGCCCCTTTACCAATGACACATTTCAATATTAATAAGATTAGCAAGCCTTTTCTTAAAAAGGGAGATAAAATATCAGTTCCTACCTGTTGTGCACTACCTAAAAGAAGCAACATTAAGTCACTAGAGACTGATTAGCACTAGAAAGTAAAGGGCACTAGGGGATTGAAAGTTAAGACTGAAATTACTGCAGTATTGTGCTGGAAATTTGAGTTTTAAATACCCACGTTTATGAAAAATTAACTTGAAGTAGAAATATAGATTGTTTATACACTTAGATTATGTCAGACAGTTCCCCTTGGTGTTGATACCCATAAATGTGAACAACCATCATAAAGAATTAATGCTAGAACGTCCTGGCACTTCTGGGCATCGGCGTTGGCTGCAGCGTGGGGTTCAAAAGCTTTGCCAGCGTTAATACCTGGAACACAATTACACACATCAAATAAACAACATGGCATTCTTATCTAATAAGTTACTTCTTACTCCCAGAAAATAGCACAAACCAAGCTAACTAGACCAAACGTTATGCTAGTTAGCCTTACAGTCGCTAGTGCTAATGCTGTTGTCACCTTATTGGCGCTAGTGCCAATGCTGTTATCGCTACCCTTATTGTTGGTAGTGCAAATGCAGTTATCGCTAGAACGTATTGTCGGTAGTGCTAATGCAGTTATCGCTAGCCTTATTGTCGGTAGTGCGAATACTGTTATCGATAGCCTTATTGTCACTTATTTTCCCCAACAAATTGTAGGCTCTGTCTCCTACCAGACATAACTAAGAGTGGTATCATTGTGCATTGAACTGGAAGGATTTTATTTGCAAAGTTTCTTTTGTGATCACCTTCATCTGAAATGTTTCTCCTTAAACCCCCTTAGGAGCAACGAGGAGATAACAGAGAGAGAAAGGGTTCATGAGACTTTATGAGATCAATGTGAAGATGCTACCATGACATATATAATGACATATATAATGATAATCAGCTCCTACTATATGGCTGTTGGCTCCATGGCTTTAATAGGAAAATGCAACAGTTTTCTTTGAGATCTTTCTCTAATCTCACGGTGTCATATTTAGTAGAGTTAAATGAAACTCATTTCAGATCATTTGGAGATCTGTTGCTGTGATCAGAGTGAGATGTTAAGTGGTTGTTTCTCTAGAGTTGAATTTCAGAAATAGGAGAAAATGCCTTTAGTCTCAACTTCTTATTAAAAAGAGCTCCTTTGTGTCTAGGAGACATAAAAGGTAGAAATATGAGATCTCTTCTTGGATTGTGCTTTTCTATGGGATGTACAGAAAACTCTGTAATTGAACTTGAATGCTAATGGAGGGAAAATGGACTCTCACCAATTTTGGAAGTGGAAGAGTACTGACGAGACGGCAGATGCAATGAAATCACAACACAATCAACAGTCACTGCACTCTGACTTTGTAGTCAGAAAAAGAAGAAGAAAATGCCTCATTTCCCTCAAGCTCATTTCACCAGGAAAACAGCTGTTGTTTTGGAGAGAATCTTAACCACACAATTTGAAGGGTCATTTTGATACTTATTGAAATAGTTAAGCCTTACCCGCACCTCACTTATGTGTCTTAAAGTCATTTGATGAAAGCCATGAGAAATTTAGGAATTTCATTTCAGTTGGTTAACTGTATGGCAGTCCTTGAAGTAAGTCAATGTGACTTATGACAGTATACACCATTTTTTCAGTGTTCAGAAGAGAAATACGTTCTCTATAGTGACACGGTAGCCAATTATGTGAAAGTTATTTAACTTAACTCCAAAAGATATTCAACATCAGAGCTTTATGTCTTATTATCTAGTCTATTTTGTGGCTTGTTCCTTTACTCACTGTTAGAGTTTTCACACATATTCCATTGTTCACTGCAGCTTGCAATGCTTGGGAAAGAATTGCAGCAGTTAGCAGAGTGGATCAGCTCTGAAAATGGATTGTATCTCTCCTCTCTCTCTCTTTAAGACAATAGCCCAAATCCAATGGAGGTTATACGCTTTGGCTCATTGGGTATAAGTTTTTAGAGCAGCTTAGCCATGCATTTCTTTATCATCTCACCCTCTTACGTCAGCTCGTACGGGCAAGGGCAGCCAAATGCTGCACATCAACGCGTACCCCATGGGCAAAATCTGTCACCTAAGTGCCAAAGCTGGCCCGAGCTATGTGGCTGAAAATTAAAAGACCTGATATAGTGAGAATGTGCTGACTCCCGAGTTAAAAATCAAATGCAATTTTCACAGCTCGGGTTCACCTGATACTTCTAAAACCTGCCAGGATCGATGCTGTTTTATGAGGATGCAGAGCTGCAGAGGAGAGGATTAAAAGGAATTTCCACCCTAAATTTAGAAGTTGCACATTTCAGAACGTGCTGAATCCACAGTCCAGCCTCTAAAACTGTAAAAAAAAATAGTATATGGGATACATATTGTAATTCTTGCTCAGGGCAAAGCAATACACCTTTTAAAATGAGACTTTAAGAACAAAGCATAACATATCAATCTTGTTTTATGCTCCATGTATTCAAACAACAATCTGCCTGATCTGCATCATTTGATTAAGAGCATGTACAGTCATTTGCATGCTGCTTCGGCTTGATTATTTTCCTTCCCATCCGTCTCTCTTTTTTCCCCTCTTCCCTCCACTATCTCTTCTCTCTTGACTGTAGTTGCCCATAGGTATTTATGTACAGGCAATTTGTTGCAATCAGCATTCGAGGAAGCGGTGAAACATCCCGACCAAAAAAATGTTGCTCAATCATCCGAAATGTCTTCTAAATCATTTCTAGCATCATGTTGCAAGATTTCGGGGCTGCATCGCATTGAAAAATGGGGGATTTTCAGTCATATTTCCACCGTGTTACATCATAATCTTCTAATTTTCACAGATCGACTGGTATGCCCACTGGTTCACCAAAAGCCAGTTTAGATAAGGACCAGATAAGGGTGCTCCAGATAAGGAATGCAGTTTAGGGGATGCAGACACTGAGGGAAAAAAAAAAAGCGTAGCCTCCGTCTTGATTTGTACAGTTTATGTACAGTTTATATTTGCAAAGCGAACCTCGTGCCGTTCCACTGGTGAGACGCTACAGCCTTGAGGAGCTCATCAGTACCTCAGTGCCCTGTGATTTTTTCCTTCTCTTGTCTTATTATCAACTGTGCATAGTAATATATCGCCATTTTGCAGGTGTTGCATTGTGCAGGACACTGTTGGAAATATGATCTGATGGATGGTGGAATATGCACGGGTCCAGTCCCTCTCTGGAAATAGCTTGCACTGTCCGCGTCCATCGACCTCTGATGGACACTCGTGTGCAAAAGTCTCGGTGCTTTATCACGCCTTGAGAAATTTGTAAATGTGAAATCTGTATTTCTTTGTGCATTTTACTCTGCAAAGTGACAAAATGTAAGAGCGTGTAAAAAACATTGTTATTTTAGCGTTGACTGGCTGGGAGCACGTAAAACGCAGCGGGCGAAGGTACGAGGGGAGCGCGCTTGTCTTGCATCAGTCGAGTCCTTGCCCGTAGTCACCAGGTAGTTTTTCAAACACTCCTGTCTAGGCTTTGAAAGTTGTGCGAGGTTCACCGCCAGCACTCTAAAGAAATGGAAATGAGCGACAACAGAGCAGCATACTAATCGCTCCGCTGTTGTGTCTTGATAAATGTTTTAAAAGTTCTGTCATTAAACGAGTATGAGTATGAACACTATTTTAGATTGAGGATATTGAGTTCTATTATTATCAATAGAAATTTGCCTTGTACAGAATGAAACTATAGGCCCCTGAAATTACTCAAAAGTGAGTGATGATTTGGTGCGCGAGACAGTAATAACATGAACTGCCGTTTACCCCGGAGCTGAACATTTCAACATTAATGCTTCAAGGTCCTAAACATTTGTCCTCGACCTGAATAACTAGAACATCTCCTACGTTCAATAGATGCTCATCCTCAAAAATCTCACCTTTCGCTCTCGGAAGTTTATTTAAAGTCAGAAGGAAACAGCATTTAAACAGGGTGGGATATACGCTGTTTTCTAGGAAGTAAAGGAAATGGTATTTTAAATTACATTACATTACATTACAGTCATTTAGCAGACGCTTTTATCCAAAGCGACTTACAATAAGTGCATTCAAGGTAGGTAGGTAAGAGAACTACTAGTCACCAGAAATTGTAAGTGCATTTCCTTCCTAAACAAGCATCTAAGAGCATAACCAGTGCTAGGGTAAAAGTGCAATAAGTTAGCTACCTACTTTTTAATTAAACAATGAGACAAATAAGTAAATCAAATAAACAAAAAATACAAAAATACAAGAAAATATATTTTACATTTTTTATGGGGGGGGGCTTTTATTGTTAAATAGGCGCTTTTATTGTTAAATCGGTGCACATTAGGATATGGGGAATTGGCTGGCGTGGTGGAAAAGTCATTTTTATCTCATTGTGATTTTAACACAACCATAGCAGCGAAAAGCGATGCTTGCAAAAGCCATATGACCCCTTGGCCCTTGTTAATTACTCCAAAGAATAATTTCAGTTAGATGCCCATTTGTTCCACCTTCCTCTTTCTCGGAAAAAAAAAACACATCTTGATTAATGCGTCAAGCAAGGGCACTGTCATCGTTACTTCATATGGCATCTTTTTCATATGGTGCTTAGGGGGAGGGGAAGGATTGGAGGCCACGCTAAATCTATTGTGAGAATTCCTGCAGTTAATTGGCAAAAATGACGTACCTAATTTGCTCATTTGCAGTCTCTATTAGCATAGCAGCCCCACTCCTAAATTAAGGTTTCGTGCAGACCTTCAGTCACTCATTTCCCTTTTCATCCCATTTCTTTTTCTTTTTTTTTCTCGCATTGCAATTACTCTCTTCATTCTGTCAGAATTTGACTGAGGAGTAAATTGGCCTGCAGATTCACAGTGCACAAATGGAATGAAAAGCTCACCGAATTCCAGCTAATGTGCGCACGTTAATGGAAAAGGCAATCAAAAACGTGTCCACTGTCCCCGTCTGCCTTTCATCGTCATTTTCTTATTACAATCTGACGAACCCACCTCTGCACGTTTATATGTAACAGCGTCAAGGCCTATTTGCACAATGCTAGTATTATGTTGGGGTCCACACATAATTAGTGAATTACTACCCAACGTGTGTGCATGCGAAAAGAAATGCTGAAATCACAGGTGTGCTTATTACATTTTTTATTTTATTTAGTGAGTTTATTTGACAGGGGGGATGCACAAATGTGTAAATGTGCCAGATGTAGCCATGAGGCTAATTTCTGCAGTCCCCAGGCAGGATGATGGATTCAAAGAAAACAGTAGTACATGCAATACAAATAATAGCACTGACATGTTAGTTAAAAAAATGAACCAATTGAATACAGGTACATAAAAGCAAGGGTGCACATAAAAGCATGTAAGACCAATCCATCCTCAGCACAGGAAACAACACGCAAGCAACATACATCACACACAGCATCCCCTGCATCATTTGACAAATAAGCGCCGGCATCACTTTTCAATTTGTCACTTCCTGGTTTTAAAAAAGCAAAACGTGAGGGTTGCAAATTACAGTAATGGTGGATTAAAATCACCGGGCGTCCCTGGGTGATGTCAGCCCTTTAGAAGTAACAGCGCAGGCGAGCTCGTGGAGGAAAAGCCCAGGGAACAACACGCCACACATGAGCTGTTCTGAAACAGCGGTGCTCCTTCCCAACACCCTCCACCCAGGCAGATTGTGAGGCTGACGCCGGTTGCTGCTGTACGGCCTCCTACACCGCTGAGGATTGTTTAATGAAGCAAGGGCAGGCTCGCTGACAAGCATGGTTAGTGGGAAACTGACAAGCGTGGTTATGACATGTCTTGTCTTACCTACCTTGTGGGAGACGAGGACAAGTCTTCTTCTTCTTCACATGTGTGTGTGTGTGTGCGAGCACTGCACGCGTGATTCCGTGTTTGTGTTAAGTTCTGGAAAGGGAATGACAAGGGAGGGGGAGGATTGGGAAGACCGCTGCGCTGTTTTTTTTTTACGAGTCTTGACATTTCTATCCGAGGAAGCCCGGTCCATAACGGGTCAGGTGTGTCAGGGCGAGTGGTGGTCTGAGTCCACATCTCAAGAGGACGTGTTACTTCACCTGCCCGAGTGACCCCCCCCCGCTGACGCCCCAAAGCAACTCACAGCGAAAGGCCGCGGCACAAAAGCCTTCCCGTGGTTTGGTCATTTCACGCCAAATATTTATTTCTACATGGGAATTGTAGTTATTTATGGGTGTTTATTATATAACTTGAAATTGATATAAAAAAACATCTATGTGACTATAACTCGTGCACCTTTTCATTCAATGCATTTTGATTGTGAACACGATTGGACGATCAATTGGTTTGGTAACTCCATCAAGCCATTGGAGTAATTTTAACCATTACCTTGACGTACTTTCAAAGATAGCCAGGTGGAGTCTAAAATAAAACCCCAGCAAAAAAACATTGAGATGCAAAAAGATTAGGAAGAGCACCTGTTATAGATTAGAACTTAAAGCTGCTCTAGGCAGCGGTTTGAAACTTCAATAAGTCCTGTAACATGAAGGGATGCTGAAGGGACGAGAGAGGCAAAAAGATCTAACGTCGGTGAGTCCAGGTTTCTCTGCACGGAACGCTCACTGCTGTTTAGGAGACAGTTTAGTATTTCACTCTTGAGTTCAGTTTTGTCCCTTCCTGTGGGCGGAGAAGATTTCCTGGCAGTGAACACACCGTAGGCGCAGTTTGAAATATCAACCGGCGCGAGGAACGTCTGCAATTGAGGTTAACTCTCCATTATTGATAGGCCCTGGCCCCTTGTATTCCGTGACTGTTAATAAATACAAACTTATCATACACAGAGGCCATATCCAAAAGTGCATTTCCTTTTAAGAAAACTCAACGGAGCAATTTGGCATTGTTCCAACTAAAGCGTTCTCCAATAACTTATTTTCTAAAATTGCCCACACCAGACGGAAGTGGCATTCACCGCCTCGGTTTTCAACACAGTGAATGTCTTACCTAGTGCAGGAAGAAGCTGTCATAAATAGACCCGATTCTCTTTTATTAAACCATCAACAACCAATGTTTGAGGAAATCACTCCATTGCCTGTTTCCCCATTCTATCTATCTATCTATCTATCTATCTATCTATTCACTGACGTCTTGTTAATCAGAATATTAGGCAAAGCTAAACTCACTCATTGGACATCCCACTATCCCACTTCCGACAAGCATGGGAAGAGTAGACCACCAAATTGATGCTGTGGTGTCACTTTGGACTTGAATACTAACTTTAACCCCTGATCTTTTTCTCTGCAGAACGGATGAAAAACGTAGGCCACATGTTTACTCATGACGTGCCGGTAGAACTCTCCCCAAGTTATCTCCGTCTTGCGGCCCCGGTCTAATTCCTGGCCTCCTCCGGCACGGCAAACGGGCCGTTTACTGCCGCGGTAAACCTGTTGAACTTTATCGCCTCCGGAGGGTCGTTTCACACACTCCGCTCCTCGAACCCGCTACCTAGGTGTGGAGGTGAGAACGGAGATAGCGGTGGTACATTAGCGCTGATAAGGTCGGCCTGTCAACAGTAGAGTAGGCCATAATCTTCCCCGACTTGACCTTTCCAACGTAGATTAACTCCATTAACCATTCAGGAGAGCTCCACAGATGAGCAACCTGTCACCACTGCGCCGCTCCAATATTTTCTAGCACTGAGGAAGGAAATGGGATTGCATACATATATATATATGTATGTATATAAATATATAAATAAATGCATGAGTACAGAGATTCAGGAATGAAAAGCCCTTGAGCGTTGTGGCTCTCTGGCAGGCAGAAATAATGCAGTCACACTGATTGTGCAGAGGCCTCACCCTAAGGTGCACCCCGATGTGATTCATGTGTCACAACGAGTCTGTGTGATTTCCACTACATCGGCGGAAGGGCTTAAATTTACCCGATTCCTTCCCCCGCGTTCGTGCACCTGTGACTCACGGGGGGGGGAAACCGTCGAGCGGTTCCGGGGAGAAGATGAGGGGGGGGGGGGGAAATGTTGCATCTCGGGAAATTGTATCGGGAGTATCGGGAAGCGTCGTCTCGGCGCCGTCCATCTCCGCGCCCGCTTTGACAAACCAATTGTGGAAGAAAATACTATGTACCTATGTTATCTTTGCAATACTGTATGGAATACTGTTGGAATGCTGAATAGCCTTGTTAAGAAATACTGCAGAAGCATAATGCTTCCTTTATGCTCTTCAATCAGTAGTTTCAGGGCCCCTTTTGACATCACAAATTTACTCCTAGTTCTTCCTGATCCCTATCAGGTAGCTGGGTATCCTTGAACTGGCTGGTCTGTCTGAAACTGTCACAGTTCTCCAGAAGTGTGAGAGTTACAGCCAATTAGATCATTAAGGGTTACCAAGCTGGAACCTGAGAAGTTACACCTCTTTGTGTGTTAACCACACTCTCCCTATAAAGGTTGTGCACACTGAACATATTGTTGAAGGCTTGCATAACACTTGCTGTGTATGTATCTCTTCCCATGATAAGACTTTTATATTAATGACACTTGATGCAAGAGAGGAGAATTTATTCAACACCAATGAAACGTTTCCTCGGCGACTACAACACATTAGGACGCTCTGATTTTTTCTTTTCAGAATTATGACGCACTGCCATACAAACGCAACGATATACAAAGCCAATATGTCAGTGCGAGTAATGGAAAATAGATAGGCATTCTGGGGTGATATTGTTGGCTTAATTTGTCGGATGATTGGGTCATGCTCTTTTCATTCGCCGCTCTTGACTACCTCCTGCTTGAATTTCTTTTTACATTGCGTTGCGTGTCTCCTGTTCAATTTTAAAGCCCCCAAACGTCTCCCTTTCCCTTTTCACTGTCAGTCTGTCTGCGTCCCCCCCCCTCCCCCCCCCGCGGTCCAACACTAAAATGCCTTGGCTGCCTTGTCCCGTTAACGAGATGGGACTCGCTACTTTTTACCGGTGTCTCAACCCGGCATTCGTGTCATAATGGCAATTACCACCTGTCACGTTTATTTGAGACAGCCGGCGCTCTCTCCGGACCTCCGACTCACGTGTTTACCTCATTTCCAAGGGGTCGTGAATGGCGTTGGCAAGGGGCCTATGTGGTTTCTCACAGACATGGTTTTTCTTTTCTCTCTCGCACCATTCCACTTGCTACAAACTGCCTGCCGTCTTATTTACTTCAAAGATAACGGGGGCTGCTGTAGCAAGGCGGATTGGAAAATGGCCGCTTCGTTAAACGCACTCAACTTGGCCTCGTTTTTAGGCAGTAGTGGAGCACTTTCTAAAGTTGGGAAAAGTTTTTTTTTTTTTCGGGGGGTGGGGGGAAGTGGTGCGATTTCACGCTCAAGTTGGTTGACTGGCTCCGCTGCCAAAGCCAGTGTGAGCAAGTTCTCTATTTGTCGCAGTGAAACAAAATACACAGAAAGCCGGTGCTACAAGCATGCATGCGTCTGCTGGTTCATGCGACGTACATCTATTTTATGATGGAAACAAAATGCTACACATCATCAGCAGCTGAATGCGGCATCTGACAACCTGCTTTTCCATATTATCAGCACAAATTTCAGTTGAGGCAGCATTTTTTTTTGCCACAAAAAAAAAGAATTGTGTAAACACCCACCGTGTGTATATGTGTACGGGCGTGCATGCATGCATGTGTGTGCGTACATGTTTATGCATGTGTTTCCAGACTTGCTGCGATGGGCAATAGTTCACAGGGAGTCTAGGCAATCTAAAAAGCTGGAGAGTGGCCTTTGGCAGTGCCACAGGGCAATATTCCCCTTAAGGACATGAGAGAGAACAGAGGAGCATGCAGGAAGAGAAAGACTAGCACAAGGGGAGTAGATAGAGGAGCCGTGAAAGAGGGGGAATGGGAGACGAGAAGAGCGAGGGGAATAGAGAGAGGGAGGGTGTTTGTTTTTTTACCTGCAGCCTCGACTCTCCTCGTCGTAGCCCTCTTCCTCCTCCTCCTCCTCCCTTTCAGCAAACGCCGGCGCTCCCGAGTTGACAGCTGAGGTCAGACAAAAAGACCCGGCAAAAAAGCCCTCTGGCATTCTCACCGCACGCTGCCCGTCAAAAAGGCCCACGGAATAAACAAAAACATGAATGAAACAGTGAAAAATAGAAATAAGCTAAGGCTGGAGGAACGGGGCGGGGGGAGCGAGACAGCGGGTCAAGACTAGATGTTTGTTGTAACGGCTGATTCCATTAGCTTCCATTGTTGGCGTATGGGTTTTCATCTGCCGAAATTTGATAAAAAAAAATGTTTAGAGGATGCTGAGGGTGAGGGCAGAAGATAGAACTGAATGTACCCAACTAAGTTTCTGAGAAGTTGGCGGTGGATTGTATTTTACAGTTTACCAAAGTCATTTTTCTTCTTTTCTCACCACCTCTTTATGTGTGTGTGTGTGTGTGTGTGAGTTCATTCTTTTCATGTTTGGTGGATACAAGTAAATGGAGCTACAGCCACAAGTTATATAGAGTGTTTTGAATTTGAATCCGCTCGCTTGTGGTTCGTCCAACATGTCCCGACTAACCAATCAGCGGGGGTAAATAAAAGCCCCTCGCAGTAACATTGATCTAGGATGCTTCTGTGTTGAAAACACATGAATAAAAACGGGGGAAAAACGTGAAGCGTTTCTCAGAATCGTCCCACCCAGCATTATAATAGACCCTTAATCTGCTTCCAGAGCATGCCGATAAGAAGTGAAGTGTTGTCATCGAAGAGTAACAAGCACCCACACCCTCGCCTTGAATCCTGGGTAATCAGATTGTAATCGGGTAGCTCAAAAAAGGCGGTCAGAGACGCATTTGGTCAACGTTAATGCAAACAAACAGGCAGCAGGAAGCTTGAAAAAAAGGTCTTTACTGTCAATTTTTATTCCGCATGAGAGGAAGTAACTTGCGTGATATGGTGAGGGAAAGAGAAATTGGATTTGTATACCGGTCACGCATTTCAAAACCTTCATGGTTTGAGGCAGGAAGTGTATTGTTAGTACCGCCTTCCTCCCCCCCACACCCCCAACATTGCTGTACGTTTAGCTTCACTGTACTTTCTTTTTTTTTTTGCCTCACCACTAGCCACGCCCACATGACCCGTTCACAACAAATGGTATACGCCCCCAAAGCATCACTTAAAAAACAATTTCAGGCAAATATTTCAGACTGATCATGTATAATATATTGTATTTATTTATTTTTTGTAATTTTTTTGTGATGTCAAACAGTTGCATATTGCAGCTTTAATGCCAGCGGTAAATAATCCAGCTACAGCTAGACATGCGGATATGAGATGCATGTTAGTGCCAGGTGGAAAGCCGATCTCCGATGGCCTCTGTCGCTCAGAAGATTACTAGAGTACCTAAACCTCACTTTTGGCTACGGGCCTTTGAACGCATCGCATGCTTCCAGTAACATGATGTACATCCCCCCCAGCTACCGTCTGCCAGCCGTGTGACCTCTTTCTTACCCCGCCGCAGCCTGACTGCCTCAGCCTGCCGACAAGACCGCACACACGGGGCTAGATCCACCATATCCGGAACATATCGATGCTCAGTGGTGTAATGCAATAGCAACCCCACTCCCCTACAAATAGCCGTCCTTCATCGACTTGTCGAGCTTTCAACACCGGACATATTTCAATCCTTAATGTCACAAAAATGACGTTTGAGGGCATTTCAATGAGTCCTCTCCTTAATCTTAAAGGCGTTTTAATTCTTTTTTTTGCGTGATTTGAATGTTATATATTACGTGAAAATGTGAAGTGTGGATTGTTATTTTCAAGGCTTGCCATGATAAATTTGGGAGTACGTGCAGCGACCATACTCGGTGGCAATATCCGGTTGATGCATCAGTAAGACCGCTGCAAATGGCCTAAACACAAGAAAGGCTTTCTGTTTCCTCCCCGGTGCTCTCCAGACAACATCCCTTTTCGTCCATCGCCATCGTCTTATCAGTCAGAGATGACGGATACCACAGGACCATCAGTCACAGCAGGTTTCGGATGGATGTGCGAATCCGCGGCTGCCGTAGCGGTTGGAAGCGGTTGAGTTTGCTTCCAAAGAGTCTATTACAAACTAACAGGATTTTTGTTTGCCCCTCATCCAACCATTGCAGGGAAGCCTGGGATTTTGTAGGAGTGATTTGAAATCAGGACGATGTGCAACGGATGCAACGGAAACATTTCGATTTCTTTTTAGTGGATTGGGGGTAATGACCCCCAGTGACTTGAAAGAGGCATTAGCAGAGTTGTCAGGCATCATTCAATTAAGGAGCCATGGAGGGCAGCACATGGTTTCAAATTTTCTGAGGTAAACACTGTGTTTTTGTACAAAATAACAGTGTTTTGACTGTTTAATCGGTTCATTATTGATTTTTTTTTAATGTGCCAAAGCCATCCTGACAAGGTGTACAAGCTTCGTCGACTATGATTTGGATGTCTCTCGCTGTCCCTTCTCTGCTCCTTCTCATCTTTGTGAAACTCTGAACCCGAATTGGGCAATGCGACAAAATAAACATCGTGGAATTGATTAGATTTGCTCTTGTTCTGCAATGCAAAGAAAAAAAAGTTGACATTTTTCCAACACAAAGGGAATTATTGCACCGTGGCCTTATATTTGGACTCCGCTGCGGTGGTGGTGATGAAGTAAAGGTGAAATGAAGGGAACGTTGTTAACCGATAGCTTTTATTAAGTAAAGATGGCTTCATATTGTTCTTATTGTTCATCCGATATTCTAAATAAAATATGAAAACAACACAGCGATGCATCATCGACATCCACAGGGGACCCGTGAATACATTGACTATTATGTTCAATCAATTATCTTATTATTATCTTCTATCCAAGCTTTAAAATGAATGACGAATTAAATTTGTCCAATTTGTTTGCTAGGAACTGAGTTGGAGACAGTAAGGCGCAAAACCTTCTTTTTGCTCCCGAAGCTCAAGGTTGCTGTTGCTCCTAAACAAAGTAGTTAATCTTAAAGGAAGCAGTTGGCCTTAATTGCCGTGAAATGCTGCTCCGCCACAGTAACAAGAAACGACAACAGGTAGGGGACACACAAGGGGCTTTTGACACTTCATATAGCGAGCTCGGTCTTTCACCGCCTCTCGCGGGGGAGATTACTTTTTCCTCCCCTCATCTCCTTTCGGCAATCAATCCCCGCCTCGCCCCGCACGCGTCCCCCGCGTGCAATCTTTCCATTACTTCTGGTCTCAGACGGTAAGAAAGTTTCAGCGTTTGAGGAGGGGGTGGGGGGAATAATGGAAAGGGGGGGGGGGGGGCTCAAGCATTCAATACCTCTCTTTCTCTCTGCACGCTCTGTAAGCACAGTAAACCTCTGGCTTCGCTGCAATAAAGGCCACCGCTGATGGAGGCTGGAACGTGGCGGCGACGTGACCAAACGCTAAGCGTGCCGCATTCAAATTCTCCTGTTGCAACTGTGCGCTTTCATCCAGAGAAGTTGGGAAGTCGAATTCTGTTGGTTTTTTTTGATTGGTGCTATTTAGGTTTCTCCCCCCCCCCCCCCCCACCCACACACACACAAACACCCCCAGCCTCAGCCTGGTTCTCTGCCTTAGGCTGTGTTTGCAAGCCTTTTGTTCATACAGAGAAAGGATCAATCCATGAATCAAAGATCTTCTACATGCATTTTTCTTTTCTTTAGTCTATCCTCGTCGAGGCCAGGGAAGACACATTTATTTTTCCATGAGCTGAGAAACTCAAGAGACCTGAAAGGAAGGACAATTTTCCACATTGTGTTTTTTTTTTTGCTTTTCAAAAACCGACACTGTTATCTGTCAAGGCCTGTCTGCAACATATAGTAGCAAACAATTTCATTTCTCACAGGGGGAGACCCTGGGGAGTCGGTACACAGCCTTTTCGTGTTTGTTACATACTGTATTTCTATTCTTTATCACTTTTACAGAAGATTAGAAGGACTTTGGCTGTTTTGGGGTTTTATTTTTCAACAGTTTTCATTTACCATCCGGGGGCGTGCATAAGGTCGAAAGATTCTGCGCAAACATTTCCCAGGACTGTGAGATGCTTGTGGACCATTGCAATCCGCTGTAATAACTCCATTATGCATGCTAGATTAATTTAAAATCAGTTTGTTTCATTTATTCCCTTCTCATAGGTAGATTCCCATCGCACAATGGAAATAATAGGAAAAGGCGGAATGACGGCGAAATGTAATCCGTTTTGTCACAGTTGTTCACTATTCTCAAATTACATGGCGGCTTCTGAATAACACCGCGTCTCGCATCCCTTTAACAGCCCTCTCAGACGTGAGATCATTACAAGAATGAATTCCTCAAGACGTTAATGAAAATGTGAATTATGAATTATGAAAACTATGAATAGTGGCGACGAAAACATGTTTTGTTAACGGCTCTTTCGGCGCGCACCCGGTTTCACCTCTTGGATTTTACTTTTGTTTAATTACAATTTGCAAAAAAAACGATTGCATTTTGCAGTCAATGGATTTTTTTTTCCCATTTTTTGCACAATACATAAAAATATGAAGAAAAAGTTGTTGTTGCAATGAAAGCCAATATTTCTATGATGAGAAATGGGATGCACAACTGTCCTCTCCTGTGCTAAAACCTCTGCTGGGCTCTGCGGAGGGGATGGCAGCAGTCTGCTAACCGTAATGAGACTGAATCGCTCTCAGCACTCTTTCGCTAAATTGCTGGAGCTGCTTAAGGAACACATTTCCATCTCCCCGGTAGACCTTTCCACAGACCACTGTGGCATTAAGCTGCCAAATGCCCCTCCCCTCCTCCCTGCCGCCCTTGTCTCAGTCTTCTTGGCAGGTAAGGGAATTGAGGGCCCCCTCATAAGCTTAATTGCATTTCAGCAAATCCGTGAGCCCGTTGTGAGAATCGATCCCTCCCCTCCCCGCCCCATCAATGCCTCGCAAATTGAGCAAGCAAACATGGCGCGGGGGTGCGGTGTTGATCTTGAGATGTGTATGAAGCCGAATTAAGATTTGTCAAGGGGGTCTGCCCTTCAATTTTCCGAACAGATCCACACAAGTGGAGTCGAGTTACTTGCAAACTTACTTGCCAAACTTTCTTTATTATCGACTTTATCCCCCAGTAATATCTGCTGTTATCGGTTATCCTCGCCGTAAATCGCAACTCAACATGAAGCGCGACTTCTAACCTGAAAGTATCATTGACTTTCAATGCACGCCCCCCCCCCCCCCCCCGCCAGCAATATTAGCATCTGAGCTGTCAACGATCTATAAAGTCTACAATTAGAAGGAAATGTTTCTAGACGGGCAACTTGAAATCGAGAGGTAATGGGAGGGGTGAGAGGGTGGGGTAAAAAAAGCGATGTGGAAATATCAGCAAAGGGGATATGTTTATTTGTTTTGATTTGACTGAGGCTGTCCCCCCCCCCCCACCCCCCGCCGAGAAGCCGGGAGACGTAATGATGAGATTCATTTGTTCTATTCATCCTCCCATTAGCGCTTTGCCCCGCTGTGCAGACGTACTGTTGTGAAGACGCCGCGGAGAAGACAAGGTTAGATTGTCCCATTACGCTGCGCCCCATAGAGCTGTGCAAACTTCATTTGACGGAGGGATGCGCGGAGACGTACATATATAGATTGCCCCCTGCTGAAAGGGCCCTGTTCTTCTGTTTTCTATTGGCGGGCTACACCCGTATTTAAAAACTTCAGAGGCTTGATTATTATAGAGCGCATGTATGGTGAGAAGGCAGGAAATACGCACAGCGTGAGTGTGAATGTGGTTAATGGCGCTAATGGCAAGGCTGCGCTGTTTATCAGAGAGCCGAAATGGAAGCTCTCATAGACTTTTTTTTTTTTGGTGCTTGTGCATGTAGGGCAAAGGAGACATGTCGTTCCCTGCAAACATAGGACTCGGTATATTAATCAGCTATCTGTGACATACCGGTAGAGAGGGAATAGACGAATGTTGTTATTGTACAGGATGTCCTTAATTTCTCCTGAGAGCCCCAGACCTCCCGCCAAAAGTGGGATCTCACCTGGAAAAAATGTTAACTTCAGTTGCTTCGGAATAAAAGGTAACGCCGTGCGTAGGCGAGTCGTCGCCACCGCCGCCGCCATACCGCATTCATTAAACAAGGTGCTGCTCAAAGCAAATAGGAGCCACTCAAGCACATTAGAACTCAAGGACCTATGGAGGAAAAACAAAACCAAGGTGCCGTAGGGGGGTTAAAAGCATGTATTTCCTCAACGGAGCGGAGAAAAGAGACAGCCGTGGCGACTAATTTCCCCTTTTTCTTGAGTGCTTCAATTCAGTGCGGCGTTCTCAGAGGATATGTCTACTTTTAAGGTTGATGCATCGAGAAATATTGACATTTTGTTTATTGCTGTTGCCAAAGGAATGTTCCTGGGCCATTATCGCAGTCTCATCAGTGAAACGGTATAATTCATTAGGCGCAAGTGATAGTCAACATGTCATCCATCTACTGCAGTACATTTTCCCCTCATGCAAGCAACAAGAACAGAGGAAATGCTGTAATGGTTTAGTGATGTTTCTTTAGAGCATGGATGGGTAAACGCAGCGACCTTTGAGCTGGTACTCATCTTCATCTTTAGTTTTAGGGTTAAGTACTGTGTATTGACGCCTCTATCTCATAAAGCGCGATGCCTATCAATCAAAGATTCATCCACATGAAGAAAATACAAATAATGCCTATTGGTGGGCTTTGAAAAACATCCTGGACACAGTGTACTCTGGTTGGTAATACCCTTGAGAAAACGTTTTGGGTTTTTTGTGTGACCATAACAACTCCTTTTTCCACCCGGGCTCTGCAATTTCTGATATAAAAATATGTCTTTATGCTTTTAAAAAAACAAAACTCCAGCCATGTACACTATAGTAAATGCCCACCAAGAGCGCTTGGCCATTTGGTGTCTCTCAAGACGCTGTGCTGAATTGTCCGGTGAACGTAGCACTTTTAGCTAAGAAAGAACTACTGGAAGCTTCTCCATAAGAGGTAGGTTAACTAACAGCTTGAAAAGCCCTACAAGGAACTTGATGTTACCACCTGTAAGGGTGGAAATAACAAATTACAATTGCTGTTGTTACTGTAATTGAATAGCTTTTTGTGTATTTTTTGAATTTGTTTGGTATTTTTAGATTTTATTTTATTTTTTTCAATTAAAATAATCAAGTTCAAAATACATGTCATCGTCATTTTTATATTGCATGGCAAAGATCATACATAACAGTGTTTTCTTTTGTAAAAAACAAAACAAAGTAACCCAGTAATTTTTACATTTTAAATGAGCCAGTCGAGTAATTTTAATTCTTCTTACATAAATTCTTCCACATAATAGCACTTCAATTTGAACTAGAAAAATAATCAATAAGACATACAACAGGCTGTACTAGTATTGATCATTTATTTTTGTCAATTTGTGCAGAAAATATTAAGAAATGCCTAAAAATACACAAAACATTTACAATAGTCCACTTAATGAATGTCATACCCTACAGATGCTTAGTACGACACCCACATAAGTAAAAGTATACATATATACTGAGGGTTGAAGAGTCAGGAAGTATAACAGAATGCATTGGGATGAATGAGGAGGCTGTCTCACCCTAATCAGTGATCAGGACCAATCATTGATCTTCTCTTTACCTTCAAGTAGGATTAGACTGATATATCAGTTTGGCAATATAATGGGCCGATACTGGCGTTTTATCAAGAATCTGATATCAGACAGTCGATATCCTCCACCTCCTGATACGATATATATGATGCAGTTCATTTGATTACATATTTATTGTAGAATTGAGCAATACTTACACTGGTTGTCTATGGGAAGCCCTTCAACTGAATTGCATTTTATGATTTTTTTTGGGGGGACCGATTGGAATGAAAATGGTCAAATTTAAAGACATTGAATATCGGCACAAAGATACCTCCAGCACTTCAAAAACCCATATCGGTCAAACCCTACCTAAGCCTCAAAGGCTAGTGGAAGTAGTGCTGCTCCAAGTGAATGCCTGTGTAACACAAACACATTGCCACGATGCACACACAAGCTACACACAGTCAACAGTTCCAGATAGAAAGGACTCCTGGTACAAGAAGAATGTAAAGTGTAACTACTTTCATGCTTCATCTCACTTCCCCCACCAGCAGTGCTGATGACAAATAGAACTGGGAGCTGGGCTGGAAGGAACCGCAGAGCCACAGCTGACCTCTCCATCAATATTTATAGACGACTGTGTGTTTACCTTCATGCAGGAGGTGCTGGGTTTTCTGTTAAAGCACTGGGGGGTGGGCAGTGTGGCCTAGCAGTTGGAGAGACTGTCCTGCAAACATTGAACTCGGGTTCAATCCGAGAATCGGCCATGTGGCCTGTTGAAGTAACCTGTTGGAGCAAGACATCGAACCTGCTCAAACATCGATTGCATGAGGGCGTCAGCTAAATGTTAAATTTCCCCAACAACAGTGAATTCTGAATCATTTCGCCCAGCTTCAACTTTTTGAAATCTTGTACTGTCCTGGTGTCAATTTCTGTTGTTGTTCTTTCTCTTTTTGCTGGGTTCTAACTCAAATTTTGACTGTGATCGCTGTTGTAGAGCATTTTGGAATATAACCCTTCTCTTGTTGAGTTGCTGCAGGGAAATAACTTGAGAAAAGAGCAGAAATAATTATAAAAATGATGCCAATTTCAAGGTCCTGTGATGCTTGTGGCCCTAGGCAATTGCCTGGGCGGCCATATGGACAGTCTGCCACTCAACATGCCTCCTAAATGGGGTTAGGAGCTGTCAATAACACACATCTCTATGAGTTTCCAGCTGCAGGCCACTCCGGCACTCATGTCTGTTCCATGCAAACCTGCAAATTTAGTGTTGGTGCACCAGAGAGCTTATCACAATGCAACAATATCCACGATTCAATAACATTGTGATTCTTAATGTGCTGCAATATTCTGGTGAGGATGTCAAATACTTGTTGCAACAGTGGCAGCCCTAATGAGAATACCGTAGGCTTTCATTTGGCAGTGTCAAATTTTATTCGATACTATTTGCCATGCAGATTTATTGCTCGTCCTTGAGGGCTGTGGGCCATTTTACATGCCTTACTAATGATCTAATGGAGTGGTCCACGTTGGACACATTTTTTTTGGGACTTTGTCAAACTTTTACAAATGCTTACCTGTCGCTTGCTTGTTTGCAGTTTTTGTCATTTTCCGCTAATCAGTCCGTTGTTTTCGGTCCTCCAGGGAGCGTTGCTGTCTTCACCCAACAGCCCATGGACCTGGTGGTGGTGGCGGGCCAGCCGGTCACCCTGCCCTGCTCTATCCCCGGCTACCACGGCATGGTGCTCTGGCTTCGCGACGGCATGGCCCTGGGGGTCAACAGGGATCTGTCAGGTAACTCACTCTGTATTGTTTATCTGCATGCTCGTTGCAGCTAGTAATGTGACTGGATTGAATGGACCCACACCCACAACAATCTTTTCCAGGTAGCTCTTTTTCTTGCCTAGCTGTATGTGTTGCACACAGCTAGGCAAGGCAAGGCAAGCACACCTCGAGGATGGTTGCTAGGAGATCAGTGTCTGCAAAGCCTCTATAGTACTTCTTTCCATAGAAGGGCCCGACACCCTAATGTTTCCTCTCGCTGATTGGTTGTCAGTCAGTAACTCTAACTCCATATTAGAGCTTGAGAAGTTTTGGCCATTTGGTTAAACGCTCCATGTTTGCTATTTTGCTTGAGAGTCTGTCATTCCGTCCGTGTGCGCAGATTCAGAAAAAAACCCACCTTTAGTGGATTTTTTGTTTGGTTGCACATTTTGAATGACGCTGTCAGTTCCCTTTTATCTGAGCCGTGTTTGTTTGGCTTAGTGTGTTGGGGTTGCAGTGCGCATTGGGAAAGCACTCGCCCTTGATAACATACAGAAGACAAGCCTCTCAAGTCTCCGGGCGTTACGGAAAGCCTCCTTGCCAGTGCATCCAACTGGGTTAGAGAAAAGTCAACATTTGAAAGTTGCAATTTATCACAACATCTGCTCCTCTGGCAGATGGTTAATCGTGCTCTGCTCATTTCCGAACCGATCGCAACTCCCCCCCGCCCCCCCCATCTTTCCCCAGGCTGTTTTGAAGACCAGAGCTGCCTGAGGAAATGATTCCCTCCAATCAGCCTGCTGAGTGGAGTGTGTTTATCTGGGTGGAGGGGTTAGGTCAATAACAGCAAACCTTATCTCCGAGTCTGCAAGGTACAGCATTAAACGTGCACTCGGTGGCTAGGACAATGTCAAATAGAATTTCCTCTTAGCCCCTTTGAAACGCTTTTGAACACTGCTAGGTACGCGTTGTCATGCAGTCATATTTTAGCATGTTAACATGATGTATTCCCCCAAAAGACACCGTCTGCCTTGGCCTCTTTTCTCGACTACCATTTTGTCATAGGCAGTGTTCCCCTAATTGGGCCTCGGAGGACAATTCTCTCCCATTACATCTATTCTATCTCACTCCGGGGCCTTTCCCCGGTGTCACTGAAAGAAGTCATAATGACCGGGCCCCCAGGGACCCGCTGGTGCCTAACCAAACATCACTATCGACTGAGCTTGGCAGAGGTAGACAGACAGAGAAGACAGACGTTGTGTGTGTGTGTGGGCGGGTGTGTGTGTGTGTGTCTATGTATGTATGCTTTTGTTTGCACATTGCCTGTCACAGTGTAAACAGCACTTCGTTTTTGATTGCAGATCAATGACGAGTACTAACGTGAACTGGAAACGCTCTCCGTCTTCCCCCCCTTGAATTCATTTGTACTTGAGCGGTTTGTTTTGAGGTGACAGCGTAATTGACCTTTTTGCCAGGACAGCAGATGAGAGCCCTTCTTACTGACGCCGCACTGCTGTTTAAACAGGTTATAATAACTATTGGAATGGGAGAAAGGCAAAAAAAATAAAATTAAAATAAAATGACCCTGCTGGAGATATTAGCACTAAAAGATAATAGCACTTGCAAAACTAAACACCACTGGCAATTTTGACTGAATAGGCCATACGGGCACTGAAGTAGCAGATTGAAGTAATTTAAATGAAAGGGCCAGAGTCAATGGGGGAATGAAGATGGAAATGTTATGCCAATGCACTTCACGTGGGCTTTAAAAGGAAGGGTGATGGGGTAGAGTTCAACTGTCATTGTCATCCTAGCCTCTAACTGACTCATTCTCCCAATATTGTCCACTTTCTACAATCTCTTAATCAGCATGAGGGACTTTTTTCCACTTTGCATGTGGCCTTTGCCTCCCCAGGTCTGTGGCTATCATCCCTCCACTCAGCCAGTTCATTTCATGTTTCCTGCTATTGATGCAGTTATACAGTAGGTGCCTGCACTTGTCCATCGCTGCAAAATGTTCAACTAATTGTCAAGATACAACGTTCAATAACTACAATTGTAATATGAGCTGTAACATGAACTGCCTGTAAAATGTCAAAAACAAGTCGCTGCGTTAACAATAAAAGTCTGCTTAAGGTAGAACAGATAAAATAAGATAAAACAGATAAAATAAAAATAAGTTGTCTATAGTAAAAGACACAATGATTTCAGGACCACATTTCTGAGTCCTAAATAAAAAAGGTCGCAAAAATGTCCTTCACAAAATTAGTTGACATTAGTGCCTTTTCCATATCAGTCCCTCCAGGATGTTGCGATCTTGCGATCGCAAGAATTAACACAAGTTCAACTAACTGCTGCAATACTTGCAAGAGCTTGCAATTTTGCCAAAACCCCGCAATATTCCTGCATAAAACGGTCAAATTGGCACAATGCTTCCACATTAACACTCCTACATGTTACATTAACACTCCTACATGTTCGGGAGGTTGTTTTTTTTATTTAAATATGCAATTTACACCATTTGCTTTCTTGTTATCCTGAGCCTTTGATATGGTTACACACGAGGACAATGCCGGAGTGGCCAATCGGGACGAATCCCGGTGGGTCTTTGGGCCGGTTGGACGGGCCACGCCGCGGTGTAGCCTAATCATTTTATAAACTGTTCAAGGTGATTTGCTGCTAACAGGCCGGTGACTAGTTAGATGTGCGTTCTCCGCTCCGGACCTCTCTCTCCTTTTCTCTGTGTCAAACTGGCAGCACTGACAGACCGGACAGATTAGAGAGAGACGGGAACTAATGATGTGATGGTGTTACACCATTTACACAGCGACTGCATTAGTGGTGTAGAAAACGTTAATTTTATTACTTCGCGGCAATATTTTGTAAAGCGTGCAAGTTGGCTATAAGGTAGCACCGGACACACACCATTCCCCCACTATCGGCACAGACCAACCACTCCCACTCGCCTTCTTCTATGTCTTCCAGTAAAATGAACTACAAACCGCTCACTCCGCCACCTACTGGCAGGTGCAATAAACCTGGAACTGACCAAATAACTACATGCCACAGTATATTATTAAACAAAACATTGAAGGGATTGGGCAGGTATTAAAAAATATATCTTTTTACAGGTGCTACGATGGCAAACTGTAGATATGCTGCATTGCAGCCTAAAGGGGAAAAAAATAATAATAATGTAAAGAAAACTAGGATTAAAAAGGAATGAAAGACAAAGAAAGGCACTAGACAGAGATCATGTGTAGTAAAACTAGTTTCCAGCCAGCGGCCCCAGGAGGTATTAATGTGTGACGATTACTCTACTACTTTAAAAAACAACTTAAAAAACAGAGTGGGCAGTTTACAATGTTTTGGGGAGGATGCGGGGCTCGAAATTTTCATCAATTCCTGCTGTTTTACCACAAGATAATCGCAAATTGCATCGCAATTTTTGATAAAAGCCGCTGCAAATTCAATCATTTTGGGACGCAATAATCAGAAAAAAACTGCGAAATCCTGGTGGGACTGCCATATGTCTTCTCAGTTACTTCCAAAAGCTTTACGTGGAGTTGTAACGTTTGTTTCATACTTCAACCCAACAATGCAACAAATGACACAACTTAAAGTTAAACCCCAACCATGCCCATACAGTGACAGTGCGGAAAATCACCTAAAGGTGTCAATGTCATCATGGCCTGATAGCATAATAGCGTCACCAATCTCCTAGTAACTATGGCGCCGTCATAGAGGTCTTTGGAGAATTGGCTGTAACCTGAATAATACTGTTATGATGTGGGAGCAGATCCATTGAGTATCTTTATATGTAAAAGTCAAGATGATGTAGATTTGTTTCCGAATTGAATTATCATGACACAGTGAACTCGCCATTAGCTTGAGAAGAGTCAGCTCAGAAAGCCTGAACAAACTGTTGGTTTTTGGTGTTGTTAGCTAGCTAACTAGCCAGCAGGCTTATTTAGCAAAGCAAATGTTAACATGCGACTAATAGCCACCACTAACACTAGCTTCTACTAGGTACGTTAGCTAGTGTGCAAATCAGATGCATTTGGACAGTGAAAATTTGCTCACTGTCTGATATGGTTAGCTAGCTAACAAGCTGACATTATCTAAACACAAAATCCATCAGATATACCAGTAATAAAACGTTCAGTTCAAGTCTAAAACGTCACAGAAATGAACCGTTTCTGTTGAATTGTGTTGAGACGGCCAAGCTGTACATTTAGAAACGCCATTCATAGCTGCGGACCTCCAATATGGCTGCCAGCATGCATTATGTCACCTGAAAGCCCTCTATAGACAAAGAGCAGCATGGCAACAAACTTGACAGTGTACATGAATGTTCTCTCACCATCCAAGTGGGCTTTATTTTAACAATAATTGCTTCTGAGCCAGAAGAAGTATGTCTTACATTTCTAGGTTGTATCATTTTTCAGCATTTTCCAGTATCTGTAGGCTAGGACAGTTCAACTCTCCCCATCCTCATCCCCATTTCACAGGTATTGCATTTCAATGCCCATTCCCTTAGCTTGATATGGAAGACACGGGGTCAGCGACTCCCACAAGCATTTTGTTTTTTAGTCTGTATTCCACTAACACTTCCACCAAACCTGGTTTGGTAAACATGCTAAAAAGACTAGTTTGTGATGTTATGAAACTGTCAATCATCCCCTGCTTTGCGCCTGGATTGGCTGTGTTTCAATTTCAATAGGTTTGGATGAAAAACTGTTGTTTCAACTAACGTAATGACTCACACCAGCAAACCTTGATGTCAAAACGGGTAAATGGTACTGAAAATGCAGGTTGGCAAGTCCTCCCTCTCCTATTGCGTCTCCTGCCTTTTCTTCCCCAAATCAACACAGATCTTAACACCATCCAGAGCCGTTCTGAGAGCTTCATCACCTTCTACTGGCGCTCGTTCACATTGTTCACTTTAATTGGCACTCCTTTTTATCTCCAGCCATTCCTTCCCACACAATCTCGGCTCCTAATGTTTTACTTATCTCTATTCAGCAAAATGTGTTCAGATCACTTTGCGCTTTCCAGAGCCCCAGGGGGAAATTTATTTCCTCTTGGATCTTAGGATGTATATTAGTGGTACTTAATGATATTTCCTCACAGGAAATGGAAAGGGAAAAAGTTTGTACAGGTGGGAGTGGGTATAAGGGGTCGATCAGTCATAAAAGGGGACAGAAAAAAAAAAACAACCAAAAAAACTGCCAAAGGGTGCTTTGTTTTCTTTGGTCTGAACCATAATGGAAAAGTTTACTTTGCTGCATTTTTTAATTGGTTTGTTTAGGTTCACATTGACTAATTACAAGTGAACCAGGGCTCGTAAACAAAAGCCACATAGACTCTCAAGTAGCTGGTTTATTGGACAGGTGCTCCCGCCAGGTTAGAGAATTTGGAGGAGAGTCAAAACGAATCCCATTCCAGTCGCTGTAACTTTAGCTAAGCTTGATGGCCTTTATAATATAATAATAATAATATAATATTTAAGGTTGTTTTCAGGGCGATTCATATTTAAGTAGTACGAATATCAAATCAGGAATATATATCCAATTAATATCCAGGTAAAAACCAAGAAAATGGAAGTTATCACGAATTTGTCAATGGTGGAGTGTTGTTTTAATCAAATATGAGCCATAGGAATGTACTAGTTTCTGTATTCTACCATAATGAGAGGGCATTTCTCATAACGCCTGTGTTATTACTACGGGCCAGTGTTGGTGAGGGACTTCCAAAGTGCCCCAGCCATTGATTGTTGGTCAGTAGAATAAATAGCTGTATTTTAGATGGAATCAATAAGCATTAATGTTATTTACTCTGCCCATTTGGCTTTAATGGACTCCCTCCCATCCTACTCCTCCCGCTCCCTCCATCTCCGGCTCGCTCTCTCTTTCAATGAGCTGACCTGCATGCATACTCATTCCCCCGTCCTCCCCGTCCTCCCCGTCCTCCCCCCTGTTATTCTCACCACTTCTTTCATTCCTCGCCAACCAAGCACATAGTTTGCTTCCCCTCTGTCTGAACTGTACCCAATTGACTGGACTTTGGCGAGTGGAGGGGAGATTATCCCATTTTCAAAGACTTCCCTTTGGCCCAGTGTGTCAGTGTCTCTGAGACTACCCTACCTGGGAAATAAAGGGGCGCGAGAAAGATAGGCCTTGTCTTCGCATTACCACAGTTTGACACATTTATTTATTCTTTCAAAATAAAACCTCCTACTTAGCTATGCTCTGGTTAATGTTTATATCTTAGTTTGATTGCAAGATAACCTCTGGAGTGTTAGAAAACATATATTTTCTGCTATACAAGATGTGTATAAATCTGAACACAACATAATAGTTCTTTCACCAGTATGTAATTCAATATGTTCATGGTCATCTATTTTTCATTCATTGCAAGGAGCACTGTAGTTAATAAAATATATTAAAGCCATTTTGGCCTGTATGTGTGCCTTGTATGCAACAATTACTAAAACATGAAAAGTTATTTTGAAAGAGGTATACCTACATAAGACTAAAAGAGAGGAGAAAACTAGCCCCCTGGTATCAGAAGAGCTGGCATAGCAACCGATAAAGCGTGGCTCTGTGCCTTTTGGGAAGTTGGAACGCGTCCTTAGCCAATCATTGGCTGAACCGACTTGTTGTATAATTAAGTTAAATGATTTTTTTGATTTCTTTGTTTTAGGAAAAAAAGATTTCAAAAATCCTTTCTCTACCGGCCAGCACCACCCCACAAAACCCAAATGTGGCATGAACAAAATAACAAGGATTCACTCACTGGAAAACTAATTCTGCTCCTGTTTCTTTTATTGCTTCTTTTTACATTTAGCTTCTGTGGTAATACCTAGAACAAGCAGCAGCACTGTGTGAAACGTCTTTGTATGCGATGTTGAGCGTAATGGGTTGCACTAGCGCTGCACGCTTTGATGCCAATTTCTCATGTAAACTTTTTTTTTATAAATTCTGGAGTAGGTGCTAAATAATTAATCCCTATGCTTCAAATAAAGCCCATATGCCAGTCTAACCCAACAAAGCTTGAATCGTATGTATTTGTGGAGTGTGTGAAAGTGTGTGTGCATGGCCATGTATCTATGACTTCTATTACTGTGTGCAAATATGGTTGCCTGTGTATGATGTGTAACAACGGCTAACAATGTGTCCTCCAACCATGGTGTTCCAGGCTACCCACGATATGATATTGTCGGAGACCACAGTAAAGGGGAATACCACCTCTTGATCCAGAGGACGGAGATGCAAGACGACGCTTTCTTCGAGTGCCAGGCCATCCAGGCGGCCATCAGATCTCGGCCCGCCCGCCTTACAGTACTGGGTAAGACCCGAGTCTACGCTTCCTGTGCAATTTTTATGTGGAAGTCAGCTTAGACATGAATCCCATGTGCTAGACGAAATAGAATCCGTGATAGAACACCAACATCACTGCGTCCCACCGAGAAGACGGGCGCCTTTGCCCACGATGGATTTGCGCAAGGGAAAAAACAGTGTGAAATAATAATTGTTGAAGAAGAAGATAGAGATAAATCAGTGATACATGCTGAAATCAAAGGCTAATCTGCTAATACAAAAAAAAAAAACATGGATCTGCGCTCCATCAGCTTGTCATTTAGTGCCCGCATCGATCGGAGCCCTTCTGATTCACAAAAAAAGCCTCTGCGTCAAAGAGCTGCAGCCCGTGGGCAAGCAAGGAGAACACTGATTACCATTATCGATTCAGCCCCACCTTAAATAAAGCATGATATATTCCAGAGGTATCAGTTCATTATCCCACCACCCCGGCTCCAAACTCCCTCATTAGCTGCATTTCTACCCACTAATCTTAAGCTGGTTACTTAATGGGTAGAGCAATGGAAGGCAGAGGGAGGAGTTAAGATGTTGGCGATTGGGGTCCATTAAAATGATTAATTATAGATAAGAGGGGTACCATTTGTTTAGTTTTTTTTTTTCTCCTCTCGATTAGAAGGTGGAGGAGACAAATCATTCAGACATTAGCCTGACATTTAATCCCAGTCAGATCAGCCTGCTTTGGGAAATAGAAATTGCACACAAAGCTACTGGCATTGTCCCAAGAGTGAGGTAATGGAGGTAATATATGAAGTGAAATGTGTTGCGTAATACCCGAGGAGCTGTGTAATCAATGTGAACATATTTTTGAATTTGTAATTGAGAAAACAAAACAAAAAAATGTATGTCCTTCAATTTGATCCTACCAGACACACCCCCAAATTAGGAAGTTTCATGAGTGCATAACACATAACAAAACATGTTTATGACAGGAGTTTCATAATAGCTACATGGCATATTCAAGAAAACTGACTCGTTTTGTGGGTGTTCATGTAATACTTTTGTGACAGCAGGGGAGCCGTGTGATATTTTCAAATTAAAAGCTGAAATCATGCCCTGTGGTTAATCATGCGTTGTGAGCCTGTTTTTCCAGACATTGTGGTAAGACTGTGTGCAAACTATCACCTTGTGTTCAAAGCAATAAGGAATAGCACATGCAGCTGTCTCAAATTCTGTGCCTCTTTTACCAGCATCAGTCAAAAAAATGAGGCTGGCACAATTTTGGTGCTTTGGGGGCCTTTGATTGTGCTTGACACATTGGAAGTAAAAGAGGGACTATATTTTTTTCCGCCAAATTGAAAGTAGCCATGTCAGCCAGGTGGCTCAGTGGTGAGCACTGTCGCCTCACAGCGAGAAGCTCCTAGTTTCGATTCCTGACCCCTGCTTTTCCGCCCAACGTGGAATGAATGAATGCACGGGAATCAGCCAAGGTAGAGGGACCCACAGACGCAAAAGTTGAGCATTGGCCAGTTCGGATCGAAAAACAGTCACCCATGCAAATTAACTGGCTGGAAAAGGAACAGAGCACTGCTGCCTTAACGTGCTCCTTGTTCATGGACAGCAAACACAATGAATCGCTCCACTTTCCCCTTGCTCATAAGCCAAGCCTTCTATTTGCCGTCATTGAGTAATATCCCCAACAGCTCTCAACGACAGATAGAGCCAGGGAACATTAACAGGGGCCCTGGGCTTTGGTTACCCTGCGCAATTCCACTGGAATGAGAATGACCTATGACCATTGACCCTTGCTTTAGTGTGGCAGGGTAATCTATGTGGCCTTGGAGACAGTGGAGCCTATTGAATAAGGCATGAGATGGAGCAGGTAGCTGATTCGCTTGGGAGAACCGTAAACGCTAATTAGTCTTCTGAAATCCTTCCAGTCTCATACACACACACACACACACACACACACACACACACACACACACACACATCAAATGCTCTCACAGTCAAGCATGGTACGGGCATTCAGTCTGGCCACTTGTTCAAGAGTGAAAAAGCATATTGGAGCCATAGGTCATTGGTATTTCAAATGCGCTTTAGTGGCTGAGGAGGCAATTCTCATAGTAGCATATACATTATTTGCCTGCTGATGAATGGAGAAAATTCTGGCAACATTTCACAGCTCTTTGATATGTTCAGTGAAAAGTAGGGATCATTATATCATTCAGAATTGTGTCTTTATTTTCAAGAATGCTTAATTTTTACAGACCAGAAAGTGTCGTGTTCATCATCTAAGTATGAAAGCTCTTTGTTGGAACGTTTTGGTCATTGGAAGTCAAGGTTGCAGTCTGAATAGAAGGAGTGAATGGGTTTAGGAACACCTTATGTATTTAATACGGCCAAGCCGAGTGTCTCTACTTGATTACATTTGAAGTGTTGATTACGAGTTCTTGTGCTCACTCATTGAAGCTGTATCAAGGCCAATGAAGAAACCATGCTTAATCCTTTTTGAAGTCTTTATGAGTCCCTTTATGTATCCCTGATTTACTAATGCCCCTTTCACACATGCAGTGCAACCCTGAACTTATCTAGACATTACTCGGAGGGGTTGTATGTGTGAACGCAAATGTCCGAATCAGTCAAACGGATTTTACCCACCCAGCACCCTAGTCTAAAATCCATTTCTCGCCGAGTGAGCCCAAGTGTGAATGGAGCGGAAGATTCTCCGGAGTATTCTCTATGAGCGAGTGGGCTTGTTGATGACGTATTTATCATACGACTGGCACAAAACTGGGATAATACAAACATCCAAGGCTGAGGAAGAAGGCAACTAGATCAGACAAAGAAGACAACAACACTGCGGATACGTCTAACTCCATTTAGTATTGACATCAACGCAAAAACGACCACTGAGAGTGAGTCGGTCACTTCGTCCGCCATCTTGGTGCTGTAGTAAACAAAACACTGTGATTTCCACAGCCTACTTTCTGCGTCATGTCCTGTCTCCCGCACGCTCTACCCAGGCCCCGCCCCTTGCCTAAACTAACCAGAGTATTTTCTGTTGTTGTGAACGCATCCGAAACAGACATTCTCCGGTGGTGTGCTGTATGTGTGGAAGGGCAATTCCGGTTAAAGAGCGGACCTGATTCTCTGGAAAATATCCGAAGTGTATATCTGAAAGAGGCTTAAGACTGCGTTACATGGGGGAATAACATAATTCTTTGCACCTCAATTGTTTGTACAATTAGTAGAGGACAGAAAGAGTTCCCTAAGAAATGTATGCAAATCAGGTGCTCTGAGTCTTCAAGACTAATCCACTCAAGCTAAGTTTCATTGCCATTGACCAATAGCCAGGTTTCCATTGACTTATTCAACACTAAGGGCTCTACTTTTGTGAATCAATGGCCCCATTCAATGGAATATATTATCAGCAGGTGTGGTGGCTTCAATCATGACCAATCAAATCATCTCTATTCCTTCCCTTTAAAAACAGTGCGCTCTGACAGTGTGCTTCAGAAGGGTCAGGGCCGTTTTCTGTTTTCATGGTTGGGGATAGAACTACTTCCACCACTTATTTGTACCATAACATATACCGTCTCTCTCGGCCGGCGCACCTTCCCATCCGCGGAGCACCAAAGCTGTCAGTCTCCAGGACGCAATACCAGCTGCAACCCGACTGGCCAGCTCTTCTAGGTCTGCCCCCTGCTGCATCCTCTGGGAATAGGTCGGCCGCCACTGTAATTCCTGCTCGCTCTCTGCTCCATACAGTCGACAGTTGACTTTCTAGTCTCCTGTCGAACTCATTTACCCTCAGACACACACATACACAGGTTAAAAGGACCCGGCTGCAATTGGCCTTAATTGGCAGCCGGTGTTGGACACAGGAAGATAAAGCCCCGCCTGCATCCAACCTGCGCCTCACCCACAAATTTATATTTGATTTATATTTGTCCTTCTGCTGGTTGCTTGTCATAGTGAGATAATACTCGTGCCATTAGTATTGGCCTGGTTAACAGCCTGTCTCCCAAGCACTCTGCTTCATATCTTGTTGTTTCTACCCAGCCTAGCATTGAAGTAACTTTCAAGGACCTTGTCATTCCTGGGAACGTGCCAGAGAGCTTCATCAGGTTGGTGCACTGAGAACAGTAACAAAAGGCATCTCGGATGAGAGAGATAAATGGGCAACCTTTTGCTTATGTTGACAGGTGATTCAGTATGAGCATATTCTTGCTTGCCACTCCTACACCTAGACTTTCCAAAAGTCAACAATGCTTTAAGGCAAAGTCCAGGAGAGCTCTGCGTTACCAGTTTCAGGGCTTTTGTCTTCTTATTTCATATGCACAATGGAATGTCCTGATGGATGTGGCGACCTATCCTGGAGTGGCAATTTTGGCACTTCAGGTGAGCAGTGTGGTCTTGAAATAGGGTTGCTCATTTAAACAGGGGTCTGCCAAAAAGCAGCTGTTACTCAATCCCAGCTCCAACTAACCAAGTAACCTGTAAGGTTTTCAATTTTATTCACACCTGCATCTGACACCAGACCCCCTATCTCCACCAGACTTTGAAGGCTAGCTCCAGATGTAACATCACTAAAGTGAGGTGTGGAGTCCTGGGCACTGAGGTATTTTAAGTGCCACGCAGAGTCCCCAGTAGTACTGCTTTTCTGTAGAAGGGTATATTCCAGTGACAGGGGTAAGCCCAAAATCATTAGCTTGTGCAATGCAGCTGCCAGTTTCTCTGTCCACTGAGGTTTGCCTATGCTTTTCTGAAGAATTTGTCTTTCTAGACATATGCACAAGGCTACAGAGCAGTGGTCGGTCGATGCCATGGCGTATCCACGTGAGGTTGGGAACCACCATGGCTTCAAAATCCTCTGCAATGATGGCCTGGGGCCAACCAAGTTACCATGAGGAGGCCTGGCAGATGTCTTGGAAAGGTTGTGTTCTGGCAGGGGAAGGCTACTGCCCTGTTCACCAAATCAAATCAAATCAAATCACATTTATTTGTATAGCCCTTAATCACCGTTACAGTCTCTAAGGGCTTCACAGTGCCCAACATGTGAAAATAATAAATGGTTAGTACACGACATCCCCCAGCCTTAGACCCTCAGAGAGGACAAGGAAAAACTCCCACAAACCCTCACTGGGAAAATTGGGAGAAACCTTGGGAGGGGCTACTCAGAGAGGGATCCCCCTACCAGGACGGTTGGGCGTGCAATAGATGCCGAGTTTGGGCAAGCAGCGTATACACAATATATGAAAGTTTATTTTGGTGGGACATCCAGATCTGATGGGGCGGCATCACAGCAACGGCAACTCAGTCAGCGTCATCATAGGACTAGGGGACCATGCAGGCGCCAACACTGCCCACATAGGAGAACGCAACGTCCGCTCAGTCAGCATCGTGCTAGGAGGCGGGACCAACCAGACGCCAACTCTGCCCAGATAGGAGAACGCAACGTCCGCTCAGTCAGCATCGTCCTAGGAGGCGGGACCAACCAGACGCCAACTCTGCCGGGCTGCGGCCTGGAACAGATAGGAGACTCACCCACACACACCCATACACACACTCTCACTCACACAGACATGACCAGCGTCAGTGGACAGGAGCAGGTAGACCAGGAGAATAGGACATGTAGGCAGGATGCTAGTATCCATCGGCAGGACCCTGATCTAGGATGAGCTAACTGGTCTAGCCTTACTCTGAGAAGAGACTGAGCCACTCCCTCAAGGCTGGTCAAATGACAGAGAGAATAAATGGGTTTTTAGCCTTGACTTAAAGACTTCGATAGAGCCTGCCTCTCTGATTGAGGCAGGCAGACTGTTCCATAGATAGGGAGCCCGGTAAGAGAAGGCTCTGTTACCTGCAGTTTTCTTTTTGACTGCTGGGATAGACAAGTAGCCAGCGTCCTGAGATCTGAGGGCGCGTGGCGGTTTATAAGGTTTAATCAAATCGGATAAATAGGACGGTGCCATCCCATGTAATGATTTATATGTAAGTAAAAGCACCTTAAAGTCACACCTGGCCTGAATTGGTAGCCAGTGTAATGAGGACAGGATGGGAGTTATATGGTCGAATTTCCTAGTTTTGGTCAGGATTCTGGCAGCAGCATTCTGGACCAGTTGTAGTTTTTTAGTGCGCCCAGTAGGTAAGCCCGAGAAAAGGACATTGCAATAATCGATTCTGGATGATACAAAGGCATGTACTAAAATTTCTGCGTCTGCCTCTGTTAGCATAGGTCGAATTTTAGCAATATTGCGAAGATGATAAAACGCTGATTTAGTGATCTCCTTAATGTGCAACTCGAATGAGAGGGTAGGGTCGAATTTTACCCCAAGGTTTTTAACGTATGGGCTCTGGGAGATTACACAACTATCAAAGTTAAGAGTACTATTCTCAAATAAGTGTCTATGTCTAGCCGGTCCCACAATCAGCATCTCAGTTTTGCTGCCATTAAGGAGTAGGAAGTTTAGGGACATCCAATATTTGACCTCTGATAGGCAGGCCTCTAGTTTTTGGAATTGGGTGTCATCGGTTGGTTTGACTGGTATGTAAATTTGGGTGTCATCGGCGTAGCAATGGAAGTTAATGCCAAATTTGCGAATGATGCCACCAAGTGGTAGCATATAGATAGAGAATAGCAGTGGTCCTAGGACAGAGCCTTGTGGGACACCAAAGTCCATATTGCAACACTCTGAGGTCATGTTGTTGTAAAAGACGTGGTGTGATCTATCAAGTAGGTAAGACCTAAACCAAGAACCACAACCACAAACTAAACCACAAAGGGCACGCCAATGGTATCAAGCCACAAGTAAAAAGGTGGCAAGCATGTGGGAAATAGATATGCACCTCCTCTGTAACTACTGCACTAGACACAACATCCTGTGGGCTAGGTGCACATTCATATAAATCTCCGGGCTGATTAACCACTGCTTTTCAGAGCAACAAGGGATTTTATCTTCCCCCCCTTCAGCAGCTTAGCGGTTATAACTGTCACTGCTTCGTCATGGATTAGCCTTTTTGCCCCGCCACTGCTAATCGGCACCTACCTCAAGCAATAAACGATCAGTCAAACATCAAGTGATGAGGTAATATATCATCATGCAAAATATTGTAATAGTAATACTGCTTTGCCATTTCTATTTCATGCGTGCTATTCATACGTAATATGTTTTAGGGTTAGTATATATCTGTTATTGATTCATATTGGTAAACGTCCAGAATGGCCACTTTTTCTTTTCTCCAGGTGTCCCTTTTTGCACATTGCATAAACTTAGACAGAGCAGCTATGATAAAATGTTGTCTGGCTCGCTGTCCACAGGTTAACATGGGTCTGCTCAGGGTGCTACCGCCACAGGGGTGAAATGAATTATCCCTTATCTCCAGACCACTTAGGCCGGTTACATCCTGTATCTAAAGTAAGCAGTTTAATTAAGTTTGCTGGCATCTCTTATCTGGAGAGGGAACAATCGCTAATTTGAGTCTACGGCACACCAACTGGGCTCAGGTTCCCCATTTTTAATTTGGATTGTTAATAATGTTACACACAGACACAAATGTAACATTACTGCCACCAGTGCTTTGCTCATTTTGTTAAAGGTAGGGACTCATTTCTGGCTTCCTGGAATGGGGTTTGATTGATTTATTTTCTAAACAGTGTTTATCAGTTTGAGGTTTTAGGTCTGAGGTACAGGGTGTTATCTGTGTAATTAAGGCAATCGCAGGGAGTAAAGTGGCAGGGGTAACTTATTAAGTTCCAGACTACAAGTTCGGTCAAGCAGCAGAGCACATACTCATGCAAAATGAACTTTTCAAGATGCAATGCAAAAAAATTATAATTTGAAAATAGACTGGTGAAGGCTACCCTAAGCACCCCATACAAATAAGACACCTTCCTGTCAATCACTGCAAGATGCTATCTATCTTGCCACTGCCATTTATCTGAGAGCAGATGTAAGTCAATTCAGAACGTTAGGTCACATATCTTTCTGCTCACCTTCTTTCTTTGCCAGTCCTTAGCCTTGGTTTTCCAAAATTGTTCTATTTCCATGTCGGTCAGTGAATCAAATCAAGAGAAGGAAAATGTAACTCAGAAACAAAGCACACACCTGGAGAAAGGAGGGAGAGACTAAGAGGATCCAGCAACCAAATTAAAATTGCCTCCACGTAGGTCCATGAGGAATCAATAGAGGGATTTCAGGTGGCATCACCTGGGCAACAGTGGCATGTGAACAGCTGTTTTCGACTGGAAATGGATCATTTTACCACCGATACATCTGATCTGATTTGCACACTAGCTATAACGTATGTAGTAGAAGCTAGCATTTGTAGTGGCTAGTACTGACATTATATGACCATGATAAGTTGTCCGTTCTACAACATTGTTTGTTTGGTATTAAGGACTGGATGTCACAAAATTGTCTTCAATTGAACTCTGAAATTCTGGTCATTGGCCCTGATCATATAGCTAGCAAGGTAAACCTGGGTCCACTGACACCCAATGTCAAGCCCCTTTCCAAGACTTTCGGTGTTATTTTTGACCCTTTTTGATTTTGATCAACATGTTAGGAAACTGGCTCAGTCTTGTTTCTTCCGATTATATTGCCAAAATCAGATCTGTTCTGTCTTTTGAAGATCTTGTGATCTTTGTCTCCTCAGGCCTGGACTATTGCAATGCTTTATTCACGTGCCTTAGCCATACATATATGGCTCGGCTTCATCTGGTTCAAAATGCTGCAGTAAGGCTTTTGACTAGGACCAGTCTTAGGTCTCATATCACACCGATTCTGGCCTCCTTGCATTGGTTACTGGTAGAAGACAGGATCAATTTTTAAATCCTTCTAATTATAAGGCATTGCATGGTCATGGTTATATTACGGAATTGTGCCCTTACACCTCAAGGTCCCTTAGGTCCTCTGAGCAGGGCGTCTTGGCAGTCTCGAGGTCCAAGCTAAAATCAAAACGGTAATCGGGCCTTAGCGGTATTGGCTCCTGGACTCTGGAACCGCCTCCCACAAAGCGTCAGATCGGCTTAGTCGGCTCTCTCCTTTAAAAAACCCATCTGTACATGAGAGCATTTTCTTGATTTTGTGTTGTATGTTTCTGTAATGTGTTTTCTTCTGATTTGCACATTGAAATTGGTTTCTAGAGAGGTGCTATATAAGTTTTACTTACTTACATAATATTAAAGACGATTGCTTTGGTAAGCCTGCTAGCTAGCTAGCTAACAGTTTGTTCAGGTTAACTGAGCTGACTCTTATCAAGCTACAACTGTGTTTTGGAGTGTTTTGGAGTAGAGACTGGGGCTAAAGACAAGACAGTAATGTAAATCTGGAAACAAATCTACATAACTACAGTAGATCTATTCATTATTCTATTCACTATTCACCTTTACTTATACTGTTAATGAATTGACCTACTCCCACACCACCACATGTCTCTCTCTTTAGCCTGGTTGTTATATATTTAGACATTATTTGCGCACAGCCAATTCTCCAATGGTTGATAGGAGACACGTGACGCAACAGCAAAGCTTCTACTGACCGGCCAAATTTAAACGTCAACCTGGAACCATTAGGCCATGCCTTGTTCACAAACATGGCATGTGTTGAGGCACAGTAGGGGATAGCTTCTGCAGGGTTACTGGGGAGACGTCTCTCTATCTCTTGAATCCATTCTTTTTTTTTCTCTGTGTCACAGAGGTCAAACGCCATAGCTGATTTGTGGAAGTGAGTCCTATGAAATGAGTCATGGGGCATTACCTTTTCCAATGGCCCGTTACAAAATGGCAGCTAGTACCCTCTCAGTCCTTAGTGACTTCTTGTTAACACAACACAGTGAAGGGAGAGGCCCAGAAGAATCACAGGGCAGTGGAGGTCAAGTTTATACCTAACATTTCTATGCTACCCCTTGTGTTTTGTGAAACTCATTGATTGGTAACTCCTAAGCCACAGAAGGCATTGCACATTTGCTGTCGAACAGATGGCTACTGCTAGAGTCTTGCTTAGTGTTTTGATAATGTAAATGTGCAAGTCTATGGTATATGGTTCCACAGACAGCTGTAGTATGCATTGATTTAGTATCAAAGAGCCAGAGATATTGAAAATTGTCATTCAGTCAGAGCAGAGAGCGGAAAGCTTCATAATTTATTCAGAGCATCCAGAGAGACTGAAAGCGAACCAAATACATTTTGCCACCCTGACATTATTACTTTCTTACTATTCTCATTAATTGACTGAGAGTCTCTGTTATTATGTGCAGGAGCAAAAACATGCAAAGATGACATTTCCCCTGCATTTCATAGCATAGGAAGAACTCATAGGCTCTTTAATGCACAAGATATATTCTATTCTATTCAACTATATGTTGTAAAGTTGATGGTTGAATATATAAAGATAAATTCATTTTAGGGTACATGCTATGGCACTTACATTTTGATTTTTGTCTGTTATGGTAAATTATGTTATTTTTATGTTTTTATGTTTTCACCAAAGGTTACTTTTTGGTCAAAAATAATTTACATAACAATTTACAATAATTCTACATTGGTACTCAGGTAAACATTTTCAGTATCAGTGAGGAGTGTTGACAATGACTTTTTTTTTATCAACTTCTTAGTTCTTAGTTTTAACCTTAAAACATGTTTTATAGGCTTTTTGTGATGTGAAAATCAGGCCATTAACACAATTCTTGTCAGGCTGTCATCTTTGCCACCTCCCTTTAACACATTCAGTTTACAAATTTTTCCCTCAGATTTAAATGTAAGTTGTATGATTTTGTTAATATGATGTTGCTATGCTCTTTAGTAAAATGTTAAAGACCCTTCTAGTGTCTGTACGTCCTGATTTGCCAGGTTGTTTCGCACATGGAGCTGGTAAAAAGGATCCCTAGTGAAGCTTATGTTGGAGGTTGTCCTTGCAACCTATTTGGGGATTTTCAGGTTGGGGTTGTTTGTTTTTTTGGGAAAGAATGGGCAGTCCACCCCCTTAATATGTTTTCTTTTTTTATTAAATTAGTAGGTTTGATACAGAAGCAAAGGTTCTCACAGGATCTGACCATAGGCCTTCAGTGGTACCTCCAGGGATGGGCTGTGTCATGCCAAAAAGTGATTTATTAGGGTAAGCACTGCAGGTGCTGGAACCCTATTGTTTTTGTTAGGATTCTTCTTCTTCCGCCCCCTATTTTTCAGCCTTAAAACAATATGTGCCTCAGATACTGTTAGTCCTAGAGCAATCGAATTTGGTGGATAGGTGTCAAATCTCCCCGACTACTGAAGCAAAAAAAAGAAAAAATCCACTGATCACCCAAATAATGGCGCTATAGCAAGCAAACTCCTGTAACTCCTGTAGCAAACGCCAATAACTCCTGAACCATAACGCCTAGAAACAAATTTCTTTTCCAATGATTCCGTGGCTGAAGATGAATCTGTTGCACATACTGGTTTACCGGTTTTCATTTCCACCATGATCGCCATTTTGACTTCAAAGGAAAACCTATTTTTCACGTTTCTCCCTCAAAGTTGATCCAATCTCAACAGCATTTTGCACACAGCATATACGGACTTTCTAGATTATGGCTATGAGTTTTTAGTTTTGAAAATCCAAACTGTTTGGCCATGGTGTACAAATTAAGTTGAGGGCAAAGACACGCAAACAGCAAGTGAGACGCTTGATGCTAGAGCAACCAAACTTGATTGCAACTCAAATTATCTGATTTTATTTTTACCAATTAATTAACCTAAATATTCTCATATGAGAGGAATAAAAGTGAGCAAAAGTTCATTGAGTTTCACAAGTTTATTAGCAGGGATAAAAAACAAACAAACTACAAATCGCACATTTCATGGCCAAGGTGAAGGGTGATGGACTGTGCTCTTTTTTTCCCGTTGCTCTCAAAGCTCTGATAAAGCTCTTTTGCACTGGGACTCATTCAAGGCTACAAACTTTGTTTGTGTCATAATATTACAACCTATTCACCACTATTTCTCCCTCAAAACATCTTGGAAAGCATGGCCAGTGGGTATTGACAAGGCATTGATGGAAGCTGGGGTTCAGGAGTATCTGGAAACTCTAATGGATGGGGAGTTTTTGTTCCAAAACAGCATTCAGACTGGAAAGTGAGTTTTGAAAGCATCTGGCCAAATAATTGTTTAGTCGTTGATATTGATCAGCAACCCTATCAAACCCCCTGGAGAAATATTATGATCATTTTGTCCTATGGGCAGTAAAAAATCTAAAAAAATGTAATGCACCTTTACCACATTGATCAAAAGATTGATTATAAAGCATGTCAAGACAAATATTAAAGTACTTGGCATATAGATTCCTACTGTAGTCTCCGATGTGCGATGGTTTCTCAAGTCAAAGTACATATTAAAATTCATGAGCTTAACATTTTCTTTCATACTAATAATTATACTCATAATTATACACACCTTTTAGGATGTAACCTAAGACTTTCTGAGAGGGTCCAATCCTTATTTCAGCATACATCCAATTTACAAATCCTTTACAAAGAGAGAGAGAAGAGAGCATGAAAAGCTAATAAATTTCTACCCATCTAATTATTATGCTCTGTGGCCTAAATGACAATTTTCATTAGCTTAGATTAGATAAGATGAAATTTAAATGATCCCTGTGAGGAAATTAGGTCACCGCAGCAGCGGAGTAGATATAGATATGAACAGGACAAACAGAGAGTACTGAAGATAATACAACTAATTACACAATTAAACAAACACAACACATCAATGAATAAAGAGTCTTTGTTGACAAATGTACAGGCTTGAGGTGGATGCTCAAATGTGCATTACTAGCTATTCACATTGTCCGGTGTACATAGAAAAACGTGCATACAGAAATGGGTCCAGACATGCAAATAAGCATTATAAGCTATTCACATAATCAGATGTACAAATGGATTGTTCAGTGACGGCTGCACATATGTTACATGCAGCCGTCACTGAACAATTCTCCAACACATACTTTTTCCAATCCAAGCTGTTAACGTTTGAACAATATACTCAAGAAAGACATGCAAATTATTATTTATTTATTTTTATGACTTAGACGAAGATCAGGACATATTTTAGGAGACATTTATACATTTATACATTTATACATTTATTCAAAAAGGTTTAAAAACGTTTTCTCACAACCACATCCCTCTTGTATCAACTGCTGCATTACATACTGTGTGAATTGGCTCTACTGCAGCCCATTTTATGAAAATTCTATCATTATTAGTAGTATTATTTCCCATAACTGGCACTTTTTAAATAATATATAATTTTAGATATGAAAACTGGTTAGCATGTTTGTCTTCACAAATATCCAGACTTTATACTTTAATACACAGTCATAGACTACAGGGGTTTATGGAGGCATGCGTGTTGTTGCAGTCCTTTTTTCCATAGTGGGAAAGGATTATCACACTATCTGAGTGGATTGAAGATCTCAGCAATGTTTTTATTCATCATTTAAGTTGTTCAGGCTGCAGCACATTCCTCCACTTAAACCCAACAGAGGAAACGTATTAGCCCTTTCTGTGGTGCTGAAATAATAAAACAGTCAAGCAGGTAAATAGCATTCATCAGTTAACAAAAGTCTTGAGCGTGTGGCCCAAATTGTGATGCATTTCCTCGGATGCACCGGTAAAGTGCAGAAAACACATCCAACACAATTTCTGTCAACGATAAGCCTACTGCAAGCTGAGACTAACAGTGGCTTTAAATTAAAACAATTTATCATATAAAATCATCCATACATGCTTAACAGTACAGCAGTCGACTGCAGTTGCAAATGGGAAAATATGCATATGAGTAAAATCTGATTTTACATAACTTTTATGAGAAGCCTGCTTTCTACTTTCTTCTTCTTTTTCCTTCCTTTTTTTTTAGAATTAAAAATACTTTTTAAAGGGGATATGCATTTAATACCCAGTTCCATAAAAGAAAGTGCATGAAATGAGTTGAATTCAGAGTTCAGATTGGTTCAGAGTCTGAACAGAAATAACTTCCTCCACAAATCTGTTGTCTTATCTAAGGAACACACACTTTTCTGAAAAGCGCATGTGGTAAGACCTCATTTTGTGGACAAGGTACATCAAATGTGGGAAAAAACTGACCCTAATGGCTCTCATATATTTAAGACTCATCCTTATCGTCTCCATCGTAATATCCTCCTCTGACGCTGTTTAAGAGGAACTTGAGCTAAGATAAGTGGCAAAAAGATAAACTGCTGCTGCTTTTATGGTGAAGCCGTTAATGAAACTGGAGGGAGAGAAGAGGAATCACAAGTTAGAGATGAGTGACAGGTCTCACCAAAAACAGTGTGTGTGTGTACCTTTGTTCTCTGTACATATATATACCTGGATATGTAGCCTATAAAGCTAGTTCCCTGCCAAAATGATTCCAGCATGAAAAATAAATGATTTGTTAGTAGCCGTGATTTAGTGGCGTTTTTTTCTTTTCCCCCCACCGGGATTCATTCACAGGCAGATTTATTATCCAATTAGTGCAGAGCAGGCCGGTCAACAAAAGCCAAAAAAGAAACAGGTCCCACCAATCAGATGTCTGTGTCCCTCTATGAGCTCCTGCCCCGTCCTTGCTTGCAAATGACAGCTTGCGCTTGCAAATCTTTTCAGCAGGGGTTGGGTGCTGAAACACTTCCAAAACGTCTGTGCACGCAAAAAACTGATGTGTGCAAATGTAACCACAAATAGTTTGACATTACAAATCCTTTTTTTTTGCTCAAAATTCATTAATTGCACTTTTGGAAATAGGTATTTGCCGGCAGGGAAATACACTCCGGAGCTATGTGTACCGCGAATTACCGTAAATGAAGTGGAAGCTGCTGCTCCTTGCTTCTAACCCCCCCCCCCCCCCACACACACACACATAAGAAGTGCATAATGAGTTTTAAAGGGAGAGAGCCAACAGTCTTGAACTCTCCTTCTCGTACTCCCTCTCTTTTCCATTTCTCCCTTCCTTTTCTTCCAAGCACTCAGGATGTGCCATCTGCATGCTGCCTTTGATTTAGGCTTGCCCCAGATCTGCTACCTAATGAGCCGAGAGCTCAATCAATAATTCACTCAAGTTTGAATAAAATCCAGGATGATCAGATCCAGTTTCATACAAGAATGTAATCAGTGCCTTTCAGCAGCCTCAATGCTGCTTCTGCCATTCGCTTCATCACTCTCTTTTTTCCCCCCCATCTCAGTCCTGGCTTTTAGTTTAGCTCAATCTTTTTTTGCGCGCTTTTGCTGTTAATCGTCGCCTGACCTCTTTGCCACCCTGTGAAAGGGAGCGGACAAAGTTTCGGTTTGTCTCCTTTCTTGCTTTTTGCTTCTGAGTAAATCACCCACCTGTGGGATTTATTGGTAGAGTACACACACAAGAGCGAGTACATAAAGCGTAATCTCGGAGGTTGGAATTAAAATCACCAAATGGTAGACGTGGAGTTTTCCTTTGAATTAGGAAATAGTAAAATTATCACCTTTCTACTGAAAACTGTATTTTATGGATCTTTTTATCAGTTCAACAACAGTAAACCAGGGATGAATTGACGTGTCAGAGGCTCTTCTTTACACTGATCCCTCGCCATAGATACATGTGGGAAATGCTTTTTTTGTATGGATAAAGCACATTTTGAGCACAAACTGAAAATTGAAATTCCATTTGAAGGGTTACAGAAACATGCCTTTCTACTCACTTGACCATGCATTGTTGAACTACTGAAAGAGCTGAAATCCTACCCATGTACCACGATTATACAGCTACAATAAAAAAAAACCCCCCAAAAAACAGAGCTCCCGGGATGCCAATAGAGCCTAGGATTCATGCCCATATCTGCATCTTTTCATTACCAGAGTGGTGTGATAGCACAGTTGATGCTGACAAATGAGCAAATAAAGAAGTTCCTCTGTTCTAAAAGCAAAACTCTTTAAACTATTAGCTCAAGTCCTAATAGATTACACTGAGGAACAGAGCCTCAGGCCTCGTACACACTTGCAGTTGAAAACATTTCAGAATTGCTAAAACCAAGTGTTGGAAGTAGTTGGAAAACCATGTAAGTGTCTTAGCCTTGGGTGCGTACAGTAAACAGATATAGAAATGTTTTTCTCTCTATAACTTTGTGTAGTAAGCAGCCCAGGAATCAGGAATTCCAGGGCCTGGGGCAGAATTCTTCACTTTCACTTTCTTGTTCTTTTTTTGTCTTCTCTTTCTTTTTTCTTTTTCTTCACGTGTGTGAGGTTTTTCATAATCAGCGAGGAAAGATCCATATTGATAGGAGCTCTAACCTGAAACCCGCCTTGCTGATGATGCTGCTTTTTCCATGGCATGCCAAGGATGTGGTTTTACACCTCACGCCTGCATGTATGCAGTTGGAGAATCATGATTTTACCCAGATGGTCAAAAGATGCATGCTTCACTCATATCTCGGCTACCACCACACCATTACAATGTGCTGATGAGAGAGCCAGAGATTCTGTGTCGAAACTGATGGCTTGTGATCGCTTTACATGTTTTTTTTCTCGTCAATTATCAAAACCTCAAACTTACAGTTTTCTATTTATATTCATTAGGGATGTATCTTTTGGATTTTGGATTTACGCTGTACAAATGAATGAAACTCATCAAACTCTCCCTCCACAGTTCCCCCTGATGACCCAGTGATAGTGGGCTCCCCGGTGGTGAGTCTTCGGGCTGGTGACCACCTCAACCTCACATGCCACGCTGACAATGCCAAACCTGCCGCCTCTATCATCTGGATTCGTAACGGCTTGGTCCTGAGTGGTGCCATGTACTCCAAGGTATGGTGTGTTCAGTTTGCTGGGTTCACCTAAATGCAACCACTTTACATGCTAAATGTGTGGGATTTATATGTAACGTGGTGAATTTTCTTACCACCAAGCAACAGTTTGGGCCTGAACATGAAGCAGTAGTGTGTCCGGGCTTGACACCACACTGGAGAGCCTGTTTGCCAATAATGACTCAGTATGGCAATCGTTCAACTCACAATCTAGAATAAAAAGTCCTGTCAGGCATCCCCCTTCCTCCACACCAGCCAAAGGCCTCAACTCTTCTTATTGTCTTTTTGAGCAAGCTTCACCCCTTCAACCGCAATGACACAGTCAGAGTGAGGATGCACGGGGCCTTTGGCTAAAGTACTGAGAGAAGACACTCCTAGATCATAGGAAGTGAGTCGCTCAGCCCGAACGATGGACCAGAGAGTACAACTGTGGACGTTGTACGCGGGGACTCCTCATCTCCTGTGTGAGATGCTGCATTCCATCGGATGCCGGAAGTCGGCAGTTCCACGTCGGTAGGTTCCACTTCTGATCTAGATGCGTTTCAGTGCATCTGCTCCGGAAAACATGGACGTAAACACATAAACATTTTATTTGTTTGACAAGCGTTTGAATTTTTCAAGCATCAAGCAAATTAAAAATCTCTTTCATAGCAGAAAGACTGCAGAGTATCGTAGACTGAAGTTAGACATATTTTTGAGTAAAAATTGCTGCTAATGGACATTGAATCATGTGAGAGACAAATAGGTGGACTGTTACTCTTTACTTTCTGGCCAAAGTTGTCAGCAGAGGTTTGCACTTCCTCCTTCACGACAAAAGGACAAAAGACAAGATGAGACAAAAGACAACTGCCTTTGTGTGGCGCATGAGTTTGTTATTGAATTTGTGCTCTATTTGCACAGGGCTATTGCTACTTTGTCTCTGATATCGTCAAGGTCATCTTTATTAACGCACAGGGATACAATTGCCATGGAGTCAGCCATAAACACTCAAAAATACAATACATAAGTATATTTACCACATATACAACCAGGAGGCAGCAAAATATAAGAAAAACAAGTCCTTCTATAATGCGCAAGTGAATAAGTGAACACAATATAGTCGATACATACATACAGTCGTGCAGTACATACAGTCGAACATTCACAATATATAAAAAAGAATAGTTCGCATACCAGGCACACCTTGGAGTCAATGATGCCATCACCTACATGCTGCATAAGGCATACTCTCACCTGGAGAGGCCTGGTAGCCCTGTGATAATCATGTTTTTTGACTTCTTCAGTGCATTCAACACCATCCAGCCATTCGTGCTTGCAGAGCAGCTTGCAGCCATGCAGGTAGACCACGCCATGGCACATTGGATTACGGACTACCTCTCCAGCAGGCCACAGTTTGTCTGATACGCTGGTGAGCAACACAGGTGTACCCCAGGGAACGGTACTGTCGCCATTCTTGTTCACCCTCTACACCTCAGACTTCAGATTCAATTCTGGGTCTACTCATCTCCAGAAGTTCTCGGGTGATTCATCCATCGTGGGTTGCATCAACGAGGAAAACGAGGATGAGTACAGGAGTCTGGTTTGTCAGATGGTGCGACGACAACCAGCAACAGCTCAATGTCAGCAAGACAAGAGAGCTTGTGGTGGACTTTCGTCGTTGGAACAAGAAGCGCCCGTGTCATCCTCCAGGACAAGGAGGTGGAGGTGGTGGAATCTTACAAGTTCCTGGGGGTGCACCTCAACAATAAACTGGACTGGTCAGACAACACTGATGCCCTCTGCAGGAAAGGTCAAAGCAGATTGTACTTCCTGAGGAGGCTCAGATCTTTCAATGTGTGCAACAGGCTGCTCCGCATGTTCTACCAGACTGTGGTGGCCAGTGCACTCTTCTTTGCTGTGGTATGTTGGGGAGGTGGCATCAAGGCAAAGGATACCAACAGGATTAAAAAAACTGGTCAAGAAAGCTGGCTCAGTTGTGGGAGAGAGCCTGGACAGTCTGGAGGAGGTGGCTGAGGGGAGGATGAGATCTAAAATCAGATCCGTCTTGGAGAACCCAAGATGGTCCCCCTCTATGATGAGATGAACGGGCTTAGAAGCACCTTCAGCCACCGTTTCATCCAACCTAAGTGCACAAGGGAGCGCTTCAAGCTCTCTTTTGTCAACTCCTGAGCCTGCTGCTTTCTTCTTGACCCTTTTTTGTAATTTTGTTTATTGTATAGTGCTGTGTACTTCTCTCTTGCTTTGTACACTGCTGCATAACTGCAATTTCCCCTCAGGGACAATAAAGAGCAATCTAATCTAAATTAAGCAAAAGAAATAAAAAAAATAATACATCAATAAAAAGAGAATTTTTGAAAAACGTACAAATAGAAATTTCTTTTAGAGCAATATCTGATATTCAAGGATGTGTGTACTATAACATTTTGTTAAGTGTAAAACAGGACCTTCAGAGTAAACTATCACAAGTAGACCCTTTCTCCCAAAATATGATATGAATATTAAAAAAACACTTCAAATATAAGCTTTAAATATTGGAAAACTCTTAATTCTGCTGGATGAGATCAGATGACAAGGAGGAAGTGCGTCTGATTCTAAAGTAAAATAAAGTTTTCACGAACTCTGCTCCCTCCTCAAGAGGAAACTATGTCCCTCTCTCCCTCTGCTGTTTCTTTGCCCTTCCTTCAAACACCTGTCCTCAAAAAAAGATTTACAATATCAATTTAATGACAGCTGAGATTCTTAATTCCATCCACAGGGCGAGACGGCGCACTCCCGTCATGCTTTAAATATGACAAAAAAAAGAAAGAAAAAAGAGAGGAAGCGTTCTAACACGTTTAATTATGGATGTCTTCTCGGGGCAGTTTGTTCACTTTGTTCAGTCCTGGGCTTGGAAACAGAGAAAGTGAGAAGGCACATTTAAAGGCGTATTCCTCTGGTGTGCAATCTGTGTTTGCTCTGGATACCGGCTTAGCCACGGCAAGGCCATCGGAGAGCGGCCCGTTCATTAGTAGCCCATAAATTAGACAGAGCCCTGTCACTTAAACATGTTTATTGAAGACGGAGACATCCTCTCTCTTTAATATTCCATACCATGCCACTTTCCATCACTCGGTATGGCAGCATGAACATCTTCTAACTGGGGTTTCCAGGAGTGAAGGTCATGTGTAAGTACTTAGTGTGTTTCATGTATTTGTATACATGTGCGTATACTTGTATGTATTTATCTGCATCCATGGATTTATTTATTTATTCGCTGTGTGCAAATAAACCACAGTGACGTGGTGTTGAGATGGATATTTTGCATCTATAAAGGGAAGAGATTGTTAATAATTAAAACAACTCACTTGCCATATAGAAATGCGCCCATGTGCAAAAGAATTGCTAAAGGATTGTGTAATTACAGTGTATGCACTTAGTAATCTTACATTCTTTTTAGTGTTTCGGTAAATTTGGAATAGGACTTGTGACCAATTAAAAATCTCTGTGTATAAATATATTGACTGTGGTGAAATTACACTGAAAAGCAACAGCATCACTTCCAACATCAAGTATATTGCGACCTCAGAGGCAATTCGTTGTACCATCAACCTCTCAGTAACCTGTTCAGTCCACAAATCAGTCCAAATTTCTCAAAACATAGATGCGAACTATGAAGGTGATTGGTGAATTCTCATAATAATAACAAGTCCAGTGCAGAAAAGTCACTATTGAATCCATAAACTATACCTAACCATACTGGAGTGAAGCATGCAGTGTGATATATGATGGAAAATATGACGCATTGCAAATTAAATGTGCTACAATTAATTTGTAGCATTGATTATGAGCATGTGTCCATCAACATCTATGCAGTTTGGCAGTAGTCAAGATGTACAGCATCATGCTACCCTAACTCAGTTTAATTAAGGGGTAATTAAGGGGTTGCAGCAGCATAAAAGTATCACAGAAACAAAATATCAAATACAAGAAGACAGATTAATTAAGAGACAGATTAATATTTGAAAAAGGCAAGCATCCAACTGGTTTTCTGGGTGAGGCCCTATACGGAATTCAAAGATCCATAATGATGTGGCAAACATAGCAGACGGGGAAATGGAGTGGAGGATGGACAAGGAAAAGAAAGAGAATCCATATTGGAGAGGCATTTAATTACCTCAGAATGTAAATGTCAACCAAACAGCAGTTGAGTGACTAGAAGATTTTTTTGGGGGGAAAGTGTATCCCGAAGTGTATAGAGATAAATAACATGTTTTTGCTCTATTTCATTTGAGACAACCAGTTAATTTAAATCCTGACTGTAGCGCGGCAAGTTGCGACTAAGGCAGTAGTCTTAGTCGCAGTCTAAGGCAGCGCTTTTCCACCCCGTAGTATCGTTCATCTCGGGTTTTTCACATTTCATTTACACCTCATGTGAAAAAATCCATCATAACTTTCCACACTGTGACCTGACAACTCTTATTTCACGAATGCTCATGTGCTAAGCATAATCTTGCAGGTTGTAAGGAAGTGGTAACACTGCATGTGCTTATTTTGATAGGTCTGTTATTTTGCTGCTCCTCAGTAACAGCTGTGGGTGAGGATTTACCACAGGATCAGCCCCAACGAGATGGCATTGAGATCGGATGTGGATGCATGTACATAGTATTACTGCATAGTATTTATGCTCTATGTCACTGCAATAATGCATAGCCCCCGAGCACCTAAAAAGCTCTAGCCCACTTGTATGTTTTATGGCAAAGACAGAGATGAATACAATAGAAAACCAACAATAACAATAGAAAACAATAGAAACTACTGTGAGACTTATTGCTTTTTGCTTACATGCAGTATCAATGTGACCAAATGCCTCCCACTGCATCTCTGATTAGGTGGTTTGGACGACTGGATCAGCTGCCTGCAGACAAGAAGACTTTTAAAATCCTAGCAGACTGTGGGAACTTTTTAAAAAGTGGAGCTTTTCACACTCGCCATGCTGTTCAAAAGGCATGCACACTAGTCAATAAGGGAGGGCGCACGGACCACACAAAAAAACTGAAACTGCAGGGATCCAGTTGTGCAGCTTCTGCATGCACAATGCCATTGTCACAAAACAATCCAAAACACAAAGCTACATTTACTGAATTATTTGCCGTAATCAGGGATTGCCATATGATCATAGGATTTAACCCTCGTCACGAGACGTTTCTGCCAGATTTAACTTAGCATTAGATTTGCTTGCGCACACTGGATAAAATGTATGAACTGTTGTGTGTTTTTGTGCATCTTCACACTGTTATCATCATTCATCGGTTTGTCATTCTTTTCATGCCTTTTTCCATTTTATACCATGAAAGGTGTAGATTTGTCCAGACTGAAGTCTTAAAAATCTTGATGGATCCGGAGGCAAGAGATTGGGCTCTTAACACCTCTCACGTATCTGTAACCATCCCCACACTGACAGCGAGAAAAGCTCTTCACATTGGTTCACAACCACGGAACTAAAAGACACATATTTTGATGTGCCTATCTCACCCTAGTACAGAAAATACGTCGGCGATGGCAGTGAACGGTACAAATTCATAACACCTGAGTAAGAGCCTTTGAGCTTTTTGACATCACATTCACGACAATTGATGCAATCCTTATGTCAGCTTTCATTTGGTATTCGCGTGAAGGGAAGAGGATGAATAGCAAGTTGAAAGGAGCGTTGGTGCATGCAACAAAGTGATGGTGCATGCACAAAATATACAGGTGTCTGAAAAAAGCAGCTTCCAGCAAAACATCCTTGTATGACTAATGCCTAGGCCAGGGGTGGCCAACCAGTCAGAGACTAAGAGCCACATTTTTTACTGTGTTACCGCAAAGAGCCACATCATACACATGGGCACACATGAACATCACCCCATCCCTTCCTCTCTCTCACACACACACACACACACACACACACACACACACACACACAGACCTCTGCTCAGCCAGATTTATTGTAAATGTCACACACCAACATGATAATGACAGAAATTGACTCCTACAGTACTAAGACCACAGGCCAGTCATTTTCAACAATGAACATTGTGTGCACTGTCTCACACACACAAACTCTCAGTTCAACCAAGTCCACAAACAAAAATATAATAATTTACAATAGCGTTTTTCTTTTACTATGCATGTTGCTTAGTGGGACTTCTGGCATTCCTTGCCTTGAACAATCCTCTTCAAATCTGGCTTGTATTCCGTTGTTGCCACTCGAAGCAATTCTTTCACATGGGTGTCAGTCAGAACAGATCGATGCTTTGATTTCACGTGTTTCAGGGTAGAAAACACAGACTCGCAGACGTATGTTGACCCAAACATTGACAGTATCTTAAGCGCAGCCCGTTTGACATTGGGGTATTTTTCCATTGGCACACTTTTCCAGAACTCAATGGTCCCTTCCCTTAAAGCAGGTTTCAGTTGGTCCTCCTCACAAAGATCGATCATCTCCAACTCAGCCGCAGCCTCATCTGTGACTAGCGGGGCTTTCAAACAGTCCGTCTCCGCATTAAATGGGTCGACGAGGAACGTAATCTGTGGCCTTTTCAGTTGTAGATCACGGAACCGGGTCACAAAGCTTTCGTGTAGGTTTTCAACCAGTGTTGCATATCTGGCTCTTTGCTTATTCAGGGCGGCGCTGGTGACTTGCCCGCTGGCTTTTAGCAGAGTGGGAAAATGCGTTAAATCTCCCTTTTGAATATGCGCCTTGAACAGCTTCAGTTTGTTTTCGTCATATTTTCGTTTTGCTGTGCATTTTGTTTGTTTGTTTTTGACACAAATTGTTTACTCAAATGATCTTGCCCCTACTGGGAAACTTTGCGGTATTTTCATCTCACGCACATGCGCGTTTGACGAAAATACCGTATTGAACTCAAGCGAAGCGAACACGCACATTAAAAAAAAACACAAACACAAACTTCGATATGAACGTAAGAGCCGCATGAAACCAGGCAAAGAGCCGCATGCGGCTCGGGAGCCGCGGGTTGGCCAGGCCTGGCCTAGGCAATAGGGAGGGAAAGTAATCGAGTTGCCCCCTAGTGGTAGCGTTCCTAACGCTGAGAGAAATTAATGAGATTCTCCATAGAGACGTTTTTAGAAAAAATATATCTCAGGCTACATTGCAAAGTTAACGAAACGGTGTTTATGACATATGCACGGGGTTAAACTTTATTGATTCTGGTGATCATAGTTTATTTTCATCTGCAATGATGAAAATAAATGATGAAAATAAACTATGATCACCAGAATCAATAAAGTTTAACCCCGTTTTCTCTCTTTTCTCTCAGCGTTAGGAACGCTACCACCAGGGGGCGACGCGATCACTTTCCCTCCCTATGCCAATTTCCTGCACGACTTTTATTCTGAATATTTTGCTTCATAAATTGACACACTGTTCCACTAACCGTATCCCATAAACACTTTATGAGAGCTAATTTAAGTTTTGAGTCAGTATTCATGAATATTACATGTGGCTGATATGAAGAACCGTCTACGGTCAGTGAAGCTCACACAGTACTCACCACGTGATTTACATTGAGGCTATGGTTACACTTGTCAGTTCAATGCGATATGATCATTAAGCGATAGGTCGGATTGTGTTCACATCGCTATCAGATGTTCAGACCGAGATGAGAAAGTGGTTAGGCTTCCGTTGTGATCGGTCTGGACACAGAGGGAGAAATAAATACGGCCACAGGAGACACGTGACAGCTGTTTTCAGCCTAAGTGTCGACATACAGCGATGTAATCTCATCTAATCTGAATTTGAGATACTTTAGATATCACAAATCCCATCAAACTGACAAGTGTAACCGTAGCCATAGTGGTGCGACTAAACAGACAGGAAGGGATGTGCTCTTTCCATCTCCTTCTGTCACACAAAGGGCCCCGAAGTGATGAACGCAGGGGTGGATGCCCTCCCTCCAGGAGGCCCTTCTCCCAGGGGATTGGACCAAGTCTACAAACAGCAGGAATTTTGGACAGGCAGGTTGTAGAAATATTCAACAAAGGAAACATTACATTGGTTCTCTGTTCTTGTCACTACAAAACAACAAGATGCACCTCTGGGAATGAACACTCTAGTCCGACCCATGGCCCAAAGGCTTACTTCTTGCATTTTCCCCAGTGCATTTTGCTGTTACATTTTGATTCATTGCTTCCTGCGCGCGGAGACTATTTCCCGGCAGTGACCATATACCTGACACCTGAATTTCATTTGGGGAAATAGGGCGAATCTATAGTGTCTCACTCATCTCTATTACTGTCCCCCTTTGTGATTTAGGCGGATAAGATGGGTGTATAAGTATCCCTTTACATAAGTACCCCTAAAGTACCCATCTTGTTCTATGGAGTGCTTTTCTCCACTTCCTTTTACATTTAAGGAACAAAACATGCCCCCCTCTGCAGCTTACAGACATGTCAGGAACTAAGAGTTTCCATTCATACAACCAGCTGTTTGTATGCTTTGCCAAACCAGCTAAGGGCAAACCATTGTGTAGGCAATGTCTGCCTCTGTAATTAATTCTATACTTGAATGCCCCGTCATTAAGAAGTCCACTTACTTTAATCTCCAGTTTGTACAGTGGCACATTGTTTGAAATTTTTGGCTCCATACTCCATATATTTGGGATGTGCAATAGTTCCATAACAATCTACTAAATTCAATTCTACAGTATCTTCAGCTTTATCAGATGATACTACAGACGATAGGTTGTTTATTGTTTTACTGTTATATTCGGCTCTCCAGTGGTTATTACTAAGGTAACCTCTATTTTTCCTGGGATCCAAAAAACATTAACAATATTACAAACTCCAGATATAGAGTACAAATAAAAGCAAGACCGCAACATAGTCTTTTAAAGCAAAATTTGTTTTTACACCTTTTTCCATGCACACATCGCTCAATGTATTACTGTTATACATACAACAATTGTATATTCCCTTTCGAGTTTTGTCGGTCATTTGTATAGGATGCTTCAGAACACAAATATGTTGGAATGCAAAAATTACAAATGTTTCTGGTATCGGATGCCTGACAAAAAAACACATATATTTGACAATGTTTTTTCATGTTATTAAGCAGGCTACATATTAATCTATCTTCTACATTCAGAGATTGCTGCACATTTTGTTTACATCTGCATTTTGATGCAGTTAAGAGCAAGGCATGCTTTTTATTTTCATTAACTTTTCAGCTCTGTGTGGAAGAACAAGAGCTTGTATAACTTGCTTTACTGAATTTGTCATGAGAACTGACTATTTAAAGTGTACACCGTTGGCTCACCTCTTAAAGCAAAATAATACTCTTTGTTTTTGATATATTTAATACTACTTTGTCGTTGATCATCTAATCTGAACTGAACTTACTCCTTATGTTGTAAGGAGTAATGTTAGTAATCTAAATGTTATATCAATAACATTCGCATTTCTAACATTACTGAAGGGTATGTAAAGCATGCAGTCATCAGCACACAGTGATATGTGCGTCATTTAGTACTAATACATTGATCATTGGTGAATACTGAAAAGAGCAAAGGACCAAAACAACTACCCTGAGGGACACTGCACTATACGTTTCATTGCCGAAAACTACTTTTGAAGCAAACAGGATGAACTAAAAGCATATTTCGTAAAGTTGTAATGTTTCATGTTGTGAAATATTGTTAATATCTCTGATCTCTAAAATTCTGCAACCTATAGACATTATCCCTATGGTTTTTATATTTTCATCATTCTTTATGTCTTTATACCTTCCATTTTATCCCTGAGGTTTCAGCTGTGTCTGTACTTTAAAATTACTTACAGTGTGGATTACATGGTTGGGATAAACGAGAACAAGCAAACGTGCCCTGAGTTATTATGCTTTTGCTAGAGCTTTAATATTGTCCTGAACTACAAACACTTTTTTTATCCCAGTTAATTTCCTGCTGACCTCTATGGGAAATTAATAGAGAGAAAAAACTGATGAAGCTGAGAATCATGAGACGCTGCTGGAGGAGCTTGATGATTCAAAACTGGATTGATAACTAACACCCTGTTTTTGTTTTTGCTATTTCATAGGACTATAGAGTCAAATGAAAGTGAGTAAATCAAAGCAGTAGAAAGTGATTTTGTACATGTAACTATAGGCAAAATGTTGAGATTTAACAGGAAGTAGAAGTGAACAAACAGTAATAGGTTTTCAAAGTTGTACAAGAAGAACAACTTGCAGGAAGAGTGCAAGAACTGTTAGACATTTGGTCTTCTTAGTGAAGAGACTTCATGCCCCCTCTCTTCTAGCCACTGTCTTTCCTCTCTTTCATCACTCCGCACCTCCTGTTCCTCCATTCACTTAATGAACTCCCTCCTGGAAGCTTGCCGATATCAAAAAAAGTTTGCAAAAGAATACACCACGTTTTTGGGAGATTGTCCCAAAGGTGGCTGGTGATGGGAAATATGGCAAATAAAAGTCACTGTGTAGTGGATGATACATTTGTAAATACTTACATAAATTCCTTTTATTAAATGTATGAATCTACAGGCAACATAATAAAAACCACTAACAACTTTTTATTACTAAAGGGTCTTCTTACTTTGGATAATGCTAGTTGCCTCACTCAACATAGTGTATGGTTAAAGTGTTAGCATGAAGCACTGGAGCCAATGATCTAACATGGACACGATCGGGTTGGCCGATCGTTGCATCAGTTCACGCCGGAAAGCCCGATCTTCAGCCTGGGCATATGCCAATTCCAGCAGTGCCCGGCTCTATTGTTCTTGAGAGACGGCCTGGCTCTCCTGCAGCAGGGCGAGGCGATTCAGTACTTAATTTAGTAATTAACCCTGGGTTGAGTCGAAGAATGTGCAGTGCGAAAAGCATTAATATGAACTTTGAAGAATTTCAAGCTTCTTGAATTAAGACGATGGACAATTGAAAAGACGTTCTTTCTTTGTTTTCGGAGCAATTATCCAGAACGAAGTGACTAATTGTGAGTTTTATTTGAATGTGAAATTGTCAAAGAATATTCAGTTCTGTTTTGCACTGAATTGTTTAAACATATGTCATATGCTCATAACCTTTGGCACTGTGGAAGTTTCTGCTTCGGCTGGTAATACAGTTCGTCCTTCTACTGCTGCTAGGCTTTGAGGTGGATTTATTGGCTAAATTTCCCCCCTTTGTACATTTGTGATTATTATGGTTGGCCCGTTCAATGGCCTTTAGAGGATTTCAGTGAAGTGTATGACTGAATGAGGGATTTGAATAAAAACCTCTAAGGGAAATAAATATGCACTTATTGGCAACACAAGCTTGATTGTCAAGACTTGACACTGTGTTGTACCTGGGCAGCTCCCGGGTGTAAATGTGTGTTCACATCTGAGAACCAAATAATTTCCCCCTTGGGAATTAATAAATAATCGAGGTACTTAAAGCATTGGTGAAAACAAGCAAGCACTTTAGCAAAACCTTCCCTGGGTAAACTAAGGTTAATAAAAGAACACCCAAGAAACTAAATTTCAATTGACACATAAAGTAGGTATTACTTGTTATTTTCTATGAGCTCAATGTCACACAGACCATTAGCAAAGTTACTTGTTTATGCCATGAAATGGTGCGCTTGCATGCATGGACAGTGCATGAATTTTCAATAATTAGTTTCTTTTCTCCTTGATTCCTCAGACCCTGCTGCGGGATGGTAGGAGGGAGAGTACAGTCAGCACTCTCTACCTGTCTCCCTCCAACATTGAGTCTGGCCAGCAGATCACCTGCCGCGCCTCAAACAAGGCAGCCCCCAATGGAAAAGACGCTACGGTCACAATCGACATTCAACGTGAGTACAGCTGAAAAAAAGATCTACATTTTAAAGAATGGAATTTATGGACACAATATAGAATTCTTCTCACACTCAGTGAACCACTTCATCATACCTATAGCAGTATGCATACTTATTGCCCTTGTTGCCTTTACTGCAAAATTCAAAAACTCCATAAGAAATCAGCGTGGTTCCCATAAACGGAATGAAATCCACAGTGAAATGTGGAGGAAAGTACATGAACACAATAGGCACAGTTAATTACGATGATGACGATGAAGATTACATGCTACGTTCTCATCCAATGACAGCGTGCGCAATTTGATTCAACCCGTGTGTGCTTTGTTCATGCCTGTCTTTTTTCTCTTGCTCCCCCTCTACCTCTTCATAGTGCCACCCGAACGCAGGAAATGGAGTCCCTTCTATGAATAATTAAATTGTCAGATGATATTATTTGATCACAAAAAACTATTTGCCGCAAGTTATGGATTCGGAATGGAGGGCTTTTGCATCCCTCACAGCTCGTTCAAAGCTATTAAGTATGACTAATAAAGCAGAAAATGCTATTCAGAGATGCATTTCTCTTGACAGATCTATTCTTCCTCCTCATACATTCTTTTTCCACTTGCTACCCAAAAGGGAACGGTGCTCCGTAAGCTATAACTCGGAGAGACGGAAATGCGTGAGCTAACTGATTAACGGTTGTTGTGCTCATTGTCAGAGAGAGGCCCCTTAATCCTTTTGTTATGCAAAACAATGGCAGCGCCGCCATTTTTCATGGGAAGTCAACAGCGGTTGAAAGACAAATGTTTGATACTTCCCCCTTCCACTCCTCTGTTTGGGCGTCTTTGAGCCACAACAACAGTGGCTGGTAGCAGAGCTCACACAAAACACCTCCAGAGTCATTGAAATTTTTTTTTTTGGAGTAATAGCCATTAGTGTTGAACATTAGCCCAAATAATTTCCAGCGCGGTGCTCGTGCCAAATGCTTAACCGTGCCGTCTTTATTCCTCTTTACATGCATGTATAGTTGTGAGGTGAGTGCGGGGTGGATTAAAACACAAAGAGGCAATTCAGCAATTTGGAGGGGGGGGGGGGGACAGGTGTTGGATGAATAAATGATGACGCTGCTGTCAAGGTGGAGAGGCTGCGGAGGCTCCTGGGGGTCCTCCTAGAAAGCACAGTCACTCACCATGGGGGGGGGGGGGGGGGGGGGCAAACTTTTAACTACTGCCGGTTAATATTGATGGGAGGCAGCTGTTGCTCTCTCAGAGAACCGCTCTGCACCAGCACCCTGTACCCAGCACCCAGCACCGCCTCCGAGTGCACCCGGGCAGAGGGCAGGCAAACACACGGGGGTTAGCGTGGGACTCGCAACATCACAGCCATCGGTTCCCTATGCTGTAACTGGGAATAAGCATATTCATCTCAGCACCCCCACCTCTTTAAATGGCTCTCTGGCAGCTATATTTCTGCCCCATATGGATGAATTAGCTGCTGTGTTGTGAACGAACATAAAATGTGAAAAAAAAGACCGCCACAAATATAATTGCATTTGACTATAAAAGGCTGCATCATATTTTTAATTGCATCATGTCATCATAGCCTTGTTTGGCTACATAGTTTAGCAGGCTGGCTGAACATTTGGCCTTTCAAAAAGACTTCCTCTTTGTTTCCGCGCTCTCCCTGCAGGATGAATGAATGACATACAGTAAATCAGAGATAGTGTGCGGCACCCCTGATGCATATGTATGACACATCCATCTTTTATGTTAATGAAATATGAACTGCATCACAATAAGTCCCGAGACCAGGGTTTAACATGGCCAGGAAACAGGTCGGGCAATTAAAAAAAAATAATAAGCTTGTTATTTATTTATTTTTTTAGAGGCCCTTTAATTTTCCATGGGTCTTCTTCCTCTCACAATGAGCTTGCAGGAGTCAGTGCACAACGGAGCCACGAGGCAGGAGGCCGTCCCAGGGTAATTCTAAGAAAAGGAGAAGCATGGAGGGTAATTGCAAGAAGAGGAAGGCGCGTGGGCCAAATAATACATATTTGTTTGATAATTAATAGCCGAATGCAGATGTGGTGTGTCCGCGGAGGTCCCCGTAGGCACCGCGTGAACGTAGACGCACGCACGCATCTTAATGCACTCACGTGTCCGCGTGTTGCCGAGGTAAAGACACGTTCTGCGAAGCTCAAGTAAAACAGAGAGCGGTTTATCACGCTTGTTCTCCCAGGGGTCTGATTTCTGTGACGGGGAGCCCCGTATTTTTTGCATGCATCACACAGGCTTGCGTCTCTATTAGAGACCCCGCCCGGCTTCGCAGTTTGCGTTGATGAAAGGCTCAGACAAAAGTTAATTACGCCCGGCGTCTCGAAAACGCCACGATTGTGTTTTAAGAGCAGGAAAAAGTAGAGCACTAAAAGTACTCCAGCAAGATATATACAGTATATATATATAAAAATGGCATAGATACAGGACTGAAAAGATGCATACAAATAAATTGCATACATGCATTTTTGTCTCAGACAGCTCAGCTTTCCAGTGGCTAAGGGGTGTGTAGAGGCATGGCGCTTTCAGTCTCTAACTAATACCTCATTTTGCACCATTAACTTAAAGTTATAAGCAACTTATAGTAACCTTTTTATATAAATAAATATCAGTTTTGCCACTCTATCACTGATTGATATAACACAATAGTGATTCAACCTATAGCCAGTTCATGAAAGCTTCTAAACACCCGGTGTCTGGTAGGTCTAAAATCCTCTGGCGCACAGGAAGTGATGCGCTTTACGTTTCCAGCAGCGGCAACAGCGGTTTGTTTGGAGTGAATAGAAGAAGAACTGGGTAGTGATAGCCACCATGGCTGACAGACAAAGAAAAGAGCGCCACCTACAGAGACTCAAACTGCATCAACAGAAAATCCAAGGAGAAAGACGTCACAATACTGGACACAATACTGTTTGATTGACAGGTGATCTCTGGGAAGAGGATCTTGCAGATTAAACCTTACACTTTGCACTTTAAACACAGTAAAGATATCTCTCCCACTGATTCTATTACTAGTCCCTGCATACCCAGCCCCATAATCCCACCCACCAGTAAGACCTTTATCAACAGGAAAAGCAAAGACAGCCCCATGCAAAGCTCAAAGTAAACCCAACTGAAGCCCAAGCAAGCAATGTGGCCAACGGCAAGGATTAAGCTCGCTCACTCTGCCCGCTTTGACCTCAAGGTTCGTTCTAACACCACATTTATGCATTTAATTTCTCAAAACATTAACATCCACAGCAAGTGAATTGTTGAGATCTTTCATGACCAAGAACAGACGATGCACGTTTTCAAGGCTCCATGGATAGTAACTATCTGAGTTCCAAAGTGGATTTTATCACTAACTTTTGACTTAATTTGGAAATTCAATTTTATCAGGAGCAAGGATACTTTCTAACATTGACTGTGCCATTCTGCATCAGCCACAAAATGTTGTTTAAGATCATGCTCTCTCAAGGTAACCTCCATACTTTCTCTTCAAAACAGTTTTACTATGTTTTAAACCACTGTCTTGTTAATTCATAAGATGATACTTACATACAAACCACTGCTTTTAATAAATCAAGTCCTAACTTTAAGCTTAAGGCTGCCCTATCTCAAGCAGGTACTCCTCACCTTCTACAGGGCTTGGACTGTCAATTACAGGTCCAGGCTTTTCCCCTCTCTCTTTCATCCCTCCTCATATTACCCCGTAGAGTAAATCACTTCAGTAAAAGCCAAGAGTCCTCCTCCGATCTATAAATCCCAGTAAATCTCATTCATATAAAGCCCTCTGCCTACTCCTGTTCACATGCATTTTGGTCTATTGAACGGAAGATCTCTCTGAAATGAGTCATTCATTTGTCAAGATCTCGTTTTATCAAATGACCTACATTTATTTATCAGAGTCCTGGCTAAGTCAGTGACATCTACATTTTTACTTTCGTCAACCTTGACGAGATCTAGCGGTCCCAACGTAAGAGCCCTGAAGCGACAACTAAAACGGAAACTCCCAGAGTGCAGGGCCTATCGCTATAATACCCAGTTGCACACATCAAATAAAAGCTACTCTTACAGTGGACTAGTAAAATGTTTTCCATTTCAGAAAAGGGGAAATGCATTAATTTCCTACCTTAGTGAGGCATTGGGGGGAGGCAGCTAGTTTCTCACAGTCAGGCTAGTAGGAGTCATGATATTTTAATTACTCTATGAGCTTGATTTTTGCTTTTATTTGATTGTTAAAGCATTTTGTAAACTTTTTACAAACGTACTATACAAATATTTAAATGTATTTGTTATTATCGTTGCATGATAATATATTATCAAGTCAAGTATAACATTTCACCAATGCGAAAAAAAGGTAATTCAAATGTAATTAATACTATTAATACAGAGAGTCCAGGAAGCTTAAAGCTCACCAGAAAAGTTGACCAGCCAAATAGCATTCATGCTTTTAAATTTCCGTACCAAAATTTGATATCCACCATTTGAAAAAAAGTGACACCTACCAACTACCAGTAGTATCCATGCCGACAACCATTTAATTTCATCATTTGTATTTTGTTACAAATGACGTAAAGATTGAAAAGCACCTTTTAGGACCTAACAATGTTTGCAGGCTCAGATGAGCACATGGGTGAACAAAAGTTAATCTTTGCAAATAGATACCACAATAATGAAAAATTCCTGTAATATTCATATAGGGACTTGAATTCCTGTAGTGTCTGTGGTACTACTGGACTTGGTTACAGTAAGGTAGGTAATATAGGATTTTGAATTAAACTGACTGAATTAAAATAACTGCACTGGCTCTTTAAGTTGTGCTGTGATATTTGTATCATATATTTCTGAAATGTATTTTACGATTCCTAGTTCCTATTTGTAAGGGATACTACCACCATTGAACACAATTCAGCATTAATTCATCATCATTCAGTGTTAATTTCCTCATCTCAAATGTGAGAGTTGAGAATGGGACTGGCTGCCAGCAGCTACTGTGACGCTGGAGAGCAGCGGCTGAACATGTTGACAGCTGAAAGCCCGAGGAGTCACCCAAGGGTTCCTCATGAGTCTCCCATCCATCCTGTCGCATCTAGCTGCAGTGGTATTTTCTGTTGGATGCCCATAAGGAAGCTCTGAAGCTCCCGGAACACAGAGACCCCTTCAAAAAGTTGACTCTGACTGTAACCCGACTGGAGAGCACTGCTGCGCGACCTGCATGTCAGATCTTGTACTGCTGTTGCTGCATCCGACCTGCATGCAATGATGATAGGATATAAATATAGAATGAGAAAAGCTTTTGTTTGTATGCAACATTGTATTTACTCAGTATGCCAAATTAATTTACTTAAGCGTAATGCATAAAGTAATTGCCTTGTTTTTCCTACTTTTTCTGCTTGTTCACACTGTGAGCAGCTCAATTGATGGTTCGCTCTATTGAGTGTGAGAGGGTCTGATTGCATCTAATGTAGTGGTCTCATACAGGAGTGTGTCTGTATGTTCCCTCAGCCCTATGTTCCCTCAGATCAGTACCTCCGCCAATGAGGTAATGTTTTCGCCTCTGTGTTTGTTTTTCTGTCTGTCTGTTATCGGATATTGTTAACACGATATCTCAAAAAGTTATACAGATTTTAACATGGGCCAAGGAAGAACTGTTTAAAATTAAAAAAACAAAAGTGTGTGTGTGTGGGGAGGCTGCCCTTTATGGGGGCACCGCCCTTCAGGGGACCCCAACAGCGCGTTAGGCGCGTTATGGAAGGGCCGGCTCTGATGCTGAGGGAACATAGGGCTGAGGGAACATAGGGCCTAATTTGGATGGAAAAACAATTCATAGGTGCTGAGGGAACATAGGGCTGAGGGAACATAGGGCCTAATTTGGATGGAAAAACAATTCATAGGTGCTGAGGGAACATAGGGCCTAATTTGGATGGGAAAACAATGCATAGGTGCTGAGGGAACATAGGGCTGAGGGAACATAGGGCTGACCCAGTCTCATATAGCTACAAAATTTTGACCCATGGTGATTTTGTGTCATAACAGTATGTCTAGAGGTTCACCGATCTGGCAAGACTAAAACAATTCTGGTGATTCTATGAGGTTAAGAAGCACGATAATAAAACTCTGCCAAGCCAAGGTATCTCGTGGGGGGTCTCGTATGAAAAATTTCAATATAACAAATTTGATAAAACACCTTTAGGCATGTCACCCTAAGGAGTATGAGGACTTCACCACAGCCAAACAGCAGCAGCTACCTAGGCAAGCAAAGCAGCAAACGCTACAACAATCCCTACACAGATAAGAGAGACTCCCTGGTGAAGGCACAAAAGCAAAAAGAATCTCAAAGAAAATAGCAGAATTCATTGTGTTTGATGACCAACCGCTTTCAGTGGTGGAAAAACCAAGGACTACTCTACTGCTTCACCTCGAGCCACAGTACACCATCCCCAACCGGCAAAACGGAGAAGCTGTATCCTCTAGCAATATGGTGTGTAACTGATTTCCTATTTTAAATTTGTTCCTGTAATTGTTTCATATCAAGCCAATACTCCGCAGCCTATGAACGACTAAATTGAGAAGTACTCTGTATCGGTACTTGTATCAGTTGGTCTCGGTGCAGATCTAGTTACATCGTTTTGATGAGTTAACATAGCTAGTTAGCAAGCAAGCACTAATTAGGTAGCATTATTCGAAAATAAACATTAAAAAAATCTATGAAATTACTTACCTTCAACCCTGTGACGGCTGCAACTACCAGCCACACCATCAACCTAACACACTGATGTAATTTTCATAACTAGACACATTTTAACATACAGAATAATGATACTGACACCAGGTAGCCTTTTTAAAACTTTATTAGCCTTGTGACATGGACATTTTTTGTTCGGTCACAGCACTTTGACTTAGTTCCTGGCCTGTTTATTTTGACCGATATACTTTTACGGCTCTAGAGCAGTCCTTTAAGTTAAAGTCTACATCTTTTGTTGTTACTTTGTTTCGTTACTGGTTTTTGTTACCCATCTTAACAATTGTAAATACTTTGGGCTAATAAAAACCCTTATTTTCATACCACCTGATCTCCCAGAACTAAAAAGCTTTGAAGGGCTGGAATCATTGTGTTGTCCATTTTGCAGTTGCCAGGTGGAACTATTATCCATGCAACAAAATCACATTGGTAAGGAAGCAGGGAAATTTGATCAGCTGCCATGGCCAATATTTGTTCTAAACTTTTGCAATGCTTTATTGCCATAATCCATCACACTTATGAATACAATTTTATTAAGGCTATTATCAAAATTGCATTTCCAAGGTTTAAAAAAAAAAAAAATCTCAAACCACAGAAATGTACTTGGAATGTACCCAATGGAATTCTTTCATTTCCACACAGGAACATACTTAAGAGAAACCCATTCCTGACCAGTCATACACGGCACAATAAAGTCATCTAGCAGAATGCAGGGGAGTTCTATTGCTGGACTCAAAGATCTTTGGGTTTTTTGAAGTAAAAAGAGAGACTTCAGAAGGGGCCTTCACTGCATACCTCAAAAGCACTTTAACACTTTGAGAGTCATTGAGTGGGAGTGTTTGATAATGCCGTGTATTGCACCTTTCAGTCCATTTTTCTGATTCCGAGAGACAGCCTTAAATGTACCAAAGTTGATTACAAAGAATAATGCAGCTTGTTGTGCTAAAGTCCAACTCATGTCATTTGTATCTGCAGTAAAAGCATTCATATATCATCATGCAAAATTTGTTCTGCTAAGTATATAAAATAATTAAAGGGGCTAATAGACACTGTGGTGGAGGGTCAGCTACAACATTCATTCGCAATCTGACTGTTAGCTGCTGTTCACCAGGGACAATGATCTGCTGCCCTCGTATGTATAACAGACCTCATGGATACTGGAATTACTGGCTGTAGTGCTAAGCGGGCACTAGAGCAAGCCCTACTCACTATCTGTACGTATGTCTGTTGATTTGATTGGATTTGAGAGGATCCAAATGGGAGGGAGTTTTTTTCTTTTCTTCTTTCTTGCAGTTTCTATTTGGCATTTTTCACAATAAAAAAAAACCCTGGCTATTGTTCAATGGAGAACTGCATCTCTTGTCTTGATGTGTTTAGATTTGTTTTGTACGATTGCGCTCACGCAGCTGGCACATTCCCGTTACAACTTACTAAGTCGACAGCTATGTTTTCCCAACAATATCCCTGTGCGGCTTTGCTGCTTTTCACTTTGAATTGTAGTCAAGCCTTAATCGGATAAATAATCTTCAGATGACATCACTTCCATGACTCATCACCTCTAGCAATGTAGTGCTGTAACTGAAGTGATCACAACCCCCTCCACCTATCTCCCTTTTTCCTAGGATAGGATGCTTACACACACTGTTTCTTTTGTTGATATGACGTCCTGACCTCGACTTTCAACTATGAGTCATTGGCTAGTAACAGAGCCAGATTTACACACATATGAACCTGATAGAGGTAGCTTAAATTCACCATTCAATTTGCAGGTTGCACAATCACTATTGGTGTGTATGTTTCATATTTCATATCAGCATTCTTTACAACACACGCATACAGGTAAGTTACGCATTCGATTCACGTTTTATAGGCGAATGCAGTTCCACTATTCGTACTCATTCAACACAAATGAAAAGATATATTGCATCCACTTCGCTGGGGTCAGCCCTATGTTCCCTCAGCATCAGAGCCAGCCCTTCCATAATGCACATAATGCGCTGTTAGGGTCCCCCCGAAGGGCAGGGCCCCCCTGAGGGAACATAGGGCTGAGGGAACATAGACACACTCCCCATTCGCCTATCCTTCTGGACAAAAATGTCAGTGACTTTGTTGTAGAAGTCCTCTTTATTTTCTTTTAGTTTTAAAAGTCTCTCCGTCTCAATAGAGATGATTGCCAGGGATGAAAGTCGTCCTTGGTCAGTTGGATTCCGACTCTATGTTTTGCGTCATTTCAAAGCAGAAAACGACCTTTCAACGGACGCTGTTGTAGCTGGTATAGTGATCACCAGCTAGAGTAACTTTGTTGCCTCGGCAACTGTCTGCATCAGATCATTCTGGGCCAAAAAGCTGAGGAGCTGTCCGGGTGATTTGCATTCGTTCCTCACCATTTGTGAACTATACAATCCGATAAGATCAGCCTTTAGTCTAACAAAGTCAAAGTACCTTGCATATTTTGATAGGCTCTGCAGTTTGGTGTCATCGAAATGTTGTGACATTTCATAAACTTTCATGCAATCGACCAAACCAAGGAAAGTTAACTTAGTTAGAAATGATCAAACCTAGCTTTCATTTGACCACTGATATTGTCCAGAATGATATAAAACATTATTTTCCTCTCATCTCTGATCGGCTGTTTACTTCGGGCATTGTCTGTCAGGCCAGGTGTGACGCATTTCTGCTTGAATCGATCATAGAAACTGTCAAACTCTTGTCTCTGGCGTTCCACAACTCCCATTGTGTCGCGGATTCGCACACAGCAGAATCCAATGTCCATTACTTTATTCTGCAGCACATGAATGTGAGTTTTCGATTTTTCATGTTTGTTGAGGCTCCTTGGTAGATTTTACAAGTCACAAAATCCCGCGTTAGTCCAAACGTTGTCGTTGTCGGTAGTGGAGAACAGAAGGTCTTTTCGTTGGTACCACTCCATTTGAAACGACTTATTTTCTGTCCCTTCGTTTGAAGTAGGTCCTTAAGCTCAGGCATTGGTCTTCCATTGTTTATCCTTCCCTGTTTTGATTGAAAGTCCAATTTTGAGACTTTTTTAAGGTTAGATATAATGTTTTCCATTTTTGCAGCCGCTGGAATTTTTTTGCTAGGGCTAGCTAACGTGGAGGGAGAGTCAATTATGTGCGCACAAGACATGCCCCCCTCAGTGAGGCAGATAGCTGCCTCCCCTGGTGCTTTTTCATTGCAGTTTTATGACGAGACCAGCGAGCCTAAATATCTTTATACCAGTGGCGGGCCGTGTATTTTACACCTAGGCCTTCAGTGATATCCTCTCACAATTCAACCGCATTCGAATAACCTCACCATGACACTAGGGCTATGGGCTATTGTCATTCGACGTAACCAACCCATATTAACAGTGACCGTAACCTTTATCAAGTGGAATAATGTGATTTAGCACGAGGCTCAACACCTATGAGAGTTACGCTTATACGTGCTTATTGCCCGCGCTCCATCCAGTTTCTGAGGGGTTGCGCAATCAGAGGAGAGGCTGAGCTCGTCGCTGCCTCACCTCTCGTCTCTCCCTGTATTTGCAGCGGAGCTCTGCAAATTTGGCGATTTTAACTATAAAAATGATTGGAATCATACAGAAATGACATTTATAACACAGATCAGTGGAAAAATCTTAATATTTATTTCATTTTATTTTTTATTTTTTAACTTTTCGTAACAGCTGTTTTCATTGGAGTATGACTCTGCCTCCCCTGCCTCCCCTGACCGCACGTCTCTGATTCTAACTTGGTTTTCCGCTTTACTCGTGCGTTTTTACCTGTCAACCTCAAACTGTGTGATGACTTTAAAACCATGGCTTGTTCCCACCTCTGCTGGTTTCTCCACTCCATATTCTTAAATTGTAACATTCTCCATTTTCCTCTCCTGTCCAGATCTGCCCCTCGTCAACCTCACCGTGGAGCCGCAGCCTGTTTTGGAGGGAAACCTGGTCAAGTTCCACTGCTCTGCCAAAGCCAACCCACCTGTCATCTACTATAGGTCAGCCTCACTATACTCACATTATTATTATGGTTTGTGTGCACTGTAGAGACAAACATTTTTCTTTTCCTTTCACTGTCTCTCTCTCTCTCTCAAACACACACTCTCCTTCTTTGTGTTTATCTTGCTGGTGCACACATACTTATGTTCCTTGCAAAATCAAACAGATAGCGCTCCAACGGGGAGCTAGCGACTGAACAAGCAACTGAACAAAACGCAAGTGGGTCAAGACAGGGGAAAAAAGTTTGAAAAGTCAACAGTGAGGTTGCTCACTGAACATTGCAAAGTGACTTGCAATGTTTCGTAATAGACGCCCACCATGGTTCAAAACAAAAGAAAACCAGGAACTAAAATGAACAACAGACTGAAATAGAGAGACCAAAACCAGTGTTGTTGAAGAGCTAAAAGGCTCTATTTTTGTGATGACGCATGGTGGATGGCGGGGCTTTGAGCCAGGTGGCATTTTCCTGCCTGGCCCCAGCTTGGTATTTTGGTGATTTGCCGTGAACTTGACTGTTCCTAAGTGGGAGGAGAGGTGCATTAGGGGGTGTGTCAATTTTGGTGTCAAGGATTACGGGGATTTGTGCTTGTGCCACCCACCTGCTCAGTGGTTCTATGCTATTTTCATAGCTTTACCAAGCAATGCACGCATGAGCAATCGGATTGAAAAGCTTACCAACCTGTTTTGTGGATGATCTGTTGGCCAATTTGACTTTGATATAAATCCTTCAAGCAGGAAAAAATAAGATACGACATTTACATTGTACATTTACAACAAAAAGGGATCTTTAATATCTCCATAAAAGTTTTTCTTCATAAAAGGCTTACTGATTGGTTAACTAGGCCGTGTATTCGCTTGTGGCGATTCTGCACCTCCCTTACAAGGACACCAGCTTCCTCTTGGGGGAAGCTTTTGTGGCGGCGCTCCAGACTGTTCTCTTGCATCACTAAATTGTCAGAGCAGAACGCAGAACGCACTGCTTTTAAAGGAAAGTAAAAGAGGTGATTTGTTTGGTCATAGGCTCCTCATACCTACTGATAATGTATTCCTCATAAATCCAACCCTGTTTCCAACTGCTCTGCAGGTGTGCCGCGCCCCTCTGGCTACAAAATGCCCTGTGCGTTCGCACCATGCGCCTTTACCTGCGCTTTGCGCCACTGATTCAAGAAAATACAGCAATAAAATGGTGTTGGTTCTGTTCTCTCCATCAGCAAATCTGGGCGGCAATTTACTATGTGCAGTGTGTTAACCTGTGTATTTACCTATGCTAAATAAAGTATCTATCTATCTATCTATCTATCTGTCTATCTATCTATCTATCCCCTTAAAAGGCTGTAACAACCCAAAGTGTACTACTAATTTAAAAGGCCTGTGCATTAGCTAACCAGCTAGGTTAGCTAATATAATGCTTTTTTGCATTAGCTAGCTTCAGACTTAACAGTAGCTATTGTAACAAACCAAGGCCTGTTTTGCAATGTACAACTGTAACGGGGGTGGAGAAGGTCAAAAGGTCCCCAAGGAGGCAAAATACTAGAAAAAAATCAAGGGGTGCGGAACCAATTCTAAAGAACACTATTTATTCAAGCTAACAGCTGCAAAGATAAAGATGCTAGCGGTGGAGGAACAACCCCAAAAGAGTGACTCCAACAAGCTGCAGAGTCGGGATCAGATCTCAGCCACTGTCTTGGAAGGTTGAAACAGAACACATTCGACTCTTAGTATCTGTTGATTCTGCTTTATTATTAATGTATTTATTCATAAAATAGTGAAATGGTCAAGAGGCATATCACTTTTTTTCCAGCTGCTTTAGCGTGAAGGTGGGACTTCACCCTTTGTTTGAAAAAGGAGTGGGCATGTGAGTAGTCTAGTGCTCACTCACTGGTCTGTGGAGAAACTACCTGTGCAGCCATATTTGATATGTCACTGCCTATGCATTTTCATTTTGCAACTGTTAACTGCCAGTCAGGGGTGAGTCATTTCACTCCTGGGCGCTATCAGACTTTGTCACGGTGTACAGCACTTCAGAAAAGCATTTTCCTCACATCCCATCTGTTCATTAGTGAAGTTTCTAATGAATAAAAGAAAAGAAAAGAAAATTAACACCTGTGCATTTCCCCACAATTCCCATGAAAGTCTTTGCTTTTATGGGAGTATCTATTCAGATAGAACGATACATCATCAGCACAAACGCACAACGACACTGTGCACAGTCTCTACTTATTTATTTTTTGGTTCCCCTCTGCTTAGGTTTTTCAATGTGCAATGTGGCTATTATAAAGCTCTTGTTTAGCTGTTATCATGTAAAGTGTTACCATCCATCATCTTCTTTTATCTATGGACATTTTAATGATATAATCACATATACCATATATCATCACGTAATAATATGTGCCTCATGGTCGTTGGCTGTCAGGGGCAGGGCAATCACTTACTGTAGGCCGTCTGCAAAAAAATGTCAAACATACAGTACCACCAGCTCACTTTCACCCGTAAACTCCCAAAGCAGCTGGCATCTCATTGATTATAAATGGGCAGACAGCCCCGAGACACCGCCGCGCATTTGTGCCATCTGCCCGTACGCCAGGGCAGGGGGCGGACGTCGTTCCCTTACTGTATTAACCAAAGTACGAGAGGTGGGTCAGGCGAACTGCAGCGCAAACACCCCTCTGAGGTTCAGATGCCATCCCTGAGCCAAAGGGGGGGGGTTATGCAGCTAGAGAACACATGCCAGAAAAAGGACAACCGAGAAGATGTGTTGTGCAGGGGGAGGACGTTGACTGGGTTCAACTTTAACTTCAAGACTTATAAACTCTTGCTGATGGCATTTCAACTTTTCACTTTCAAGACCCACTTTGTGGACCCAAACCCCCTTTACACTTGGCATTAACATGCATCAGTCTAGACATGATTTAGCTTCATACCTCTCTACATCCTTTAAAATGGACAGTAAACACCTCATCTCCTGACAATCACTTTTTTTCTCCGAACAATCCATGTAACCATCTGAGCTAAAGGTTATTTCCATTTAGGTAGTTAAGTAGTGACTACCTCCAGAGGTGATTTGGGTCATTAGCACTAAAATGAATCTTGAGTGCATTTACCCAGGGATTGTATGTGTTTTCACTCTGTCCGCTTGCAATGCGCCAGAAATATATTGTGTTTGCTGTTCCTAACAATTATGAAAACAGATTCAATCCTAGCTTTTATTAAGTAATTTCATTATGTAATGTAAAAGCAACAGCGTATGCATGTAAAAGGATGCAATGTGCCAATGTAGTGAATGACATTTTCAAAATAAAAGCCCTTCTGGTATTTCAAAATCTTTTTTTTACTGAACATACACGGTTCAGCACAGACCTGCTTCATATTCATGCAGTTACATGGAATTCCCAGTTGGGCGCTAACCCAGTGCAACCACAGTCTTTCAGTGAACAGTTTCACTGTAGCAAATGTTTAAGTGCCTTGTGCACGATTACCTCAACAGTTGCCCAGGGAGAGAAGTGTGTTACTTTACTTTAATTCAGTTATAGATTTTGCCAGCAAGTCTGGGAATTTCAAACCAATGACCTTCCAGTCACAAGCCCACCTCCTCCCCAAGCCTACATTTACTGGTTCAATTCCATGGTCTGCCCTGCTGAAGTCTCCTTGAGCAACACACCGAATCTTTACCAGCTCCAAGGCATTCTGTTCTGTAGCTGTGAAGGGCGAATAGAGAGTTTTGATACAGGGAGCAATAAAGCACCATATTATTATTACCTCAACCTTTAGGTTACTGGGCCCTGATTGCCATTTTTAACTTAAAACATGCCTTTGGGTGAAACCATGGTATTTTTTTCCCCTCTCTATTATTACTTTTTACTTCCCAGAGAGAATGATTTGACATTATCGCAATTTTAGCAGACATTAGGAGCACTCTTACACCCAAGAAAGACAGAGGCACTATTTTTATGACTAAAACCAAATCCCTTGACACATTGTTTCACCGCTTACATTATTATTAGTGTAGTATAGGAACGCCTAATGTATTACATGAACACCTGATCGAATTTGACACAATAATTGAATTAGTATCCATGAATGAACCAGCCAGATAACTGGTTTGTGGCAATGTGAATGATTTATATGGGCTGTCATTTATTTGTCAAGCTCAAATTGAAAAATTTAAATCAAAAATGTAAGTTGAATTGCATAATTTGAATTTGTAGTACAAAACTTTAATTTGAAATTTAAAATAATGGTTTGAAATTGAATTTGATCCTCTTTACATTCAGTTGTCAACTTTTCAGTATAATTCAGTAAAAGACACCCAGATGACTTTTAATTGTTTGATTTTTGTGAGATTTTGTTTGTGTGCTTTCGAACCAAGTCAAAGTCTATATTTCTTTATCACATAATCGATTTTAAGTCCAGGTGGGATTGGATAATCATCATAAAACATATCACACACACTGGAAATTCTGCTTTAATTAAAGGTGCACACCAAATGTAATGAGTTACAATGGCTTAGGTGTTCAGGATGTTGCCTAGGAGCTGGTTATGTATGTGGAAGGTGCTCAGAAATAACAGGCACTCATGGAAAGCAACAGATTTTCTATTACCTAAATGGTAATACCTGCAGAGATGTCCTTTTTCTTCATAAGGTTTGTTTTCTTTCATACTGCTTTTTCTTGATGGCTGTAATAAACTGTCAGGGTTATTTTTTCAGGCCTCCTTGAAACAGAGTTAATGATCTCAGTATGTTCCCTTTGAATAAGTCGTCTTTAGAGAAACCAGCTGACAGTATGCGCAAAACTTCTATGTGTGTTTTCATCTGCCTCGGGAAATTAGCAGGAGAACATTGGTCACAGAATGGGATTGGCTGTTCTGACCATTTGATGCTAAAGGCCTTCTTTCCCTTATTCTGCTCTGCTCTATCACTCTTTAATACTTCCATGCCAACAGGTTCATTCCTCAGTCAGAGTTCTCTTAATGCCCTCTTGGCTGAGCATGCTATTGATCACCTGAGATCTACCCTTTTCACTGTGAAATGAAGAAAATCACAGTGCCTGAAGGCTGGATGCTCCCGATGAGAGGAGGAGGAGGAGGGGGGGGGTGGGGGGTTAAGTCGGTCGGGGCTCCTCCTTATCACATAAGCTCCAGATGTTCTTCTCTCTTCTCTGCCTCCGCTCCTCCTCCCCTCTCATGTCCAAGATTGGTTAAAAGAGCATGACTTTGGGGGAGAAAAAGGAAAACGGCCAGAGATAGTCACCGAATCATTGGCCGATGGATCGTTCGCCGTTCGTCCCTCCGTCCGTCTGCGCAGTATCTCAAACGCCGCTGATCGGATTTCAATGGAACGCGGCGAAATGATGCATCTCACCACCGCGCTTCCGCATCTTCCAAAATGACACCTATTAAACTAAGGGATGTGCTGTGTGGTTCGTCCATTCATCCAGGTGTCACGGGCACTATCTCAGTCGCCGCTGATTTTCACCAATTTTCTAGCATTTTCAATTTCACTGATTGGCCCAAGGGAGGCGCTACAGTTGCAGGTCAAAACAAGGTATTTGTTACTGATTGGCTGCATCACTTTTAGGGCACTACAAGTTTAACTGTTGCCTCGTTCTCTTGTGTCATCGCTCACATTTTTCATTTGCACTTGATTGAAAAGGGCGAGGACGGGGGTCGATGGTATCATAATTCACCTTGTCAACAACATACACAGTGATAAAGAGCAGAGCAGCCACCACGGGCGATACTGGTCCTGCGGTTTATGCAGTAGTGTGCATGCCTACAACTGTGTGTGTGAGCATGCATCAATGCGTCCATGCGTCACTGGTGTCTGTGTACCATCTGAGCATGTTTGTTTGTACAGACCCGTGGGTGTTTCAGAGAAAGGCGCAACACCGGCTTGAAAACAACATAGTGTCACCGGACAGGGAATGGAGGGGAGGGGGGGTTATGGGGTGACAATTTATCTCAGCCATCCTACACAGACTTCCACACCTGGCTGTCTGGCAGGCTGGTGGGACGAAGGGGGGTGGCGAGCAAGTCTGGGAGCCGACTCATTATAGTGTTTTTCCATAACACTGCAGCAGAAATGAAGTGACGGCGAGAAGAGAAAGTGAAACAGAGGAAAAAAAGAACAGAATGCGGAAAGAGGGTGAGAGAAAGAGGAGATGGATTGAGCTGTAAGGAGGAGGCAGAGAGAGATAGAGAGAGCAGAAGAAAGGCAGAGAGGAGGAAATGAGTCGCCGTCTCTCTCGCAAATCAAGTGCCTCCCCTATTCCCACCGGGGGAGCCAGTCGGCGGCAGCGTCGCTGTAGAGGGCTTTTTTTTGTTTTTTGTTTTGAAGCAACGTTGTCATCTCTGGTTTTCTTCATTTGTCACTTCAGCGGCGTCTAATGAGAGACTCAGTTGTGCTGGTTAAGCTTGGCCTGTCACACATCTGATGTGAACACAAGGGCACAGAATCACTCTGTGTGTTTATGGACGAAAAAACCTGTTTGACTGTTGTGGAACTGGAATCTCCCGGGAGATGTGTGTCTGTGTGTGTGTGTGTGTGGATGTAGGGCCCACCTACATCCATCTTACCCAGCAATATTGGTCTTTCCTCTATTGAAACTCGGAAGCTAGCAATTAAGAGAAATGAGATTCCGGGTACAACTAGTCACTAGTGATTAAAATTCCAGATTGTCGCATTTACACTTGACCTTTGAGACAATTTAATTAAAAAAAATACCCAAATACATACATTCTTTTTTTTGAGGGGGGGGGTTTATGTCTACAACAATTTATTGCTATTTTTGCCGTTTTTAAAGCAATGAATCGCTTTCGGAGTCAGTGACTTGTATGCACTGGTACTATAACAGTGAAAGTTCACAGCAGGTGAAACGCCATTAAAACCCCCACTTAAACAGCATCTGACAAAAAAAGCTATATTTCATATTTAGATAGCTTTGTTCATACATGCTTTTACTTTTTGAATAATTCAAAGGATGGGCATCAGTCTGTAAATGTCAGGTTTGGCGAACAAAAACTCATATGAATGGAGAACGGCGATGTTGACAGCATTTGCCGTTAGAGTGAAGACGCCAAAACGCGTTCTTTGGATTAATGAGATCCCGCTGACTCGAGCCCCCAGTCGGTGACAGTCTCTTTGGCCACGGCGCTGGCAGATTAATTATTTCTGGCTCGGACAGAATCTGCAGGGTTTTTTTTGCAACGCAGGAACCCGCCTGTGAATATAGTAATCAATCTCTGCCTTAAGGGGATAAATCACCTTAAGATAGTATTTGGCCTTGATCTACGATTTAGATGGATGAGGGTGTGGAAAAGGGTAACGGTGTTTTAGATTCGGGTTGGTTTAAGCGAATGAGATCGTGGTTCAATCGTCTTCATTCATAATAAAACTACTTAGGGTGCTATCACGCTGCTAAAATTTCATTGTTTTTTCCTTCCTTACAACACATTTCTCACACTGTTATGCAAATGTGGATGCAAAGCACTGTGTTTTTTTTTAACAAGGTGTGTCTCCCAGATGAAAAATAGCAAAAAGGGCAGCAGAGAACAACACCCAATAGCCACGCTTGTCTCAGCGAAGCTTGCAGTTAATTAACTGCGATCGAGCTCCCACGCGTTGGCTCGCCACGCTGCGTGGAGCGTGGCGATCTTGCATTAGCGATGCCCTCGTGTTGCAAAACACAAACGACCGTGCGAGCACAGCGTTGCTATAAAGTGTCAGTGTTTGCATCTGGGTGCTTTAAATCACCAGTTGTAAAAAGAGATGACCAACCCATCTTTGGGTGCAATTTTGCAGCACAATGTGCTATGCATTGAAGTTGAAGGATGCTATGATAAGCGACATTTAGAAATCCCAATAATTACCCCCCAACTCAAACACACCATTGTAAGACAGGCATCTACTCTAAATACAGCTTCCTTGGTTGCTCCCGTAGGCCGCTGTGTGTATTATGTGAGCTATGGGCTGTCTATTGGTGGTATTATTATACAATGCCGCATGCTGTGAAGAGGGAAAACTGCTGCTGATGTATTGAAAATGTGTAGAAAAGTTCCCTTGCAGCTAGTTCTCTTGTGCAAGCCCCTGATCAAGTCCCTGCAGAGAGACAGAGGGGAGGCGAAGTGGTTATACCCCTGTAGATGTATGGTGGCAGCCTGAAAGAAAATTACATGTCTTCACACCACGCTATTTGAAAGGGAAAAAAACGCCTCTAGTTGACTGGCCTCAGGCAATCTGGGTCATATCTGTGACCTGTTTTGAGGCTACCACTGCATATAGAAGGTCACACACATTAAAGGTGTTTTTTGACTTGACTTAGAATTCTGATTTTTAAAAGAATATACTGATTTGATACCGTAGCTTAGCATTCTTGTAGCTTAGCATTCTTGTAGCTTAGCATTCTTTTAGTCTTTTAGTTTTTGCAGCAACAAATTTTGAAACTTTAAGGACCGCAGCGACGTTATGGGCAAATTGGCCTGTTGGTCATCTGATGAGAGGATTGGCAAAAAAAAAAAAACTCAACTCTGGTAAAAGGTATATCTTCTTGCGTAAGATAGCGCTAGTCACTAGACACTTAGCGTACCGTATGCTAACGTGTTAGCATGTGCACACAACAGAGATATCTACCAGAGACAGAGAGATGATTTTGGTACTCATATTGTAACATGTGAAAGAGAAGTCTGTAACCAACGCGCCAATTTCTCAAAAAGTCTGCGTAGTCCTTTAACCCTTGTGCCGTGTTATGGACAAATTTGACCGATTTACAAATTTTTGCTTCTTTTATGTGATTGCCATAAGGCTTCATGACATCCTCCACACTAGGTATCAGAACACACAAAAAAGAACATGTTCACAACTTTAAGTGTTTTAGTCAAACTTAGGACATCTGTGTTGTTTCGGGTCAAGTGTGGGCGGCCATAGAAAATTAATGGCCACACCACACCACACACACACTCAGCTGCAAAGCGCCAGGGTGGTGTGCCATCCCCATCTCACCCTACTTCACATCATCCAAACATTACACCTGTTGGTTACATGAACCTTTTCTTTTCTCGCACACAATGCAACGCTCAATTTTTCTTTCTCTGCCTCTATGGCTATGATTGTTCTTCTTCTAAATGTATTTTCTTCCCTTCTTTATCAAATTCACTCACTTTGAAACCCACAGAGAAGTACACAAACACAGGTATACATCTTAGCATGAATGTGCACACCGACACTCTCCTCTTTTATCCTCGCCACCTACGATCTGGGTACCAGTCCAGGGAAACACAACCGCAAACACATCCCCCTCATATATGCTCTATATTGCTCTCTCTCCTTTTTTCCTATCTCTCCCTCGATACCTCATATATATAAATCCCAGTTTGTGATAATAAATCAACATAGTTTCCTCTAGTCTAGTCTTTATTATATTCACAATAATACATTATTTTTCTTAAAAAACGAATGGTGTAATTTCAGCTACATGGGGGCTAGAGATTGTAAATTAAGAAAAGAAGTGTGTATTGTGGTAATGATTACGAATTAAGTCGGTTGAAAGGTCTAACACAGTATGAGATGGGAATCTAATGTTTTTTGGTTGCTAATAAAGAGTGTTACAGGTCTGCCCCAAAATGGGTGAAGCACCACAAGTGTGAGGGTTAAGATTCATGTCTGTAACTGGTACCCAGCATGCATTCATTTCAGCACTGAGACATTTTTCCCTTTTTTATTTTGTGTATCTACTCGCTTTAACCTCTTAAGAGTTTTGGGTTGTAAATGTTGTCCATCAGGCGAGATCATGTGAATTATTAACAACGCTTTTATTTTGTTTCTCTGTTTTCCCGAAGTATCTATGGTTCAGTTGAGGCCTTGGGTATATACCGGCAGACCAAAGCACGCTGGTCTGCCTCGTGCTTAACCCATCAAATGTCAGATGACAGACAGCCACCGAGTGGAGCTGGCTGAAAGCATTGTTATTTCCAGTGCCAATGAACTCATTCTTCTCTCCACTGTCAAAGTACCTGATCCAGAAACGTATCCTTGCGCTCAAACATCACCGCCAAGAAGTCGTGGGAGGATGGAGGGAGGATGATGGGGGGGAAGAGTCCCGTGGCCTTTTAAGGACATGCACTCATAGTTGGGCATTACAGATCACTGCATTCTTGACTTTACCGTTCAAAGCTGCATGGTTAGGAAGCAGTTAGGAAGCAGAGCACATTTTCATCCGCATGTGTTTAGAAACCCTGGCAAGCAACAATAATAGCAGCAAAGGATCTAATTGTTTTACAGACAATGGCCTAATATGCCACAGGCCTTCACTTTCAGTTTCCTCAACAGGATGCAGAGACAGATAATAACACCAGTGACAAGACATCTGGCCTTAAAGCAACTGATGTTGGCGATGATACGACTGGCTTTCATCCATGAAAGAAGTCCACATTTCACACACACTGCACAGTGGCTTGTTTAAGAAACGTCAAAAGTACGCACATTTTTTGACAAACTGCTATAAATCAATAAGAACTGTTGATGAAGGCTCAAAATGTTCACCTGCCGGTGTCACCAGGTGGAACAGTGAGCTGAAGATAATCACATCTGTCTCGAAGGCACCTTTCAGAACTGGATCGTCCAATGCAACTCACATCAAATGAGCTCAAGCCTACGCAGTGTGATGTTTCGGAACGCTTTGAAGAAACCGCAGACAAATGGTAGTCTGACAAGGTGGTCACCTCTATTTTAGTCACTGGATGTGTCAAGGGACTTTGCTATGGCAGACAAGAGTGACAGGGAACCGAAACAAACATTGAGAACCTCCGTCAAGAAGTGTCTTTGAGACGGGTGTTTTTGTTTTTCCGAGGTAGAATTTTGGCAGTAAAATGACTGAGCTCTCCAGTCATCACTCAGGGAACAAAAGCCCCTTGTGCCCATTTTGAGAGTGTTTTCTAGCAGCCAGAAAGAAGCCACTGCTCTGACCTGCTGGCAGTATAAGGCTACGTCCACACTAAGGCGTTCAAACTTGAAAACACCCTTTTCGTGTCTAGCGTTTTCGAAAAGCTCACCGTCCACGCTAATCCACCAAAAACACATACTTTCTTCCATGGGCGTGCACAGACCGCTCGGGCAGGCCGGCTACGCCTGGATCAAGTGATAATAAAAGTTTCGTTTTCGCCGTAGTGTGGACGGAAGACCAAAACGGAGAGCTAAATATGCATTTTCAAATTTAAATGGCTTAGTGTGGACATGTTTGGTCAACTCCAGCCAAGTCAGCTTTCAACATCACAAACTGACCACGTTCTGACCGGTCCGTTTCAAAGGAGACATTCTTTTTCTAAATACAAAATTTACACTTTTTTAATGTGAACAATGAACATTTGAGAGTGTAAAAGCCATGGGAAATAAAGTAATAATATGATGCTTTATTGCGCCCTGGAGGGAAATTCTCCACTCTCTTGCCCTCCTCTAGGGAGGTCAGAGGTCAAGGTCAGTTTCAGCATCTCTGAACCTGGTAGGGATTCAGTGTCTTACTCAAGGACACTTCAGCAGGGAGGATGCTTACCAACACAGGGGCCCCATTTCTCCTGCTGAAGTACGGTATCCCTATTCATTATACCACCTTCAGACATTGGTCACACTTTGGATAGTCCAATGCTGATACTCAACTTACTCTCAAGTGACTATAACATGTCACTGAAAAGTCCACTGAGTATTTACGGGAGACCAAGTGGCCTCAATGGCACGGGCCTAAAGGGTTGAATCCCCAAGGGTTAATCTTAGAAATAGGGTCAGGTTAGGGTTGGGCTACGGTGAAGTGACACTTTTTGTTGAACTCCTTGCCACCTGCTAGTTTGTTGGATGTCGGACGATGCCTTTAAAGCCGAGACGCAGTCAGATATATTTTGTTGTTTGCTATTTCTTTACTAGAATTTCAAGAATTTGCTTTGTAATGTTGAGAGAAACACCTGTATATGTGTAATAACAATAATGTAATAATTGAAGTCTGATACATCTGTTGCATTTGTTTAAACTGAATTAATCTTTATCTAAATAAATTAAAGTTCTGGTTCTCCTTGGTATCTAACTTGAACTCTTTTGAAGTCACTGATTCTGACCCAACGAACACAGAATATGCAAGAAACATTCTTATTGTCTCTTATTGTCTCGTATACCCCAAATTGCTCCCGAAGCTGCGCCTTCGGTGTGTGAATGTGTATGAATGGTTAGATTCCCCTGATGTGCAGGTTGGCACCTTACATGGTAGCGCCCTGCCATCAGTGTATGAATGTGTGTGAATGGGGTGAATGTGAATGTAGTGTAAAGCACTTTGAGTGGTCGGAAAAGACTAGAAAAGCGCTATATAAGTACAGTCCATTTACCATTTACCATTATTTCCATTGCTGGCCCACGGTGCAACATGACTTCATTTGGCTGCAATATGCTTGTCAAAAGAGGGGCCCGGTTCATTTGTTTAACCCACATACGTTCTGTGATGTGACCCATTTTCAGGTGGGCCAAAGGGGGCAACGTGATCCCGGAAGTGTCCGGTGACACCTACGAGGTCGTTGTGGATCACTCCTTCTTCACCGAGCCCATATCCTGCGAGGTCACCAACGCACTGGGCAACACCAACATCAGCAGGAATGTGGACGTCTACTGTGAGTGTTGCTCAGACTCAGCAAACACCTGAACACAGCCGACATGAGCTGCATGCCGTATTCAAGAAGTGGCAGGACTTCTTGGCAAAATCACTTAAATTTATATAAATCAATAATAAACAAACTGCAGCAGCTATTGCTCACTTTTCGTAAGTAGAATTGATCGTATTAGTGTGAGCAATTTTTATTTTTATTACCGAACGTGAATGCAGTGAAGGAGTAATATCCCATGGTACAGAAAAGAAAAGGATGCATCATCCAGAACTACCCATATCTGCAGTTAAAACATTCAATCTGTTTACCGTGTCAGTTTTCATGCAGAGGAAAGTAATTTTCTCTGTGTCTTTCAGTTGGGCCCAGGATGGCAGCGGAGCCCCAGTCCCTACAGGTGGACCAGGGGTCTGACGCGGTCTTCAACTGTGCATGGACAGGAAACCCCTCTCTAACCATTGTGTGGATGAAGCGCGGCTCAGGAGTGGTACGTATCCTCGCATATGACCTCCGCATTGCATTCAGATATTATACATTGTGATTGTTTGTGTAGCACATTGATACAGTCCTATTCAGAAAACTGAGCTCCACTCATACGGTATTCTCTGCACAATTCCCTCGGCACTATGGGTGGATTATAAAATAGATACAGCAAAACTACTTATGTATTGCATTACTTTTCAATTGAATTCACTCTATGTGCTCAGGATGGAAACAAGACAGAGCATCAGGTACTTATACACCCATGCAATATCCAGTTTACAATGACAGAGTCAAGGCCAGTTAATAAACCTATAGAAGTGTAAAAAAGTGTCAAATGAACCTAAATCAATAAAATAAAATGAATTGCTTGTGCTAGTCGGATTGATTTGGTCGCTTTCTTGTTACTTTTGCCTGATGCCCTGTGAGACATTTATGCTAGTTCTGTTAAAATAATCACAATAGTGATAGTCACTGGGCCACCAAAATACGCCATAAAGGATTTTTTAACAATTCGATTTTTTGTAAAATATTTAATTATGTATGACCTTTTCAAATTCAGACCAAATTCCAATAATATTTTATTTCAAGGTAGGCTGAACACAGGCTGAAAAACATGAATGAGGCTCCCCTAGATGAAAAGGTTCGAGAATAAAACAGTGAATTCATCAGTGCATGCATTTCTATGCGCTTTGAATGATTCGAAACATAACTAATAAAAATGCCAACATTTTTTCAAGATTTCAAGATTACAAATGGAAATCATTGGCATTCAAAACAGTGTTTTATTATTTTATCATGTCTCTAAAGACTTCAAAGGGGTTCCTGAGCTTGTCACCTCTTTTGTACTGTAAAACATTATTGTGCTGCTACCTTTCGAGGCAATACAATTGGTGGAAATGACCGACCGATCGTCTCGTCTAACCTTTGGAACCGTTTTCCTTCAACAAATAGGTGCTTAGCAACAAGAACACTCTGACGCTGAAGGCGGTGAAGCAGGAGGATGCCGGGAAGTACGTGTGTCGGGCCGTAGTCCCCAGAGTGGGCGCCGGGGAAAAGGAGGTGTCGCTCACGGTGAATGGTAAGTACTCCGGCGTATTACGCGCTGAATGTGAATGGCGCTCCGTCCACACTACACTCGATCCAGACTAAAAGCTAAGCAGAGGAAGAAGCTTTAATGAACAACATATGCTCAGTCTCTGCCTGGAACTTTTGATGAGCTGATATGATATATCAAACTTAATACAATGCAAATGAGATTTTGAAAAGCTAACCATTCTACCTGAATAGCTGTGAAAAGTTTATCTAGTATTAGCCTAATGAGTGTTTCAATGTTTAAAAGAAGTACAATTAAAGAAATAATCTGACATTTTCATATACATGATTGGTTCAACCTAGAACTGAAGAACTAGGTAGTGAGCATGAGCAGTGATAGCCACCATGGCTAAACAGATAAAGGAAAGAGCGCCACCTATAGAAAATCAAACTCCATCAACAGAAAATCCAAGGAGAAAGACGTCACAGTACTGGACACACTGTTTGATGGACAGGTGATCTCTGGGAAGTGCAGTGAAGAAACACCACAGCGATGAGGCTGAGCATCAAAGATGGAGACTAAATTAAAAAAAAACAAACACAAAGAATCTCACAGATTGCCACTTAAAACAAAAGCAAACACAAAAGAAATTCTCAGACATTAAGAGTCAAGTTGATTCCCTCGCTTTAGCAGGTCAGGGTTAAAACAACATTGTGGTCACCTGCCCTTTAAATTATCTGTGGTCGCTGGCAAAACACCATGTCACCGAGAGTTAACGAGGCGTCATTACATTGATTTCTAATGGACAAATTCAAATTCCACTCCCTTATCTCAACCCTGTGATTGCTGGCCACGGTAAAATTAAAATGTATTGCAACCTTTTTGAATTAATCAATTGTGCTGAGTCGAAGAATTAATCTGCCAAGTCACCCGGTCAATAGCCAACATTTGGACAAGCTCCTCAGTAGCAGCTCACTTTCTGCAGGCAGGAAGAATACCAAACAATTCATTGCACACTATTCAGGAGGCATCAACCGTAAGGAAATTGATGTTTCTCAAACTAAGATACTGACTTAAATATAACCGGAGTGCTAAAGGCGATTTTTTTTTCAAAGAATGTTTTAGCACCCAAAGGTGAGTTGCAGTAAAAATATAAAGGTGTCAAATCATTCTGCAGGAATTAGTTTCAAATGGTAGTTGTTATGTGAAGTTGTCAAAGTCTTCCTGAGTCCCAGCGATGCACTTTTAAGGTGAATAAAGAACTGGAGGCTTGCCTGCAAAAATCCATTTTGGGTCCTAAGAAAAATGAGGTCCCTAGAGAGGAAAAAAAAAGAGGCCACGGTTGACAGTGGCATCATCCGAACCCAGAATAAAAGCAACTTTGCTCAAAAACAAAAAGTACGAGGAAGGTAAGGAACAGCGGTGTGTAGTAGATGATCATACAATGCAATTATTAGTGTTTTCCCCCTCCACTTAACCCCATCTCTCCTTTCTCTGTGACGCCACTGTCTTTTTTTTTTCTACTGATATCTGTTTTGTTTCTGTAAACAGTGACAGGCCAGGTCTCCGGGGGCCTCTCTGAGGGGAAAAAATGGAGCGCAGTTGAAAGGAGGAAAATAAATATTTGTTTTCTCGTGGTCAGCAGTTCTTCAAGTGTCTGTTGCAAGTTGCGGCACAGTAGCTAAATGTCGGGCAAAGACGCTCAATCTCATCCAAAAGAGACGTATTGGGGTGACAGGCATGGAGGATCAACAACAATCACTTCTCTAAAGTTCTCAAACCTCGTATCTGCTCCTGAATCCCCCTACTTACCCTCTTCGCTTTCTCTTCCGTTGTTTTAGGCCCCTGTCCATTAAACATCGCCTCCCTCTATCGTATGCAAAACTCCCACCTACCCAGTGATCTAGTTTGGAAATAACCCAGCAAACATTTTGATGTGGAATAACGTTTTTTTTTGGCATTTTGCCTTTATTTAACGTCACGGTTATGTGGTATGCGCCTTAGACCATTGAGCCTCCAGGACGCCCTGTGGAATAAATGTTAAATGCACATTGAAAACCTGTGTTAAAATAAAAGGGACCTTTCGGCTATTTTTCTGAAGCAGTTTTAATCTGAAATTTGACTGCCGTAATATCACATTATGAAAGTTTTGTGCTCATTCGTTTACATTCATCTTGCACATTGCACATTCATCAAAAGCCTTGCTGGGAAAAAGGTCAACTATGTCCACGCAGTGATCATCATAAAGCAAAACATGTGAACAGAAAACAATTATATTTTCAGAAAAGCATTAATGCATGCTTCTTTCCCCCCCTTAAATGTCCCTACCTTCCTATAACTTACAGTGCATGATATAGATGCACTAGATCAATTATTTTCTCCAAATTAAAAGATGGGTAAACTGAGTTTAGGTAGATTTAAACCAAACACCAATTAAAATCAGCAAATGTGTTATGTTTTTTTTTTTTTTACTGTAAATGTGATCTGAGTATGCCTCTGCCCTTGGCGCTGCCCCTCTAGGAGCAGTTAATGCATGCACCGTGATCGCCAGGAAGATGTATGGCCGAGTTTTTATTGTGATGATTGAGTGTTTGCGCCTTGGCTGTTACCTCCACAGGTCCTCCCACTATCTCTAGCACCCAGACCCAGCAGGCGCTCTACGGAGAAAAGGGTCAGATCAAGTGCTTCATCCGCAGCACCCCTCCCCCTGACCGCATTGTGAGTCACTTAATCCCTCCTTCCTTTCACTAATTCATTTTTCGATGTCCAAGAGATATGGTCAACACGCACACAGGATGCACCCCATTAAGTCCAAAAAGTCACGGCTCTAGGAAGAATAACAAGGAGAGGACGATATGGTCATAAGCCAACAGAGGTTGGAGGTACAACTCGGTGCAATGCGAATTTGAGTACAATATGGCGACGCAAATGGATTCTAGTTATTATTGAATAATATTTACATATATACACATTTTGAAAATTTAATAAATGATGGATAATGTAATAATTATCCCCCCAAAAAAAAAAGACTGATATTGTAATGATAAAAAAAAGCGCCCCCTTTAATCTAATCATGTATTACATTATCAAGAAATACCAGTCTTAAGATGTTATTCCAGAAAAGATGATCTATACCTGTAGCAGGTTTAAAATCTGCCTGTAATCTGCCTGTAATGCATCACAGTTCACTTAACGTTTATGTACAGGTGTTTTTGTATGTATATGTGCGTTTTTTCCAGTGCTTCTCGATGAGCTTTCCCCTAACACCTCTACGCCATATCCCTCAGGCCTGGTCGTGGAAGGAGACAGTGTTAGAGTCCGGGACATCCGGACGTTACACTGTGGAGACGGTCAGTACAGAGGAAGGGGTGATCTCCACGCTGACCATGAGTAACATCGTCCCCGCTGATTTCCAAACCATCTACAACTGCACTGCCTGGAACAGCTTTGGCTCAGATACTGAGATCATACGCCTCAAAGAACAAGGTGAACCCACTATGTTATCACTCTGGGAAGCTAAAAGGAGTTAGATAGGTCTAACCCTTAACCCTGAACCCTAAACCTGAACCCTCAACCCTTAACCCTGAACCCTAAACCTTAACCCTGATCCATAAACCTTAACGCTGAACCCTAAACCTTAACCCTGAATCCTGAATCCTGAATCCTAAACCCTCACCTCAACCTTAACCCAAGGAGTTAGGTAGGTCTTCTGGGAAGGTAGTGCATGGGGTGAGTGTGAGTTTGTATATTTGTGTGTGTGTCTGCATCTATGAGACATGCGATCATGTCTCTGTAAATTTCATTAACTTGCATCTACGTTCAACCAAAAGGCATTTTATTTTTGAAGGCAAATACTGATATTTTGTTGAATTGAAGCTGCTGAATTTGACCATTTTCATGCCAAAAAAGTACTAATGTTGCACTTTTTTTTGCACTTTTACCTTAGCACTGGTTATGCTCTTAGATGCTTGTTTAGGAAGGAAATGCACTTACAATTTCTAGTGACTAGTAGTTCTCATGCCTATCTACGTTGAATGCACTTATTGTAAGTCGCTTTGGATAAAAGTATCTGCTAAATGACTGTAATGTAATGTAACAACTCTGTGATGCGCCTTTTTTAGAAAGCCTTCTGAGAAATTCACAGATTCTGCAGTTAGGTGTGATCACAATGTAAAAATGTGTAATCCTATTTGCATTGCCTTCAGATATGAGCTATTTGATATTCATTATTGTAAGTCCTCTGATATTCTTCCCTCTTTTATTGATTGGGTCTGTCTCTCAAGATCAAAACTAACATATTTTTAAAGTTAGTACAACATAACCTTCAACCCTTTAGCGATCGAATTCTAACAATGACCTGGACTGGAGTTGAACCTTCATTTTTCAGCATCGGCTTTCAAATCTCAGCCCGAGCGAAGTTGCTCTAATTATTTCTTGCATCTTTGAAACCTCACTTGAATTATATCTCCTGACAAGCCTGTCAACCCCACTTAAGGATACACAATTTTCAGCTGGAGACCTTCCAGAGCTTCATCATGCTATCATGAAATGATATCAAGAAAAAGCTTGGCAGAGGCCTGTATGGTAATGGTTCTTAGCCCATAAAGAGTAAACACTAGCCTCATAAATAATAGAACACCTTAATTGTGTGTGTGTGTGTGTGTGTGAGAGAGAGAGAGAAATAACAAGAAAAGGAAGAAATAGCAAAGCTAACTCCATGAAATCTCCTCATGTGTCTGTTCAGAGACTCTGCGACTGGCTGTCATCATCGGTGTGGCTGTAGGGGCCTTCCTGGCCCTGACCGTCCTCATGGGGACTTTAGCTGCTTTCTGCTGTGCCCGATTCCAGAGAAGTAAGATCACACTGAACCAAAGCTTTGTTTTTTTTTTCTTAATTTTTTACAGTAATTCTCAAGGTGGGAAGCACTACACGGAAGATAGCAAAGCAAGATTGTTCGACAGAGCGGAAGGCCAAATTACCCAAGGACGTCCAAATCAAAGGATTCAGCAACTGGATTGTTAGCTAATATTAGCAGTTAGCTACTTTAACATTAAAGGGGGGGTATTGTACTCATTTTGGGCTATTTAAACTGTTCCTGGGGGTCTTTACAAGACATTTGTGAAGTCTATATCAAAAAAAAATCCTAAAACCAGCTTCTGTGGTGTGTGTTTCAGTCTCTCATTTTCTCCATTGTAAAGAACAGGCTGTTTTGAGGGCGTGGAGGTTGTATGTAATGAGCACGGCGTGAGGCGATTGACAATTTTGTTGAGCTAGTTAGCCAATATATTATTGGATGCAACCTATTTGCATCCAAACAGCGCAGCGCAAACAACCAAACGCGATTGTACTAATGGTGGCTAAAGTTTACTGAGCCTGACACGTTCGACAGACTTATAAAACAGACACTGGTCCCAACAAATAACTTTAAGATGAGTCCTGACTCCAACCAATAACTTTACTTTACTTTACTTTTAATGACTCCAGCTTTAGTTTTCTCTCTTCTTCCACGCCCAACAAGCCCGTGGCTAGCCCCGCTAGCTCGTTAGCTAACCAGCAGTCGAATATACTAACCAGACTAATTTGGTAAATTAAATCAAAACATGGTGACACTTACAGATTCCAATTTTGCAGATGGGTCACATACCTTATGAATTGCTCCATCTTTAAGCTTCAATTTAGATGCTAATCCTGCCGTTGCTCAAGCAGTCTGAGGAGTGATCATCACACACAGAAAAAACTGTAGCCGTTGCCGTTAAAAATAAAATGAATCCACTCTGTCCTGCATTTTCGCGTGTTGGGAGACTGTGCAGGGATCTATGTTGCTGCCTGCATCTTACAAAATAATAACTGGAGAGTTGATATATCGCCGTAGATATGTTGTTGTTTTAGCTTCACTCGTTGCAAAGTAATGGTGCATTCCAGTGTACTCGGAAAAAACGGCGTCCGAATGTGATATGCGCCGATTCTATTCACTGGCGCTGTAGTAGTTGATGTTGAGTTTAGATGCTTGTAACATTCTGAGACTTGCCATACAAACATGAGTTTGCTGCGGGCGATTATGATTTCCCAAGCAGATGCACTGGAACACATTTAGATTGGAAGTTAGGAATACCGACTCGGAATTATCGATTTCCGAATACAATGGAATTCACCATAAGCAACGGCTTGCGGCGCTGCCGTGAGCTGCATTTTCACCTGGGTGTGGGCATGCTCTGAGAGGGGCTGGATTATGTTAAGAAGCGCCCGTTATGACATCCAAAGGGGCAACTTTCTGAAACGGCCTGTTTTTCTCCTATCTTGGGCACCGTTTTTGGAAAAAGGAAAATACAGAAAAACGGGTTGACTTCCAGATTTCAAATTTTCTCAGCTACTTAGGTAAATGATTTCCTGTGGAATAAGCCGTTTTCCATAATATGACCCCTTTAACATTATGTTTATTACTAAACCAACTATCTTGGATTCTTATAAAATTTGTCATAATAAGCAGCTGGGTCTGCTAGCTAACACTAGTGTTAGGTGACTAGCTTGTTGAAACTGCTACTGTTGAGACTTGTCGTCACATACAATTAGCACAATGAGACCTAACATTAAAAAGTAGCGTACTGCTAACATTAGCTAATGTTATGGATCAACATCATGGTTGCTTCAGTCCAGTTGCCTTTCATTTGCACCTGCTTGAGTCTTTTGGCCTCCAGCCCTGCTCATCTCTCTACCATATCAAGTTTTTTTTTGTCCAAAGACCACTTGACCTCTATTTACATCTGCTTCAGTTCAGCTTTGCACCCTGAAATAATGTTGATCCAACATTGAAAATGGATTGTCATTGATTTAACATTAACAAATTAACATTGAAATGTTATAAAATTAACCATGCTTTATTTACAGCAGGATTCTATAGTGACTTGCCAGTAAAATAACATGTCAACCTCAACCTTATTTCAATGAGGCTAAGTAGGGCTGCAACTGGAGCTGAAGGAATAATCACAGTATGTCTTAATAATGATTTTTGTGTTAGTGTAAATCCATTTTCAATGTCCGATCAACATTATTTCAAAACGGATGTTGAATCAATGTTAGTTGTGTATGATGTAAATCAAATATGGTTGACATGTGAATAAAGCACATGTCCAACTGATCTCAATTCTCAGACATTTTAGTAATAACCTTCCAGTTACCAATCAAAAAATGTATTTTTGTTATCACCCCCTCTTAATATATTTGAAGAAAACTCATTTTTCCCATCCCCTGATTCATCAATTCATCAATTCATCAATCAAATCATTAATAGGTGTAATGGAAAAGTAATATAACAAGTAGGAAAATAGGTAAAGTGATCATTTAGAATTTTTCTTATAAGTAGCGAATAAACATACAATATCTTAGCCCAACACTGATCCCAGGCGAATGTGGTTTGGAGTCTGTAAAATATATATCTAATATACATAAATCGCATCATCACAACAGAATGGGAAATTGAAAGGAAACAGATTTCTGTCTTAGAGATGCTATTAACTAAACTGCTGTTTTTGTTGTTTCCTACAGAGGACGTCCATCTGGTCATGTCGTCTTTGCCGGTGTCCCTCTCGCGACAGAGAGACATGAAAACAGAAAGTAAGGCAATCAATCATTTTGCTTTAGCACGAGAGATCGATGTTTGAATGATACTACATATGATCGTATGCGTTAGACTACCATTGTGATTCCTTTTGCTGATTTTATTGCTAAATGAGCTTGAACACATTCGCATAATGTTTCAACTTGAAGTAAAAACTTATAGAAATCTTATCCTTAATAAACATATTGCATTCATAAACCTACGGGATCTAGAGAGAGTTTTGTTGCCCATTATGGTAAAGATAAAGAGGAGCTTACGATAGTGAAACATATAGGATATCGTAACACATTTTAGATGAAGGCGACATCACAATGGAGCCGTGCTGCTGACGCCTCCAGATGCTGTAATCAATCCTCCAATATCACATGCATCATTTTGTATTAGGAGTTGTATCTGAAGATAGGTTGCTCATATCTAATGAGTTATTTTCCGCAAAACATTTGCACACAAGCAAAAAGTAGATTACCGGTCTACTGTACTGTAGGGAAAAAAACGTACTCCCACACACACACACATTATTGCAAGCTTTATTCAGTCGACGCTTCGGTCCTCCGACCTTTGTCAAGACTTTGACAGTCTTTGTCTTTTTTGAAAGTCTTGACAAAGGTCAGAGGACCGAAACGTTGACTGAATAAGAGCGGAGTTTGCAACAATGTGTGTGTGTGTGTGTGTGTGTGTGTGGGAGTATGTTTTTCCTGACACCAGATCAAAAAGAAGAATTTTGGAGTGTGCATGCTGTTTTTTTCTTTTAATCTACTGTACTGTAGACCATATACAGCCGAGGCTATAGCGGCAAGATCTGAGTGTGGCGCTGCTGCAAGGATTGTTAGTGTGCTTCTGTTTGTTTGGTTTACAGTGATTACAAATTAAGCATTCAACTAGCAACTGCTTATATTTGCAGTCTCCCTCTGTATAATATAGCTTCCCTCTGTACATGTGCCTAAATATATTGTAATTAAGCCTATAAGCTAGTTCCACAGACATTTAATTAGCAGTTTTTTTGTGGTATGAATCAATGGATCTAGTTTTTCATTTTTTATTTTTCTATAACAAGATATTATGTACCTAGGGAAGCTACTGGGGGAGGCCCAAGGCAATTACATTGTCTCTCTTGCATAGTTGAAACATATAACGAGACTACTTATGGAATAAATACTTCACGGCCCCCCCAGAAAAAGTGAGCTAAACTATGTGGGCAGTATAATTTTCATTGTTGTATTACTGTTAAACCAGCAAATTGGCTACTGTGTGCTACCAAGTACAGGATCGCAAACAGGCTTAACTTTAACTTTGTAGGTGTTAAGAAAATAAATGACTTCACACCTACATTCATTACAGCCCTGCCTCCACTCTTTTCAAAGCAAAAAAATAAGTAATAATGACGGATAGTTAAAGGACTAAAGCAGGTTAATACTTTCTCAAAAATCTAAAAGGAAATGAAAGATTATAACTTTTAAACTTTTTACTTGTGGAATTAATAACTCTGTTCTAATCTAACAAAGCTAAAAACGCCAGTCAGTTGGGGAGTTGGGGAGCCTGGTGACCCAAGGCATTATTCTGAATGGAATAAAGTATTAGCAGCTCTTCAGCACAGAAATATGCCAGGTTGCCTGCAGTGACTGGGGTCAGCCCTCACTATTTAAAGCACACATGCAATGCTAGTGCTATTGAAGGGTGTGTTTATTGGCGTTATAGGTGTTTGAGGCCTCGATAATAGCTCTGCTCTGTGTGTTCGTCGGTGCTGGCGAACAGAATTAGTCCCAATGAGACGCTAGATGGTGTCACTGTTCTGCTCTATGCCACTCCAGTAATGCACCTAAAAGGCACTAGTGTAATATACACTGTTTGAGTTAGAGAAAATGTCAAGAGTGGCACAAACAAATTGTCAAAAGTTCGGAGAACCCCAAAACCTCACAGTGTTTCGATTTATGCGCTGACTACTTTGACACAGGGGCTAAATGAAGAATGGGATCTAAATGATTTCTCCAGAAAAAGTATCAATCACTGACCTATCCACGCCAGACTTTGGTGCAAAGCGTCTGCAGACTGAAATACACTACAGACCCATAAAACAGTTTTACTCAATAAATTGTCTTACTGCAATATAAGGGATAATACTTGGCAAGATGTATGTGAAACAGTTTAATGGATGACACGGAGGCAAAGATTAAAAACTTTGAAGCACACCCCAGAGGGTATTAAAATAGAGTGTTCATTCATCTTTTCTCGGAGTTAAATGGTATTTTGGCTTTGTTTACTGCTAACTTTGGGAATCGTAGTCCCTTTGCACCTTTATGTTCCCACTCCTGCCTCCAGGGTTAGGGTTAGAGCCTCCAGTGATGAGCGGATTCTCTGAACATTCCCAAACTGAATAAATACTGCATTTCAAAATGCATGTGAATAGTTACTATCGACATATTATAGGGAACTGCAGTAGGATAATTTCACATAAGCCTACTGCAAATCTCCTGTTGCCTCTATGAGCAAAAAAATAAACCCTCATTACTGTGACAGGCCAGGGATTTTATATTCACACCCTTAGCCCAGGCACACTCAGCTGCATTATGAGATTGCCGATATTGATCAATACAGCACCGTGAGATTGTGGGACAAAGTGAGAGGTGCAAAGATGGGATTTCTTCAAGTGCTAAATAGGTAAGCTAAGGTCACAGCGAAGTGGATTGGAAGGAGGTTTGTGCATGCACTGCGCTCTTCGTCACCCGAGTCACGGTAAGATCTGAGGGGAGCTGCGGCTTTTGAAGCTGGCATGAGTGCATTAGCAGGGGCTATGGTGTGATGTGGTGCCAATGCATCTATCAGCCATTGCCAATCAGTGGCTTCTCTCTCTCTCTCTCTCTCTCCTAGATCTCAAAGGGGTGGTCTCAGCAAAAAATGACATCCGGGTGGAGATCGTACACAAGGATCACAATGCAGCGCGGGAGAGCGAGGAGCATACGACCATCAAACAGATGATGGTGAGCGAAGGCAGTTTGACGCTCCATTGTGGACTTTGGTCATGGAGATGTTTGAGACACCATAGCAACCAAATCAAAGTTTGCTTATTGAGAGTTGATATACTGATATTGTCATTTGTGCATTCCCAAAATCTCATAATGATCTAACGAAGACCTATCATTTTGTGATCTAGATCGATCGTGGTGAGTTCCAGCAGGAGCCGGTGCTGAAACAGCTGGAGGTGCTCCAGGAGGAGGAAAAGGAGTTTCAGCACATCAAGGTGAGCGAACAAGAAGAATAATCGGGACAAGTGTCAAACGCGAGGGACCCAGGAAGAAACGTTGAGGCTCAAATTTCAGAGAGCCAGTTTCGGCAAAACCGTGGCATGTTTAGCATCTGATTCGCTAAGAAATTTATGCAAACCAGGCAACTGCGTGAACATGACCCGTTGTTTAAGTCTCATAGGAGTACATCAGCCTAGCAGACAGCACAACTGGGCTGTTCTCACATCACAGCAAGGTTCTGAGGACTGTGTAGTCACATGTCAGGGAGTTACGTTTGGGCATTCCAATCGTTTCTGCTAATTTCATTTTCACTGTTTTCAATTAATTTGTCCTGAGATTTTATTGCAGCCAAATAGTTATTTACTAAGCATTACCCAAGGCATCCAAGGAAGACCTGTAAGACTTCAAAACGCTGGGATATGTGATTACTGTTTGCACCTAGAATTCAATTCAATTGGTTTAAGAGTCAGTCAGTAGACAGGAGAGGTAGTCAAAGACAAATGGTTGTTTCTCCCCACTAATTTTTCCTATTGAACTCTTTGGGAAAATTAGTAGGGCGAGATAACCATTTAGAGTTATTCATGTCTATATTTCTCCATTAGCTCTGCAGCAGGAGCATGGTGATTTAAGTCCGGTTTGATAAGTCAGACCCTTATTATACCCATTTAGTCAACCATGTACTCCACACTGGCTCAGAGTGATTTAGAGCTCAGCGTAGTCACATCCGAATCCTCACAAAGAAACACTTCAGTTAGTTTATTAGCTACAAGACTGGAACTAATGACGCTGTCTGCAGTAGCCCATCCATGATAGAGGAAGTTCTGAGATGTTGTTCTGCATGACTGTCTCTTGAGCTGCTGCAAACTGGAGGGGGTTTTTTTTGTTTAAAATTCTTCATAACCCCTAGAAATTGTCACGCGTTAAAAAAAACAAGAAAGGCAGCTGTTGCTGAGAGCCACCGTACCGGCTTTGGCAATTACAATCACACTCGCACTCAAAAGTTGCTTAGGTCGCTCATTTTGCCCATTTTAACATTCAATCAAACAGTACCCCAATCCCTCAATGTCCATCTGCCTGCTTTATAAACCAAACCATGGCCAAGTGACTGTCTCATCATAGGAGCAATCCATTTACTCGAATGAGGCGGTATACCTAATTAACCGGCTACTGAGTACATTTACAAACCACTTTTGAAATTAAGCCCAGCAATACACTTTGGGTCTCCCTTCCCTGGTTCTGGCAGACAGGGACTAATGGGCAGGACTAATGTTCAGAGTGACTTTTATAATCCGCAGTGTGGTTGCAATTTGTAAGAAGCCTTGGCGTCAATTCACAATCCCAAATTCCACCTTTTAATTACCATCTCTACAATCCATAATCCTGTTAAAACAATGCCTCCCATTTATCCTAGTTTTACATTATGGCATCCTATTTTTCATCCACAATTAAGGGGTGAGATCACACCTACGGTTTGATTTCTTTGGTCTGAACGAAAGTGGAAAAGTTAAGGTTCCCGCATTTTTCTATATGGTATGTTTAGGTTCACACTGACAATTACAAGGGAACCAGGGCTCGGAAGCAAAAGCCGCATTGGCTCACAAGTAGCTCATTTATTGGACAACCGGTCACCCTGCCAGGTCAGAGGTTCCAGTCCCTGTAACTAAGCTTAACTTAACTAAGCGTGACAAACATGTCTTCCCCCTTTGCTGTAATTTACCCTCTCATACAACCTTCATTCCCCGGCCCAGATGTTGATGAGGCAATTCACCTCATCTTGACTCCAAGTTTGCCCTCGGTTCATTTTGTTACGCTAGGCTTTCCAAGCATGAAGACCAGCTGGCCATCAGACGTCAACATCCTCCCAACGAATCGCGCCACAATTCACTTTGAAGAGGACTCACATTTTGAGGCACCTTGGCGGTTATTTGGAGCCAAATGGTGCTGTCCTCACCTGGCTAAATAAACCAAAATGAAGGAGTAAACGCTCCAGAGTTCGAATCAACTGCTGCAAAGATGCTTGGTGTGAACACGCCCATACTATTGTACTGTGACTGTCAATTACTGCCGATGATTGAATAGTTTGGTCAGTTCTAGCGATCAGGTTTGAGTTTGCCAAGAGCCTGTGCATTCTCCCAGACTCTGCTCTTTAGCGGACTCTTATAAGGGCTCCCTTTTGGTCGGCATCCAAGGCAGTTCAATTTTGGCCAGTGCACATCTACTAGTAATTATGATCCTACCTCCTGTCTCACCAAGAGTGGTGAATCCGCTATGCGTCTGTCGTGCTAGTAGCATTGACATTCCTCACCCTTATTGTGTACCAAAATAGACCATAATGAAAGGTAGGAGGGAGAGTCAGTGGATCGCTCTCCATTCCTTTGTTTGTTTGTTTGTTCATCCATTTGTCCGTCGCACATGATAGGACAAACCTGGCTGATTGGATTTTGACGAAACCTGCCAAAAAAATATGATGCATCTCACCACTGTGTTGCAGCATTTTTTAAATTACACTGATTGGCCCATGGGGGGATGCTACAATTACAGGTCTAAACAAGGTCACATGTTTTGTTTACTGATTGGCCCAGAGGGGGACTGCATTATCTGTGGGGAACAACATGTTAACTGTTGCACTGTTGAAACAGGTACTGAGTTGTTGAAACACTTCAACGACTTGAACACTTTGCAAGTTCATGAAACCCTGAGTGAGTGAGAACTCTTACTCGACACACAATCGCACAAGTGGGCAGCTGAGAGTCTCATAGTTCACACTATTTTGGGTGGTTGATATTGTGACACTTTCCCTGCCTCTCATTGACTGAATTTTATCATTGGTGTCAGTGGGCGATGCAACCTACTCACTACATAGAGCAACGTTACCAAATGTAGAACATCCCTAGAGAAATGACTTACCAGAATGATTAGTAACCGACCAGCTGATTCATTCTATGTGTGCATGAATAACGAGACACTTGGTGGTACTGTTTAGTTTACATTTAGGTAAAGAAGATCTTAGCCCTCTAAGACATTTAGCTGCTACAGTTGCAGTTGACTCGAGTCTCTTAAGCTTGTGACACGGCGTCACTTGCAGGTCAGCTGACCACGCCTCGCTCGTGAAGATCGTTGGGCTACGCTGTAACAAGTTAGTTTTAAAGACTAGTTTTCATCCGATCCCGTACATCGATCATCTTGCGCGGCATTAAGTGGAAAAGGAATAAGAAAGTAACACTGAGTATTTGTGTTTTGTTTTAACTGGCTTTTAGAAACCGATGTGGCAATTAGAGCTTCAGACATGAAGGCTATTCACCATTATTCGATTTGAAAAAAGACCGCTCTCCCACTATCACTGTGTATTTTACTTTTGAATAAAGTTAAAAGAAAAACACCAGATTCTCAGTGAAAGGAACAAGGAATTCAAAGGAATTGAATGTCCAGACAGATACAGATAGAGAATGATTTTTTTCTCCCAAAGCAGGTAGAGTGCTTCTCATTTCCATCTAATTTCCTTCCTGATAATAACGTTCCTATTTACCGAAAGGAAAGTCTCCTATTTCACTTTAGCCCATTTACAAAGGTCTTGTGTGCCTGAACTGAGGATTGCATTCAAACGTGGAGCCTAAAGATGAAGTGTAGAAGTTTGTGTTACACCTACATATATAGGGTGAGAAAATGTAGTGTTGCATGTATATGAAGCACTATATATTCTTCAGCTTCGCATTCTTGCAGATTCACATTCTCCTCCAGTCTGACTGAGGCTTTGGAGGCTTTCTGGCCATTCTTGTAGTGTTCATTCTTTTGAATGCTTGCCATTTCTTTTCTGAGATGTGGATCCTCTCCATCTCCAAGGTCAGATATGTCATGTACTAGTATGTTCTCCAAGACATGTCTCTCTATTCCACCCATTCCACCATTCCTTTCTATCATCCCTTATAGAGTTGTTGTTGTTGTTTTTACAATAGCCCCAGGCTAGAAATGAATACATTCTACAGCCGTGACGGCCAAATTTTGCAAGTTTCTTTCCCCTCTTTTTGAATGGCTTTAACAGTTTATTTCAATGGCGGGTATAGAGAGAGAAAGGGAGCGAGAGAAATTGACAGAAAAAAGCTGTGCAACCTTGCACAACGTGCTAGAAAATGAAATGTATCAACAATACTGCAATATACACTGCACCAAAACGTCGATATTGCAGGCCATTAATTAACAGAATGAGCTTTCTGAGTCACAGGCAGATGACTCACACCACTAAAGCATGTTATCTGCTTTTTCATGTTGCACAAATTAGCCTGTTTATTAATTTCTCATATTCATCATCCCATTTTCTAATTAACAGTGAGCAGGTCTTGTTTTGCCCTTCAAGGGAGAAAGCAAGAAAGTGTACGGATAGATGAGAAAACCACCAGACTTCCTGTTATCCAGTTTCATGTCCTTTGGGTGTTTTGGGTAATAGATGTATTGTTAGTCAGTTTCATAAATTGCATTAATGGTAGCTGTAAGTAAATGAGTAATGATTTACTCAACAGAGACTGCCGCATATGGTTCCACTGTTTGTTACCTATTTGTCTCTTAGCAGCTAAATAACATAAATCTATCTTTTTTGTTCCGCATGCCAAAGGACCCTACCAACGGCTACTACAGTGTCAACACCTTCAACGAGCACCACGCCACCCCCACCATGGCCCTGGCCACCAGCCAGACCCCCGACGTCGTTCGAAGCCCACCCAGCGGCACCATGACGATGGGCAAGCAGCGGGTCCCCACCGGCATGTCCTTCACCAACATCTACAACACGCTCGGCGCCGGCCCCAATCGCCTGTATGACTACAGCCAGCGCTTCGTGCTGGGAATGGGCAGCAGCTCCATCGAACTGTGCGAGCGGGAGTTTCAGCGGAGCTCGCTCAGCGACTCCAGCTCCTTCATCGACATCCAGTGCGACAGCAGCATCAGCAGCTACAGCAAGCAGGACGGCTATGTGCAGTTCGACAAGGACAGCAAGACCTCGGCCTCCTCCTCCTCCCATTACTCCCAGTCGTCCTCCCAGAACTCGGACCTTACCAGGCCTCTGCAGAAACGCATGCAGACCCACGTCTAACAGCCGCTGGGCGCCTGACTGGGATACAGTGGATGGAAGGGATGTTTCAAGGAACCATCTTACCTGTCTGGGAAGATGTTTTTTTTAGATGTGTTTGGTTCGTATTCTGGGACAAAACACGGGTTGCTGATGCCAGCTTTTGAAGCTCGCCTTCACACCTTGATGAAACAGCTGGAATCAAAAAGCAACATCATATTCATCAGAGCCAACCTTAAAGAAAAAAAAAAGAAATTCATGACAATCATTCGTCTGCTTTCTCCTGCCATAAATCGACAACAAACGCAGCGAATTTGCTGCTGCTGTCCCTCATTTCGTTTGAAGTCGTAGACCGCCTTGACACGTGCACCTCTAGGTGCCAAGTTATGGGTCTGAGAAGCTCAAAAAAATAGAAAATAACAAGCAGCTTTTTATCATTGAGAAAACTCTGTGGGTGCTGTGTGCTCAGCTGCCCTTCTGGTATTTGGAGCGCAGAGGGTATTAATAAAAAAAACTCATGACGGCTTTTCTGGTACATAATAAAGAATTGCGAGACGGGTAGTGAAGCCTTGGAGGGAACAATGAGCTAGCACACAAGTTCTCCTAGATGTAACTCATTACCTGTAGATCTGTTCCCACCACGCCATGGCAACTTTTAATGCTTTCTGGATTAGAAATTGGGGTATCTTTGCGTATAACGTGCTGTATTTTCTTTTTCTTTCTTTTTTTTTTTTGTACTTTGTGAGCGATTTTGGTTTTATGCCTCGCGAAGATTTGTCATGAACTCACAGATCACAGATGAATGCATGGAAGAGTGGCTGTGTCATCTCGCGCATCACACACACACACACACACACACACACACACACACAAGATTGACATTCAAATTGCTTTTTTTTTCAGTCACCTGCTGCTCTTTGAGATATTATTTTCACTTTCCCCTTCGTGAAAGGACCTTATGATGTTTACAAGTGCAGCGCAAGGGTATTGAGATCTGTACTTTTCCCATTTAATGTGAGACACTTGCAGCTTGTGTGCGCTGCATCTCCGGGAAGCACTTTCCAGGCGCCAGAGTAGTTTCTCATTTCCATACTTGGCTGATATTGTGTTGTTTACACTAGAGCTCTGTAAAACCCAGCATTTTGTTGTACTGTGATTTGACTACTGAATGACAAGGGGTGAAGCTAAAGTGAGATTTTACTTTTCCTGACGTTTCCGATCTTCCGGTGACTTTCGACGCCCACTGTTTTAAGTGAGCCAAAGTGCTGGCGCTAGAGACAGAAAGCGCTCTCATTAGTTTGACTGACAATTAGGCCACTGCACTCAAGAACGACTGCAAAGGATGAACAAATGTAATCAGTTTGAGTACGATGAGGGAAATTAAGATAAGCCTATCTGAAATGATTACGAGTGCCTGGGGGTGTTTCGATATGCCGTCAGTCAGAGAAGCCCCACAATAAAATCACGCTACGGCAAGCGAGCGGGACCCAAAGGGTGACCGGCTCCAGTGCGACGATAAGGTGAAAGGTGGTCGGTAAGGGATTTAAAAGCAAGCACAAAGAGGTACATTGCATTGCTACTCATGTTCTACAACTGAATTATAACTGAATAGCATGGGTTGATGTACTGTCATAAGTTAGCACTTACTATTAGGCTCACTTTTACTGTGTAATAAAAATGAATCATCACTGTCAAGTTCGACAATCCTTACCTTATGTTTTGGGGATTTCTGTTGTGAACATGCATTACTGTACAGAAAGGAAGATTTTGTGCCAACATTGTGTTTTGATTAAAGAAAACTACAATATACCTCAATGGGTTTTTTTTCTCTATGATGTAAACCAGAGTTTTGATTTGATTTGAGAAACTTGACAAAATGCGATAAAAACACAACCAAAAGATCATAGGATACATGTGGCAGTAAATACAATTTTGTCTTAATACTGGCCACTTCTTAGTTTGTTCCAAAGTAACGTTCTCAACTGGTACCAGAGCAGCAAAATGAGCTTCCTGCAGAGCCTTTCACATTGGCGTTTATGCAGGACTTAAAGGACTTTGCTAACTTTTTGTGGAAACATCTTTTGAAATAGGGGAGATCTCAATTTAGTCTCATTTTGTGATCACCTTCATCTGAAATGTTTCTCCTAAAACACCCTGAGGAGCAATGAGATAACAGATACATAACAGTGAGAGAAAGGGTTCTTGAGACTTTATGAGATCAATGTGAAGATGCTACCATGTGACATATATAATGATAATCAGCTCCTACTATATGGCTGTTGGCTCCATGGCTTTAATAGGAAAATGCAACAGTTTTCTTTGAGATCTTTCTCTAATCTCATGGTCTCATATTCAGGAGAGTTAAATTAAACTTATTTCAGATCATTTGGAGATCTGTTGTTGTGATCAGTGAGATCAACATGAGCTGTTATGTGGTTGTTCCTCTAGAGTTGAATTTCAGAAATAGGAGAAAACACCTTTAGTCTTATCTTCGTCTTAAAAAGAGCTCCTTTGTGTCTAGGAGACATAAAATGTAGAGACATTTGATCTCTTCTTGGATTTTGCTTTCCTATGGGTAACACCAACTCTGGATTGCATAAATTGCCTTATGTTAGCATGTGCACAGGATTGAGATGATTCTGGTGGTTCTCCTACATGCAAAAGGTTAAGTTGACCAACAATTTTCCATGTTGACTATGAATCATAGTAATATGAGCCTTTGAGACATCCTCTTGCCTAATGTTCAAAAATTTCATTTGTTTGAGTTATTAACAAAATCCAGATCAGTTTGAAGTTCTCTCCTCAAGCTACTGTGGTGGCGTATAAAGTACCGGTGGAGTTCGTTCACAAGCTCAACTTCTACTTTGCAGCATCCTGAAAGTTTGCATCTCTTCCTAGTTTACCCGACATAACCTCCCGGAGATCAGCAGGTCCCGGAAATCACACAAACAATATTAAGAGAGGCTCTGCTGAGCTTCCACGGCAAGTGTATGGAAAACCCCTTGGTTGTTTTTTGCTTGTTTTCATCGCTGCTGAAATTTGCTGTGGTCCTTTATATTCTGCTGAAGCGATTAGAGTCAAACATGTGCAACGGATACTGAAGATATGAAAGTTTATTCCACGGATTAGGCTGAGTTTAGCCTCCATTTGTCGACAAGCAACAGTTTAAAGACGAGCTCTGAAATTCGAAGAAGAAATAGTTCCCTTGAAGCGGTATTTCTCTTCGATATAACATGGTTTGACTGCTTAGGAACTCCTGTGAGGAACCATGGGGAAAAGATGACGCTCTCTCCGTACTGTAACTGAGAGTTGTTATCTGGTATATTATGATGTAGCCAAATCATTTGCACCACTCCATCTGAAAGCAATGATCTTCACGCAGACGCGGCGTCTATTAGAAACCTTTGCACTGCTTGACCCCTTCTCGCGACCTCCCCAGAGGCAGGAGTGACTCATTGGAATAAACTCCCAACAACAAACTCCCGCCGATGCCACTGGTACGCAGACTTCAACGGAATGTATTGGCCTATGATATTTGCGCTTCTTTTAATTAATGAAAGGTTGGGGCCCAGGCTTTTGGTCCAGGGGAAATCAACCGGTGACATTTCCTGCCTCCCGGGCCTTGAGGGAAACCAGCATGTGGTCCAAGTCCAAATAGGCTCGAGAGCCCCTCTCCTCCTGCCCTTTGCTCCGCACAGTTAATTTATTCGTGTCGGGGGGTTTCCAAAATTATTTGCCGTCTTTTGATTTTGCGTTCAATAATGGCGATAATTGAACTCCCTTCAAATTGCCAAGCTCTCGCTGTCTGCCAGACCGATGAATATACATGAGTAACAACACATATGTAGTTTTTTTCCCCCTATACTCTCCTTTTAATTAGCGTTCTTAGTTAACGAGTTCTTGTCAGAAGTAGGGGTGTGTGTTCTTCCTTCCTTCTTACAGCGCCGTCCAATGGGTTTACGGAGAAGATTCCGATGGACTTTCATCGATGGTTCCATCCCGTTCGGTTGCCAGCAAAGCACCTCTCCTGCTTTTAATCTCCGAGAGGCAGATGCACGGCGAACCGAGCGTATTTGGAAAAAAACTAAATGGGCGGTGAGGGCTCATTTAGAACCCGGTCCTCGCTGAGAATCCTTCCGAAGGGAGTAAACATCAAATCGGCCTACCTCATTATACGGCAGAGCTTGGTCAGGAAAGTGAGCATCGCTACTTGGCGCGAACTGGAATTAATCACAGAATTTCGACATATTTAAAAGTGGATGTCTGTAAACAGGATCATTGAAAGTACAAATTTAACAAGTGGCACTTTACTTTGTGGACCTACACGGCCAGTAGGAGTTGCAACAACATCGACTGGGTTTCTGGCACAGTTTTTCTGGCTTGACAACAAGGCTTTTTAGCCTTTGTAGTTGATTTTGACGCTCGCTTGTAGCGCTGTCCTGAGTAGCTGAAAATGTGAGCTTGAAATTCTAGCGGGTGTTTTTGTTCCAGAACACAGTGCGGGGTGGAAAGTGAGTTTTGAAAGCCAGAAATCTCAGCACCTGGCCAAGTAATCGCTGAGTCACTGAGCCTTTCAATTTAACAATACGTTTTTTTGTTCATGGTTCACCAAAGTGCCCAAATTGATGAAGATGAATAGTCATGGAGTCAAAAAACATTATTGCTGAATTACTGATATCTGAACACCTTAAACTTCACCAGGCTCTATTTCAAATGTAGAATTTCCGTTTTATCTCCTATCAGACTTCAACTGTGACTGTACCTGCACCTCTAAATTACTCTCAGGTGCTAAGGGGGTGAATGAAACCACTAAATAGGCATCCAAGTAATCCAAACAGCTTCGAGTGATGGTGTTCCATCTACAGAGCGTTAAGAATGACAAAATCAACACGTTCCCCTTCACCCGACAATTATCCTCAAAGAGTTCAGGGAGAAATTTAGCGGGGAACCCTGCAAGCATTTGACAGACGAAGTTCAATGTCAACCAAAACGAGCGCAAGTTCCCCCGAAATGATATCCAGGCACTTTGGAAGTTATTATTTAGGTCCTGACTTCACAGAACGATGCAGCTAGCAGCTATGGACATCTCAATGTTCATTTTGCCTCTACATTTTCAACACTGGTGTAGAAGAAGGAGGAGGAGAAACAACCTTCAGAGACGATATGAACAGTTTAACCATTCAAAATTGACTCTGTACCTAATTTGAGCATGTAGCTACAAGAAAAAGTCTCTGCTTTTTCTTTAAGCTAACCAGCATGTGTGTGTCAGTGGTGACACCTGACGCTCTGACTAATTCCAGTTGTATTCGAGTCCCGAAAACAGCTACAGCATGAACTAACAAGCTAACGTTATGTGAGCGAGCGCTGACTGACACAAGGCTGACACAGTCTGTAAATAGCGTTTGACGGCTAACTAGCCATTTCACTGTTTCACTGGCATGTAGCATCATTATGTGTTGAACTGGAACCGCAGGGTTAGGGTTAGGCCGTATGATGTGTGCATCGACAGAGACTAACAGAGAGACTAGCTGACATTTAGCCACAGCGCTCCAATAATGTAATGATGTAATGATGTAATAATGTAATGTAATGGCTGCTGATCTGTCACTGTTTTTTGTCAAGTCGTGAGGATGAGGGAGATGACGTGAAAAGCGCCTGGAAATGTTTGAACATTCTGAGAAGTACTTCAAAAACTGGACGTTTTGGCTGCGCATTTCACATTAAAAGCACCCACCTCTCAGCCCCAAAATCAAGTAATTATCAGAGGGCATTGTGTATTCAAACAGAAAATATGCAGTATTCATGCAAAATGAATACTGCACGGCTCACATTCTGTGAGATAAATCAGATTGATTTGAGAAGACAAGATTAGCAAACCAAAATAGATCAATATTAAAAAAAACGATAGATATATAATTAAACAAATGAAAATCGAGGCAATTTCAAGAAGATTTTCCTTTCAATTACATTTCCCAACCATGCCCTCATTTCTAGGAGGCCGCGAACCAACAAAAGTCCACATAAATTATAGGTTTCTGTGGGAGAGCACTACCCAACAAAACTTATCGACTCGCCATAGAGCACTCCTCCATCGGACTTGCAGATAATTTACTACGTGCTTATTGACATTTTGCGAGTGCCGGCATGAGGAGAATGCCACTGAGGTGAAACGCCAGAGACTTCTCACAGCTGATGCGGCGTTAACACAACTGTGAAAGTGGAGGCTGTGACTGAGCGGTAGCCACATAAAGTCGTCGCCTCTCACTATAAATAAAAGGAACGTTTCAATCCGTGAAATGAACATCTGTAAAATACCATCAGGAAAAAAAAAAACAGAAAAAAAAAGTTGGACACATGGCCACGGTGGAGAAAAAGGCAATACAGGCTGAACTCAAAAGCGTCGCCTTCAACAGAGGTCCTCTGAAAGATCATCAAAAAATGCACTCTGCATGAATACATAAAATGTGTGTTTTTTCTTCTCTGCCATTTACAATTTAGTCGTCTGTTTAATGATGACATTTTGAAGAATGGCTCGAAACAGAACTGGAATACTGAATCACGCCTGCACGGAAAGCTTAATGAAAAGTGTCATCTCTTTCAAATGGAATAAGATACGTTATGGTGGTGAAATTGTTTACATAGATCCGTTCTTGTTTTTCCGCTGCCTTCAGTATAAAGACATTCAAACAGTTTCATCGCTCAATAAAGGGCTCTGATGAAGCATGCTCAAGGCCTGATGGATATCCACAGAATGGCTCCCCTTTATCTCCCGCTGAAAACGTCTTCCTATTATTCATCCGGGCGTGGTGGCATTCGGCAAAAGATGAGAAATTACAAACCCGAGAAAGCCAGCCTCTGTGCGTCTCCGTGAACTTCCGACACAGTCGGAACGTGTCAAATGCTGCAAAGTCTAGAACTGCAACGTGCGTTTTCAAAGATCGATGGTCGTCTTTTTTTTGTCTTCAGTCAGTTGTGATGCATTCAAGTCCCCCAATTCTTCTAAAGGATGCTATGTTTGAAGGTAATTGGACGATTAAGGGTTTTTGCAGGGCCCCACTAAATTATCTCATGAGATTACATCAAGGCTAACCATACTGTATAACTTTAATGAAAACCCAAATGCAATGGTTACATTAAAGGTTCTCCTGGGGCAATGGCAGTGCTTTTGCTAACCCCTGGTTTGCTAATTTGTGCAATAAACAAATTATTCAGAAACCATAGCAACAAAGAACAGTGGTCAAATCCAGACCCACAGATGCAATTTTAGTGGAAAGTTTTTCAAAGACTTTCCTGCCAAGTAATGTGAAACCATGCATGTCTCAGAAGATAAATATGAACTGTGTCCAGATTTGGCCTCAGGTGTCCGGATTTTGGCCACTCGTCGAGCAGGAATGCCAGAAATGGAACAGATAGGTCAAGACAGGGACCATGATGCTCCAGGATTCTTATGTTTTGACGTGATGGTGACTTATGCCACCTTATGCCATTACATGTAGACTTGTGAGTGCAGCAGAACTAGAGATGCATGGGTGGCAATTAGTCCGACCAGGGAAGCATTTGGGAGCAATATTCCCCCTAAGCTGATAGTTTGGTGATCTGCATCTAATAATTTATCACACAGACCAAATAATATTATCTTGCCTTTTATCACTCATTGCAATTGAAGTGATATTAGAAGCAGAAACTTTGACTATGCAGGTATAGCTGCTCTGCACCCCCCCCCCCCCCCCCCCGTAAACCAGTGACTGTGCCTAATGAGCCGATGTATGCACTGTACATGTGACTGTCTCACATCATGCTGTGCCACCAACAACTAGCAGCTCAACGCCCTGCTGTGGGATGAGACCATCTTCTGAAAGCCCCACAAAAGAAAAAAAAATGTTCTTCCCTCACAACCAGCCCTTTTCCCTTGTCTGGAAGGAGTGTAAATGCTGCAACTTTGCAATTCACAACGCGCATCTGGAGTTTGGCAAGAAAGTCTCTATCAGTGTTGTGCTCTGAATCTACTTTTAGCACAGTCACTTCAGGCACCTGCACACAGTTTGCACTTTTAGACACTTCCTTAACCCTTTCATGAACTGGAAGCAACTCAATTGCCAGCAATGACTGTTGCTCCGCTGCCTCCTGCTGGCACTCGCGCGACATAGCACCAGTCACAACTGCCCTAAAGGGCCATTCAGCCTCTTATTCATGACTTGGAAGGAACAAGAAATGCAGTGTTGTTGTTTCCACACAGCTGTTTGTTCGCCGGGAAAGTGTGATGGGGTTGTCTTGCACGTGTTGATGAAGCGTCGCACTTGACTCGGATTTACAAACCCAATTTACAAAAAGGCCTCTCAGCCGTTCGCAGCTCTCATTGCACATACCTATATTGCTCTACGGGGAAATTAAAAAGGGAGAATCATCTTTAAACCCAGTTGCGGGGGCACGGTGATTCAAAGCCGCTCTGATAACTCTTGTGTATTTGTGGTCATTTAGCCAATCGTTTACTCAATGCCACACCGGGGGTAATGTAGTGTCAAGTGTAGTTCACGGGGCCCAATCTTCACCGAAATGCACAAGCGTATCAAATGTGCGGAAAGGTCCTAGGTTTCCTATTTACAGAGAACGTATTAACATTATTACTCCACTGAACGTAATCCGAACCTGTCCAAGTGTCTTTGGCTCCCTGACAAGATGGTTAGTGTACAAAAAGGCTGCGTTTCCGTTCACTGAAAAAGACCCCAAAATTAAATCTGGCTGTGAGCATTTTGCTCATATGCGATGTGTTATATCGTACCAAAACTAATAAGAGGCTGGCAGCAGAATATTAAAAAATGAATTGCCGTCCAACTCTTCTTGGAGCCTCACCGCATGTAGCACATTCGTCGGTCCACATTGGATCCTTACTGATTTTAGGGTTTATCGTGAGTTTTTTATTTTTATTTTTTCAGTTTAACCTCTAGTATAATTTAATTGTTATGTTTTAAAGCATGCGTACTTTATTCTGTTGCATGAGGCATTCAGTTTGTTTGTTGTAAAAACAATGAAAATAAAAAACAAATTCTGTGGGAGGATAAACAGAGGCTAGATTAAACAATCTTCACAAGAGGAAACAATTCTGGCAGAATAAGTAAACAAACAAACAAAACAATAAATAAATGACTAGATAAACAAACACATGAACAAAACAATAAATATATACATGCAAAAACAAACAAACAAACACATTGTTCTTTCTTATTTTTACAGTTTTTTTAACCTTCTTTTTTAACCCCGCTATTGTTTACTGTATATTGAATGATAAGTGCTGGTAAGTCATGACACATCAACATGGATTTGAACTCCGCAGCTGTCAGTCTGCTCCCATCATGCCAGACACAAGGATCTCTGTTAAAAGAATAGCAACGCTAATATCCATAGGGGTACAGGAGAAAGAGCGTATACTACCCCCCTTCAGTAAATGCATGAGCTGAGTTACTCTCTGTTTCATCACTTTTTTCACCCTGCCTCTCTGAATTCCCCCTAAAAACAGATGCGTGATACAGAGGGTGTGAATCCTGTGATGGGTTACGAAGTAAGCTACTGCCCACTGTTGGCAACAAATAGGAAGAACAGCCACAGGCGGTGTACCTGAGGGACGAGGGGGGGGGGGGAGTGTCCACCACTGACTTTATGAAGAGGAAGGGGATAGTACGCAGTAGTAGTAGTAGTAGTAGTAGTAGTGGTAGTAGTAGTTGTAGTAGTAGTACTAGTAGTAGCAGCAGTAGTAGCAGCAGTAGTAGTAGTAGTAGCAGTATTACTACTAGTATTAGTGCAGCCTGTCTGATACGCTGGTGAGCAACACGGGTGTTCCCCATGGAACACCTCAAACTTCTGGGTCTACTCTCGGTTCTCGGGTGATTCATCCATCGTGGGTTGCATCAATGAGGAAAACGAGGATGAGTACAGGAGTCTGGTGTAGAGGCTACAGCTCAATGTCAGCAAGACAAGAGAACTCGTGGTGGACTTTCATCGGAACAAGAGGCGACCACCACCTGTCATCCTCCAGGGCAAGGAGGTGGAGGTGGTGGAATCTTACAAGTTCCTGGGGGTGCACCTCAACAATAAACTGGACTGGTCAGACAACACTGATGCCCTCTGCAGGAAAGGTCAGAGCAGATTGTACTTCCTGAGGAGGCTCAGATCTTTCAATGTGTGCAACAGGCTGCTCCGCATGTTCTACCAGACTGTGGTGGCCAGTGCACTCTTCTTTGCTGTGGTATGTTGGGGAGGTGGCATCAAGGAAAAGGATGCCAACAGGATTAAAAAACTGGTCAAGAAAGCTGGCTCAGTTGTGGGAGAGAGCCTGGACAGTCTGGAGGAGGTGGCTGAGGGGAGGATGAGATCTAAAATCAGATCCGTCTTGGAGAACCCATCCCACTCAGTCTATGATGAGATGAATCCAACCTAAGAGCACAAGGGAGCCAACAGCCATCCGACTGTACAACGCTACCTCCAACATCAACCCCTGAGTCTGCTGTTTTGTTCTAGACCACCGCCCCCACCCCCACCCCCACTGCACACACACACACACACCTACACCCGGACCTACTCAGAACTGCCTTGTCATGGCAACTGTACATGTTTACATACAGTATATATGTGTTTGTAACACTAACAGCAATCAATTCAGCACTAACAACAAGAGGAGGTGTCTTTCTTTCTTTCTTTCTTTCTTTTCCCATTACATTTTTTTTTTCTGGATCTGTCTTCCAAAAATTAGTAGAATTGAATATAATCAGCTTGTTTACTGTTGCCCCGCATGATCATTGAGGGTTGGGTATGTTTCAGATTTTCCTCTTTTTTGTTATTTTTGTGAGGAGGTGATTGCGTAAAGTAAAGGAGTAGAATCTCTTTCACAATTTCACCCGCCAGTGCTTCTTCGAGGACGTGGGTTATTGCGTTTTAGCAGACCCTTGGGCAGTGATCTGTGAAAATTGAAAGCATGTTCTTGCACGGCAACGATAGTGCCGCCTGACAACTGGGAAGGATGCGCAGGTCGTCTGCCTGCGATACCCATGCTGTAACCTGAGGGATGCATTAGAGGCCTCAGAGCCAAATACAGACAAGGCCCATGAAACCACCTGAAACCTTCTACAAAAAAAAGCCTAGATGGCAACCTGAATATCAGGCTGTTTTCATAATTCCTGTAAAAGTTGTATTTTTCTGAAACAACGTTTACATCTTTCAGTAGAGGTCCTTTAATATAGTGAGAACAGAAGTTTGCAAGTTCAATGTCAGATTTCTTTGTGCTTGTCATAATTTGCTGACACGTGAATGTCTTTATTTGTACGCTCACAAACTACAGAATAGAAACAAACCAAAACAAATATTAATACATGTTATTATTCCCACTGACCAAGGCATTACTTGCACATTCCTTCATTTTTGGCTATTTCAGCCAAGTAAAACATCAGTTCATGTATTACAATTCATGTCACCAACAATTCAATAAATTCATCAAGAGGATATAGGTTTTGGTGCTTGTGAATTCAACTGTTAGAGAACTCTGCCCCCTTCTGGATGACTTCAGATATTCACAGTGTTCTGTCACATTTAATAGATGTTCAAAAGGGCTACAGTTGACTAACCAGTGGAACAATATCAAGAAAAAGTATCAAAATAGAAATTAAATTATTTGGATGTTTATTGACAAGAAAATAAATCAATAACGATCTAAAAAATATGAGACGCTGTGCAGCAGATCGATAACTTACCAGACTGCCTTGGCTGAGGGTCAGCCTTTGGGCCTTCTACAGGATTTAGAGGTAGTGTTCAGCTCTATGCGGGTGGTGGAGCGGGACAGCTTAGGGTCTCCGGGTCTGCGAAGGCCCCGGGCCGAGGCCACAAATGGCTCATCGTGTTGCTGCACAACAGGGTGAGCCATTGCTCTGGTCATCACGTGGACCCTGTGAGAAAGGGCCATCTTCATGTTGAGCTTGGTGCCAAATAAACCGTGGAGGCTGTTGTGGATTTGGGTTGAGGATCAATAATCCTCAACTAAAGATAGAGAGATTTTCCCCTGAATATATTGCACACCTGCAATTGTAGGCCCTGCAGAGGGCACACAAACAAATAATCAACACAAAAATCAATTCAAGTCCAACCAATCAAATGTTCTAAATATATGTAATCAAACTAAAATGTATTATTTGGCTCCTACAAGAACTATCTGAACTTCTGAACTGAACCTTTTCTGGCTTCATTGGCTCCATCGAGTTTTTGTTTTTTTTCCCCCATCCCATATTCTATCTCACTCTGCATCAAATCAGCTTAACAGCAAAGGAAAGTCTCTGCCAGTTGAGTATGGTGCCAGAAAGGACTTGAGCTTCTTGTCTTTGCAAACACTGGCTTATCTGCATCACATAGCTGGTAGTCAGTCAAAGAATACGAGGACGTATTCAGAGCTAGATCAATGAGAAGGAATACATTTCTATTGTCTATAAATGATGTAGTTTTCAGTGTGGTTTGGCATTCATTTCAGACAAAATATGACTTGTACATGTCTGACAGAGAGCTTGCAGGTAACGCTAATTGTTTGCAACCGATGAAAAGCCTGACTATATGCCACGTGTCCACAAATGATAGAAAATAAACAGAGGACGCAGGAGCTTATGCCTTCCATCATTATCTTTGGCAGCCAAAGATCCCAAAATCATGGAAAAGAAGAGGAAAACTATCATTCAGAAATACAGGAAATACTGAAAATCTGCTTACAGACACGGTTCTTTACTTGCCTACAGCAGTACTGCCTGTTTAATTCTGTATGTCGAAGAGAATGACACTAAACAGTTTGAGAAAAAAAAACAACATTTCTTGATATGGTGTGTTGTTGAAAGGTGACAGGAAGCTGAATGGTGGATCGGCGTTCATCTGTGAGATGTAAATGTAGGATGAGCAGGCCGGCTCTTCATAGAACGAGACACCAAGCGTAGCCGAAATCACGTTCAGAGAGAATATCGCTGAAGAAAATTGGTTTAATTGAGCACTAGACGTGCCAATTCATCGCTGCATACACCTCTACCATGCCCCATAGCAAGTGAAGATGTGTATGTATTTGCTATTACCTACTAATAAAGCGAGCAAGCCTCACAATTGAAATTTATATAGCTGTCAGACTACTGACATAATCAGAATCAGAAACAGGTTTATTGCCAAATATGTTTTCACATACGAGGAATTTGTCTTGGTGATTGGTGCATAACAATAAACAATAAACAATAAACATAGATGAATAAGAACAAAACATGTCTACCTATGATCACTGAACGTCCTTTACCTGGACTAAAATCACGTTTCAATTTTTAAGAATTTTACAAATATCCTTCCATCTGATTTAGAGATGACAAGCCTGGCTTATTCAAGTCAACATGTCTGAGTTGTTATAATTAAAAACAATTAAAACTGGACACTAAACTAGATGAATATGTCAATAGTACTTGAAATAGTTGAAATTGACCATATTTCACTCTTGAGAGTCAATCATTTTGCCCTAGTTAATCCAGGAATCCTGCAGTGACCTGACATTTTTAATGATTCAAGTGGTTCATATAATTAGCAGTCTAGTAAAGGCCACTGCCTTGACCTTGTGTAATCTCTGTTGTGTAGCTTTATTGAGTGATAGCTGACCCAAGGGATGTCCTTGCTCATGCCGACCATTTATTCTCTGAATTAAAAGACAACAGAATCCAACTCAGTACAAATAACAGACTCCAGCTCCTCTTCTAAAAGGAGATATAACAGAAGGGAAGAGGTGAAGGGAGAAAGGTTTCTAAGAGGGCAGAAGTAGGAGGTAGGAGGAGGAGGTAATGAGGTAATGAAATTAAATGAAATGAAGGCCTTCATTGTGTCACTCAATCATGCAAATCATGATCATGACACACAAGTGGAGACACGCATTGCTGCGTGTCTGGCAGACATCTCGGAGTGGATGTCGATGCACCACCTGAAGCTCAACCTGGACAAAACTGAGCTGATGTTCCTCCCGGGGAAGGGCTGTCCGCACCGAGACCTGGCCATCACCATTGATAATGCTGTGGTGACGTCAACTCGGACTTCGAGGAATCTGGGTGTGACCCTGGACGACCAACTGTCGTTCTCGGCAAACATCGCATCAGTGACACGCTCCTGCAGATTCCTCCTCTACAACATCAGGAGGATTCGTCCCCTTCCTCACTGACAAGGCAGCGCAGGTGCTCATCCAGGCTCTTGTCATCTCCCGCCTGGACTACTGCAACTCCCTCCTTGCTGGTGCCCCGGCGTCTGCCATCAGACCTCTGGAGCTTGTTCAGAAAGCTGCAGCTCGTCTGGTGTTCAACCGCCCCAAGTTCTCCCATACAACTACCCTTCTCCGTTCTCTACACTGGCTCCCTGTAGCGGCTCGCATCCAGTTCAAGACTCTGGTGCTAGCCTATAGGGCAGTGAAAGGAACAGCTCCTTCTTACCTCCAGGCTATGGTCAAGCCTTACACCCCCGCCCGACCACTTCGCTCTGCTGCCTCGAGGCGACTGGTTGCCCCGTCGCTCAGAGGTCCCTGCGGCCGATCTACACGGTCACGGCTCTTCTCTGTCCTGGCCCCGCAGTGGTGGAATGAACTCCCCACTGATGTCAGGACAGCAGAGTCGCTGCCCATCTTTCGCCGCAGGCTGAAAACCCACCTCTTCAGGAAACACTACCCTGACCCTTCCCCTTAGCCATGCCTATTTGTCGTCAATTATGTGTCTGAGCTCTTGTTTATTGGCTCTTGTTCATTTGATACACTTATTTGTCTTAGCTCTTGCTTATTTGGTTCACTTATTTGTCTTAGCTCTTGTTTATTTGATTCTCTTATTTGTCTCATTTGTTTAAGATATAGTAGGTTGCTAACTTATTGCACTCTTACCTTAACACTAGTTATGCTCTTAGTTGCTTGTTTAGGAAGGAAATGCACTTACGATTTCTGGTGACTAGTAGTTTTCTTGCCTACCTATGTTGAATGCACTTATTGTAAGTCGCTTTGGATAAAAGCGTCTGCTAAATGACTGTAATGTAATGATCTCTCCCTATATGAACAATGTATTTAAATATGAATTATAGGATATCATAATATATAAATACACACCTGTAGAGGAGGTGATTTAAATAATATTGTGCTAAGCAAAAATCGCCACTCATGTGGTAGCCTACTTGTGTGTCGTTTAGCAACCACTTTGTTTAGGTGCTGTTCAAGAACAGCAGAATAAGGCGAAAGAATAACAGCTGATTGTTATTATATATTATATATATTATTTCATTATAATTTGTTAAAAATAAAAATATTTCAGATGTGGGTTCTCCTTTTATTTCTATGCGTAACAGTTCTAAAAGCACGGAAAAGCACTCTGTGACTTAATGTTGAATTTTTTTTTCTCACTGCTTAAATTTGCCGTTATCATGCCCTCTGATGCTGACGCATTGTTTTTACGACAGTTCAGCTCGGAAGTCGGTGCACCATGCCGCTGTGCGTGCGGTCTTCCGCATGGGTGCTCGCTACTTTGGGTTTTCATTGCAGAAGGAGGCGGCCAATTCTCCAGTTCAGTACAGGAACGTACTATTCACTTTATCGTAATATTTTTTCACAGAGAAGTACACCGTTTGGCCGTGTGAATAGCCCCGTGGCTGTAACATTACCAGGGACAGCCCTTAACGTTAATTTGAGACTGGTTTCAGTTTTTGGCGCACTGTTATCCAGAAACAGCATGTCATCCACCGGCAGATCAGACCCTGTGATGTCCCAGAGGATGGTGTGGGTGGACCTGGAGGCAAGTTAAACAGCTAAACTAGCTTGTTGGTAGCTCTGCAGTTAGCCACATCTATGTCACGTTAGCTAGACAGAGCCACAATGACTCCGGAGGCTTTCAAAATAAAACTATAAAGCTTCTTTTGAAAAAAAAAAAAGCATAACTTAATGAGTCATTGAGGTACAGAACCGGAAGAAAGTGTATCTAAATAATCGGCGAGTGGAACTACCAGATTAATTATGGGGTAAGACTATAGCTGCAAAATAGATACTTGAAAAGATTGGTATGCTAAAGATTGTGGGCTTTAGGGAGGGTTTATTTTGAAAATGGAACCGGAAGTTTTTTATTCTGTCATGGTTCACAACTAAAGTTAACTGACTAACAGCTAGCGACGAGCCAATAAACGCTAACTAGCTAAGTTAGCCAACGATAGATGCTGGCTTTGACGACAGCTCTGTAACGTTAAGGTTTTGCATGCGGAAATAGTTTTATATAACACTTTTCCTGCAGTACAGAATTTATCACCGACACACACACTACAGAGAACGTCATGTCCAACTCCATGCCAAAATCTGGTAGTTTAATTTTGATTTGATTATTTTAACTGAAATGTCACTTATCGGGGCTAAGCTTCGTCTAAACTGTGGGTGGACCTTCAATACTGATGAAAATGAGCTGATTTTCTAACCCACTTCTGACTTGTTGTGTATTCTTGTTATCATCAATTAAGAATTTAGCTCCACTACACTAATGTGCAAACGAACATAGGAACATGGATTGCAGGACAAACACTATAAAATATGGGAGTTTATGGTACCTGAAAGCCATGGTTACATGCTTACTGGATCAGCATTGTACATATGCTGCATTCGTGTTGTATTGGAAAGATGGTAGATATGAGCTTCCTACTTGACAATACCATTCATGTCTGCTTTCAAACTCAGGGTTTGGCAATGGACCTTGATTTCTCCGACTTCCTGAATTCTCATGTTGCCAACAAGGAAATGCCTTAAGTCAAGCATAGGGAATGGTATTTAAAATGAAAAGAACAAAATAAACAATTTTCATCACATAAGTCATCTTCTGATCACATCTCTGCAAATGGCAGGACACACCTCCTTGTTGGATTTTTGGACTGAATATTTAATTTGCTGTAAATTATGAAGTCAGACCTGTCACTTGCTAAGCACTGTTAAGTGTGAAAAAGCTGATCAGTAGCAACCAAAGTCTACGGAAAACCATCAAGCTGTCATCATGTCTTGATAACTTCAAATGAGGGTGTAAACACTTCCAAGTTGTTGCTTTGAACTGTCGCAACGTTGCAACAGGTTTTCCCATATGATGACTATGCATCATTACTATCGAGCAGGAAGTGACATATTGATGAAGGTTAAAGTGGTTGGCTTCACATCAGAAAATTGTCTTAAGATATACCACAATTGCATCATAAAACACCACATTTGATTCCATGCTTGATGGGAGAAATAAAAAAAAATACAACAATGGAAAAATGTATCTGTTTTAGGAAGAGGGATGCTGCTTTTTGGGGTGTGTTAGGTAGTACATTGGTGTTTCCTAATTTTTTATTAATGTTTCTCTGTCTGTCTTTAGATGACAGGCCTGGACATTGAGAAGGACCAGATCATTGAAATGGCGTGCATTATCACAGACCACGAACTGAATATTTTGGCTGAGGTAATAAAAAAAATATCTATCTGATTCCACTGTCTTTTATTTTTGATTTGTTTCATGAATTTTTTTTTTTCCGACGGCAGGGGCCCAACTTGATAATCAGTCAATCAGACGAGCTGCTGGACGGGATGTCAGATTGGTGTAAAGAGCATCACGGCAAGGTAAACTCAATTTATCACACCTTTTAGATCACTTTTTTCATGACAGTCCCAACACAGACTGTGCCAAATGGGATTTCACTGTGCTGAAACAAGTGAACATCCAAATGAATGAATAATATTTTTTTTGTGAGTAGCACTCGTACTAAATATACTAAAGACTTGTTTTTGTTCTAATTGCCACCAAAATAGAAATGCAAAACCTTTACAAATTCAGTTATCATCGCCGTCTTTGCTGTTGCATTGCTTTGCATTGCGTTCCAGAAGTGCAGGTGGTTTGCAGAGCAAATGAAACAACTGGCCAATCAAAGTGGTTAACGTTGCACATAAACCCAGTGTTGATCACATAACTGTTGTGTCTCAGTCAGGGCTGACCCAGGCAGTAAGGGACAGTAAGATCAGTCTGCAACAGGCCGAGTACGAGTTCCTTTCCTTCATCAGACAGCACACCCCACCTGGACAGTGTCCCCTCGCTGGTGAGTGGCTGTTCATGTATGTGCTTACTATTATGGAAAGCACATCCCATACATGTCAATACATGCTTGGACCATTTTCTTTTTGCAGCATCGACGGAAGCATCATTCTGGTGTCGCTTTCCAATAATGCTACTGATTTTGATAGAGGGTTGATGATGCCTCTTCACACAGGTAACTCAGTGCACGCGGACAAGAAGTTCCTGGACAAGTACATGCCACAGTTCATGTACCACCTCCACTACAGAATCATTGACGTCAGCACCATCAAGGAGCTTTGCAGGCAAGTTTTTATTTTATTTTTTTTCCTGTGAATGTCGGTGGCTGAGCGTTTTCCGTACTTCAGTTTGTGCACCTTGATCAACACATCGTGCTGGTTTGAGGATGTTGTGTGAACTTTCTGATTTTGTTGATGCATACTTGTAATGATGGGCTAGTTCCCACAATTTCAGGTGTGATTGTATCAGTCTATCTGGCTTTAGCATTTGAATATTTTCCAAATTTATTTCCCCTGTTCCTTTGCCAGGGAAGGTACCACCATGATATGGGAACAGACCTATGAAATGCAATCTATTGCAATTAATTTTTTTCTAGTCTATTTAGCCCGTCTAATGGGTACTTTTCGTGCTCATCTCATTAATGCTTTGTTACTTACCCCACTAATGAACTTCTCTGCCTTTCATCCATTTGCATAGTGGCACAATTTTAATATGGCATTACTGACTTTATTTTGTAATTCAGTGAGGGAAGAGTCCTAATTGAGCAATATATATATCCATATATATAATAGATGGATTCAAATATAATATGACATGCAGTTGAATGTAACTGGGATATGACAAGATAATTTAATGCAATGGGAGATAAATGTGTTTTTTATTCTTTATATATTTAAACACCCTCAGGCGGTGGTTTCCAGAGGAATATAAGATGGGGCCTCAGAAGAAAGCATCTCACAGGCAAGTTCTGCGAAACGCGTCAACGGTGCATTGTTTCTGCAAATTAATGAAATCAGTCTGCACTCACGTTTAATTTGCACAAGCCCCATACAGCTGAATGCTTAATGCAAGAGGTACACTTGGAGAAATTGGTTGTAAGTGTTATTTTCACATCACGTTTTGCTCTCCAGAGCCCTGGGCGACATTCAGGAGAGCATCAGAGAGCTGCAGTTCTACAGAGCTAACGTCTTCAAAACCCCAACGGAGGAAAAGAAGCAAAAGATTGTCGAGAACGGAGACGGCAACAAGAGCGCGTGCCCGGCCGAATGACAGCACCGATCCAAAAGAAAGCCGTTTCATCGTTTAGAGAAATGACAGCTGATTGTCTTCATTGCTTTTAGTTCTCGTTTATGTGCAGCTCCAGGATGAGCCTTTGTTTCAGCATGGTCCAAAGGTTTAGTGTGAAGGTTTCACTGTTTGGAGCAAACGTGTCGTTAAAGCTCGCTAAAAATAGCTGCTACAAATTTGAATCCTGAAGAGACAGAAACCTTTTGAAAATTGCCTTTGTCACTTAGTTGCAGAGATTGAAAATTGTTGTATTTATTTAGCCATTTTTGTCTGGGATTGACTTATCATTTTCCCCTTTTTTTATTTTTATTTTTTTTAAATGAAACCAAACAGACAATAAACTCAACAGTCCCTGAGAAACAGCCCGTGTCACTTTACCAACCATATATTAGTGTAATAACATGTTGAGGCTCACAACACTAGGTGGCAGTGTGCGCCTTTTTGAAAGAAACAGGTAGAGCAAAAAAAAAGTTGGAAATGTGCTGAGATGGAGGTGACTTCACAACGTATAATGGAGGAAGATTTTGCTTTTGCACCCAGAAATAAACTGCAGAGCAAAGGATATCAAAATAAAGGGTCATTTTATTAAAAGTAAGTCGTACATCTGCAGTCTGTAGTATGTACAATGCTGATACAGCCCTTTCCATCAGGGCATTGTAGCTGCTCAAAGCATGGGTGGGCACCAATATGAATTTCCCATGTTGATTTAAGTGGAATATTTACAATATTGATGTCTTTGAGAATTTATTGGTGAGTAGGCTGGCACGCTTTATAGCTCAACCTGATTGCACTGTGATTTGATGCAGACATCATTTCTGATGTCATTTGGCTGACAATCAAAATCTGCTTCTTATGAAGGTTTAAGCCATCTTTGATTTCATACGGCTTGTCAACTCAGTGTTGTACTTGGTCATTGGACAGCGGCGTATTTAAATCACACCTGACATAAGACCCCTTAAAGACCTTGTTGGGGATTTATTTTTTCCTAAACACATAAAAGAGTGTCAACGTGAGGGCTCCATTACGTTACGAGGCCTCGTCAAAGTGCCAACACAGGCACACGAGCTCGTGCGGAGGCCTCTTCAACGGACCGAAGAGACAATAAAATCGATGAGCCGAAAATGACTGCACTCACACTCGCGCGGTATAAATTAAAGGCTCCCAGTGAGTCGAGCACCAGCCGAGACTAGAGTGGACTTCAACTGAACTGAAAACAGTTACAGCCAATTTTTGTAAAATAATTCTCCTTTATAATATATATAATAATCCTCCCTTGCTTTCACAAATCACTATCTGGTGCAGTATCTTAAAGAAGACACTTTTTTTCAAAATTGAAGTGGATGAGGTGTGTATGTAAAGATGTGTGTGTATCATTGCCATTTCATTGACTCATACACCACGTCCCCCCTCCAGACTTCATCCCACCTCCTGCAGCCCTCCAGTGCCATCTTTTTATTTTCCCTCAAATATAAATCAATGGAGTGGCAGACAACTTGGGCTTTTCTCACACACACACCGTAAACATGTGACAGCCCTCAGACTGAATCTCAGCCTCCCAGTTTTGAGTTAATCTGACAAGGCAGGTCATGAAAATGAAGATGAAAAGCATCCGCAAACCCGACTTCAAAGCGAAGGGGGAGGAAGTGTAGATGGATAGATGTTCTGACCGGGACTGAGTGCATCCATGCCTTTGGTGTGAAAGACTCCGTGGCCGCTTCTTGACCCCTCACATGCAGCCAAGCTGTCAGTCATATCTCCAGGGTTTATTTATTTGTTATTTACGTATTGTATTGACACTGAGACAGGTGCTTACAGTGCGTAGCTGAATCATTTGCACCGTTTCACTGGCCATGCATTTACATTACATTACAGTCATTTAGCAGACGCCTTTATCCAAAGTGACTTACAATAAGTGCATTCAACGTAGGTAGGTACACAGTAAATGGAAAAACAAGTGCTAAAGCCCCTCCACCGCTCTGGGCCTTTTCATACAAAGGTCTCTTGTAGTAGTAGTAGTAAAAGTAGTAGCAGCAGTTGTATTAGTAATAGTAGCAGTAGGAGTAGTAGTACATTACATTACAGTCATTTAGCAGATGCTTTTATCCAAAGCGACTAACAATAAGTGCATTCAACATAGGTAGGCACAAGAACTACTAGGCACCAGAAATCTTAAGTGTGTTTCCTTCCTAAACAAGCATCTTAGAGCAGAACCAGTGCTAGGGTAAAAGTGCAATACGTTAGCTACCTACTTTTTAATTAAACAAATGAGACAAATAAGTGAAGCAAATAAGCAAGCAAATAAGCATTGCTAGGTAGTACTTTTTGAATCTTGCAATTAATAGCATTTGCCACCAAAACATTCAAATTTATAGCAACTAAATGTTCTGAGGACACAGTGGAGCAATGACTGATGAAATTATTAGATGTACATCACCAAACTATCAGCATAGAGGGAACATTGGTCCTGAATGCTCCTCCGGTGTGATTTTTTATTCTTAGATATATGGCTTCCATAAAGACTAACAACTACAAGATCAATGGGTAAGGTGTGGCATCTTGCCATACCAAATCAATGCCCATGTGCGATATTCTCTGACCTTTTAAAAACTAAAGGGTCATTAAGTAGGCGCTGGGTTTATTTTTTTATTGGGGGTGCCCGAAAAAAATTAAACAATTTGAGCCAAATCCTACCATTTCAACAACTTAAAAATCAGTTTGACCTTTTGGATTCTTCCTTTTTAACGTGCACAAATATTGTCTGTTAAATAAATAGGAAACGTAAAGAGGGAGCTGTTCCTGCCTCATGCTCGAAGTGGGATCAGCTTTTAAAGAAGGCAACCTTGTCAAGAGGTGTGGTCTCAAATATTTATAGCTTAATGTTTAGGGTTGCCCCTAATGCATATTATTCTGTCCAGCTTGGGCTTGGGAGCATGACCTTAATATATCCTTGACTGCTTCTCAATGGAATGCAATTTGGAGGTCGGCTTTGAGCTCTTCTAAATGTGTGAGATTTAGGATTATACAATACAAGATTCTGAGTAGAGCATATATTACCCCTGTTAGATTATCTAATAAGGACGACAAACACCAAGATTTATGCTGGCACAATTGAAAACTTTGATAAGGGCCTGGAGGACCACTGGGACACTGTCTGCAAGTTCCTTGTTTGATCATGTAGAAAATAGTATCTGATTACATTTGCCCTAGCAATTAAGACTTGTTAAGTAACACAACCCTTCCTTTCCTTCTTCTCTCATTTGTTTTTCTTTTCTTGCTTTGTGTGGCCTGTAGTAACACTCATGCTCATTCTCTTGAGCATGGCTTGTATAATGAATGAATGAATGTATGAGAAAGAAAAAATCTGTCGAATGCTGTTGCGGGTTTTGGGCGTCACCCTTGTACCCCCCCTCGTGAAAACGATCAATAAAATTCTCAATAAGAGACCTGACAGGTCTCTGACGCTGTTTAAAGTGGCCTGTAGCTGACAAAAAACAATAAAGATTAGATGGCTTTTCAGATTAGATGGCTCTTTATTGTAACCGAGGGGAAATTGGGCCATACAGTCCCATTTTCACAATAGAGACAAAAAGATGGCTAATTACAGCAGAGAGCCAACGGGGAAAATGTTTGCTCACGCGCATCACTGAATCTCTACCCTGCAAATCACACTTTTACTTTCACCTGAGATACATTTTTTCCCCCAGCCGTCACGCACCCTGCCCAGCTCGCATCAAGCAAAAAAGGCGCAGCCGCGTGATTCCTGCTGTGCAATACAACAGCGAGCCCACTGTCTCCAAGGTGCACTTGACAGCGCTGGGTATTTGATTACTCAGATTAAGAATGGCGATCAGGAGACAACTCGCCATATGTCCTGGCCTTGGAGAAACAATTGTTTGGCATCAGCAGGTTTTCTCCCACTCAGCAAGTCTTTGATCACTGGATGTGTGCGTGTGTGCACGTACATAAATTACCTGACGTCATCTCCACCAAACTGCGGTGATGATTCACATCATACTGCAAAAAGACCATACTGACCCATTTACAGAAAAGCTATTTTGAGTTATTCCCAACCACTTTCCAAAGCATATCATGCTTCTTCTTTTTTTGGACTATTTCCTAGTGACCGCTTTTTCACATTTGTTTCTTTTTGTGGGTGTCTTCAAATGTGTATTGGCAGTTTTTTTCATTGCTGAGACACTACCAGATCACAAAGAAGACAAACCACTGCACCCTACCGCCTAAAGTCAGTTTTTAGGCTAGGCTGATGGTAAATAGTACTTATATGAGCATAGGGTCTTTCAAAGAAAAAAAATGCTTAAATTAGTGTCTTTTTTGGGAGGGGGGTGGAAAACGGTAAATAAAGAATTGATATGTAAAAGTAAGTAGCAAGGCCGTTCCAAAGTCTAGGAGCCCTTACTTACTTACTTACTTACTTACTTAGGTACTTACTTACTTTCATGACACTCGATCACTTGTAAACAACATAATTCTGCCAACAAACCGCACGAGTTGTCAGACTCGCCAACAAGGCAAGTCTCGCTCTGTCTCTGCTGTCCATCACCAGGCATGCTGTCGTTCATCCCAACAAGGGGAAGGCCGTCCGACAGCCTGTCAATCACCTGTCACACCTGGCCCGTCAACAGGAGGGACAGTCTTGGCCACTCAGCTCTTTACGGGGCAGGCCAGCAATGCCGGAGTCGCCGCTGGTGAACGGTACACTGGGGGGGGTTTGTATGCGCGTGCGTATAGTGTGTGCGTTTCAATGTTTTTTTTTATGTTGCCACTGTCAACACGTCGCCAAATCAAACAAAATCCACTGTTGCGATTGACATTACAGTACAGTTTAGGGTTACATGATATATCAGCGGATATTGGCCCTTAATTCATAAAATGAGCTCTAACTGAGCATTTTTATTTATTTCATAAAAAGTCTCAGGTGAATACTCGCTGTTGGCAGGCGGTGGCAGGTCGGCAGACAGGGAAACAGGAACTGAACAATGGAGAAGGTGATTAGCAAAGGAATGCGTCACAGGGAATACTCTGAGTAAAACTACTGCAAAGCAGCCGAGAGCGAAACTGACTGTGTAGTACAAACAACGATCTGGTGATGAGTGGGTGGAAAGCCGGGGTTAAAATACTGGAGGTGATGGCTGATAAACCGCAGGTGTATGGAGGCAGAGCAGGTGAGAGAGAGATGGATGATGTAACCAGGGAGGAGCCGGAGTCTGGAGCAATGCCCACAAACACATACACACAGGCACAGACAAAAACAGACAGGTAGAGAGATGCTGCGAGGCAGAAGTGGAGGGCGTGACAGTACCCCCCCCCTCTACGGACGCCACCTGGCGTACGCCTGGTACCAGTCAGGTGCTCGCGATTGAAGTCCCGGATCCGGGACAGGTCCAGAATCTGGGAGAGAGGGACCCATGACTGCTCCTCGGGACCGTAACCCTCCCAGTCAACCAGGTATTGGAACCCTCGACCACGGCGGCGCACATCCGGCGGCGGTTAGCCTGGGTCTGGGACTGGGTGGATGCGCGGAGTAGGGAGTGTCCAAGGCATCCACCTCAACGATGAACTGCAAGGTGGGGTCAGGCTGGATGAGAACAGGGGCTGAAACGAACCGGTGCTTGAGCTCACTGAGAGCGGGCTCCGCCTCTGGTGTCCAATGGAAGGGAATGGAGGTGAGGGCTGCAATGCGGCTGTAGTTGCGAATTAATCTGCCACAGCGGAAACCTTGGCCGGGTCCATGTGAACCTGGTTTTGGGTGATGATGTACACGCTGGGCACATGGAACTCGCACTTCTCAGCCTTTACATAGAGCTTGTTTTCCAGGAGGCGGAGTACCTGGTGACAATCAAAATGTCATCCAGGTAAACAAAAACAAAAACATGTCGCAGAGCACATCATTCACTAAGGCTTGGAAGACGGCAGTGCGGGTGCGCTTACAGATCCTCCGGCAGTGGCGCATGTGGGCCTGGACCGAGGGTACAGCAATCTCCTCCTCCTGAGAGGGAAATAGAGGGGGCTGGTACCCAAGGGAACAGAGGAAAGGGGACAAACCTGAGGAGGCGTTGACGAGGGTGTTGTGCGCGTACTCCACCCAGGACAGCTGGGAGCTCCAGGAAGACGGGTTGGTGGATGTGATACATCGGAGGGCAGCCTCCATTTCCTGGTTGGCCCGCTCTGACTGTCCATTAGTTTGTGGGTGGTATCCGGAGGACAAACTGGTGGTGGCGCCCAAGGCCTTGCAGAACACTCTCCAGACCTGGGAAATTAACTGGGGGCCTCTATCCGAAACTATGTCGGTGGGGATACCGTGAAGGCGGAACACATGGTCCACCATGAGGTCGGCGGTCTCCCTGGCAGAGGGCAGATTGGGAAGGGCGAGAAAGTGGGCAGCTTTAGAGAAGCGATCAATGACCGTGAGGATAGTGGTCTTACCATTGGATGGGGGGAGGCTGGTGATGAAATCCAGGGCAATGTGTGACCAGGGACGACTGGGGACAGGCAGGGGACGGAGAAGGCTGGCGCGGGGTTTGGAGGAGGTCTTGTTCCGGGCACAGACGGAACAGGCAGAGATGAAAGACTGGGTGTCAGCATCCATAGTGGGCCACCAAAAGCGCTGGCAGGTGATACCAGAATGGCAGGTGAGGCCGGTGGAATGTGCCCACTGAAGAACCTGGGAGCGAACAAAGTCAGGGACAAATAGACAGTTGGGCGGGCCGTTACCTGGGTCTGGTTGTAGCGACTGGGCCTGTCTGACCTGGGACTCAATCTCCCAGGTGATGAAGGCGACAAAGCAGGTGGACGGAAGGATGGGGGCTGGATCAGAATTATCCTCCTCAACGGTGTGTATGCGCGATAGGGCGTCAGGTTTGACATTGCGGGAGCCAGGGTGGTAAGACAGCGTGAAATTCAACCACCCGAAGAATAGCGCCCAACGAGATTGGCGGGAGTTCAAACGCTTGGCCGTCTGCAGGTAGATGAGGTTACGGTGGTCTGTCCGGACGACGAAGTGCTGGTCAGCTCCCTCCAACCAATGGTACCACTCCTCCAGGGCCAACACAACCGCGAGAAGCTCTCGGTTGCCCATGTCATAATTTCTCTCAGCGGGGGAGAGCTTCCGTGAAAAGAAGGTGCACGGAGCTTACTGTCGGACAGGGACCGCTGTGAGAGCACCACTCCTACCCCCGTGTCCGAGGCATCTACCTCAACGATGAACTGCAAGGTGGGGTCAGGCTGGATGAGGACAGGGGCTGAAACAAACCGGTGCTTGAGCTCACTGAGAGCGGGCTCCGCCTCTGGGGTCCAACGGAAGGGAATGGAGGTGAGGGCTGCAATGCGGCTGTAGTTATGAATGAATCTGCGGTAGAAGTTCGCAAAACCCAGGGAGCACTGCAGCTGTTTGCGGTTGGTGGGAGCAGGCCACTCTGCCACAGCGGAAACCTTGGCCGGGTCCATGCGAACCTGGTTTTGGGCGATGATGTAGCTGAGGAAGGACACGCTGGACACATGGAACTCGCACTTCTCAGCCTTTAAAAAGAGCTTGTTTTCCAGGAGGCGGAGTACCTGGCGACAATCAAAATGTCATCCAGGTAAACGAAAACGAAACGGTTAAGCATGTCGCGGAGCACGTCATTCACTAAGGCTTGGAAGACGGCAGGGGCGTTTGTCAGTCCGAAAGGCATGACCAGATATTCAAAATGCCCCAGGGGAGTGTTGAACGCCGTCTTCCACTCGTCACGAGGTGGTAAGCGTTGCGCAGATCCAGTTTAGAAAAGATCGTGGCACCTTGGAGGCGGGGGGAAAGCAGAGCCGCGGAAGTCAATGCATGGCCGCAAGGTACCGTCCTTCTTCCCCACGAAGAAGCCCGTGCCTACCGGAGAGGAGGAGGATCGGATCAGGCAGGGAGTCCCGGATGTATATCTCCGTCACCTCGCACTCAGGTCTGGAGAGGTTATACAGCTGACCACTGGGGAGAGAGGCACCGGGGAGGAGGTCAATGGCGCAGTCATAAGGGTGGTGAGGCGGCAAGGATACGGCGTGCTGCTTGCTGAAAACAGGGGCGGGGTCGTGGTAAACCTCCGGGTTGGAGGACAGATCAATAGACTCCGGCAGGGGCAGTGGTTCAGACTTAGCAGGGGCAGAGGCAGAGGCAGAGAACAGGCAGTGGGAATGACAGTGAGTACTCCAGGAAATAATCTGACCTGTGGTCCAGTCCATCTGCGGGTTATGGATCTGCAACCAGAGAAAACCAAGCACCAACGGAGAATGGGAACAGTCGAGGATATGAAAGCTGATGCGCTCCTGGTGATTACCAGAGAGCAGCAGAGTCACGGGCACCGTCTTGAATTTAATCCGAGCCAGCGGTGTCCCGTTGAGGGCCTTGGCCTCCAGGGGAAAATCCAGGGGCTCGATGTCAATGCCCATCTGTTCCGCTACCACCCAGTCCATGAAGCTCTCATCAGCTCCAGAGTCAATGAGGACTGAAAGGGACAGGGACTGGGTGCGCCACAAGAGGGTGGTATTGAGCTGGGGACGTGAGGGAGAAGTACATGCTGCTCGGCTCGTCAGTATTTCTCCCACTACTGTCGAGCCGGCGCTTTTACTGGACGGACAGGGCAGGAATCTAAAAAGTGTCCATTTTGTGACAGCTTGTTTGTCATGCCTGAGGATTTGTCGCCATTGCAGATGCCTCGTAGCTCAGTTTATTTAGATGTAATGACACCAGTATGCAGTCTACAGTGTGAAGATATTGCAAAGACGGCCCACTCCAACTCTCGACTGGTGGAGAGGTCTGCAAAATCGTAGCAATAGCAAGCTTTTACTGTTTATAAAAGCAATAATGTTGCCCTAATAACACATAACAAATTTGCCTTCATATGTTTATGTCACGCCCTACACTTCTGCCTCCTAGCAGTCTATCTACCTGTCTGTCTCTGTCTGTGTTTGTGTGTATGTGTTGGTGGGCATGGCTCCAGACTCCGGCTCCTCCCTGGCTCATCATCCACCTCTCTCTCACCTGCTCTGCCTCTCACACCTGCAGTCCATCAAGTCATCACCTTCCAGTATAAGAACCCCGGCTTTCCATCCACTCATCGCCAGATTGTTGTTTGTACTGCCCCGTCAGTCTCGCTTCTCGGCCGCTTTGCAGTTTATCTCAAAGTTTCTCCTACGCCTTTGACTAACCCTGTTATCCTGTGTCCAGATCCAGTCTTCTTCCCCGACTCCCTGCCTGCCGACCTACCACCGCCTGTCTACCCCGCCTGCCTGTCTGTCTCCCTGGTTCCCTGCCTGTCGTCCTGTCTGCCTGTCTCCCAGCTCCGTTCCCCCGCTCCTGCACCAGCCCGTCTCCCCTCCCCATTCCTGCCTTGCCATTCTCTGTACTAATTCCCCAGTAAAACCTGTTTTTTCTCTACCTACGCCTCTGTGTCTGTAGTTTGCACTTGGGTCCTGTTAACACGATCGTAACAGTACGATCTGGCCATTATGGACCCAGCAAACTCGGACTCGGAGCCCGCCTTGCTTTGAAAAGCAATTGCCAGCCAGGGCGAGTTCCTAGGACAACACGAACAGGTCCTCCGGACCGGAACCTGTCCGAGAGCAACCAGGCCATGAGCAACCAGATCACCCAGCTAACCAACCAGGTAGCCATGCTAACTACTCACCTTGTTCCGCCAGTCTCCGCAGCCCAGCTCGCCTCGCCAGTCCTCCTGGCTCCGTCTCCGGTATCACCCCCGTCCCGGGAATCTTACGCCTCGGATCCAGAACCCTTCTCTGGGGATGCAAGTAAATGCCAAGGTTTTATTCTCCAGTATTCCTTGGTTTTCCTCCAGCGGCCACAGACATTCCCCACCGACCACTCAAAGGTACGCTACATAATCGGCCTGTTGAGAGGCAGGGCTCTGGCATGGGCCGAAGCCACCTATTCTCACCAGATCAGTGACTCACGTTTAATGATTTTATCTCCGAGCTGAAGGATGTGTTCAATCACCCCGACCACTGGGGAGACCTTTTTAAACGGACTGGTTGAGCACCTGCAAGACGAGATCACCGCTCGTGACGAGCCAGCTGATTTTAGATCCCTGGTCTCCCTAGCCATTCGGCTAGACAACCGTCTGCGAGGACGGCGCCGACAAGGAGCGGCTCGTCCTCCTCCGCCGAGAGTCTCCGAGCCCCGCCGGGCTTCTCCTAACAGCCATGAAACCGAGCCCGTGCAGTTAGGTAGAGGTCGCCTAACCCCCGAGGAGCGGGTGAGGTTGGACATTTTTTAGACTCCTGCCCGTTCCGCCCAGTAAAAGCGCCGGCTCATCAGTAATGGGAGAGATAGACGAGCCGAGCAGCATGTACATCTCTCTCACGTCCCGATGAGCCGATGAGAGCTTCATGGACCGGGTGGTGGCGGAGCGGATGGGCATTGACACCGAGCCTCTGGAGTCCCCCCTGGAGGCCAAGGCTCTCAACGGGATGCCATTGGCTCGGATTTCCTACCAGACATTACCCGTGACACTGCTGCTCTCCGGCAATCACCAAGACACCATCAGGTTCTACATCCTCGACGGTTCCCACTCTCCGCTGGTGCTTGGTTTTCCCTGGTTGCAAATCCATAACCCACACTTGGACTGGACCACAGGTCAGATTACTCCCTGGAGCAATTTCTGTCACTCTCACTGTCTGCTTTCTGCCCCTGCCCCTGCTAGCTCCAAACCACCGCTCGTGCCGGAGTCCATTGAGCTGTCCTCCATCCCGGAGGTTTACCACGACCTCGCCCCGGTTTTCAGCAAACAGCACGCCATGTCATTGCCGCATCACCGTTCGTATGACTGCGCCATCGACCTCCTCCCGGGTGCCTCCCTTCCCAGTGGTCGGCTGTATAACCTCTCCAGACCTGAGCGCGAGGCTATGGAGGTGTATATCCGTGACTCCCTGGCCGCGGGCATCATCCGACCCTCCTCCTCTCCGGTCGGCGTGGGATTTTTCTTTGTGGGGAAGAAGGACGGGACCCTGTGGCCATGTATTGACTTCCGGGGTATGAACAACATTACCGGTGAAGAATAAATATCCTCTGCCGCTAATTAGCTCTGCATTCGTTCCCCTCCAAGGTGCCACAATCTTCACCAAGCTGGATCTGCGCAACGCTTACCACCTCGTCCGCATCCGCGAGGGGGACGAATGGAAGACGGCGTTCAACACTCCACTAGGGCACTTTGAGTACCTGGTCATGCCGTTCGGACTGACAAATGCCGTCTTCCAAGCCCTGGTGAACGACGTGCTCCGGGACATGCTCAACCGTTTTGTGTTTGTCTACCTTGACGACATCTTAATCTTTTCCCAGACCCCCGCCGAGCATGAGTAGCACGTCCGCCAGGTACTCCAGCGCCTCCTGGAGAACAAGCTTTTCGTAAAAGCGGAAAAGTGCGAGTTCCACGTACCCAGCGTGTCCTTCCTTGGTTACATCATCGCCCAGAACCAGATACGTATGGATCCAGCCAAGGTTTCCGTGGCCAGCGCCCACCAACCGCAAACAGCTGCAGCGCTTTCTGGGGTTTGCCAACTTCTACCGTAGGTTCATCCGGAACTACAGCCGCATCGCAGCCCCACTCACGGCCCTCACCTCCACCTCCATCCCTTTCTGTTGGACCCCTGGATGCGGAGACCGCTCTCGGGGAACTCAAGCACCGGTTTAGTTCTGCCCCTGTCCTCATCCAGCCCGACCCCTCCTTGCAGTTCATTGTGGAGGTGGACGCCTCAGACACGGGGGTGGTAGCGGTGCTCTCCCAGAGGTCCCCGCCTGATGGTAAGCTCCATCCCTGCGCCTTCTTTTCTTGCAAGCTTTCCCCCACAGAGAGAAACTACGACGTGGGCAACCGAGAGCTCCTCGCCGTCGTGTTGGCACTGGAGGAGTGGTTGGTTGGAGGGAGCCGACCAGCCCTTCGTCGTCTGGACGGACCACCGTAACCTCACCTACCTACAGACGGCTAAGCGGTTGAACCCACGCCAATCCCGTTGGGCGCTCTTCCTTGGGCTCTTCAACTTCATGCTGGCCTACCGCCCGGGCTCCCGCAATATCAAGCCCGACGCCTTGTCCTGCATCTACACCGCGGAGGAGGGCAACTCGGATCCGGCTCCCATCCTGCCGCCTTCCTGCTTTGTCACCGCCGTTACCTGGGAAATCGAGGCTCAGGTCAAACAGGCCCAGGTGCTTCAACCAGACCCAGGTAACGGTCCGCCCAACTGTATATTTGTCCCTGACTCTGTCCGATCAGGTTCTACAGTGGGCTCATTCCACCCGCCTCACCTGCCATCCTGGCATCACCTGGACCCTTGCCTTCCTCCGCCAACGCTTCTGGTGGCCCTCTATGGACACGGACACCCGGGGTTTCATCGCAGCCTGTTCTGTCTGTGCCCAGAACAAGGTCTCCACCAAGCCCCACGCCGGGCTGCTCCATCCCCTGCCTGTCCCCAGCCATCCCTGGTCCCACATATCCCTGGACTTTGTTACCGGCCTCCCTCCATCCAACGGTAAGACCACCATCCTCACGGTGATTGATCACTTCTCTAAAGCTGCCCATTTTATCGCCCTTACCAAGCTGCCATTGGCCGGGGAGACCGCTGACCTCATGGTGGACCACGTCTTCCACCTCCACGGCATCCCCACCGACATTGTTTCGGACCGAGGGCCCCAGTTCATCTCTCAGGTCTGGAGAGCGTTCTGCAAGGCCCTGGGCGCCACCACCAGTTTGTCTTCCGGTTACCACCCGCAAACTAATGGGCAGTCAGAGGAGCGCCAACCAGGAGATGGAGGCTGCCCTCCGGTGCCTCACCTCCGCCAACCTGTCTTCCTGGAGCTCCCAGCTCTCCTGGGTGGAATTCGTGCACAACACCCTCGTCAATGCCTCCTCAGGTTTGTCCCCTTTCCTCTGTTCCCTTGGGTACCAGCCCCCTCTATTTCCCTCTCAGGAGGAGGAAATTGCTGTACCCTCGGTCCAGGCCCACATGCGCCGCTGCCGGAGGATCTGGAAGCGCGCCCGCACTGCCCTACTCCGATCATCCACCCGGTCCCAGACCCAGGCTAACCGCCGCTGTGCCCCAGCCCCCACCTACACTCCTGGGCAAAAGGTATGGCTCCTGGCTAAGGATCTACCCTTAAAGGTGGACTCTAGAAAGCTGGCTCCCCGTTTTGTTGGGCCCTATGAGATAGAGGCCATTGTCAACCCTTGTGCTGTCTGTCTGAAGCTCCCTCCCTACCTTCGTGTTCACCCCACCTTTCATGTCCCCCAAGTAAAGCCTGTCTCCTCCAGCCCCCTGTCCCCCCCTGCTCCTGCCTCCCCGCCTCCCAGAATGATCGACGACCACCCTGCTTACACAGTCTGGCGACTTCTGGACGTGCGCCGCCGTGGTCGGGGGGTACCAATACCTGGTTGACTGGGAGGGTTACGGTCTGGAGGAGCGGTCGTGGATCCCTCGGGCCCAGATCCTAGACCCGTCCCTGATCCGGGATTTCAACCTCCAGCACCCGACTGGTACCAGGCGTACGCCAGGTGGCATCCGTAGAGGGGGGGGGTACTGTCACGCCCTCCACTTCTGCCTCCTAGCAGTCTCTCTACCTGTCTGTCTCTGTCTGTGTTTGTGTGTATGTGTTGGTGGGCGTGGCTCCAGACTCCGGCTCCTCCCTGGCTCATCATCCACCTCTCTCTCACCTGCTCTGCCTCTCACACCTGCAGTCCATCAAGTCATCGCCTTCCAGTATAAGAAGCCCGGCTTTCCATCCACTCATCACCAGATCGTTGTTTGTACTGCCCCTGCCTGCCGACCTACCACCGCCTGTCTACCCCGTCTGCCTGTCTCCCAGCTTCGTTCCCCCGCTCCTGCACCAGCCCGTCTCCCCAGCTAGCCATTCCTGCCTTGCCATTCTCTGTACTAATTCCCCAGTAAAACCTGTTTTTTCTCTACCTACGTCTCTGTGTCTGTAGTTTGCACTTGGGTCCTGTTAACACGATCATAACAGTTTAGTTTTGCTCCCACAAATTTAAAGATAATTAAAAATCCTTACTGTCTCACTTTTTGCAGCAGTTGCACACTGGATGCGATTTCGCCATCTATGAGAAACGACAACCAGACCTGCAAAGTGACATGAAAAGTTTAAAAATTCTGTAATTTATTTAATGTAATGCAAAAAAAGCATGACTCGAGAACCAATCACATTTGGTGGGAAGTGTCTTCCTGGTGTGTAACGTTACCTGAAGTAGCCTAAAATAGCAAGGAGTTAGCTTGCCAGGCTAACTATCACATCACATCCAAATAGCTATAGCCACTTAGCTATCTAGCTTGTGTGTTTTCATACACATGCTTATTGATTATATTTGGGTAAAATGAAATGAAGAAAATGATAAAATATGAAATAGGACTTTGTAAACAAACTAAGAATTTGCTGGGATGCTTGACCCCGGAGCAGACCCAGTGAAACGCCCACAAGCGACGACTTTCGATAGCACAAAGGGACGCAAAGCAAACTATGGCTTGGTGTGCCTGTACAGTTGCTATTCTAATACCACTTCCTGTTTTAACATAAACTTCTATTTTTTTCCACAAAAGAAGACATGCTATCAAATCCCATAATGCCATACTGTGAATTTTGTAAACAGTAAGATAATGTGTGGACATGCTGTTGTTGTTAAGCCTCTTCCTTGCCCTCTCATCCGTAACCTGCTCAGAGGATGTCAAATCCTGACAGAGAATTTTACAGCAATGCTAATATTGCCCTTTCGACCAATCTATTTATCTTCATGAACCACATGAGAAATTAAATCCCGGCAATAGGCCGTGGTAAAACCGCACTTCAGCCATGCAAACAATGTGAACAGCTTCCCTGTGCTATGCAAACACTTCAATTGATGTATTGATCAACTGGAGTAGAGAGAGAGGCAGGAGAAGGGAAGAATTATTGGTGAAAAAGGGGGCAGAAAATGGCTCCAAATGAAAACAGATGGGGAAACAATTGTTTGAGCCTTGATCTGTGGGTAACGAATAAGCATTTGCTTGTGCATTTATCTTGCTTTGAATCCTCATATAACTTTGTGTTTAATTATCTGCACCGTTTTGATAGATTAGCAGGCTCGGTGCAAAGGGTTTGGTTTCAAAGGGAGATGATAGTGCTGACAGCATCAGCGGATTAGGTAGCGGAGGCGTTCAAGCCATTGTACTAATACAACTCAGCGATACGCGTCGGGATTGCGTTAGTATTCTGTGTTTTGCCCCCTCTTCTTGATCAGTGTTCATTTAAGCAAACTGCAGGAGGCTGAGGGATTTGTGGTTTCTACCATCATAACTCTGGATATTGATTGGCTGAGGCTGATAAATCTCAGTTGATGTCAAGGAACCTGATTTAAAAAACCTGTGGCACATGATATACATGATTGGAAAACCGGCACCGGCATGCATGACCAAAATGATCATACGCCAGTTGTGTGCTCTTAGTTTTCTGCTTATCGATTCAAATACAATTTTATTCTGAAAATCCTACCATCTCACCTGTCTTAAAACCACACAGCTGGCTGGAAAATTGGAAGTGGATAAATACAGTTCCCACTTCCCTTAAAACCACCATCAATGTGATCTTGTTGTTGTTGTTGCTCTACAGCAAAAGAATGTAGATTGTAGATTTTCCACATGTGAATGTGCAAATGACGATGTAACAGGGTTTTGCTAAAAGTGGGCTTCATCAACATATTATGAGTCCGAGATATTTTTTAATGGAAGGAAACCTACCTAAAGCTACAGTTATGAAACACTGCCAGAAGAACAAGCAATTATATTCACAAAAATGCAAAGTTCTTTTTATTTTATTATTTTTTTAATTGTTTCAGTTTACCAAATTGTTTTTTTTATGCCTAGTATTAGTTTTAGTTAACTATAATAACCTTGTTTCAGATATTTTTATAATGATGCATGCTCTGATGCATGACAAACAGAGCAAAGACCACAAAGAGAGGATGCTTTGTGGACTGCATCATACAAATGCCAGTCTTTCTTGATCATGAAGGAGAATAGCTACATCACAGTATACACTTTACAGCTATTCTTCCTACTAATGCCCACCACTGCTTCCTAATCATGTTCTTTAGTAGCATGTCCAAATAAAATTACACACTGGAGAGTTGGGATCCAACCCTCTACCCTACTTCTCAATAATCCCTGTGCTAATTATTATTTCACATAGAGCACCTAGTTTCAGCATGTGGCCTTGTTACAATTCATCAGTAGATGTATAGGGCGTGACCTCCCTCTGCGTTAGGATTCAGATGAAAGGCTGCGTTCACTACCTCTCTCTGAGTAGCTGAGTTTAATAAAATATACAATCCTGATGGTCTTAATCGGAAACTGGATGACCTTGAATTAAAACCATTGTCTTCCCATTATCCTATACCATGTCCTATACAATGATAAAGTAGAGTCATCAAAGGCTTAAAGGAATAGTTTTTGGAAGACTGTTACACTGGTCACCTTCCCTGTTAAGTGATGAGAATGTAGACACCAAAATCATCCATGTGTAGATCTTTGACTTGTGCTCCATGCTAACACTTTAGCATACACTATGTTGAGTGATAGTAGGCTCCATGCTAACACTTTAGCATACACTATGTTGAGTGATAGTAGGCTCCACGCTAACACTTCAGCACACATTATGTTGACTGATAGTAGGCTCCATGCAAAAACGTTAGCACACACTATGTTGAGTGATAGTAGGCTCCATGGTAACACTTTAGCATACATGTTCAGTGATAGTAGGCTCCATGATAACACTTTAGCATACATTATGTTGAGTGATAGTAGGCTCCATGCTAACACTTTAGCATACATTATGTTGAGTGATAGTAGGCTCCATACTAACACTTTAGCATACCCTATGTTGAGTGATAGTAGGCTCCATACTAACGCTTTAGCATACACTATGTTGAGTGATAGTAGGCCAATTGATACCAAATAAAACTAAAGGAATGAGAGAGGTGAAAGATCTCACGCAGCACTCACTCACTGTTGTTTAGGAGACAGTTAGTTTTTCACTCTTAAGTTTTGATTCGTCACTTCCTGTGGGTGGAGAAGGGTACATACCCAACACCAGAATTTCATTCTAACAAAATCTACAGGTTCTCAATCAGGGGGATGGGACATTTTATTACATCTATTACACACCCACTTCCTGATTCAGGCTGATAATACGGGTGCATTTCTTACATAAAAAAATCTGGTGTCCAACCTTAGTGGCCAGCTTTCATTAACATTGCAGCAGTTGATGGATTTTTCCATCTCTGCCTATTAAGCAGTGGCAGGTGTCTTCATTGCGACAGGGTTCGGCTAAAGAGTTGCGGTTTAAAATGGCTGTACTCCGCACTGTCCTTTCTCATTAGGCCTCTGTTGTGTACAGTGTCTGGACCTTGTGAGTGTGTCAGTGCTAAGCTTGAGCTGTAAGGCCTGTGCTGTGTGTCACTCTCTTCTCTAACTTTAAAGAGAACAGCGACAGATAGAGAATGAGGTGAGCCGGGGGCACCGCGTATGTAACACCACTGAATGATTCACGGTGTATCCCGGGAACTGGGATGTCACTGGAGAGAAAAACAGGACAGCTGCAGTCACTTAGATGTTCATCTTACCTAATTTAAGAAAGATGGGAACCATTTCTGTCGCTAACTTCATTTCAACCAATATGGGTTATCTTATCAAGAGGAAAATCAGGCTCCAAGAACAGGAGCAGCAACAAAAAAAAGTAAAAAATGGATGGGCTCTCTCTAATGTTTATTAGCCACAACATATTGAAAACGCAACATTTGAGCCAAGGTGGCCTTCCATATCGATATATATTGAAATTTGAGACAATTTGCATGCCAAAAAAATGTACAACCAAATTTACAAGCAGTGTTCAGTGTTTTCCTCAGAATCGTGTTCTTGGCAGGGTGGAAAAGCTTCTGAAACAGCATTTACACTTAACAACAACCAACAACAATAATAATAATACAAATTAATGCATACTTATATGAAATCTGATTAAAATGTATTATTAGAATCAATTCATTTCAATTGTTAATATGTTTATCCATAGACAACCAGTGTAGTATTTATCAATTCACCAAGTGGACAATATTGAATGTTTTAATAAAAGGCCAATATCAGCCTGTTACATCAGCAAACTGATAAATCGGTCTTACCCTATTGTAAAACATTTTTGTCGCCATTTTGACAGAAAGCTGCCAAAACACTACAATGTTTTTTGTTGTAGGGTAAACAGGGGCTTTGTTACCAGCAACTAGAGGAGGGGTGCTAAATCCCACAAGATGTCATTTTTTAGATAAAGCACCCAATTACACCCTAATTTTCAAACGGAGGTCTGATCCATTAGTGGGAGTAATAAGCTGTGAAAATATAAAATGGCTCATACATGCACACAGATATTGGGATTTAATCTTAATATTGACTCAAAATTTTAAAAATGGTTTCAGCGTGTAGACCTTGCCTTTGTCTTCTCATCATCAATTAAAACAGTCAATGACATACAACAAGCGAGGAGGAATGACATATCACACCAGTGGTTAAAAGGAATGATTTAGATTAGACTGCTAGTGGTAAAAAATGTGTGTATTTTCAGTTCATTTTTACAAAGAACACAAAGAAAAACTCATCATTTGTGCATTAATTTGCATTTTTCATTGAGGTAAATAATGCAGCCTTTATTAAATGGCTTGCTCATATTTTAAAGATTAAAACCTCCGACATGTTTCAGCATCCTGCCCTCAGCTTTCATTCCAAAACGTTTATTGTTTCCAGTAATGAGTAGCCATCTGAGGATATGAAAACGTTTTTCAGTTTTTAACATTATTTGAAAAAGTGAAAAGCTTACATCATTTACATAATTTACATTAAAAATAGTACGGAAAATTTACATTTAACACACTATTTTTTTACATAAAGTTTGCTACTCCACAAAACTGCCAGACTGTATATCATTTAAGACTACTGACCATTTAGCTTTAGAGCTGCTACAGGTTCTTATTTTCTCACTTGAGATAATGCTAGTACTATCACTCAACATAGTGTGTGTTAAAGTGTTAGCATGGAGCCTACTATCACTCAACATAGTGTATGCTAAAGTGTTAGCATGGAGCCTACTATCACTCAACATAGTGTATGCTAAAGTGTTAACATGGAGCCTACTATCACTCAACATAGTGTATGCTAAAGTGTTAGCATGGAGCCTACTATCACTCAACATAGTTTGTTTAAAGGCGAAAGTGAATTGATGCAATTCATTGATAATCATCTGTTTATTTCTATTAAAGAAAAAGGATTATAAAGCCATAGTGACATTTTAACATTAAATGTAAATAATACTACTAGATTCCCAGGCAAGTTCCATTTGAATCAGCATGATGCCTTGATCAAACCTCTTTTGTTTGTTCAAAACAACTGTAGCAGCATTCCTCCCTCTCTCCTCCTCAGTACAGCCCCTTCCAGTGCATCAGAAAAATTACAGATTGATTTTGTTGGGGCCTCAGTGGAGTAAAGTTCAACCTGAACAGTGTGTGTGTGTGTGTGTGTGTGTGTGCGTGTGCGTGTGCGTGTTTGCGTGCGTGCATGCATGTGTGTGTGTGAGAGTGAGACCAGCGGACCAATGAGGTGAGGCCCAGCATAAAAGTGCTGATGCAACTGCCTGGCTATATGGGATTGTCTCATCCCATCAAGTGACGTTATGGATTGAATATTGACATGCACCTGCCTGCCAGCCACTGAAACAAGACGGCAAAGGCAACAGCTTACAGTACCACCGAGGCAGCCAGTGAGCTAGTGCACTTTTTTCTTTTGAAAAAAGAAAAATTGAATTTGTGCAAAGAAGACAGAGATATTAAGCATACACTGCATGTCTGAAGGGGACAACTCTCAGTGAATAAGACATAGGGCTTTTGAATAATGCAAGCGGTAGCCAATTAGAGGTAGCACTTGCAGTGCTTCTATGAACAGATGCTGCAGATTGCATGAGTTTCTTTTATTCCACAAGTGCTGTGGGACGTCTTGAGGTGCGTTACAAGCAGACACTGTCTTTCTCTCATTTGCTTTATATCCCGCAATCATGATTCATATTCATATATGGGACATCAAATTGACCTTACAACCTCATCTCAGGTGTCTAGTGAGATAGATGGGATGGAGATGGTACACAAAACCATTAATGGGTCTCCCCTCATCCATGCTTAGGAAGGTATGTAGTAGGATTCCACCAGGGGAAACATCAGGACTGTACCACAGTGTGCTGCTCTTTGATTGGGAATGCTGACCGCAGATACAACTGGACATAGGTGAAGCCTAATCATTAGCTTTTCTTTAAATAGATTCGGCCGGGATGATGGAGGAAATTCGATGGTGGCATGGACATTGGAGGGAGATTGCTTTGGGCCCTAATCTGAATTGACCTACAGGGACTGATTGATGCACCACTGCGCCGTGCCCCAAAGCTCCCTGAATAAATGGGAAGTGACAAAGATACTATCATGCTGGGGGGTGAGGATTAAAATTTGCACATGCGATTTATTCTATAGAGGTGAGACTGCACACGGGAGAAGTCTGAATTTCTACTGATAGCAGAATAGAAGAGAAGAAGAAGCTGGATTTCCAAATGTCATTCATCTCCATGTTTCCATCCAGATATATTTCAGTGAGAACCTTTAGACAGCGGTTCCCAGTGGCTGGGGACCCCCAAAGGTCATTGAGAGGATTTCAGGGGTCCTGAGGAAAGGTTTGGGGGTTCTTTCTAATAACTTGGGGTTGAGGTGTTGGGCTGGATGCAGGAGAGAATCAAGCTAGTGGGCATCTGGTACTGGCTGCAGCCAATTATGGTTGATTGGCCAACTGCAGCCGGAATCCTTTAACTGTGTTTGTCTTTCAAGATGCATCTATGCCAGTATTCATTGGCGAAGGAAACAAATTCTGGGTACAGACAGTTATCAACACTGCACTTAGAAGCTTTGTCCTCCTCCTTCATTTCATAGCTATCTCAATCAATTCAGAGCTAATGAATTTTACTCAAAGTGACTTTGGCGATCCATATTTATCTCTGAGTGTATGGAAGTTGTCAAATTGAAGAAGTGACTCATTCACACACTTGGTCAATGTTGTTTTTACCAGCGACATCTGTGTCTATGTCTGTCCTGTTTCTGCACTCACTCTGTCCTTAAAGCTGCACAAGATTTATATGTGAGAATATAATGCAATAGAGAAGAGCGTCCCATCCCCTGAGACACAGTAGATTTGCCCACTTTGCCCACGTTCAATTCTGGTGTTGGGTACGGACACTTCTCCGCCCACGGGAAGTGACAAATTGAAACTTAAGAGTGAAAAGTGTCTCCTAAACAGCAGCGAGTGAGCACTTCATCCAACGTTATATCTTTTTCCTCTCTTGTCTCGTGCCTCGTGGCAGCAGTCGTTTCCTTCATCAGTCAGAGATCTGGTGCAGGAAAGGACTTTCTTCTGGGTGAAACAAACATGGAGGATCAGCATCAACCGTAAAGCACAGTAGTGGCATGGGATTACAGTTGAATCGCCCCGGGGTTGTTTTGGAAACTGCAACACAGAAGCCACCCAACACGACAAAAGGTTTCGGCCCGACTGTTTTGGTCTGGACCCAAGTGCGATTGTTGCATTCTCGTATACCCAAACGAACTGAACTGAGAGGGAAAGTGCTCCAAGATTCAAAATAACAACTCTAAACTAAAAAAAAAACCCACCCTAAGTCACTTTCTCTTTCTGTTTCTTGTAAGCATGCAACACTCCATCATTTCCACCTGTGATTTTTGAATGTTCTGGCTCAAAAATGCCTGAATGGAGGATTGTGTGTGCATGTGTGAATATCTGTCCTTAGTGCAGTGGAATCCTCCAGGACTGCTGCTGAATGCGGCAGCTTGCCTCTATCGCCATTCTCTGGGGGCTCCAGCGCCTCTACCGCTGTCCAGGACTCTCCCAAGGTGACCCCTTTTATCATCTTGCTATCGGATCCTGGACTGTTCTCCGCCTGTCAGTACGTGCGCACACATGCGGCTGAACTGCTGTTTTGCAGCAAAATGCATGATGATAAATGATAATGATGAGTTGGTGAGATGACGATACCATTATCCACGAAACCCTTCGATGCTTAGCGTCACATTCGACTGCATTGCTGCACTTGTGACGGAGGAAGAAAGCACCAAGATTGAATAAATCTGAGAGGATTTGAATGTCAACAGGCTGAAAAATCAACCCCAATTCAGACAAATAACAATAGTAAGAGCTCCTTTTTTATAGGATTTCTTTTTCTGAGACAACAGGCCCCAGTATGAATACATTTTCACGACTGGATGCACAGGATATCTGGCCTGGCAAACATCTTGAGACAAGAAGTGCACCAACATTTCGAAAATGATGACAGTAACATTGATGGAGGCCATCTTTGCTGGCAAATCCTAAGAGCTGGAGAACTATGCCGCGGGCAAAGAGGGTGGGGGGGCACACTGATGCCACTGGAGCAGAAATGAAATGTTCAATTATGTCAGACAGGTTCAGATGTAGGAATATGTTTTTCTACTGTCATCGGTAGGTGAAATCTTCGGAACAAATCTTCCAATACAGCTCTGGTACTCTTTGGGATACGTTTGAGCGATTCCTATCGAAGACCCTGCAGCTGCTTTTCATTCAGAGGCCTCTTTTCAAGGTCATGTAGGGTGTTGATTGTGTATATGTGATTGTCTGCAAAGGCCATCCTGCAGACTTTTGACCTCGAGACAAAGGTGTATATGCGAGAAAGGTAGCAAACTTTTGAAAGATCACATTCTGTGCCTAGTGTTAAAAAAACAACAACCTAATAATAACCTTAAGTCAGTTTTAGCCCTAAAGGTTTCCTTCATCGTCACCGTATCCTTGCTTGAATTGCATAATACTCCCTTTCTGCCACCCTCATGTTGCAACCTTACATGATTAGGAGATTAGCATTTTTGTGTTGCATAAAGCACTTAAGGATATTTCCTCCTTTAAATATAAAGGTAACCTCCATGGTCTCTCAAGTGTAAATCAAGGCAAACAGACTTCCTTGAAGAACTGACTAATTGATCATGAGCAAGCTATCAATACACATTCAAACACGCTCTTCAGCAAAAGCTTTTTAATAATTATGAATTTGTTTCCTAGGAAGTCATTTGAGTTCACTAGCCATCTACCTTAAAAAGTCTTAAAATGTCTTGAATTGAGTTATTGCAATTCAAGGCCTTGAAAGATCCTAGATACAGCTAAATAAAGTTTTTAGGTCTTAAATGGAGTTTCAAAGGTGTACCAGAAAAAATGACCGGGTTAACAGACAAACACAATGCATTTGACATTTAGTTACAGGGTCTTTAAGGGAATGTATGGATGAGAAACATCTTATTGCATTGTTTAGGGAAAAAACTTAACAAAGGTCACAATTTAATAGAATGCATATGAAAATAAATGGCCAGTGTACACTTTTATTATATTGATGCTTTTGATATTGATGCCAATAGGCATTTTATATACTGTAATATCAAAAAACAGATGAAACAATCCTATAACGTACGATACAAAAGAGGGATTTAAAACTGCCATTCACCTCCTCAATGTCATCTGTGCCAGGAAAAACAGGGCCAAGGATTTTTTTCTGATAGTTTATGGGCTGTGTTACTTTTGATGGCGAATGAAAGAGGAAAAAAGACCACACACTGGCTTGATGCTCGCTTAGCGGTTTAATCAGCAACCTTTTGACCTTAGCTGGTCTTTATCAGGAGAATTCCATTTTTCTATTTCATTGCCCAGTCTTTACGATTTGCATTCCTTTTTGCCTCCCATTCAATGGATCTCATTACCAAAATGGGTAAAAAATATATTTATCGCTTTTTGTACAAAGGTAAACAGGAAGTGATGAGACAAAATGAAGGGTTATGAATGGTTAGCTACAGAGTCTTGGAGTTGATAACTTTAATGTTCCAGGGGAAATCAGTTTACAAGGGCAGCACAATATAACAGTGCACATCATACGCAATGATAGGCCAACATTAAATGCATTCACCAGTTAGCAACGTTCACAATGAAATTACTAGTCTGGTGAGGCAATGGCAATGGCAATTCAAAAAACGAAGGGTACAACGTACTCAGCAGTGGGCAGCATATAAAACAATTCATGAGTTTATAACATTCGCAGATGATCCATGTCATTCCAGGAGTAACAAGACCAAATTTAAGCTGTTTTTCTGAAAATTACAGCATACTAGGAAAGCAAGTACGATATGTTCAGTCAAGCCTCTCCAAGCACTGGATGAGAGGATGTAATATATGAATATGTCAGACAGTGGGTAATCTGGCAAAGGGTGGATTGGGGTGGGGTCCTCTTGTCCTCATATATTTTGTTAATGTATCTGTAGTGTGGACCAAAAGCATGCAGGTCCTTATGGTGTGGTGGAATGTTTTTTTTGGTGTGTGTGTGTGTGTGCGTGTGTGCCGACAAGTTGAGGAACCCCATGACACACCCACCTAACTTCAGGAACATCACAGGTGTTCCCAATCGATAATCTCAGCCACTCCCACTGAAACAATGGACAGCAATCCCTATAAAATACTTCTCAGTAGTACTGGAGGGTGTGAAAAACTGTGCACAGGACCCGCAGCTGTTACGCCGAACTCCAAACCCGATTCCCGAGCCGACGAAGCCGAGCCGACGAAGCAGACACACTTTGATTCAACGCACGCTAAGTATCTTTTAAAGGGACGTGAGCCTACCTAGGCAGTGCCTTTTATTGTGTGTATGTTGCCAGCCCTGCCACTCACAACGGGTCTGTTGCTTCCTTGGAGGTGACGCTGATGAAGCAGACGAGTGGAGCCAGCCCTGCCGACGGATAGATTGGACGACGCGGTCCGGGAACGTCAACCGATAGGATCACCGTGGACCCGTATTACCTGGAGGACAGTGATGAGCGCCCTTCACCACGCTTGAATCTGCACGGACTGTTTTATTAGATCTCCCGTTGGGGTCAGGTAGTTTTATATAGTTGGCCCACCCATTTTAATAAGGAGTCACACTCTAGAGTGCCGAATTTTAAGAAGACCAATTGTATAAATAAAAGTGACTATTTTATTAAAACTTGTGTCCCTGGTGTTCCTGTGCCTCTGGGATCTGAGCCTTAGTAGGGGAGGTGTCTTGTATTCTGAGAAGTGTGACAAATATACAATATATGAATATCAACTATCTAACAAGTGGTGCCTCAGCCATCCTTGTCCTGCTGTCTTCCTGCACTGGGTTAGTGAGCTGTTGGACCTTTCTTCAAGAAGGAAAGCCTTCCGGTTCTTTGAGGGATGAAGGAGGTGGAAATCTGCTTCCCATGAATGATGTTTAGATGTGCTGATGGGGGAGGCCATGGAAGGAGTTTGACTTGAAACCACTCTGGATTTTTGTCTAGCAGTGCGTATGGGGACATTATCATCTTGGAATAAAGGGAATCACGAGGGAACAGTGTTTGCACGTAGGTCCTGTAAAATGGCCTCATATTCCTTGGCTGTTATACGACCATGCAGGGCAATCATTAGATCTAATGACTCCCAGTAGATGGCCATAAAATTACCATCCACCATGTTTAACAGTTGGCAACAGATAGCGCGGGTTGAAGGCCTCATCTGGCTTTCTGCAAACATGATGGCCCAGATACAGGAGAAGGTTTGAAAGACGACTATGTCAGACCTTTGTATCCAAGGGCAATGCACAAAGACACATAATGTGGTGCAAGGAGCACAAAACCTGGAGCGATGGAGAAAAATTAAATAAAACATTAAATAAAGTCCTGATATAGTCTGATTATTTTTCTCCATCGCTCCAGGTTTTGTGCTCCTTGCACCACATTATGTGTCTTTGTGCATTGCCCTTGGATACAAGCAGTTTCCGAATAGCAACCCAGCCATAAATACCAGCTTTGTGAAGCGCACAACATGGTTGTTGGGTGTGACCCAAAGGTCTTAATCTTGAGTTCTGGGGTCATTTTTGATGTCGTAGTTTTGTGGTGTCTATCCTCTGGAAGCGTCCATGTATCCATGTTAGTGAGCTTCAACTTGCCACCACTGTTCCTCTTTGCTGATGCAGGTTGGGTTTGGATTTTTAAGACTGTTCCCTTGCCACATTTAAACATTTTGCAGTTTTTGTGACTGATGCATTTGATGCAATTACCAAGGGGACCAACTATTTGGCCTTTCTGTTTGTGGCCTCACATATGAAAGACCTCTTTCAAAGCCGAGACATACTGCTAATATGCACATCTTCTTCTTCTCAAAAACATTCCTGAGAAAACACATTAAATAAAGTCCTGTAAGCATCCAGCTGAACTCCCCAGTACCAGACTGATTACCATAGGCAGTCAAATCTGCACCCCAATGAAGAGAAGAAGAAACTGGCAGATAATGGAGAATCAAGGCAGGTGTTCTCAGGGCTTCTGGCATCAAAGTCGAGGTGTTAGCAATTTTCCTCCGGCTGAAACCTGCAGTCATTAGCAATCTCTTCTGCCTGATTGCACAGGGTTGATTTTGTGTGTGATTGAAGTTCCCCACAGCGGGGAACCGATGGTCAGTAATGTGTGCATTCATCTTTGACCAAGACCATGCCTACACCCACCGGGACAGTTCATCTAGTAGCTCTGAGGTGCGGCATCACACCACAATGTTATATCTAACCAGGTGTTATTCATTGTGTACATATTGCATTTCTTTTTTGACAAGTACTTACATATTTTAGTACATATTTGGATGGTATGTACTTCCATTGCATTGTTAAAATGTACATGTATTATGTATAACAGAGATTTTCAGAAAATAGATTATTGTGTACAATAATGTAGTGGTAAATAAAAAGGTGGGGAAACTGTGCTTGTCAGAAGGCAAACAGCCACCAATGTAAAAATTTAAAAAACACTGAATTTATCCCTGTTGTGTAGTTACAATATTCTTCAATAGACTGATATACAGGTTAATACATTGATCATTGCACAGTTACATGTTACCACGCCATTATCAGTGTAGATTTCCCCTGGACATTTACACATACTGTATATTTTTTTTGCAATACTTTATGTTTTTTCCTTGTCGTTCATTTCATCCAGCCTGAAAACGACACCCCTGACTGCGTTGGCGTCCGGGGATGAGCCACAAATTCCAGTCTGATGTCTGCAATGAAGTGGAAAAAGACAGAGATTTGACAGACACATAAATAAGACGTGTACCCCTCTGAGCAAAATGAACTTGTTTTGTTATTTTCTGCATTCAGTTCTGGGTTAGGTCTGGGGTTATTGTCCTCTTTAGTTGATGTAAGCTGCAAATGACGCCTCTAGGATGTGCTCGCAATCAGGATTTACAGCAGGGACAAACTACTTTGGGCATGATATCTTTATAAAGGACAATGCATTTTTTTAAATAAATTCTCACATAAGTTGACAGAGCAACTGGACATACAAACCTTAAATCAAATATCCCATGTATAGCAGGAAAATACTGTGTATGAAGAGTTTTGTTGCAGTTTTTTCACTTGTGCTAGACTGAGAAACACTGCCGCCCTTTATTCTTTCAAACCGGCATGCAAAAAATACATCTGTAACTACGCGGATTTGATGAAAAACTACCACAGAACAAAAAAAATAAACTGTCTTTTATCCCACCACCACCCACCAGCAGTGCTGGCCAACACATCTCACCATTCATTAGCACTTCTCACAGAATTGTAAATTACTCCAGATGCATTGGAGCTCTATTCAGTCAGGTTTCCTTTGTGAGAAAGGTGTTAAATTAAATTAACAACCATATTTCAATGGGAAATTAAATCTAGTTTTATTTCGGACTAATGTATTCAGAAGGCTATGCACATTAACATAATTGCAGCATCTTGGAAATAAGGCCCCGGCACACTTCTGAGTGGTGTTTGCCGTGTCGTACAGGAGGTTTGACTTTATGGCATGGGGGGGAAAAATTGCCCATCCTGTCAACATTTTCAAGTCATTCTGGGAAATACCTGTGCGAGCCACGCCGGCAAGCATGCACGTCATTGGCGCGTTCCAACTCGGCTTGTTTTGTTGGGGGGGGGGGGTGCCAAATTTCAAGTCAGATATGCAGAATAAATAAGGATTAGTACTGAGAGTCATGAAGCCAAAACCATTTGCAAGTCTAATGGTTTCACAGAAGCCCATACTGCAGCCTTTTAATGAATTTAAATAACCCACTTACAGTTATGGCACGTGCGCGGCCAGTGATTGATGCGCACGTCAATTCATTGCACCCGCTCCGGGAAGCCTCTCAAGGCCTTGAAATATTTCTGACCCTTGCCGGTGTGATAACGGGCAGGCTTTCCTTTCCTATATCCTCTGGAAAAAGAAAATAAAATCACCCGCGGATGATGCCGGTGTCAGTGACTGTTCCCAGGGTTAATAAGCGGTAAATCGTCTCCAGAAACCCTTGCTTTGGAAAGAAGTGTTTGCTGAGATCCTGAAACAGCAGCGGCAGTCACCTTTTACTTCGAAAATGATGTCATACCTGCGGCGCATAATCCCCTAACACACACCACAGCAGGTTCCCTTGTCTAAGGGGGGGAGGGTAGCTCTAAAGGTATCTATAGCTTAGCCAATTGAATTCCCCCTATTTTTAGTCCAAGAAAGTTCAAATCTGTAGTATCGGAGGTGAGTTAATTAAGTGCCTGGCCTTTACCCAAACGAATGTGACGGCTGCATGTGTCTCAACGAGGAAAGATCACTGCATTATCTCCTCTCTTTCATTAACCTCTCTATAGTCTCTCTCTCCTTCTCCAGCTTTCCTCCTGTAACGTCTACTTTCCCTTCTCTGGCCATGTTCCCGTCTGGAATCCGCCTCTCTTCCCTTTTTAGTCCTAAGTTATTCATATTTTATGAAATGTAAAGAACACCCCCCCGAGATGCACACACACACACACAACTTGGGGGGGAAGAAAAAAAATCTTCTGCTCGCCTTCCCATGTCTTGTTTCTTTCGACTTTTCACGCGCATCAGGTTGTTCATTAGGCAAATGCAGCCCGAAGCCCCTTGTGTGTTTTCACCGCAGTGTGATGCGTGGCCCCTCCCGGTGTTTTTCCTTGCGTTTCCCTGCATACTTGAAGGTGAAGGTGCATGTGAGTGTTGCTTAAAGTGCCTTGTCTTTAGTGACTTCCTCAAGGTCAAGAGTGCAGAGCTTCAATAGGGCACTATTGGTGTAAAAATAGCCAGCATTGAGGGCACGGTCCTTCCAGAAAAACACAATTTCTGGTAACTTTTTGGGGGTGTTGAAACTGCTCCTGTAATTGTGCTACAAAATGCTACAAAAATCTGAAGTTCCTGATTGTTCTGACATGGGAAGCACTGTCACAGATCCATCTTTGTCTCTCAGTGCTCATCGCTGTGGTGTTTCTTCACTGCACTTCCCAGAGATCACCTGTCAATCAAACAGTGTGTCCAGTACTGTTGCTGAAGTTTTTGAAGCATTTCTATAGGTGGCGCTCTTTTCTTTGTCTGTTCAGCCATGGTGGCTATCACTGCTCATGCTAACCACTCAGCTCTTCTTCTGTTGATTCCCAACAAACCATAAGTGTAAAATGCATCACTTCCACTACCAACTTTTTCTTTATCCAATGTGCAGTTTAGATCAATGTTATCCTCTGTTAGCGATGAAAATTCTATATCAATTGCGGTACAGCATGTCAATATCATTCACATGTATTTTCATTTTCTTATATCAATGAAGAAATAACACACGTTTGGTTGGATTTTAATGTCATTTTTGTTATCCCATCAACTCCAAATGGGGGATTTTCAAAATAATAGAAAGTTCATATGAGTAATGATATTAGTTATCGATTATGGTCACAGATGTCTGATGCGCGTACATTCAATAACCACTTCATTTCGCCGCAACCCTATCTCCTTTATGTTAATATTCTGCGTGACAGGTGCACCACGTTTCCACCATATGGTGTTGATTTCCTTCCACTTCCAAAGCTGCACGGACGCCTCGCCTCGTCTATTTTTCCTGGGATCAAAGTTTGGAGATCCTCATCCCGATCACCATATGCTCACAATGTATCCACCCCTCGCTGGCTCGCCACCAACACAGAGTTAATTGGTTCTAGTAGAAAATTAAGCGCTCTGGATGTTATCAAGTTGGGGTGCAGTGCATACAGTATGTGTGTGTGTGTCCTCTATAGAAATCTTTCATGTCCAGATGGGAGTGGTGGCTTGGCTGAAGGGAGTTCTGCATGCCTGGCTTGCTGCCACCGAAACTGCACCAATGCAGGAAGGTTGGGTGTAAGAACAAATCACACACACACACACACACACACACACACACACACACACACACAAACAGCATTGCACACAAAGAATATCTATCGAGTTGACCTTTGGCTAATATTCCAGACAGGGAGAGAGTACATGACCCGAATGATAATTATATGAGTAGACGGTGCCTCAATAAATACGATTTATGCAGAAAACTTTTTTCAGAATTGATTCTAAAATTGCTGGATGTTAATAATTCACATTTGAGCCTTAGGTCTTTAGTAATCCTTACCAATATTTTTCACTCTATTTCTCAGGCTCAGTCAAAGCGATTGTCAAAGCAAAACATTATCAAAGTGGAACGGGTGTTAAATAGCATTCAAAATCAAGTGGTGTTTTTACTTAATTCATTTTAACTCTTTAGAAGTGAAAACATTGTATAATCATGTTATTATTATTTAATTGCACCTAATTATTTATATTATTATTTTTACTTTCATATTGTTACTGCATAAAACAGACAATTGTATTTCTTTTTTACATTTTATTTATAAATTCTCAAGCTCAAGAACTCCCAAATTTAATTTTCCTGAATTGATACAGCTGGAGATCCTGAAACTACGACAGAGATTTTGTTTTCCTAACACTAAAATGTGTTATCGCAACTAATTGCACAGAGATATCCAAATAAGAAAACAGTGAAGTTCAGCTCTTGATTTAAAGTGCTTGTATCCCATTGCTCTTGCTGCAGTAAATCCATATCAAGCCATGGAGGGGAGTCCATAACTCTCCTAGAGGAGTCCATTTATCAAGTGTCGAAATAAAACACCACTCCTACATCAAATGGTTCAAAATCCTCAACACAGCCTTTTGAAGCACACTGCGTGCAGCCTGAAAAATGAGACTAAGTGGGATGGAGATCGAGAGAGAGGGTTTCTAATAGACGGGCATCTCAGATTCTCAGTAGTCCGCCCACTTGTGTAAAATCACATCATGGAGGATGACACTGCGTCTCAGGGCACTTTTGCCACTGAAGCGTCATTAAAGTGTTATAAAACAGTAGGAAAATGAAATAAGTACTAGTACTAAGACTCCTAAATACTGTCCTAAGTTAATTTCTGTAAAAACCTACACAAAACCCACATATACAACCACAGAGCTGAAAGAACAGTTTATAATCGATTTTGCTCAATAGACAGAATGGCAACTATGACACCATATACAAACATTGATTTGGAACAAGAAAGAGTTGAGTTATGGCTCCTAGTAAGCCCTTTTGTTATCATAATTCTGACACTATGTCCAGAATAATGAATTATGCTTTCATCTCTAAATAACTGGTTAAAATAATGGAATAACTGATTAAAATAATGGAGGTTTTTGATATTTACCAACCAACCAATCACGCTTTGTGTAATGGTACTTCTATTTCAGAGCATTAGGTGGTGTTTTGCTGCTTGAATATCAAATTGGTCTTTGTTTAATCTGGGGAATGTTTGTGAGCAGGTGGGCTAGGTTAGTTCCAACTGACCTAAATCAGGATGCTAACCTTAAATGCCTTGTCGCAGAGGATCTTAAATTAATCATTGCCGAGCCTTTTCACTGTCTCCAAAACAGGCTGCTATAACAAAGCTTCCTTAAAGTCAAAATCCACCCTCAGATACACTCTTCTATATCATCAAGCTGTGATGTTCAATGCATTCCAGGAGTTTGTGATGAAGTGATATAATTTACTTTACCGCTTTTCCTCAACTTGCCTCTCTACTCCTACATTAGTTAGTGATTTCCTACATTTCCCAGAGAAACCTCCGACAGCCCCCAGAGAACGCATCTGTTTCATTTAGCTGTAGGTTATACACATAGGACAGCAAGTTTTTCCAGTTGAGAGAGTGGAGTCTCTTGTGGCTGCATTGCATTCTGGTCTATTGAGGCTACTGCCGGTGGAGAAGCCGGTATCTCTTCCTCTTCTACGATGGATTTATCCCTGAATGATTGTTGAACATCGGTGCAAAATGGTAAGAAAGAAGCCGAGTCACTATCCAGGAATGCTAGAGCTTTTCTTTGTCATTTATGACTGAACAAAGACAGCGCGTTCGTTTTCATCGCTTAAAGAACCTAAAAATACAAATCGCACAAATGAAAGGGCATTGCATTCTTTGGACATTTTACTTGCGAATAGTTCTTGGTCCTTCTCTGACAAGGGGCTGGCTGCACTGCAGTGTTGCCAGCCTCCACGTTCCTTTAATCAGGTCATGATAATAAGTTCCAAAATCCCTCTGCGCACTCTTCTCTTTCACATGAAGACCTTCATGAATAATTGGGGGTGGGGGGACGGGTGGTGACGGGGGGGCAGGCCAAAGCAACGAGGCTTTTGAAGTTTGAAGTCCATTCCATAACACTGGGAAAATAATCTAAGCAGAGGAAGGAAGAACGTCCCTGGGCGAGATGAATGAATACGGCTGTCCTCGGTAATAAAACCGAGAATGTCTGAAGACAGGATTTCAACAAAAGGCAAATTCGCTCACTGTAACGAATGTGTTTGTTTCTATGCTCGCCATGCCAAACTGCAGGGACAAAAAAAAGATGTCAGGGTTGCTCCTTGCTCCTGCAAAGTTTGTCAATCAGCTCGGGAGAGAAATGGTCTGCAATGATTTATGTCGTGGTTGCGTACTTGTTACTTTCGTGATGTTTCTATGTATGGACATTTTGCAAGGCGTATTGAATTCTACCCATCCAGAGATGTAGAGGGATTTGACAGTGAGGTATTCTGGGAAAGCTCCAGAAATAGGCCAGATATTGGCGTCTCTCTGCTGTAATGAAGAACCTGTTCATTCTCATTCGACTTAGATGATCATGGCCGTTCTTTTCGCTTTTAAATTTGTCGTTCTCAACTTTTATTGCACTGAGGCCCGAATGCGACACATACACCTTCCGCTTAGCCCTCACTGTCTCTGAGTTCCCACCCAATCCTAAATCTAATGGGCCGAAGGGACTGCCGACCCAGCCGGCTTGAAAAAGGCCCACTCGGCAGCTCAGAAACTGTATTGTACCGACAATCATGGCAAAAAGAGCAGCAGCAATGTATCGCAAAACAACCGTGCCACACAGCGTATTCCATCATATGATTCTTTAAGGCTCCTCCTATGGATTTCCATGCTTTTGGCCCTTTTGTTGTTCAGCGTTGGATGTTACTTCAATGTATCCAAGCTTCTTTCTTTCATATATCCCACCCACTGCCTCCCATGACACAGTGATCTGTACACAGTAATCATACTGCTAACTGTTGGACCTCCATGCCCAGTCAGGTCTTGGGCTGGTGGGACCGGAAGATGCTGACCCACGTCTGCGTACATTGCCCAGTCCCTGACTTTCACTAATGGCTCTATCCTGACTCCTTTGTGCATAAAACCAATCTAATGCGTGTGGTTTCTCTTTCTTACCATAAATTAGAAAAAACAAACCAATCTCCTGGATGGAGAGGGGACTCGGCACTCAGGGGACCCACCATTGGGGAGACAGACAGAGATTTGCATCTTAGCGTGATGCAACTTCCCAGCGAATTGAAAGCACCACACAGGCACCACAGACATAAAGCGGGTGAGTGCTCCTCATCAGATGAGTCATCGTGTAAGCCCACTGGAGAGCAGTGGTTATCCCGCAAGTTGCTTGTACTTGTAAGGAAAGGCTTGCACATTTTCTAGGCTGGGGTGGGGGATGTTTATCACAGGTTTGGAGTGCTACTGTGTGGCAGGGCACACAAAAGGAAGCATCGCTGTCGTGCACAGCGAAATCAAAACTTTGCCGGAGTTCATTTATCACTTTTGACCAGCTGCCCCAGAGCCACATCAGCTCTACGATTACACAAACTCTCCAATCAAACACTCGTCAACATAAAATAAGTGTCGCTGAAAAACCAACACTTATTAACACTGGAAAATTTGCTGTGTAGAGTGAAAAAGTCAGTGAATCAATGGAAGGAGTGAACTATTATCTTCTCTTCATTACAGCTGAACACATACAGGGCCTATAGGTTGACTGAGTACCTTCTGCCCCCTCGGGGAGTCCGACTTGCCTCTGTTCTGCCTCCTTTGTGGGCTAGGCGGCCTCCCTACTCAGTTATTCTGGTCGTGGTGAGTGATGGAGGCTGCTGGGGCAACGGAAGCAGAAGTGGAGGCTAAGTTCTGGATCGTGTTGCCTGTGTCTTCATGCGCACAAGATCTGTATGAACCTAGGCAGCCCGTCCGTGTACCTTGGTGCCCATGCTTGTCTGGCCCTTTCGTGACAACCGGAATGCTGCAGCACTTTGAATATGATATGAATGCTCGGGATAATGTGTGAAAGAATATACAGCATTGCAACTTTCAAAGGACGACTACTGCAGACGATTTCTTCCATATTACAAGGGGATTTTCTATCAATGATCCAATGAGTCCAGTGTCATCTTCTTTTAAAGTGCAATGGTTCATGCAAGTGTCATGAAGACGATGGCATTCTTGGGACTTCTTCTGATAATCGTTTGTTAAAAGTCTCCATTTTCAAAATAACGCAAAGGCAAACATGGCACTAAAAACCTCTACACGTCGTTTCAGGTGGTAATACAAAAGACCAAGAAAAGAGAAAAGTTCGTCGCCCTCCTGTAGCATTGATGGATTTTAGTGACAATCTTTTTAAAATACCGCTTTTCATCAGCATAACTGGCTTCTTCACGGTCTGAAAAAACAACAACCTTGAAAGCTTGAGCTAATATTTGTTCGATACAGCAATGGTGATGGTGCAGCTCAGTATTATCAGCATTATCAAGTAATAACTACAGTACATAATGAACAAGAAGTACAATTACATACCATCGCTAGGGGAAAAAAACCTGTGAAACACAACAAAACATATTTAAGCTTCAAAATAACTTCAAAGGCTGTGGTTACAGAGTGTAAAAAAAAAAGTTTATTTTTATGTCTATATGTATATTTATTTATATAGTAATCAGTGTTTTTCTGGTGTGGTGCTGGTGGTGTGTGTCCCAAGTACTGTGGAATGCGTCTGGTCTGCTGGTTGGGGGTGGGTGCTTCAAGGAAAGTTACCTACAGCCTCCTCACAGTCAGTCTACCCAGAGTGTGGAAAAGTCATTCAAACCAAGGTGGTCAAGGGGTTGGAAGTGACTGGGATCAAAGGAGACTGATGATAAAGGGAAGGAGCAGCCCACTGTAAACACAGATACTGAGAACAGCGCAGATGGTCCTGCATGGTCTGCTACAGAAACTTGCCCACCACAACTCCAGGAGGACTCGGGGGAGAACCAGAGCTGGTATCATCTCCGTCTCCAGCCTTGTGCCCAACTCAAACGTGGTTACCTTAATAGGGACCATCTTGTGCTAGTGTTTTTCCTGGCCAAGGCACTTGATGCTCAGGGCAAGGTTGTGAGCTTTCTCCAGCGGGAACTGCTTTTATCCTCCTTGTCCAAGTTTTGCTTGAAGAAATGCAGGAGGTGAGAAGGACTGAAATTAATGGCTGATGGGAATTTCCCTCAGGTCAATTGATGCAGTGGGCTAATCCAGCTGCAAATACTGTATATACAGACGCCTACAGTGTGTATATCAATAGAAAGTGAGATTGATTACACAAGTCGACAATCTCTCCATGTTTGCATAAGAACATTTTTGGACAAAAGAGAAGATAATTTGCAGCTAAACTTTCTAATGAGTGTTCTTAAAGCAGTTAGAAACAATAGTGGAAATTAACTCAAGAAGGAAAGGCATTGTTGGAAACGGTGATTATGTCCTTAGCCTTTATTGAGCCATGAAGATTTCCTGAGCAAGGAGAAACACAGGGGCTGCTGTACCCTTGATACATTTTTAATGAGCCTGTCTTTGTTCCGCTCCCTGCTATTTCAGGAGGATTTTCACAGTCAACACACATTTGATCATGTAGACGCCTCTTGTCTCTGTTATTGTGGTGCAAGAAAAAAAAAGTAATGTTTGATGGTTCCATTAGCCAGGGATGTTAAAGGTTAAATCCACCCTAAAACACTTTAACTCTGTTTATAAAACAGCTATTATTATCTGTAGCTATATAGAGATGTACCGTGTATTTCTGGGTCTATTTTGTTGTTTGGTGGTGCATTTTTCATATTCGTGTGATTCAAATAAATAAATATGAACTTCCGGCTGGGAAAAAGGCCTTCATGTCAACTTTGTAGTGGTAATTCCAAATAGGAAATATGGGAACTTTGTGAAGGCTACATTATCTCTCACCTGACGGTAAAAATAATGGAAGGGTGTTAAACATGGCTGCCATGAATCTACAAAAGTCCACGGTCCAAGGTAATAAAAATTATAATTACTAGTTATACTCACACTAGTACGCTTCTGCACAATCGATAACTAGAAATACCTGCTGCAGTTCGTTTGGTTGACAAAGCAACTTGTTAACGAGTTGTTGCAATACATTACAGATTACTTTAAACTACTAACCACACAGTTCTGATTCTGAAATATGTCAAAGAACACAGTGATATTTATTCATGTTTTTCAACAAAAATGACAAAAATGTTGTATATTTTATGATTTTCAACAAAATCTATTGCTTCCTTTAGTAGATATGAGATGTGTCACCCCGTGTCTATGGAAAATCATGCTAGCCACCTAGCTGCTAGTAAACCGGCTAGCTAGCAAAAGCTAGAACGTGTGAACGCTTCCAGGTCGGAGCAATGGGAAAACCTCCTATCTTTCCACATCGTTCGACATGACGCGAATGCAGCAGCAACAAGTTCATGCCCGTTCTCTGGGGGTTGTTAAAAGGCATTCTGGGAAATGTAGGAAATCACTAACTGAAGTAGAAGTAGACAAGGCAGGTTGAGGGAAAGTGGGTACAATAAAAAGGTAAATTACAACACTTCATCACAAATTAACTCCTGGAATGCATCGGACATCACAGATTGATGATATAGAGCAGTGTAACTGGATCTGAGGGTGGAATTTTACTTTAATGGCTGTTTGTTTTTTTGAAGATTAATTTTAAGATTAATTCTAGACCGGTAAAATATGGCAGCCTTAAAACTGATACCCGCTTTGTCAAACTGAGCACAAACACAATATCCTGCTAGCCCCACTATGCACTTCAAGTCATTATGCCCTGAAATGACTTACCCTTGTGTGAGGCGTTACTGAACTACTTTATTTCTAAGTGCTTTGTAAATTAGAAGATTGATGGAATTCAGTCAGTAATGATGTTTTCAAAGCAAGTTCATGAATGTTGTTATTCAGCCATGTTCGAGAAGCCTTGATTCTGGTCCTTTTCATATTTCCTGGTGCAGTTTAATTTGGTTGGAGGGCCTGTCAAGGAGTTGCAACAAGCAGGTAATTTATTGCATGATTTACTAATGTCGCCGAGCACATGTTCAATTTGTGTTATTTTACATTGCGTAGATACATGTGTTCACCTGGTCGGGTTCTCTGCAAGAACAAATGTGATCATGTATGCCTGAGTAACAAATTATTACAGGGACAGATAGCCTTGTTATAGACTGTATGCATTAATGATCCCCATCTGTTCTCTTGGCGAATCTCAAATGGCGAGTGCTATTTCTGATGCTTCTTGTAGCCCCTTTGATCATCCAGCAGAAATTATATTTCATTTTCACTTTTGCTGCAAGTTCATGAAACGTGAGTGATTTAACTTTTCATGAACTTGTGTTCAAATTTAAGATCAGAATAAGTCGCATCATGAGGTTTTTAATTAAACAGTGTAGTTAGGGTATTCGGCGCAAGCTTTGTACCATTACAGCTCATCTATCTATCTATCTATCTATCTATCTCTCTCTCTCTCTCTCTCTCTCGCTCTCTCTCTCTCTCTCTCTCGCTCTCTCTCTCTCTTGCAAGAACCTGAAGAAAAAAACAATTAATGTGCATGACAAATACAATACTGGGTTCTGACTGGCAGACAGTGCCAGCTCTCCTGAAATTGTTTTAGAGATATTCACTCTCTCTCTCTCTCTCTCTCTCTCTCTCTCTCTCTCTCGTACACACACAGGTTTGAGTTTGCTTTGTGCAAAGATATCAGCCTGTCTTTCTGTGACATTGCAACATATTCACCACTATACTATTCATATTAATAAATCATTTAGTCTCATATTCAATCCTGAAATCTAATTTTTTCTTAAAACAAGTGTGAACATCTGCCAATTTGGTGAGATAATTCCATTGGTTTCCAGAGTAGTTTCAGGAATTATCTAGAGGCAAGTGTCAATATCGTGAACCAAAGCAGAATAAGGCAGATCTCTCCACCCGTATAAAATAAATGACAATTGATTCAAGAAGATGTTTTGATTGATTTGCATTGAAAAAAGGAAATTGGAAAAAAGGAAGGTTTTTTCTCTTTCACTTTTCAAGACTTTTCCCAAGTAGCCAGCCAATGATGGCAGAAAGTAAACTGTTCCATTTGGGCCAAGGTTCAGTTTCAAAAAAACGTTTCATCCTCAAGCGAGCATAAAAACCTTGCTGTGATATTGAGGAATTATATTGGAATTTGTTCTTTCCATTGTTTTTTATTAGATACACCACAACAATAGAAATACAGCAATTGCCAACATTTGGATTCTCTGTTGTGCTGTGAAACAGTGCAGTGACTGGGGGATGTGCCGAGGCTCCCCACTGTTTGTGGCAGAGGCTCTTGGATTTGGGACTGGATTTGAGGACCACTGGTGTAAAGTATTATTTCTACATTAATGGTGACCAATTGGCTTCTGGGGTGATGGTGTCTCCCTTATAAACTACAGCTGATAATTATGGCTACTTGTCTTCACCTTGCAAGAAAAACGCTAATGCTAGCATCTTGGCAAATGCAGGTTGAGTGCATCTCAGAACATGGCCTGCACACTACCCACAATAAGATACTTAGAGGGTAGCCCTGGGTTACACTGAATATAGGAGAGATTTTACATTCAGTACTATGGAATATGAGAATTGTCCCAGTGTAGAATTTCTTGAAGAATAATTTCAATCTTCTCTACCAAAGAAAAGAAAAAGTCCAAGTATGTTACCTTAGTTTTTTAGGCCAGATGTGAGCCATGCTTCTCTTACACTTTGATGGTAGATGTAGTGACTTTTTAAAGTCTTTAAGTGTCCTTATTTCTAAAAACTTGACTAGTTACGAAACTAACCAAAATGCTAGAGTTCATTCTTTCAATGAAAGCAACTTTGGCTACATGTACAACCTTTCTCATCTGATCACACAAGGATGCATTAAGTGACAGGTCTGGAAAGCATATGGCTATTGGAAGTTCAAAACTAGATATGGATGTGGTAGGGCTCGCATTACGATCAGAATTTCCTGATTGGTCCGGATGCAATCCAGCCACAATGTGTGTACGAGCAGTGTAAAAAGATGGAGAGGGAGACAGATTGAAACGAATATCACAGGAGACACGAAACAGCCATTTTCCCGGCAAATGTGGGCATGTGGCGATGTTATCTCATAAAAGCCGACATCTTGGATCAGATCTCAAAAGTCATGTCAAAAGGACAGCGTAACAGCAGCCTTGAAAGCATCTTTGCCAGTTGTGGCAGGGGAAGCAAGCAGAAGCATCACCCCTCCCTCCTCTGATGAGAACAATAGAGGCGGCTAAAGGCAGAAATTGCCCATTAGCCTCAGTGGGTCCTCGGTCCCACTCATACAGCACGAAGGAAAACAGTGCAAGGCATACTATACATATCTCATTCAACAGTATATGTGTAGAAAAAAAAAATGTAAAATGCTAATGCAGAAAACACAAAAATAAACATCTAAGACCAAAATTATATGAAAAAGATCTGAAAAAATACTTTTACACAGTACTGTAAAGGGTAAGCATTGGAGAACCTGTGGCGGGAAAAGTGTCAGAGGTGTGAACTGCACAGGGTTATGCAGACATTCAAGTAGTGAAAAGACTGTAAAAAATCAGATGTGATGGCAAGAATAGGGACAATAACAGTCAGCCAAGTCTCTTTCTGTTGGATGGACAGCAGAAAGACTACAAGGACTACAGAGAGCCATTTCCAGTAATTGTTAATGAAGATATAGTAAAACCAAGCTCAGGCAATTCCATATAAAGGAGGGTTTCTGCGGGTCCTGAATGTCTTAAATCATATTCATACTCCCTTGAAAGGTCTTGAATGCAGTCAAACAGAGCATCTCAAAGCTTTTTTACATTCAAATAACAATACATCAATAGGATATATGATACATTACCAGTTTTATATTGGATGCATTAGACAACACCCTTAATGGTGGACTTCGTCTGAACTCTTGATCTGAACACCTGAAGTTCACCTTGAATTTTGATGCTGATGATTTTGATTGGCTGCGGGTGTGCGTTCCTTCTGCTTCTTTTTTCCTACGTTATCGGCCCGTCTGTCTGTCTCTGACTCCGTGACTCTGTGTGTTAATGCCTAAATCCCCCAGTTTGCCTGAAATTGGCTTTTCAATGATGTTGGGCTCATTTGTGGCTATTGGGGTGTGGCTTGGGGTGTGGAAGTCATAGCAGCAACAATGGTGGGCACAAGTACAGTGAAGAAAAAAGTGCAGCAGACAAGAACCATTCAAAAACATGAACATTAGCATTGATTTTTTTATTGCAGATTGGCTGCATTTGCCATCTGCTCCTTCAACGCCTGTGGTGGCTTTATGGATGGTGGTTACCTCAGCCTCAGGCTAGATGCCGTTTCAAGGAAGACGGCTCATCAAGATGAGTGACAGTTGTCATAGAACTACTCTTCATTTTCACATTCATTTCACTTATTTTTCTTCTTGACCGGCATTAAAAAGGTCTCAAAAAGTCCATCCTTTTACATTTCTTCCTGTCCTGATCACAGATGGCTGTCTCTCTCCTCATTCTCCCACTCTTCTTGCCACTGCACCAGGTCTTCTTCGACTAACCTGTGACATCCCAGTCTTGCAAATGCCATCGCGTTCTCCTTCGTTGGAGACGACTGCCTTTGCTGCTTCGCCATGCTGTTCCGTTATCCTGTGTACATCCTGTACCCTGAGGAATCCCACCCTGCACCCGACTTGCTGTAACCTACATAGCTTCACAATCGGAAGCCTTTGAGTTCCCCTCCCTCAGGACCATCGAGGACCAAGGCTGAATCACAATGTATCACTGCATCGCTTGGCCTCACTTCCTCCATCCAACAGAAAGTGCTCACAAAAGATCATGATAAAGACTGAGACTCTATTGGAGAGCCTTTCTCCCTGGTGGACCTGCAGACAAAAGGCTAAACATACCAAATTAAGTCAGTTGCTAGGGCTCCACAATCAGTGTGTTAAAATAAGAAGAAAATTGCCAGGCGCATTCTTTGTCAAAAGTACAATAAATAAATGGGTTAATAATAATGTGAAGCAAACAACAATAATAATTACAGGTACATTTCCATTTCCTTTTGTGCACCTTGGTTCCTAAATGCTGCATGCCCCATGACTATGAAAAATCGCTACACTACTCCTATAGGGACTTACAGTATAGTGTGTCTACTCAATAGTGAATTTATAGTGACTTTATAATTTTTTTTAATGTCATATGGTGTCACTATAACATTCCCTATTATATTCTTCTTATAGTTTCCTTGTAAAATTTAGCTTTTCCATTAAGGTTTTGATTTGCATTGATCATTGAAATAATCTATGCTTTGAAATCCTACCAATAAATTCAAATGCAGTTTCTCCCTGTATATGCATGTGTAGGTACTATATATTATGGGTAACAACCATAATAGTATTCCTATAGGGACTTACAGTGTGGCTGTGTTGCATGATGGTAATTTTATAGTGGTCTTCTCATACTATATGTTATTTTTCACCTCCTATGTCTCTAATATTCCTATAATATTCTATAATGACATCAAATGTGTGACCTTATCCTCATCTCCTATAGGATTACTGTAAATTTCTATAATATTCGTATAGGCAATAGTGTATCTGCGCTACTCAATAGTCTACAGTGGCAATACTTTATGGTATTTTGATATGTTGTAATCTCCTATAGTATTACTGTAGGATTTTCTTGTCTATTTTTGTACCTGTAGCAGCTGCGTATGTTAAAGTTGTAGAGGTTATTATAAGTGAAGGGGGTGGGGGGGCATCATCGTCATGCTTGTCCCGTAGGAGGATGCCCGTGTCGGGACGCAGCACTATGTATTATATACGCCCGTTATAACTGTAGAGGTCCCCCTTTTCCAGGGTGCTACAGCACGCACGCACACACACACACACACACACACACACACACACACACACACACACACACACACACACACACACACACACACACATACACACACACACACACCTTGCTTGCACCTCCTCTTTTGATTTCCACGCAATGGACCACAGGGCAGGACAGAGACAGAGAGAAGAAGAAGAAGGAGAATTCAGCTGCGCGCGGATTCCGGGCAACACCCCGGACACGAAGTGAGGGGTGATCTGAAGGAGAAGCGACGCGTTGCAGCTGCACGAACGGGATGAGGATGTTGGCGCTGGAGGCTCGCGGCGCACTGGGAGACATGCGGTGCTCTTCACTCCTCTCTAAGGTCATACTGTACTTACAGTAGAGTCGATCCGGTCAATCGCTAAGACAGTGTTGATTTTTTGTTTCTCTCTTTTCTTTTCGGTGGATTTTTTTCCCTCGCAGGGCGCCAGGATGCCTGCTTCTCCTCCCGTCCTGTTCTTGGGTAAGTTCAATGCACATTCTCACTTGCAGTTGTGGATTTTTGTGCTGAAGTAGACTGTTGGGTTGCGGGGTTGTGTTGGTAGTGATTCACGTTTTTTTTTATTATGATGTTTATTCTAAGACATTTATTAAATTTATTTCATTTCAAGAAAACTTTTATTATATGAGTTAATGTGTCCCTATTCATGCTATAGTAATCCATGAAGTAATTTTAGAGGGATGCTATATAACTATAGCAATATTATAGAAATATCATAGGGATACCATAATATAGTACTACAAAATCCATAAAGTAGTATAATATCACTATAGACTCACTATTGAGTACCACAGACACAATATATGTCCCTATAGGAATATTATAGGACAATGATGCCATAGTGTTTTGAGTAAAAAAAATACCATAAGTACTATAAGGTCACGAAAACTCACCGCAGAGCAGCACAGACACACCTATAAGCCCTATAGCAATATCATAGGACAGTGACACCATAGGAGATTAAAAAAAATACCATAAAATACTATAAGATCACTATAAACTCACTATTGACTACCACAGACACACTATAGAGACAGCTATTCATATACTTATTATATATGGATATGTTCTAGGACAGGGGTTTCCAAACTGTTTCATGTCAAGGAGCCCCAGATAGATCCTCAGTAGACCGTGGGCCCCCAGTTTGTAAGATTTGTGTAGTTAGTTAGAGAATGAAGTCTATGATCAAAGCAACCATCCTTATACATTCTCTCTAGTGTCTACTGAGGAAAAAAACCAAATTAAACTATCCCTCATTTTGCTCAAGGACCCCTGATGGTCTCCATGCCCCGCTTTGGGAACCACTGTTCTCAGATAGTCCCAATTAATGAACATGAATAACAGTCCTATAGCTAGAAACCACACAACCGAGACACTGGTCTGTGATGTGATAGAGCCAAGGGCCGCATCAACCGGCATTGAATAGGAACCTGGATTTACTGCATGTTTGTCTGAACTTTTACCACCAAATGAGCCCACATGCTGCGGAGCTATCGGCTCTAAACCAGAAAATGTACTTTTATTCCCGGTAAATCGCGGCGAGTGCTGTCAAATGCACCTTTTCTATATTTAACAGTTCATTCTCTATGGGCCTTTACATCTGTTATGACTGTTCTAGGGGAAGCACAAACTCTCTCCTCCTCCTCATTCTTTTGATTTCGTGCTCTCATCTCAGTCAAACTGTCCTAGGACAAAGACAAATTTGAAATGCCGAAATTAGGCACTCTCCCCTTTTGCAGACAGCCTGGTGTCTAAAATATATCATTTTTTCCTGTAAAGGTCAAGCTGAATATGAAATACAGCGTGCAGTATAGCAGCTGCACATCATTTTCTCTGCAGAGGAAGTTTTATTTTGGTAGGCTTTATATTCCATATGGCAACAAACGTAACGCCTCTGTCAATCAAAATACATAATATTAAGCAATTGCAGGTTTTAATTGTAAACATTTCTGTGAAGATCTGACATTTTACACATATAATAATAATAATAATAATAATAAGAAGAAGAAGAAGAAGAAGAAGAAGAAGAAGAAGAAGAAATACAATTTTAAGGCGCATTTTCATCAGCTCTTTAAAGTTGCCTCGACTTCGTCATATCTCAGCCGGACTAATTGTGCCGCCTCGTTGACGAAGATCACAGTTGAAACACATTGCAACGCAGCAACTGTTTTCTTAAGCTTCTGCTGTATCGCTTAGCCGTGTTGCGTTCGTGGCGCACACGCCATCAGGCGCGCCACAGTCGCGACGCGGAGCAAGGGGGTCCACCGCAATTGGTCCAGTTGTCCACGGGGCGATGAACGCTTTCATTAGTTGCATTATGGCAGTGAGTTCGACAGGCCATGGCAAAAACAACATGTTCTACCTCGTGGCGCTGCCGCCTTCTCTTTGCGATCGAAACCAAAACGTCCTCGCTTTTGCCGCAAATTACGTGCAGTTGAAAGAATGTGACACTTTTTATTTCATGCATTGTTCCATCTCGGTTTGTTATTGCCTCTTCGGATACAGCACAGCCGAGCGGCTTGAACATGTTGATTGGCTAACAACATATTTGGGCATGGCGCTCATTCTGTGTAGTGCTGACTTGTGTGGTAATGTGCTGCAGGACCGAGCCAGCCGTAGCCTCACACACCTCAGGTACGAGGATTTCCGAGGCGCGCTGTGCTGAAAGCTATTATGATCCAACATCTGCCTGCTCTCGTGACCTTGAAGATGACGGACTGGGTGATGCGGCACCCGTAAGCTGTTATCAGAGGGCTTTTTTTCCATTTTCCTTTTGAAAAAATAGCTAAATTTGCCTCTGATTAAAATGAATTGATTTGCTAATTGTCGGAGGCAATGAATGGCCATGGCAGGATTCACTTGCTAAGGGGATGATGGGGGGGGCGAGGCTCTCACATCCTTTTTTGACTGGACATGCACATACACTCCAGCTCTCCCCTTGGATTTGTCTCCTTCATCCAGTTGCTCGTCGTTTCCCACTCTATTTTTAGTACACTTTCATTGTGACCTTTATGATACACGTTTGTTTTGGTTTTTTTGCGCCTCCCCTGTGTCCCGAGAAATATCACAGATTCTCAATGATCGGCCGATGCCGATCCTATCACGTCCCCGACGCGGCTTCGTCGAGTCGATAGCGCAAACATCGAGTTAAGCCATATCTGTCCCCGTCGCCTCTATATATAGTGTAGATCACCGGGGGCAGGCCGAGGGATCTGTCAAGTGTGGAGATGACAGAAGTCTCCAGTGCCAGAGGTTAGGATGTGACATCTTGCAGCGCTCTGGCCTTGAATCACTGGCAGCCACCCTCCCTCATCCTCTCTCTCTCTCTCTCTCTCTCTCTCTCTCTCTCTCTCTCTCTCTCAAAGCCTGTCTCATAGGTGACTTTGACAGTCAAGAGATAGGTAGATAGTTTTAGATTTGTTGTTCTGCGGGATGAGCGACTAGGAGTGTTTCTAATGACTTCATCGCAGAGGCACTCTATCTCTTTCTCCATCGCACACACACCTTCTCATCTTTGAATCAGTTAGCGCCCCGCCTTGGGCCTCGCCTCGCTTGCAAGGATCTAGCTCAGGTGCCCGTCACAAGTCGTGACACTTCAAGCATCTGACGCTTGCCACTTTGACACTTCTTGGCACAGTTATTGCATTATTTTGATGCAAGAATTGATTGTTTTGAATGCCCCGTCCATTTTTTTTTTGCACTGGGGCCCGTCATGTTCTACTTTCACTACAGTAGAGCACCCTGGTTGAAGACCGGTGGGTTGAAGGGTTGAAGATAAACACAGTTACAGGGGTCCCGATGCATTAAATGAGCCTTTAAATATTTAACAGCAGATTTAAAGACTTTTCTGAGACGACCAGAAACTTGAATCCGATAATCACAATCTCTGTGTTTGCAATGGAGTGCCTTGACAATCCATGCATGCGACGCACTGCACACGCCCGCTCACCGACCGGATGTTGCTGGCCATTTCAACCGTACGCATATCGCTTCACAATCCGTCTGTTCTCACGGGGAACGGTGAGTGTGCATGCGGTACCCTGCTTTTGTTCCACCTAAAAATCTAATTAAAATCACCAAAACAAGATCATCATAATCATAATTTCTGATTTTCAATGATAATATTCAAGTTCTTCAAATAATCTTCATTGGTTTCTTGTACGAGTAAATGTCTGTACTGTATATTTACATCACTATTGATAATTGAGTATATTTAACTGCAAAAGAAATGCTGTGGAAGCCAATGCTAGTAGTGCTTTTATTTTTTCTCACCTGAGTGGCCCTTATGTGTAAAAGATACTTTTAAGGGGCTTTCACATGATCCGCACAAAGCGTTGGCGTCAACGCCAGGTTGGGCGCGACCCCTTCACATGATCAGCGTCAGTCCTGTACTAAGCTGTCAACCAATCTGGTAGTCCCATCTGTAAACCGACATCATTCCATGCCACGCACTTTTTGGTCAGATCGTGGTATGATTTAAGTGTCATGTTGTATAATTCGGGATGCTCTGACACACATAAAACAAGTTTTTTTATTTTGCGGCTATGATATCAAACTGTGCTGTGATTGGTTGCGCATCACAGAGGTCAGCGTCGCGAAGGTCAAAGTTGAATATAGTTGAACTTTGAGCGCAGCACCAGGGGGTCTCCCAGCATCTGTGCCCAGGGCGCAGAACGCCGGCAACGCTAGGTTCGGCGCTGACGCTTGCCAAATAGGAAATTAATGGCAGCGCCAGCGCCGAGCGTTTTTGCTGCTGATCATGTGAAGGGCGCTTTATTGACTGTGTTGCTTTGTTGTTTGAGGATCTGTCTGTCTGAGTGCTCAGATAGATCCAAGAGTGTTGCCAGATTTACAGGTAAAAAATCAATACTTTATGTCGAGTGCTTCATTGCTCCCGCGGTGTCTACCAACTCCCTGCAGAATTTATTTTGTTTGCATTATGTGTTGCACACATTTTGACTCCCTGTGGACATTTCAGGTTCCAAAAAGCATTTCATGGCTGGGGTCCTGCAGGAGGGGGGCCAAGTTTAATGTCAATCTAAACGATTTTCACAATGTATGATGTTACGGCATGGTACAAATTCATAGTAAAACAGCTTTGGAAACTAGTGAACTGATGTCTATAGGATATTTAGGATATAAGATATTTAGGTCCTGATGTCACAAAACAATAAAGGATGACTACGGACGTCGCCTCAGCTTTCACCGTGGCACTTTATTCACACAGGTTTTCAACATTGGTGGACGGATGAGTATTACAATAGTATTGTTTAGGGAGTTGTCCCAAACAGAAGGCGGAAAAATGATCCCGTTGACCTCGCTGAGACACGCATCTGTGTGTGCATGTGTGTGTGTGTGTGTGTGTGTGTGTGTGGGCATGTGTAAAGGGTGAGTTTTAATTAGCTGAGCGCAGCACAGCAGGGGGAACCTCCCCTTACTGAGCGCCTCTTCAGCCAGCTGACAGAAATCACTGTGACACCGCCTCTCCTCCCCCCTTCATTTCTTCCCTCCCTCCCTCCTCACACTCAAGTCTATCCAAACAAGCGTGCCATCTCTCTCTCAGAGCATAAATACAGACTTGGAGTGATGCTATTGAACCCATTTGAGCCACTGGCAGTATATATAAAGCAAGCTGTGTACCAACCGAAGAGCTTGAGGCCTTGTAGTTATTGCGCGGAGACTAAAACATTCTAGGTCCTTGAGGAATTTGCACTAATCACCTTATTTTAATGAAAAGATTTCTGTTCAAGGGACTGTCTCAAGGGACATTTCGAGGTGAAAAAAGGAGGCAGCGGATATGATTTGCCTGGTTTCGATTCATTTATTATTCATTCAAGTGTACCTATTGTGTAGAAACAGCGTTTTTTTCATTAGCTGTCATTCGGGACTCAATGTCAAAGATTCTGCAGATCCCTATCCTCACAAATTGCAGTGTTTAGTTTGCAAGATGGTTATTAATATTTCCTAATTGTCAACACTCTTATTTTGAAGGGAAAGCACCTTGCAGTGCGACGATCCGCAAAACTGTAGGTCCTATCCCCCCCCCCCCCCCCCCTCCGGACCAAGAGCAGGAACTCTCTTGATTTGGGTGGTGACTCTAGTTTCCTGTAAGGCGGACCAGATGCTCTCCATGTTTTTCACTGTGAAAAATGAGGCTGACAGTCATTTCCAAAATATTTGCCTTGCAATATTAATTCCACCCACCCTGCAGATTTATAGACTGTTCAGTCATGCATGGGGGTCATGAATAGGTTTGTCTGTGTGATTTAGCACAGTCGTGATGGGGTTTTGGTTTTCAGTGAAACGGGGGGGTTTGTCCAAAGTGTTTTTTTGCAGAGTCGACATCCACGAAAGACAACTATCATGACGCTGGTGGTTCATGGTGATTGGCTGTCTTGCTCATTAACGCTCGTCTGGATCGCGGCAAAGACATCTGTATAGATGGAGTGTGCATATGGCACATCTGCTTCTGGAAATTAACAATAAGTGATGAATCGGACAACACTGCCGTGTCCACTGTTTGGAAAAGTTCTTCAAAGTAGTGCGCATTCCATAAGGGTAAATAACGGAGAACCTTCAAATCAAGCTCGATGGAAATATAACCCTACCTAGCCAAATCAATTCTGTAGTGGGGCGTCGACGTGGATTAGTTGACGCCATAGATACATCAGGGTTTGATTTTGTCCGCATGAGCTGCAGTGGCGCTGAATGATCAGTGAGAGGTACACAGGCACAGGAGAGTGCCATTAGCAGCCAATGGCTCGAGAATATCAGGAACGCAGCGCCTATTTTCTCTGGAAATGAAAAGCAAACAGAGTGGGAATTGATCCCCGTTTGCCGAGTATATCAAGTCACCCATTAAGTGCAGGTGAGGGAACTGCTACGCTTATGAAGCAATTCTGCTAAACTAAGCTTTCTTCTCTCTCTCACACACACTTCTTCTTCCCTCTCCACATTCCCCTCTTTGTTTTCCCCTTTCTGCTCATTTGGCCAGTTGCAAACAGATGGCACCGGCATCTAAGCTCATTCGCAAATCGATAAGACTAAACTTCTGGCCGAAATGAAATGAAATGAAGCCTCTCTGCAGCCCTCCTCGACCTCTAGGTGTGCATCTTTCTAGTGTTTCTGCTCAAACCAGCCCATGCAAGTCAGAATTAATGAAATTAGGAAGCCAGAATTGGGGTTCGCGAAAGCTGCATCTTTTTCCGCAGAACCTTTTATAGCAGCGACAAATTGAACCTTTCCTGTAGATTTAGCGGAAGCGTGTGCTGTTAATGCAGGTGTTATTTTCTCTCCGGTGTGCCATTGTTTTTTTCACTGGCTGTCTCTCTTATGTCTATTCCTGGCCTTTCTACCGTGGTGCTCGTGCAGGCTGACAGCCTAACTGCAGTGTGCAAGGCTTCCAATACAAAAAACACCCAAAACGCTACAGTTCCGTCTCTGATAGCTACCTTGGCTTTGTCTATGGTGCAATGTGGCATTTAGGGAGGGAAAAAAGACACACCATTTACAGAAGCAGTAGGTGGGAGGAAAAGGAATCAATGTTACTTTTGAATTTCTAGCCTGCTGCAGATTTAGGATGTGATATATAAGATGTGACATGCAACATTGCGACGCCTGCAAGGAAATATAACTCCACGCATCTGGCTTTGTTTGGGCAAGTCAATTTGTTTGATTGAAACAGACATTCAATTTCCACAGCAAACAAAATGAGACAATGTCGGCTCAAGAGATAAAGGAAAAGGGAACGCTCATGGTTACAGTAGCTGTCTTGAGCTCATGGCTTCTTGTTTTCGTAACGCAGTGTCATGTTGAAATGATGGGAGATAACAAGGGCCTTCCTGCTTTGTCATTGCAGTGGTAACGAGCACAAGCGATCTCAAAACTATAAATCTATTCTGACAGGCAGAGATACTGTAAGCCGTCCGCACTGTGGACCTCTCCACTTGATTGCACTCCTGCCACTTGAGTTACATGTGAACTTAGGACTGTCAGTGCTGTCCCATTAACAAGGCAGTTGCCAGTCAGACTCTCAGTTCCAGTCAGGCAGGTGGTCCATAGGAAAATGGAGGTCCTCAGGAAAGTTTGCTGTGTGTAATATTGTGGTGGTATGGGTGTAAACTCTAAGAAAATGTGGTGCTAAGTAGAACCATAAATGGTTCTTCAGCTTGTCCCTGTATGAGAACCTTTTTTGGTTTTAAAGGGGGGGTATTGTACTCATTTTGGGCTATTTAAACTGTTCCTGGGGGTCTTTACAAGACGTTTGTGAAGTCTATATAAAAAAAAATCCTAAGACCAGCTTCTGTGGTGTGTGTTTCAGTCTCTCATTTTCTCCATTGTAAAGAACAGGCTGTTTTGAGGGCGTGTAGGTTGTATGTAATAAGCACTGCTCTGATTGGCCGCCTCACGCCTCACTCACGGTGTGAGGCGGCCAATCAGAGCAGTGCTCATTACATACAACCTACACGCGATCGCCTGGCGGAGGCGGAGAGCAGAGCGCTCATGCTAACCATGGCAGCCGCTCCAGAACCAACACTGAACACTGAGTACATGTTTGAGCCGGAGTCTGACCCAGAATGGGAAGAGGCAGCTGAGGCGGTTCCACTTAGTTTCTCAATGATAACAATTCTGTGTAATATTGTACTTTCGTGCCTTGTGTTTGTGGATGTGGATGTGTGAGCGACACTCTCTGCTGTAGCCGGTCTATTTATGGCTCATGTCCATAAGCTTATTGAATACAACTTGCAGACAAGCTAGGATTGACAATTTTGTTGAGCCAGTTAACCAATATATTATTGGATGCAATCTATTTGCATCCAAACAGCGCAGCCAAACAACCAAACACGATTGTACTAATGGTGGCTAAAGTTTACCAAGCCTGACACGTTTGACAGACTTATAAAACAGACACTGGTCCCAACAAATAACTTAAAGATGAGTCCTGACTCCAACCAATAACTTTACTTTTACTTTACTTTACTTTTAATGACTCCAGCTTTAGTTTTCTTACTTCTTCCACACCCAACAAGCCCATGGCTAGCCCCGCTAGCTCGTTAGCTAACCAGCAGTGAATATACTAACCAGACTAATTTGGTAAATTAAATCAAAACATGGTGACACTTACAGATTCCAATTTTGCAGATGGGTCACGTACCTTATGAATTGCTCCATCTTTAAGCTTCAATTTAGATGCTAATCCTGCCGTTGCTCAAGCAGTCTGAGGAGTGATCATCACACACAGAAAAAACTGTAGCCGTTGCCGTTAAAAATAAAATGAATCCACTCTGTCCTGGCATTTTCGCGTGTTGGGAGACTGTGCAGGGATCTATGTTGCTGCCTGCATCCTACAAAATAATAACTGGAGAGTTGATATATCTCCTGATATGTTGTTTTAACTTCAGTCGTCGCAAAGTAATGGTGCATTCCTGTGTACTCGGAAAAAACGGCGTCCGAATGTGATATGCGCCGATTCTCTTCACTAATGGCGCTGTAGTAGTTGATGTTGAGTTTAGATGCTTGTAACATTCTGAGACTTACCATACAAACATGAGTTTGCTGCGGGCGATTATGTTTTCCCGAGCAGATGCACTGGAACACATTTAGATTGGAAGTTAGGAATACCGACTCTGAATTATCGATTTCCGAGTACAATGGAATGCACCATAAGCAACGGCTTGCGGCACTGCCGTGAGCTGCATTTTGCGACGACATAAATGGGATTGGTTGTTCAACTGGGTGTGGGCATGCTCTGAGAGGGGCTGGATTTGCACCTTATGACGTCCAAAGGAACCATTTTCTGAAACGGGCTGTTTTTATCCTATCTTTGGCACCGTTTTGGGAAAAAGGAAAATACAGAAAAACGGGTTGACTTCCAGATTTCAAATTTTCTCAGCTGCTTAGGGAAGTAATTTCCTGTGGAACATGTATAAGCGCCAGGAATAAACCGTTTTCCATAATATGGGACCTTTAACAACCTTCTTGGAAGGGTTCTACCTAGAACCCTTCCCCTCTGCAAAGAACCCTTTTGGAACCTTTTTTTCTTAGAGTGTAGATCAATTCAATAATGCTATAAGTAAAAGTAAATAGTCTGATAAGGTGGTTTTGTTTCCAAACTCAGTAAACTTGTCTTGTCTTTAAGCCAAGTCTCTACTCCAAAACACTTGTAGCTGGAGAAGAGTCAGCTAACCTGAACATTTTTGGCTTTGTTAGCTAGTTAACGTTGCTAGTTAACATTGTTAACATGCGACTACTAGCCTCTATTAGCGCTAATGTTTGCTCCTACTAGATATGTTAGCACAATGATATGTAATGCACAAATCAGAAGTGTTTACAACAAGACAGAGATGGTTAGCTGTTAGCATACTAGGGGCTAACATAAAATCTGTTACATACATCCCCCCCTCCAAATAGAAACATCCCTGTTTTCTCAACAGCCCTGTTAACAGAACTAAGGCACATAAAGCTCAAGGCCAAAAACAACCAAGAAAACAAAAAAACAGACAAAAAAAACAAATGTTGTCCGATACAGACAGTGCCCAAATAAACAAGGTTCTGTCACACCTTACCACAAATAACACCATGCACAGTATGGGCAAGCTTAAAGACAGCTCATCAACAACACTGCCCAATAATGAACAACAAATTCCCTACTGCAGACCCAGCCACAGCCGGGCCAGAATACAATCCATTGTCCATTGCTCTGGCACTCAGCTCTTCTCCAGCCCCTGTCACAGGAGATGGAGGCACAGAGGGAGGGGCGAGGCCAGGGGGGAAGCGGAGAGAAGACGGACAACCGGCCTGTGAGGGCAAAGGCAATGTGTACCGTTTCAGTCTTCATAATGAACAACCTGTGCCCTCTCCTCTGGAACCAGCGGGTTCACAATACAGTACATCAGTCCAGTTTCCCCCCCAGAGTCCATCACCTGCATGACCAGGTAGGGGCCTCTCCAATGGGGTGTCAGCTTCGTGCAGCTCTGAGTGGGGTTATTCAGCCACACCAACGCTCCCACCCCATAGGCGCGGTGATGAGCACAGTTTCTAGCTGCACTAAAGGCTAAAGACCCAAAACCTTGCATCTCCATTACACGGGCAGGTACAAGCACGTCTGCAGGAATGCAGAGTATAGGTAGAATGGGGAGAAGCGTGTGCTGGCATGTCTTGAAGCATTGTAAGCGAAGGCAACCTGCTTCAGATAACTGTCCCATTCACCCCCATAAGAGAGCAACATTTTGGCCAGCTTATCAATCAAAGTCCTGTTCTGACGCTCCACCATGCCATCTGACTTTGGGTTATAGGCTGTGGTGCGTGTTTTCCTGATCCCCAATAGACAGCAGAGGTGTTGAATGACCTCTGCTTCAAACTGGCGGCCCTGGTCGCTGTGTAAGGTCTCTGGGACGCCATGTATCAGCACATAGTCCTCAAACAAACACTGGATGTACTTGTTCCCCTTTGTCGTTACTGGCAGCTCCAAAATGTCTTTTGCCACTCTCTGCAGCGGGCGACTGGCAAGGGTCCCACCCATAGGGGCCCTCGGTCTCGGCACTGGGGACCTGCGTGTCTGACAGGCCCTGCACTGCACCACACACCAGCACTTAATGTCTTTCAGCATTGAGGGCCAGTAATATGACTGTCTGGCCTTCTCCCAGACATGTTCAGCTGCGAAGTGGGCGGAGGCAGGCCCACCATGGAGCTGCTCAAGGAGGTGAGGCACTAGCGACAGGGGAACCACCACTTGAACCTGTCTCTCCCCTGCAGGAGAGGAGAGCACAGTCTGACATAACAGTCCATCCACAACTGACAGGTGGTTGACTTCTGCCCACAGCTTCCTGAGACAGACAGAAGAGCTGCATCACACTCAACAGTCCACTCAAATGGCACTTTTTTCCATGACAGGCGATTCATGGGCACCGCATGCTGTGAGAACTTTTCCACAAAGCGGCAGTAGTATGAGCACAGGCCCACAAAGGCCCTTACCTCTGATGGGGTACAAGGAGTTGACCAGGACTTAACCTTCTCTGTGTTCTTTAGGTCAGGCTGGAGTCCTCCAGGTGTGCCCAGTGTGAACCACACCAGGGCATCAAGGCTGTCATCCACCCGGGGAAGGGGGTGGGAGTCCTTGATTGTAACAGCATTTAGCCGGCGGTAGTCGACACAAAACCTCCATTGTCCCCCTTTCTTTCTGACAAGGACCACTGGTGCGGCCCATGGGCTGCAGCTCTCCTCGATGACTTCGTCAGTCAGCCAGCCCAGCCAATTGATGCTCAATCTCAACCCACTTCTCTGGCGATGTGCGATATGCGTGCTGCCTGACGGGAGTGATCACCTGTTCTGATGCGGTGCTTAATCAGTGTGCATTCCTCACCTGGGTTAGTGTATGTGCAATCACCAATCCCGCAGTGTCTGCAGCACTCGGCTCCAGATAGACAACAAAGTTTGACCAGAACAAGGACCTCGCTGAGGGGCGGAATGGTCATAGTCTGGGCCAGGGACACATTGCATTCAGGGGCTAACTCCCTGCTCTTCAACAGGGGCACACTGATGTCCCACAACTGTCTCCCCCAGTCCAACAGTGCGTGGTTCTTTGAAAGACAATCCAAGCCGAGTAGCACAGCCTGAGTGGATTCTCTCAGAACATGGAACTGATGTTGCCATGACACAGGACCCAGAAGGAAGGTCACAGATATGGTGCCCAACGCATCCAGCCTTTGTCCATTCACAGCCCGAGAGTCAACATAGTTCTTTGTCAGAGGTCTATTGCGCAGGGCAGGGACTGACATACGAAAGTCAGCACTGATGACACACCAGCCCCTGAGTCCACTAGTAAAGTGACCTCTGTGCCTTCCACTACTCCTCTCACGTATGATGTAGTCACACTGCTGCCCTGATCACTACTGTCCATATCCCCAGTGTTTGTAGAAACATCCTGGGCCAACGGGCCCATCATTAATGGAGCTGATGTCTGGGACTCCACATCAGTTACATCCCGTTTCCCAGATGGCCATTGCACTGATCTGGGCGTGGTGACAGGAAGCGAATGCCACGACTCCTCTGCTCATCCTCCCGCCGAGCACACCATGCTGGGCTAGGGCTCCACCCCCTGCTTGTGACACTTTGCTCTCAGCGCCGGATCCAGGCCAGCGAGGAAGCGACGAAACTTCTCCTCCCTCTGCGCGACAGCTCCACAATCTGGGAAAGCTTCCTGGACCAGCCTGGTAATTTCAGCACCATACACCTCAAGGCTTTCATTGGGAGCATGCTGGCGAGCAGACAGACTGGCCTTGAAACGGTCCATGAACTGCTTCTGCCCAAAAGCCTCTTTAAGTCTCTCTTTAACCGCTGCATAATCAGACTTCACTGAGGTGGGAAGACTGTCCCATAGAAAAAATGTCGCTTTGCTCAGGCGAGTGGGGAGAATTCTCACCAGCTCACTGTAATAGTCACCCTCATGTCCCGTGAGCGCTCTGACTGCAACCTCCAATTGTCTCGCCCAGCTGAGGAAGCCAAAACCAAACCACATGACTGACCACGTTAGCACGCGAAACTGACCTCTTAGCTAAACTGATAGAAGCTAACTAAAACGACAAACACGCAAATACTCAACTGTAATGACACTCAAGCGTATTATCTTTCAAGTAGGGAACACCACTGCCACCAATGTAACTGAGTATCTTGCGTTCGCCTTTGTATTATATTAAAATAAGGAACGCACACAGAGCATCAAGTTGAACGTCAGCCACTCTACTCTCTTTATTTACTTCCTCTCTCTCCTTGACAACCGGAACTCACTCCCCTCTTTGCCCTACGGCAACTCCCAAGGAACATACATACTAGGGGCTAACATAAAATCTACACTAATTTTCTTTCCCACAGTGGCTATGAGAGAAGTAAAAACATGAAGCAAAGCTACTCAAGTGATGCAGACAAACAAAAAAGGAAAATAAAAGCTTTGTTGACAACTTTTTTCATCAAAGAATCAACTGCTACAAGTGTTTGATGCTAGCAATATTACCACTCTCATTGTTCTACTCTAGCTTTACATGTATACTTTGTTAATTTATAGAAAGGATGGATTGAAAAGAGTGAAGGTTGGGATTCAGGGGGCCCCATGCTGGCCCCAAAATCACCCCTGTTGGTAGCATCCAGCATCCAATCACCGACGGGAGGGTATAAAAGGCTTCCAATTTCAGTCATGCAGCACTGTAGGTAGCATGCTGCTGTGTGTAGTGTTCTATATGCTATATGGTGGTGAATACAATACACATGGGCTTCATAGATCATTGCCTCCTCAATGGAGCTCCAACCACCTAGTCGGTCGCTCTCACACCCTGTATTGAAGAAACGCCAATGTTAACGGTCGACAGTATAGCAGGTTTAGTGCCCTCTTCTAAATCTGTTCCTAAATTGTAAATTTCAGATGCAAGAACCTTTTGACTACATCGGTTCTCAAGCACCAGGAACCATTAACTGTAGTTGGCTGTACTAAAATAGTGATTAAAGTCTTTATTGCTGTGACATGACAAGGAACAGGTACGGCGAGTAACTATGGATGACACAGTACTAAATGCCCTACACAGTAGAAGGACATGCAGGACCTCATGTATACTGCAAGGAGACCTACATTTAGACAGTTGATCATAAATACTGTACACACTGCACAAAACATACAGTCAATATCCATGAACTTGAGACAGCAGCACGGCACCTTATGCAGGATTGCATCTACGTAGAGGTAGTTCATTAAGTGTGTTATTGAAGAGATCAAGGGTTACTACAGTATTAAAGACTGAATGTTATTACCAACACATGGTTTGAGGCACTTATTTAGAAGGCAGACAGCCTTTCAGAATAAGGTTCTGATAATCATCGTGTCCTTCATTTGTAGGGATCTCTTTCGTATGTTGCAGTCATTCTAGAGGACATCTGAGAGATTCCCCGTCATCTTATCATTTATTGCATTCCCACATTTGAATAATTCCATTTCCAGGTAATCTTTCACCAGCAGATATTTCAGGGTTTTATATGTATGCATTTCTTGTTCTTGAAGCCCTAATCCCGTCCAAGGAGAAAATAACGGACAGCCGCCTCACAACCTTGACCAGTTGTGCATCCATGCGACGATAGCCTTAGTCAAGGATTCGTCGTGCAGAAGGCGACAAAAATGTTTAGAATGGATTATTGCAACCGACACACACACACAAACTCACACATTGGCTTATCCGTCAGTGGTGCTGGATGAAGCATGGGTCCCAGAAGCGCTCTCTAACATGTCAACGGCGGTAATGCTGGCTACAGTGATAGGATTGACATACCAGCGGCTGGAAATTAATTGGGTAGCTGTCCTGAAATTTCACAGCACAGTGGAGTGAAAACAGATTTGGAGTGGGAGTGGAGCTCAATAACTCGTTTTCTGTTGTTGTGGACATGTTGGAGTGGTGACTGATCTGACCGGTAAAGCCTCTGCTTTACCAGCGGAGAGGTGGCTCAATTACCCAGGCATCCGTGATCCTAAGGTAATGTTAAAAGGGGGCAGAGGCAAAATAGTATTCCCAGGAGTGTTGCTGACCTTTTGTATTACCGTTAACAGGGAGTTCCAGACTGTCGTCATTTCGATTTCAGTGTATGGTTAGACTGTTGTATTGGAGGCATTTGGAGTGGCCGAATCGTTGTTTTGGTGATGAGATCAATGCCAGGATTGCACTTAATGTATTCAAGTTGCTGCAAACTGTGTTCAGAGCCCCACGCACAAATCTGATTCATTCCCAAAATATCCTCATCGTGAAAACACGATGGCAAAAAACTGCCCAAAGAAACATTGGTTTATTATCAATGCATAGTACGTAGAATAAATTCAGCACATGCAAGACCTGCATTGTAATGACGGGATGATAAAAAATGGTCTCATTTGAAACCATTGAAACTGGAGTTTTCAATGGCCTCCTGCCATGCCCTCTCCTTTTTATTTTGTGCCTCTGAAAATAAATAACCCACCGCCATTACGGGCTTGTCGTCGGAAAGATATGTACAGGTGCCCGGATAGAGCGATGCTCAAAGCTGATTGGCTTTTACCTTACTGCGTCCCTTGGATTCGCATCAATTTGTGCCACCCAGAGCGAAGTTACGTCCCATCTCGCTTCGTGTTGCCTCCTTCCATTGACTTTGCGCCCATGTCTTTACATTCTTTCTGAACAATGGTTCTATATTAATATTCAGGTTGTTGTTACAAGGTTAATATTTGCAGCCAGGTTCCGATGAAGAGTGGTATGAAATAAAATGAATGAGGATGATGGGGATTATTTAGTCCTATGAATGATATGCAAGTGTTAGAGAATACACAGATACAGTGTAGATACAATATAGATCTATTTACATTATATCCATTTGAGACACAGCTTACTATAGCAATAATACCCAAGAGTAATAATAGTATGACATGATGCAATAGGTCTGAGGTACAGTTGACTTGAGTCTAAGAACCCATTATCCTAGTAAAGAACATCCTCTGAGGCGTTTCTACAATGGTTACCAACGCGTGTACCCTCTGAAAGGTTTTTGTCAAAGTATTGCACATACAGCAGAATGAAAAAAAAACAGAGAAGGAAGAAAGACCGATAAACTCCAGCTCCAAGCTCCAAAGTTTCGACAACATTTAGAACAGCACCCAATTATGCGCAGTTAGCCTTGCTTTATGGGAATTATCAGCATGGTGGGAAGGCATCTTTGAAACTACCCATTGTATAATACAAAGTGTCTATTGTTTTCCCATGGTACAGTACGAGGGTTCACACACACACACACACAATAATTAATTTCAACCGCGGCGTCATTTTAATACGTGCGCACTGTTTCCGCCTCATGGTATGCACATATGCAAACGCACACACAGGAGTAGCACACTTCCTGTAAATTAATGTTCCCCAGATCAATTTAGTTCCTGACGCATTCAAGCTAGCAGGCTTATGTAATGGACTGCCAGTCGCCCGTGCGTGGGTGCACGTGCGCGTACGCTGACGCTGTGTTTAAGCAGCTCATCTGTCCTCGGCATACCGCTGGCCAGTCCGCTCCCCTCTGAGTAACAGGGATCCGTCAGTGTGACATTGTTCTGAACTCTACCTAAGACTAATAAGAAAATGAAGCAGCAACTGCACGGCTACTGCAGCACAGCAAACATTGACATCCTTGTCTCTCTCTTACAGGGTCTACTATAGTTTTCTGTCTCTCATCATTTATGGCACTCAACCCTCTTTATCTCTCATTCATTTAGCTTAAGTCATTTAGCTTAACAAGTCATAACTTGTCTCCTATTCAGTCTTAATGATGGGGTGAGGTAATTCCACTTTTTCCAGGAAGAAAAAGGCAGATCACTTCACTAGTAGTCAAGAGACAAGAGAATTTTTAACAATTCATTGATTTGCATTGGAAACTTTCACTTGTTTTAAGAAAAATAAGATTTCAAGACTCAATACTAGATTAAATGACTTGTTAAGATGGATATTTTTGGGGATGAAATAAGGAAGGGCAGTTATGTATCATTAATAGTGGCTAGTAGCTGCATGCTAGTGTTTGCTTTAGCAGTTTGTTCAGGTTAACTGAGCTGACTCTTCTCAAGCTAAAGTGTTTTGGAGTAGAGACTAGTGATGGGAAGACCGACTCTTTTAACTAACTCGATTCTTTCGAGCCGTCCGATAGAAGTGAATCGATTCTGAATCGATTCATTATGATTCACCAACAAAAACATACTAATTTATTAAACAACATCTTAAACAACAAAAACTGTTGTCAATGTGTGTAGAATAGATCGCTACATTATTACATTGGCCTTTTTCACGATCCAATATGGCTCCTTGATCCGGCGGGTATGCGGAAGTAGTCTCTCTCGTTCATCGGACGTGAACCGCTCGGACATCTCGGATGTCGGATGTCCGAGAGAGTCCGAGAAGTCCGATAGAGACTGAGCGGTACTATGATACTACTAATCATAGTATTACTGATTAGCTACTTGACTTGCCCTCTGACGGTGGTGATGGTGTTGCAGATGGACTCATCATGTTCACCATGTTAGGATGCCTATTTTTCTCTCACGCACGCACACACACTCCCTACACACACACACACTCCCCACACACACTTTCTCACAGTGGCACTACAACAATACAGCACCTCCGCCCCTTTGTTTGTCTTGGAGACTGTGGTGTCAGTCTTTTTAAACCTCAGCATCTCTTGTCTGCTTACTCATTCACTCCCTCTCTCATTTTCTCTCTCTCTCTCTCTCTCTCTCTCTCTCTCTCTCTCACTCACTCACTCACTCACTCACTCACTCACTCACTCACTCACTCACTCACACACACACACACACACACACACACACACACACACACACACACACACACAACGTGTTGAATTGCACAAAGGATATTATTATTATTATAAGAATGCATGTATTGGTTGTTTTGAACTTGTTTTGGCCAGCTGAGAACAATGCCATTAAAACCTGAAATTGCAGAACTGCTGTGCGGTTTGTTAGGAGTGTAATCTGAACCAACCACAGGAAACAACCCCAAAACGCAAGGTTTTGTGGGTATTAGGTATTAGGATCGCCAGCAGTTACTCATGCTTGGAAAGCCTAGCCTAACAAAAGGAAGCGAGGGTAAAACCGCAATCTGGACCGATGCTCATATTCAGCTGTTTCCTCATGTGTTCTTAACTGAACACCAGAGAAGGTAAATTAAGGCTAAAACAAATCAATCATGCTTTGCTGAAGTCACAGGGACTGGAACTGAATCTATACCTTTCGAGGCAATATAATTGATATTGATAACAAAAATCAGTATGATACCGACCCTACTACCCCTCTACTTTTTCCTCTCTCATTATTTCCCTCTCTCTTTGTGTTAAATAGCAATAGCAATGAGTCAATGATGCAAATGCATGTTTTTTTGTGTGTGAATAATATCTCATTGACACTTGAATAGAATATATTATAGGCTGTTTTTCCAGACATGCAGCACAATGAACACCTATAAACATACCATATATCCAGATAAACAATCCTTATATACATGCAAATTCATACAGGTGCATCTGTGCCCATATACACACCCTTTAACTCATGCATACAAACAGATACTCAACACTCTACTCTAATTTGTTTATCATATTTTGTTTGTTGCATGATATTGCATCATCATTTGTGGTGATGTGGGTTTGCGGCTAGCAGGCTGTTGATCTTTATGGGTTTCAGACATCTGGGAGTCATTACGCAATAGGAATGCATTCCAAAAATGTCTGTTCCACTCGCAATATTAACTGTCCAAATCCTTTTGGCACTCTGGGCATCATTAACCAAAACGGTTGTCGTTCTTGAATTGTTGGAAAACTCAAATTGAAGCTGACAGTTGCACGTGGTCGTAGTTGGTGTCATTTTTGCATCCAAATACCTATGGAGTTCGCTAGTGCACATTTAAACCTGAATGCATTCATGTGATATTCATGCACTTATTCTTTCCTGCCACCATTTTTGTGGATTTTTGAATGCAACTTTCATGCCTTTTCCATGCACGTTTGCTCAGAAAGAGAGATCTCCGCCTGCAGCTCAAGGTAGGCAGGTCTGTCATGCCGGGCCCTTTCATCACTCTGCCTCCACCTGCATTATGTACAGTGCAGTACAGAAAAGAGAGAGCCGAAACGTGAAAGGAGACAAAGGAAGAGAAAAGGACAGGGGGAAAGGAAAGAGAGCTTGATAGAGAGAAAGAAGAAAAGAGGTCTGGTGTTTCTTCCTTGCTGTGCAGAGGTTCCCACTTCCTCCTCTCGTCTGATGACTTCCCTCCCTCTGTCTATCCAACCTCTCTGCAGTGCTGGCACAGTCCTCCGTAGGACCCACCTGTTCTGCACTGTCAGTGGGGAGGACCTCTCCTTACACACACACACACACACACACACACATACACACACACACTTTCACTTGATTATTCGCCAGAACAGTCTGGTCCTCTGCAGGTAACCCATCACTTTCTCCTAGCCACATACACTTCAAGTCCACAGTGGCACCATAATAGCACTTTCCTGCCAGCACGCCTACTGACAGCCCATGCACACACACTACTTGTATGTGTGTGTGTGTGTGTGTGTGTGTGTGTGCGTGCGTGTGCGAGCTTGTGAGGTGGGTTGGCATGTGTGTTAATATACATCCTAAGAGAATTGTAGCAATAATGGGCCTCATTTATCATTCAGCGTACCAATAAATCTGTATTGAAAGCATTTGGAAAACGCTTCAGCAGCAAATTAGACAGCAGCTACCTGTTTTAAAAACGTATATTTTGTTTATACTTTTTGCTTCGTTTTTTTTTTTTTTTTTTTTTTTTTTTTTTTACCTCGGCGACGTTTAAATGTTTTATGCATCACGCACAACAAAAGCGGGAAGCTAGACCCTTTTTCCAACCCGCTTCATGTAAATGCTTATTCATGCCCTTACCTCCACACGGGCATCATTGGCAACCCTCCAGCCCCTCCCTTACCCATTCCCTTCCCGCAGCTACTAGCAACACACACACACACACACACAAAAACATAAGAGTATGTCAGCAGCTTTTTCAATTAATTTCCTTCTGTCCGCTTGTTAAGAGGCATGGTGTTCCAAGTCAATTGATTGTTTAAGTATCTGCACAAAATCGATGGCTAAGACGGTGGTCTTTGATTGTGTGTGAGTGAGCTATGCCTGCATAACTCCCCGCTAAATCACAGCAGTGGCACGCATTAGCGTTCGACCGATTTTGAAGGCCAATGCTGATGCAGATATTTTTTGGATTGAAGCTGCATTTTCATAAATATCTAAAAATTATAAATATTCACTTTTTTTTAGACTATGAGGCAGTAACGCTTTCTACTGAAACCCAGGATAATGATAACAATAACAATATTCATGCAATTACATATTACAAATATGAAAATACGTAAGTAAAAGCTGCATCATAGCCATCATATTAAAGGTGGACGATGCTGACTGGCCAGTGTCTGATTTTTAATACGAGGCCAATATCGGCAACTATGAACTATGACCACAGCATGTGCACCCAAACACACACACACACACAGCCCAGCATGGACCCAAGTTGTTCTGAGCCACACATCCATAATGTCGCAGCTATCAGAACAAGGAGGACAGTCTCCCAGCTCGCTTATTCCAATGAAAAATGACGGCTGGCGGTTTCCATTAGCTTGTTTGAACGGCAGTTTTTTGTGGTTAAACTGATGAAAACTTGGTAAAATAAAAGCCGTCAGGCCCTTTTTTTCCCCCAGCAGAAAAAGTAATTGTTTTTTCTATCTTATCTATCTGCAATATTAAACTGAAGCTGAACTTAGAAGATGATAGTGAGAGTAAAAAGTATTCAGGCTAAGGCCCCTTTCACATGATCAGCGTCAAAAACACTCGGCACTGGCGCTGCCATTTATTTCCTATTTGGCAAGCGCCGCCGGCGGACCTAGCGTCGCCGCCGCCCCCGACGTTCTGCGCCCTGGGCTTAGTACAGGTTTGTATATGCAGCCAGTCTATATTCACTTCTATGGCTGTGCTAGTATGATCATTGGCGATGTGGTTAGCTACGGCTGATGCGGGCTGTAGTCCCAAATTGAACTCCACTCTATTCTTTCCTGAATGCTGTCATTTTAAAAACTTGACAGTGTGAAAGTAATGAATGTAATGTAATTCTCCTGGTGCTGACGCTGACCATGTGAAGGGGTCGCGCCCAACCTGGTGTTGACACCGACGCTTTGCGCGGATCATGTGAAAGCCCCTTAAACATTACTCATAAGACTCAAGTAACTGCACACAGCAGCACACAGTCATAATGAATACAATATATGAATAAAATACATCCACAAAATGGCTACAAATTAATGTATAGCATATTGCACATAATGTAACCATAGAAACAAATATTATATAAATAAATGAAGAATTGTGAATTTACAGGTCAAATTGCAGAATGATGGATGGAGAGTTCAAATTTTTGCCACACCACATCTATTTTGCATGCAAGTATTCCAGTTAGATGCTACGTGCAAAATGTAGCTGTTTCATTATTAGGTGAGCCAGTATGTGAGTAGTTAAATTTAACCAGCAAACCCACGACCAGCTGAGAGCAATGCAGCGCAGGTCCCAGTGCAGTGTATTCTGCATTCATTGGACACACTAAATGTTTGGCTTGCTTTTCTTTTTTTTTTTAAGCTATTTTTAACCGCCGCTTGTTCATTTCCTCCTCATCCTTATTCATACACGTTGCCCACCTGTGTAGCTTCCTCGGCTGAGGCAGACGGCGGGGGGGGAAACGAAGGGCGCTCCTCCTCAACTGTTTGTAATTCAGCTGATCTGCAGGTGAACTGCAGACAAGCGCAAACCGCATTTAAACCAATAAATAAACTGAAGTATTTGAAGTATACAGACAGGGAACAGCGGAAATGCAACACGGGGCTCAAAACCTAATTGTGACTGTATGGGGCGAAAAAATCCCATCGGGAAAACCTGTAAAACATGCATACCTATATCATGAGTTGAAAATGCAGCTTTTGCTCATTGCATTTTAATTTGTAGACATCATTTCTGGAACAGTGCACGGTGAAAATGGGAATATCTTTTGATAAATAGCTTTAAGGCACACGGCAAACAAAAAGCACCAGTGGTTTTCACCCATGCGTATGACACTGAACTTGAACACTGGTGCATAACAGCATAGTGGCAAGGGGAATAAACAGTGCATTTTCTTACACAATGTCACTGCTGACATGCTCGCTCACTTCCCGATCAGCCGATTAGTTAATTTGTTGAATTTGAACTGTTTGTCCAAGCCGCTCTTTGCGGCGAAGGACGCGGCTCCCTCATTACTGACAGATACGCCAACAGTGATCAAAGGGGAGCTCGCCGGGGCCTCATGCGTCACACTGGGTCAGTGCATCTTTCTTGAACGTCTTCCAAGGAATTTACTTTATTTTTAGCGTGATCATTTAAATAATTTACATGCGTCGAGGTTTCCGCTAGCTTTAATGAAGAAGCGCCGCCGTCTCCTGGTCTCAACAAACACAAGGAGTCGTTTCTGAGTGCTGTTTTCTCGGCGTCTCCCCAGCAGCTCGGTTAGCAGCCCTTTGAAGATTCCCTTGTTTGCAGTATTCCCTTCACACACTGTCGTTTGCCCAGAAACAGGGTGTTACTTTACCACTCTGAAGCCACTGATTATATGATTTTTTTATTGAGATGTAGTTTTACGTAATATCTAGTATAGTTGTTGTGTTTAATACCAGTGTTTTCAATGTATTACAGGATTTAATTAATCATAATTAACACCATAATTCAGCTTCTGATAAAGAACCTCACCTAGCTTCCTTATGTTAAGGCGTGTTTGGCGCAGAGAAGAGCAACATTTGACAGGTTAGCATTAATTTTGACATGACATTTTTTGGTGGTGTGGTGTTTAGCTTCATTTGGCAACTAAACATCAATTATGTGTTTTTTTAATTTATTTGTAATGTTGTATTTGGTTTATGGATTGAAAAAGTACCAAAGAAAGTCCCAAAGTTCCTAAAAGCGTATTGTTTATCTGCAAAACTCTTCAAGAACATCGTATATGTGAGTGCAGCATCAAATCAATTGCAGACTGAAGAACAGCTCAGCATCCACACATCAACAACACTGGTTTTATCCAAATACCTGACAATGAATTACAACTTGGGACTATTCATATCTACATTTATAAATATTTCTATATGATAATTTCATAAACCATATGGAAATAACCACATTATACTGATGGAGAGGTGAGCTTTCCTAACATCATAAAATATGCATTGCCATAGCTTAATAGTAATTGTTGAGCTGTGCATCTCCCAGATAATGCATGGTAGGCTTGATGATGCTATAAATGTTTTATAACATCCCATTCAATTCATATTCTGTGTGATCTTAATGAAAAGCTACAGTTGCATTAACGTTGTCCTTGCCAAGCATCGGCCAGTGAAAGGACCTAATTTTTGCGGCAGGAGCTGCACTGTGAATGGATTTGATAATTCACACACACCTCACAAATTTTATTTGCAAAATGGCTTAATTACTATTTGTGAAATACCTTAAATATAAAATAAAATACAGTAAATATGATAATGAAATTCACGTAGTTCATCATTGTAATTGATGTGGAGATGCATCAATAAATGACAGTATTACACAGCACTTTTGTTTTGTGTAATTTAGTATTTTTGGTGTACCCAATCCTTGTCTACTTCTACTTCAATTATTAATTTCCTACATTTCCCAGAAAGCCTTTTGACAACCCCCAGAGAAGAGGTGTGAACTTGGTTTCAATCAAAGGTGGCCGTGTGGACATATAAATGTAGCCAGCTAACCAACTAGTTCATAAACATTGGGGTGCGTCTATGATCACGGCCACACCCCTTCCTCTAAACGCAACATGTTTTGCGGCTGCATTGCATTCTGGTCTATTGAGGCTACTGTTGGTGGAGAAATTGGCATCTCCTCCATGTTCTATGATAGATTTCTTCCTGTTTATTGTTGAACATTGGTGCAAAATGGTGAGTCTAGAAAGAAGCCCTTGGTTTTTTGAGTCTCACTGACAACAAAATCTTCAAGAACATCATATATGTTGTAGCTGCAATGGAAATATATCAATGTGACATCACATTTGGCCAGTTATCCACTGGAATAAGAAAAATACCACCACCAAATAAAAAAATTGACCCAGAAATAAAAGGTATATTAGAGTAGTGTTTGAGGGTGTATTTTTCTTTTGATGACAAATAATACAAGGACTAAATAGGGCACCACATGCTGCACCATTTCCAGGACATGGGGAGGCCAAGATGAGACAAGGTTGAACACTTATTTAGAGGTGGCCACAGCATGTTTCAGATATGACTGCAGAGTCTCAGACTCAATACAATAGTGCAAGAGGTGCTGTATGTTGTTCTGTCGGTTTGAAAACACAACCTCCGGGTTGCTGTAAATTAATTTGTAAGAATTTGCCCAAGGCTTATGTCTGACGCCTCCAGAAGAATGTAAATTTTTCTGATCTTCTCACCAAATGTTTCTTACAGTTATTATACAAACATGATCCTGTTCAGAAATGTTGGGATTTTGACAGCCTTGACCATCTTCCATACAGTGACCTGAATCACAGGGGTGGCCGTGGACACCCCATACCACCCCCTTTCACTGCCAACGACAATACAACAAGACAGCATAACAAGACTACACATAAACACTCCCCACATATACACATAAGCTCTACGCTGCACCATTGGCATACAGTTGCAACTGTCCAGAGGAACTTTTAGTGAGTTTCCCATTGTGCAGTGTCCAATTGAGGCAAGAAAATACAGATGATATTGTTGAGGCAATAGCAAGACACAGAACTGTGAACAGACAACTGTAACAATCGGTGCCATCTGGATGTGCAAGGGCTTTTGCTTTTAAATGAAACAGGCTGTGAAAAGCCAGCACGAGTAACAAGTATGAATATCAAAATCAATATCCAGATTCATAGAGTCAGTCGATTAAGTGCCCAGCCATAGGGAAGATGTTAATGAAGCAGCAGGCGGTGGTGGTTTCAACAACCTGATACGGTTTTACTGTGGAAAGCTTCTCGAACAGGTGGTTTCCTGCTTAGAAAGGATTAGTGGCAAACTTCCTTGGCCTTTTCATCACTCAGGTTTCATGAAAATCCTTGGAGGAAGGCAGCCAACTAATGACGCATTCGGCAGTATAGACAAAAACGCTGCAGTGTTTCTCTGGAGCGGGAAGAATCAGAGCTAAATCAAACTATAATGGCGGATGTGAGGACGCCTTTGATTATAGCTCTGTAAAGTTGTGAAATGTTTGAAATGTGAAATGAGACGCCACATGATACCACATCTTGTTCAGCGTCTTACTTAAACAGGAGAGGCTGTTGGCGTTGGTACTTCCAGGAACTTGAACGCCTCAGACATGTTCACAGCTGAAATGATGATTTTCAGGGGTGAGAGGAAAAGCGAGGTGAGGAAGTCAGTCCTCATCTTGGCCATTTTGACTGTGTTTAGCCCCAGGCAAGTCAGGCCTCCTCTCTTTTGTAGATGGACTCCTTGTTGTTGGTAATTGGGTCCAGCAGGGTGGTGTTGTCTACGCCTGTCAGCAGTTCGATGGGCAGATTGCGAAAGGTGCAGATGCTGTACTGTATGGAAAATGAATAGAAATATTTGGGTATTGCACAAAACTATGTAAAACGTAATGATGGAAATGTAAAAAAAAAAAGAAAAACTGTTCAGTCCCATTTCACATATGACTATACTTTCTATGTTGTTGAAGACCCAGTGTCTTCTGACATACGTTGTGGAGAATAACTGTCATATACCAAACAAAATCTTGAAATTCCCTAAGAAAAAATGAAAGTTTGTAAAACATGTGAGATAGGATAGCTGTCCCAGTGTAGCCAGGGACAAGGCTGAGAATGGTTAGGTGGATGGGTGGATGGGCAGATTGTGAAGTTGGAGGAGTATTCAAGGGGAGTTCATCAGCGTAGAAACGCATATGGGCTCGCTCTCGCTGTAGTTTGTGATTTATTCATTGGGTGCTACTGTTGGTAAAGTCTCTGTTGGTTGCTTTTGACTGTGCTCTCGCCATCCTAGTGGCCTTCTTGGAATTCTTCCCTCTTTTCCCTCTTTTGAGCCCATTCCTAAATGTTCCTTAATTTATGTTTCCTTTTAATTCTTTCTGTCTGCATACAGTAGCTAGTTTGACTGTCAAACCTTAGAAAGAAAATAACATTTCAGTGGCATGAGGATATAACTGAGTACAATGGTATAACATGTTGAGCTATTGTGCCATCAGTGAATACATCTGAGATTTGGCTGAATATTTTATGGGGCATGGTTAAGAGGAAGTCTGTTGTCATGATTTTACTTAGGTTGTGGGTTTAGTGTATTTTGACAAGAGCCACTATGAAAGTGTGACTTTATTGAGCTGGTTGCGTGATGTCCACCACTACAATCTGTCTGCTGCACTGATCATCATGGCGGTGGACACTGGCTAGTGTTTGCCCCCGAAACCTGCACTCTAGATGGCATCCAGCATTTTTTTCTTGTCTTTGCTCTACCTACTGTTGTCAGGGGATTTTCTCTTTGATTGCACAGTGAAGCTCTTCTGCTTTAGGGGAGAAAATACAGAAGGCAGGGTGGGTGGGGGGCGAGCGGGCATTGATTACATTAGCGGACTCCCTCGCTCTCTATGCCTCTCCCATCCTCCTTGCTCACTTAATCAACTCTTTTGCTTTGTCTGCCTTTCACTCTCAATTTACCTCGCCTTTCATGCAACCTGTCTTGTCTGTTAGTGAAGCTCTTATCTTGTTCAGCTCGTGGGCTTGACGAGACGGGCAATCTTCAAATACCATATGTTCAGTCTTGTGACATTCATTGTCATATTTGTTAGCATGGCTAAAAGGGAAATAATGAGAATTTAATGAGGATTTGCTTCCTTTGTTTATGATGCCGTGAATAACCATACTGGAACATTGTATTCTATTTTATTCTATTGAGTGGCAATGTGCACACCCGAATATCTTTACCCTTAATGCATTGATGGTCATTCAAGTGTTGTGTGGTTGTAGGAGAGTGCCTAGTGGTTGGAGACCAATCCATAACTGGAAGGTCTGTGGTTCAGCCATGTGTCCTGTCGAAGTGCCCTTGAGCAAGGCACTGAACCCCTACCTGCTCACACATTTCAAGGCACTCTGGGTAAGAATGTTTAATGTAACAGCCAGGTCTTAGGAAATTCCTTGAACAAAAAGTGAGAGAAATACATTTCCCCACCAGGAAAGGATTATGTGGAAGAGACACGGCTAGAAACAGGCAGCAATTTTACATTGAAATAGCGCGGTGGAAAGTAAAGGTGTGGAGGTTGGGGTGGTGGCTGGGCGGATACACTTCCAATTCCCATTCTCATGCCAAGAAGTTTTAATTATTTAGGTTTTTCTTATTTAACCATGACCAAAACCTTACCCTAATCTTAACCAAAGTTTTACTTACCTAACCAAAGTTGTTTTACTAGCCATTAGCTAACATTTTCACATGACCAACAACTTACTGAGTCACGCAAACTCCTACGGAACAGGCCTTGTATGTAAGGTTTGTGTATTTGTGAGTGCATCGCATCGTATTTTTTGTTTGCTCGGTTATAAAGGGGCTTTGTCATTTACATGTAGCTATGGCTGTATGAGGCTGTATCTTTATGTGGCTTTTAAAGGATTAGTCACAACTGGACCTGTGCAAGCTGGGCTTCTCTGCAAGGATTGCATATACCTCATGCTGCTTTACACTTGGCATTAAGTTGTTCTCTGTGAGGCATGTGGTAAATATCCATTTTGTCGCTTAAGCATACAGTGATGGCTAGGGGCAGAACTGTTTTGGGGGGGTTTCAGTCCCTGGACTTATGAGGGATACAAGTGAGAGATGGGTCTGGAAGCATGTTCATTTAAAGGGAAAAAATAGACAAAATTAGCTCTACACATACTATGGAAAGAACTCAAAAACTGTTTTGAATTGAATGCTAATATATTGTATGCTAAAAAAATATATGCTTATTGAAGTTGTATGCTAACAGCCTGCATGCAAACAATTGTATGCTAATTGAAATTGAAATGTAGACTAATTGCAATTGTATGCTAACTGCTCATATGCTAACAAATGTATGCTAATTGCAGTTGTGTGCTAATTGCAAATGTGTATCTGAAACCATAGGGAACATCATGCTTTCTACATATTTAAATCTTAAATATTGTTTTAGGATGTATTTTTGTATTTTTAAGTAAGCAGAAATACCAATTGATAAAACCCATGTGAATCTGGAATGCAATAAACATACACAATGCATTTTGGTATTTCATGTCCTAAAAGGCCCTACAATTAATTTATTATTACAGCACTCTTGAGATATAGCGTGAAGCTGCAATACTCCTAGATACAAGGGAATGAAAGAACATGTCATCCAGGCAAAAAATAGTCAAGTAAACACTCCCTTTTAACCACTTCCCTTCCTCTCATGTGCATTATTAACATTTATCCCCCTGTGGATTTAGGAGCATTAGTGGCTGACACCACTGATTATTATTTTACGCCCTTGGCATTTCCAGCCAGCATCCATCTGCTCGGTCGGTGGACGGGGTGTTTTAACCACACTTTTTGAGCCTGTGCTTTATGCACTGGATGGAAAGCTAACCAGTGGAAGCCGAAGGGATAGGTAGAAGTAACGTTCTTCTCATACCTCACAGTAATGAACAACCTCTTGGGTATTATTGCTATAATAATGCATCTAATTTTCTGATTTATATCCTCAGCAAAATCCTAACTGCATTGCTTCAGTGATGCATGGCCTCTGTTTGGGGCTAATATTTAAAGCTATACCTGATTTTACGTAGACTTTCAACTGCCCAAATGAGTAAAGGGACACCATAATGAATCATGAAGAAATTTCAATGCCACTCTTAACTGCTTTCCCAGTGGAAATCATTGCTCTAATTTAATCTCCAGTGTGTTAGAGGCTGCACCTGTTTGCTGTTTTGTGTTTATGAAATATTGTCATTATTTATCCGCCTTATATTTGGCATAAAGGAGTGACTTGGTTAAACCCTTGAAATATCATAGATTCTGATTAATTTCCATATCCTGTAAAAGCTCTCTCCTGGGACGGCCTGCCAATGTGGCCTGGGGTGACTCTGATCTACGGGCACGTCTATCAAAGGAATGTGTGTGTGTGTGTGTCTCTCTCTCAAGCTATAATGCTTATGTGGGAGACTCCCAGTGCTGACAGGAGCAAAATGCCGTGGCCTTTTTGATGGATGCCCACCGTTATCAGGACGGGGTGTGAGCATCAATCTTAGCAGCCTGATTAAAATACATGGTGATGGGCAATATTTACGTATCCAAGGGGACAAGAGGCCTTCAGGAAGCACCTTTGCTGCTTGGAAAAACAAGCACTTGCACACGGTGTGCGAATCGCATTACAAAAAAAGATGCGATAGAGGCCTTCTTTTGTGCCGAAAAAAAATTAACTTCCTGCTTCCTGCCTGCTGGGCACTGTATTTTGGGGATATGTGTGCTTAACTGCATTGTGACTTGACGGTCATCTCTGTAAAAAAAAAAAGAAAAAAAAGAGGGGGCTGGGCTTTAATTGCAGCAGAGCATGATATGATGAGTAAGATCTTTGAGCATCATCTTACGAGGATATTTAACAAGAGCAAAATATTGAGGCTGACCGAGCAGGAGGCAAAACCCTCCTATGATAGCGGCTTATAAAAACAAAATTTAACAAGTTTCCACCCGACGAGACGCCCAGAATAGTTCACTGTCTCCATAACTTGTTTCTGAGGTGCATCTGGCAAGTAAGGCAGTACGTCCTGGGCATTAATGGGGAGTACCACTAAAATAAAAAATTTAAAAAATCATGTCAGTTTTATGATCTAGGACTGTCCAATCAATCATTGTTAATATGACACAAAGTCACAAACCAGAGTCTTAATTCTCTGCTTTCTTACAAATATATTCAAGTCAAGTCAAGTTTATTTGTCACATGTAGTGAATACAGCAGGTGTGTTCTATACACACCTATAACATATGCAGAATGCATTTAACAAAAAAATATATATTATAATGCATTTTTCAATTAAAAAGGTATTCCCCTCTAATCATGTGCAGCGTGCAGACGTACGGCTGATCTGGCAAAAGAGTCAGATCTTCTTTTAGAGTCAAATGTCATCATCTGTCACTGGGTTTGCACCCATCTCTGGGGCATACTGTATTTCCACACACACACACGCAAACTCATGAATACCTGTCTACCACCCCACGCTTGCCGCAATTTGAGTTTCACTTCACTCTCATTGGCCCATCATTTTCTCTCCTCTCCGTGTCCCTACCTCCCAGACTGCATTGCAGCATCAAGTGTGACTGCTGGTTACGGCTTGCCAAAAAATGTGAGGAGAGAGTGGGTGAGTGAGTGTGTGTGAGAGAGTGAGAGAGAGAGAAACATCTGCAGTTTGCGAATAGGTTATTGAATTTTTTTTATTCACGCTAATATCTAAGGAATGCACCTATATATTGAATTATTGAACTCCTTCAGATTGATCTTTGCTAGAGGTACGAAATTAATCAAACATCGGCAGGGATGTGGCCGATCAAATTTACTGACGGGGACTAGCGGTAATAAAGAAGGGTCAGCAGGCCGAGCAAGAAATGCTGAGACTTAGAAACAGAGCGATTCATGGGCCTATAACTCACCACGGTGCCAGAGAGAAGGAGGAGGGGGTGGGGCGAGGGATTGGAAAAGGGATGGGGTGAGGAGAAAAGGGGATGAAGGGGTCAAGATGGGAGTCAGGAGGAGGAGGAGAAAAGGGGGGAACCCTCCGACTAGCATTCAAATGATACATGATCAACGGTTGGCTACATTTGCAAAAAAATTGCATTACTCAACAAATCCTTCCCTGAAAAGAGTTTACATGCACCAAAGCATGTAATTAGAATAAAAGGATGTTTTGGACTAATATGGCTATTAGCTGCATCAAATTTGACTCATTGAATGCCTTATTAAAGGTTCATACCACCCATTTCTACCACCAAACAAAATTTTGTTTTTATTCTAACTGTGCTGTTTAATTAAGATTATTAATGGATTATTAGGTGTCTGCTTAAAGACTTACAGCTCAATGAATTGTTGGCAAACACCATTATAGCAACACGTTAAGTGGCTTGTCCACTGTTTTATGCCTGTTCATTATAAGAGAGTCACCATAATCTCGGCACACACATACACTCTTTTCTCTCCCTCTCTGACTTGAAAAAAACTGAATAAAATGTACTCCCAGTGTGGTCACTTTTAAAAGCACCAACACGTTCCCCGTTTCAATCATCAAAGTTGATCTTTTTCCCAAAAGGAAGCCCAAAGCTCATCGGCTCCAGCCGCCCAAACGCTTCAATCAACTGTTGTCCCACCGAACACAATAAAAGAACAAATGAGAGGGAGAGCTGGCTTTAGGAGATCCATCTCTCATTGTCTTTCTCTCTCACACTCACACAGACTTCAATGTCGAGATGGGATTTCTCCCTCTCTCTTGCTATTGTCTCTATCCTTGCACTCAATTACGTCCAAGTGAGAGGGAGCACCGTCTGTCCGACTTGTCGTCTTTGTCTGTACCTCCTTTTGAATCCCCCTTCCCTTTCCAGATGGAAAGGGAACCAAATATTCTGATTGTCAAACATTGGGGCAATTATATGACATCGGAAAGGTATTGTATTGAAAACCTGTTATTTGGTAATTTCTTACATCTTTTCTCAGAGGGCAAAATATACATAATGCCTCATTATGATAAATCTGTCGGAGGGGTCATTTGCCGCTATCCCAGTGGCAGTGAGAGACAAAAGGTGAGGCCTCCCAGCCACATCATTAAGACGCTTCGAGATGAGAGTCTCTTCACGTTTGTTCCCCTTCATGTCAAACTCCTCATGAACACGCCACCCGCTGCGCCAATGTCAAATGACTCCCTAGGCACCAGCGGGTTCAGCCCACATTAACATTATTCATGCTGACAGAGAGTCACGACTCCTGGAAGAGAAAACTCCCTCCTCCTCCTCTCCAGGTAGACTCGCATCGAGTCGAGCGTTTTCGCTTTGCTCCGAGTTCGGTTAGGAATGGGCAGAACTGCTGTACACGACTTTTAGGCTGATTGATTTGGCATCATGGCTTGATTTGCGAGATCAGACTGAGTCAGCGCTAGTTTGAGTGCAGACTTTAAAGATCCCATATTGCAGGAGTTCAAATTTCCTTCTATTAATGTACGTAATTAAGCAAAGATGTTTAATGAAGAAATTGCTAAAATTCGATTTTTTTTTTTTAAATGTTATTGCATTTAATCACACCAGTTTGCAGCATTTGAACTGGAAGCCTCTAAGTAGGTTTAACTCATTTAAACTAGTCTTGTTGGCCAAATTCATTCAATTTAACTAATTTTCTTAAACTTATAATCAAACTACATTTATTTGCAAAACACTACAAACATTTTCTTACCCAGGGCCATGGTATATTTTAGAACAAAATCGTGAAAACTGAATAATACATTTAATCTGTGCCTCCTGATCTGTGCCTCCACGATCATTTCAGTCATGTTTGACTTTTACGGACTAAATCAGACTAGGTGTGCCTTGCAGAAACGATGCAACATATGGACATGTTGACACAATTCTGATTTTATTTCATAGCAAACCTATGTACCGATAGTTTGGGTTTCTGCATGTTCCGTTTGACCACGGGCCGTCACCCATGGCAAACAGAAGACAGCTTGAGCTACCATTGGCGATAGAGGCTGAGAAGCCAATCAGCTGGGAAACCCTGCTTCTTCTTTGTTGTGACTGGCTGGCTCACAAGAACAGAAGTCCGTGTCATGTGTATTCCTCGAAAAAGTTGAACTTTGCTTAACTTTAGAAGGCGCTCTTCTCTGTCTTTTTCAATTGGCCATGCTTTTGTTTGCTGCTTCTCATTGCCTTTGAAGCAAAAAAAGACGAAGAGGTCCTAATTCCTTATGGAGCTCTGAAGCCTGACCCGGACACCTCTAAGCCGATGGTAAAACTTGGTTGAGAATGAGTCAAGATCGTTCTTAATCACCCCTTTCCATTACCATCAAACCTGATAGCGTGCGCATCACGTCAGCCCGACTGTCATTCAAGGCCGCCCTCGCCCTGCCTTTGTTGTGACCCCCAACCAAGGGCGAAATGTTGGTGGGTTGTGTGACAAGACAGTGACAAGGCTGTGACTAACTCTGCTGCACCGATGGGGTGGAGTGGGGGGGGGGGGGGGGGGGGACAACAGTAGTGATGATTGCAGTGATGATGGTGATGTCAGTCTGGCGCTGACATGTCACGGCTGTCCTCATTAGAAGCCTCTGAATTCTAAGGAGACCGTACAGCTGCCAGCATGCCAAATCACATAATTAGGGAAGGGACGGATCAATTGAATACAATTAGAGGTCACAGAAACACAGTTGAAGTCCTTGAGAGGGATTTTTTGGAAGGTTTCAAAAGGGCTTTGGATGGGGGAATATTTTGCATACATGTGCAAATGAATGTCTTTTTTTGTTGGATAGTGTGATCTGTTTCACTGTGGAGTATTTTGCATTTGTGTTACTACTGTGTGTGTGTGTGTGTGTGTGTGTGTGGAGGAGGTCCTGTGTGAGTGGTTCATGCCGTATCATGATCAATCATGATCAAAGGCTATTTCAAGGCTGTCAGCTTTCTGTAATCCCCTCCTCTCTTTTTCGCCTTCCCTCCCTCCCCCATGCGTACCTCTCTTCCCTTGTCATGCTTTAGTAACAGAGTTTTAGAAACTGGCTTTGAGACGAGTGGACTTTTCAACACTGTTATGCAATGAAGGGCACGCAATTTTCCTCCCGACAGCGTGCAAATATGTCAAAAGCGTGTGTGATTAATTACCTCTGGTGTTCAGATCTGAATGGTAAGGTGCGAATTCCCGTGCAAAGAGGAGCAGATGCATGTCTTTTAGAAACCATGACTGAAGAGTTCATGGCAAAGGTCTATGGGAATAACGGCATCAGGGTCAGGAAATAGAAATTCACTGCTGGTGCAAATGATGAAGACGGATTCGGGCTGACTTAAAGAAAAGGAAAATGGACTCACAAAAGATTGAATTGATTGAATATGGTATATCGATTGGGATTGAAGACAGTACAGAACAATGTAATCACAGGGGCTATTTTCTGGGACCGGAATGCAGTCGTGGTGATCAACAAACGTGGAAATATCCGGTCCTGTACGCAGTGGGATATGGTTGTCACAAAACTAACCGGCGAAGCAGCGTTCTGTTTCGTTGCAAAGTGCTGCAGAAAACGGAGTAGCTACTTTAGAGGTTCTGGGACGTTGCTAGTGGGAATTGTTTGTGTTTTCACGATTCTTCACATCTTTAATCGCAAATAAATGCGTTTAACAAGTTCAGTCGGACATCAGAATATTCTTAAAATATATGTCCCTTAATAACATTTCAACCAAAAGATCTACAAACTCCGGTCCTAATGCCAAAGTTTTGGTGAATTTTTGAGTGCTTATACCAATCAAATTCTTTAAGTGAAGATTCATTAAGGGAAGGGAAGGGAAGTAAAAGTCTCCTTGAAATATTGCTCCAACAGCACCTGCCCTGGCTACTAAATTCCTAAACATTTCTAAATAAGAAAACAGCCTAAAGGAGTGGAAACAGAAGTGGGGGAAAGGCTGATTACCGAAGACCTGCAAAAGGGCAGAAAGGGAAGGAAAAAGATTGAGTAAATGGAACAGCGAGCAGGGGGATTAGGGCCGGAGGAATGGGCTGGAGGTAGAGGGGAGGGGAGATAAGGGCAGTATTAAGTGGATCTATAGGTCACCTTGGAGTGTCATGGTAGACCTTAGTGGCAATCAGTGTCAGTGTCTGGTGTCTGTCTAGTTCCCCCAAACACTGCTGAAAATTGCACAATCACATCCCAAAAATGTGGGTTGAAAGTATACTAGATGTGTGTTGAAGAAGCCCCTCATCAATCTTCTATCCTTCATTAGCGCTGCAGTGACTGCTGCAGCCTATTCCTTCTCAAACGCAGTGCAACTTAATAGACACGACGTTGGACTATTCCTTCCAACGGCAACAGACAGCCTTATGGAAAACATGGGCGTATGCAGACGTTTTATACAGAGGTGTATGACTATTCATACATTCCTATTAATTCTTTCTTACCCAAAGCCCTGACCCCTTACCTTTACATGGGCACTGTACAAAGTATGTACAAAGCCCCCTGAAATACCCTGTACTCTCTCATTCTGTATAAAAGCGATTTTGCATAAGCAATTACATCTCGCCACCTTTGTCGCACGTCATCCCTCTCTCAACCAATCTTCCCTATCTCTCCCTGCTAACTATCGAATGTGTACGGACTGTCACTAGTACTTAAACGTAAATGAGCACAAACACACAGTAATGGACATCAGTGAGTAGGGAGCTGCTACCACTCAACTTTTTGCAAAGCTTTCCGATTGCTAATGGACTATTATCTCCCTAGTACACCAGAAAAAAGTAGAAAAATCATTGGGAATTAAAATTTAGATATATATATTTGAAGACTTGCTTAATCTGCACTGCAGTACTGACCTTAATGCCAAACCTTAATGCCAGTACAAAAGTATATATCGAACTGTGAGTTCTTGAAACCATTCCCAGACTTCTAGAAACCATTCCCAGAGTTCTAGAAACCATTCCAACTCTCATGCCCTTCAAAGTCTAAACTGTCTAAGTGGAGGGTGAAAATGAATCATGTGTGCATGCCTCTGCTTTATTTCTATGGATCCTGAATCAGGCTAACGATTGCTGCCCGTCGAAAGCAACATGTAATAAAAATCAGCTACAGTTTTCCAAGTAATCTCTCCAAAGGAGGAGAAACAATGAGACAAAAAAAACATGATCTATCCCTGCTTTAAGCATCTAAACATCTAACACTGTAGCAACTAATCAAGAGGACATTGAATGGACATCCATGTCAGCTCATTAACTAGCTCTGGTGGACATTTGACCCTAACCATGGTGTTTGGCCCCTGGCCTGACCTAAGAGGGTGTTGGATACACACCAGTGACTTGAGCTCATCAGCTCACATTAACTGCGGGTGAGAGCTGGGAGGTCCCTGAGAAGATGGCGATGTGAGTTGTTGGCAGATAGATGGAAGATTTTGAAATGTTATGCTAGGGTGGAAAAGGGAGGGGGATTTATGGTATGCATTTATACATTTATTCTACCTCTTTGTCAGACATTGCTTTTTTATGTTGATTTTATTGTTTCCCTACACCAAAGAAGTTTCACTCTGACGGAATTCCTTACTGAGACTTTTTGTCATCCCATGCTCACATCCTCCTCTGCACTCTGAAATCTCCTAACTCGGAGGATATCTCCCATCCCTGACATGCATGGGTACTGTCACAACCGATGACTCCTTGAACCAGCTGCCTGTATTTCTCGTCAGAGCTCACCTTATCTTGCTGACAAATGGCTAACCCAACCCCCCCCCCCCCCCCCCGGCCAACCTCGTCTTTTGCTTTTCCTGCTCTGGGTTCCGTTGATACTTATTCAGACTGACACTGCAGGGACTTGAATAGAAAGAGTTGGCATCGTCTGCAAGATATCCCACATCCCAGGTGAGCTGTAGGTTGTTGTATATTAAAGGGGAATGATGCTGATTCTGTGCCCACTCCTCCTTTTCCCTCTCTCCTATCTAAATGATGGATCTGTTAGTGGTGCTGGGATCCTGTTTTTCAACCCCCCTCTGGCTTGTTTTCCCCTTTCCTCTCCTTCTGTAATTCCTTCCTCTCTCCCCACCCACCGATATCGCTAGTCACTGTCCTCGCTCGCCCCCACTGGGTAATTTCATTTAACATTCACGCCAGGCTCGCCGTAGCACAACTAATCAGTCAGCCCACATGGTTCGTCAGCAAGGCAGTGTGAACAATCCCGATTGGTTAGTCATTCACTCCCACCGTACGCTACATGTTGCTTAGTCACTTGACACTTCGGTGTTCTTCACCCACTTTCTTGATTTCTGGCTTTCTTTCTCCTCTGTCTTACTAAGGGTGCGATCACACCTAGATTTCATTTTCTTTGTTCCGAACCATCGTTGAAAAGTTTAGTTTGTTTTTGTGTTTGGTTTGTTTAGGTTCACGCAGCCCAATTACAAGTGAACCACGGCTCGTAAACAAAAGTCAAATGGGCTCAGCAGCGGCTTTTTTTATTGGACAGAGTTTTGGTGACCTGTCATCCTGTAACTTTATTTCGGCATGATGGACTTCGTCTGCACTCTTTGCTGTAATTTCCCTTCTCTGGTGTTCAGTTAAGAACACATAGCTGAATATGAGCATCAGTCCAGACTGCATTTTACCCTCGGTTCATTTTGTTATGCTAGGCATTCCAAGCATGAGGAACCGCTGGCTATCAGATGTCGACATCCCTCTCCTTAAACCCTTGTGTTTTGGGTTGTTTTTCTATACTTGCTTTGGATTACCTTTTCACGCAAATTGCTTGGAAGAGACCTGCATTTTCAGGCATTTCGGGGCACCTGAGTTTGAATGGCGTTGTTCTCACCTGGCCAAATAAACCAAACTAAAGGAGTGAACGCTCCAGAGATCGAATAAACCTTGCTTGCTGTGAACGTGCCCTCAAACTCTCTTTACTGTTGTGCTTCAAGCCTTAATAGATAGATGAACGCTCACATCCTCTTCTGCAATCTCTGCAACAGCTAAAGTGTTAGCATGGAGTTAATGAACTGGTTATATTATAGGTTATGTTATAGTGTTGAGAGGAAACTCCACTGCAGGCCACATGGCTATACTCTCTGTCCCCTTATGCACTGACCCCCATCTGACCTCACAGGCTTTCTTCAATTTCATCCATCTTTTTTGGCACTGTACACATTCCCTTCGCCTTAAGTGGCTACTGACAGATAGTAGCCGAGAAGCCAAGAGATGAGATTTTACTTCCTGGTGCTGAAGGAAAATCCATTTATTTTGGGCTCCCAAGTGTTGTCTCCAGCTAAAAGGGCTGACACATTGATTACATTCCAAGTGCTATAATACCCTAAGTGCCCCCCCCCCACCCCCCCCACCCTCTTTCAAATGTTTAATGAAAATAGATCAGGTATGCATTTTAATCACCAGAGGAAGGGAGGGAGGAGATTAAGTTGAAAGGAAATACGTGGAACTAATTTCAATATCAACTATTACCATAAGTATGAACATAAACTGGAGAATTTCTTTTCTCTTTCTCCAGAATTTCTCATCTGTTTCTGGTTCTTTTTGTTATAATATGCCTGCAAATAGGGCGTTGCGTTTCTTCGTAGTTGTATTTGTATTGATAGATGTGTCGAATGTGTGGTATAACTCAAAATGAATGTGCACATGGCAGCTTATTAGCTTTTTTCTCGGGCCACGCATCATTTTTAACACATGCATGTACACATACTAACTGTCAGCCTCTGTCTTTCTATTGTACCCGCACACACACTCTTATTGGATGATGGGGTTTCGGCACGGCATCTTCCATATTGTTTTAATTTACGGTAGGGCTTTGGGAGGTGAGATGTGAGAAGGGTGGGGAAGTGAGGGAAGTGAAGAGAAAGGGTTGTAGTTGGGAGGCTTTAGCCTGAGCAACCTGACCATTCATCTGGTTCCAATCACTCCACTTCTTCTGCCTCCTGCTGTTAGACCTGCCTGAATGTAGGCCAGGACTGTGTGTGTGTGTGTGTTTGTGTGCATGGGTGGGGGTTGGGAGGAAGGTCGTTGTGCGTTTGCCAGCGGATGTGTGTTTTTGTGTGTGTGTGTGTGTCAACATGGTGGGAAGTCTGTGTGTGTGCCAACATACAGTATGTGTTGTGTGTGCAAGCGTGGGGGAGTGCATGTTTGAGTTGCCTGTGTGCCAATAATATCTAACAGTGCAAGAGTCAGGCTGTATGAAAAAGAACAAGTGAATGAAACAATGAAGGAATACAGCAACTTTTTGGTAGATTGTTCTTATTTCTCACTTTTGAGATAATGCTAGTACTATCACTCAACATAGTGTATGGTAAAGTGTTACCATGGAGCCTACTATCACTCAACATAGTGTATGGTAAAGTGTTAGCATGGGCCGTACTATCACTAAACATAGTGTATGCTAAAGTGTTAGCATGGAGCCTACTATCACTCAACATAGTGCATGCTAAAGTGTTAGCATGTAGCACCAGAGTCAATGATCTACCGGGGACCTATGGATGATTTGGGTGTCTATGTTTTTATCACTTAACGGGTACATTTACAACAGGACAATCCCCCCAAGACTTAGTATAAGTATCCTTTAAACAATTAAATTTTTCCAATTTAGCTACTTAACATTATTAAATTGTGTCCATCCAGTCATGGCTACATCGTCTTGTTGCTTCCCCTCTTACATAATGAAGCTGGTATGTTCCTCCACACAACCATTGGGTGTGGGGCCACGGGGAAGACCTTTACAGTGCCTGCTGTGTCTAGTTCCTGTTCTGCTGGCTCGCTCTGTGTGAGGAGGACAAGGTCCAGACCACTGGGGCTTTAATCCATCTGCTGAGATAAAGAGAGGCCAGAAAGGAATGTGTGTGTGTGTGTGGAGGGAGGAATCATAAAGATGGATGGCGCTCTGCATTTTCTACACATTGTAGACGATCTAATATGTTAAATACCACTGTTTTTAGCATGGGGGTTCACTCTTGCGTTGATATGAGCTCAGAGGAGGTGTCACAGACGTTGGTTGATCGTGTGATAACACAGCTTCTGAAGAACAACCTCCTCTTCCTCCTCTTCAAATGCTGGATTGCTGCAAAACAGGGCACCGCTAAGTTTGGTTAAAACTGCACTGTGTAACTTTGTGTTATGTAGTCGTTGGCGCCCCCAGTGGCAGCGAGAGGTAACTGTTTATATTTTTGAGGACTTCACTACCCATAGCTTTCTGTAGCGATAGCCAAGGCAGTAGCTCACTCACTGCTGTGTCAGAGCGCGTAAGTTTTGATTCGTCACTTCCTCTGCTCTGAGAAAACTCTCCAGCCAGTGTGCCTATCGACTCCAAAACTTCATTGGGGTGAATGCAGTGAATATTGGGGTGAATATTGGGGTGAATATTTTTACATTAAAAAAAAAGTTACATAATGCAGCTTTAAGCTTTCAGTTTGGTATTTATTTTATTTCATTTTCTGCTTTTTTGAGGTTTCAAAGAAACATTTTCCAATGCACTGAATGCCTTGCGCAAATCAGATACCAAATAAGTCAATAATGGAAAAACATCCAAAAAGTGCATGACATGTTTAGACTTACATGACAAAAACACTATAATAATATATAATATAATATAATTATACAATTATTATATAATATAATTGTATTGCAGCAATATCCAACTTTGACTCAGCATTTTTATATAAACAATCAATCAAAAGCATTTATTGCTTGACTATACCACCCCTGGGCGTTCATTTAGACCATTCAAACATTGTGGAGATGAGCTTATAGAGAAGAGACATAGTAGAACTTCTCTGGGTAGCCTATGTGTGTTTTTCAAATTTGCCTATGTGTGTTTGCCCTAAAAATTCAACAACAATAAATAATCAGTGTCGTTTCTTCAAATTCTGCACGGTGATCCGAGGAATCAGCGCGCCAGAGACGGGTGGTGCATGGCATGCGAAGACGCTAGTTTTTATCTCTGGGAGACAGCTGTTTCCATTTATCTCCAGGAATGCATTTTTTGCAATGCACCCTGCCTTAAATGAAAAATCCACCATCAAGATACGCTTATGCGTTTAGATATCATCAATCTGTGATTTCCGACGCATTCCAGGAGTTATTTGGTGATGGAAGTGTTGGAATTTACTCTCTTGGTCTCCCCCTGAACCTGCCTTGTCTAACTTCAGTTAGTGATTTCCTACATTTTCCAGACTGACCCATGAACTTGTCTTGTCTTGTCACTGCGTTGTATTGGAATGCAAGGTACAAGAACAATAGCTGTGTTTAACAGTGTTTTTGGGTGGATTTGTCCTTTAAAGGAGAATTCCGGGATTTTTAAACCTGGCCTCTATATCCACAAAATCGCCTATTATACCGCAAAATAGGTCCAAAAAGTTTCGGAATTTCTCCGGTAGATCGGCTCAGTCGGCAGTCGCGAAACGGGCTCAATGGCTGCAACGTAATCTCTTGGTGCAAGTGCGGCAGTCAAAGTACGTCCACTAAAAGTGCTTGATTTTGCCACTGACAGGCTCAGATTGTTATTTGTGTGTCTGACAAGGGTCTGACAACATTACTGAAAGGATCGCTACAGAAATAGACCTTTTTTTAACCAGAAAACTAAAGTCTAGCTCAAGGCAGAAGTCCCGCTCTGAAATGGACGGTGGACAAAGGTAGTCTATAGCGAGAGGGTTCACTTGTTGCAGGAAGAGGACGGTAGAAACCTGACAAAGGTATTCTATGAAAGCTGCGCAAAGTCTTCCTCAACATTTTGTTGGCACAGTTCGGAAATGCACAAAAACAAACCATTGTTGTTGTTTTTTATCTTTGGGAAAAAACAAATACTCTAAACTACACTTTCTGTACTCCAACACACGTCTCCAACGCTGATTTAGGTTTCCACCATCCAAGTCAACCCTCTTGCTTTCATAGACCACCTTTGTCACATTTCCACGTCCTCTTCCTGCAACAACTCTGAACTCTCAACTCTTGTTGCAGGAAGAGGACGTGGAAACGTGACAAAGGTGGTCTATGAAAGCAAGAGGGTTGACTTGTTGCAGGAAGAGGATGGTGGAAACCTAAATCAGCGTTGGAGACGTGTGTTGGAGTACAGAAAGCGTAGTTTAGAGTATTTGTTTTTTCCCAAAGATAAAAAACAACAACAATGGTTCGTTTTTGCGCATTTCCGAACTGTGCCAACAAAATGTTGAGGAAGACTTTGCGCAGCTTTCATAGAATACCTTTGTCAGGTTTCTACCGTCCTCTTCCTGCAACAAGTGAACCCTCTCGCTATAGACTACTTTGACCGCGCGCACTTGCCCCAAGAGATTAAGTTGCAGCCATTGAGCCCGTTTCGTGACTGCCGACTGAGCCGATCTACCGGAGCAATTCCGAAACTTTTTGGACCTATTTTGCGGTATAATAGGCGATTTTGTGGATAAAGAGGCCAGGTTTAAAAATCCCGGAATTCTCCTTTAAGGCAATGCGGGGATACATACAGATACATTAATACTCAACACAGAAATTCTTGTCTGATTATCTGACAATCTTTCCCAGTTTAATGGAGCTACACAAGCTTATGTTCCAGTTTTTGGACTAAACCAGACCAGACTCTGTCCAGCACCCTTATTATCAAAGCAAGCAGTCTATCTTCCTCGTGTGCAGTTGTTTTAATGGATTCTAGATTGCAAAATGGAGATGAAAACCCAACGTGGGACAGAAAACACGCCAAAAAACGATTGTAAATGTGATCGCAAGGCGTTTTTGCTTTAGCCCTCCATCCGTTCCACAAGCCGGGACCGCTCTCCTTTTTACAGCCTCTTAGAGGTAAGAGATGACTAATCAGAGAGTTTTCCTCCGCTCAGCTCTCTCCTCTGTTCAGTTCCATGTTGCTCTAATTGCCCCCGGACCTCGGCCTGTGTTTTACAGCCATGTATGGTCTACTTCATGGTTGGTTGGGGTTGCCATCCAGCCAACTTCGCCTCCCCAATTAGTCATGTTTTTACACCACGCTTGTCTGCAGTGTTTAGGCCTGTTTTTACAGCCTCCCAACCAAGCGACGAAAGAATGTCTGCAAGACTGTGTCAAGCTGCCCCGGGGCTGTTGCACTAGACTTAATGAAAACCAAACCTACTTTGTGGCTTTTGATAATTGGCAAACTTTTAGATCAGCCAAGGAGACAATTGCAAGAGGGTTCATTTGTGGGAGACAAAAACAGTGTTAGATTGGGTTTTGCATAACGACACACACATAAGCACAGTTTTGAATAATATATTTGATTGCACAAAATCAAATAATTGCATAAAATTCAACTATTACCAAGATTAAATGCAGCTAAAGGACGTAAAAGGACGCAAAAAAAACATTTTGTCCGCCACATACCTGACTGAACAGCCTTTTGCTTGTTGTTTGGGACCTTTTTCTGGAGTGCAATTAACTGCTGATGCTCTGTGTAACAAGGCCAGTTCCACATTGTGTCCAAATGGGAACTCTTTCTCAAGGATAAGCTCTTCTCTCTGCTCCTTACAGACAGAAACGACACTTAATACACTGAGAATAATGGGAGAGCTAACTTTTAAACAGACACGCACTGACAGCTCTAGCAAGCAAATTAACAACGTAGTCATGTCTGGCAGTATACAGAGCTTTGTGTGAGTTAGAACCAGTGATATAGAGGTAAATAAAAAGGTGTGTAAACTATAGCCTCCAGTCAGTGGTCATCATAGCAGCCAATATGAACAAAAATCAGTTATAGTTTCACAAAAGTGAATGAGAAAAAAAAGGATGGCGAACTCTGTCCTGCAAATAAAAAGGTGGGTTAAACTGATTTGAGATGGGTTCACCCTCCACTGCACCCCTGATTACATGCATTCCCGAGATGCGTGCATGTATATTCTAGATGTTGAGTCAAAAGTGCAAGCCGTAAAGGTCGCATTTGTTTGCAATGCCTCAACCTGAAGGTCTGACAGTCAAGCGGAGAACATCCTCGCCTGCAGCGGCGTCGCAATACATGGAGTGTGACACCAGAAGAATCAGCAAACTCCGGGGAAGCGAGTCTCCCACCCGCGGCCTCGGTCCGGCGCAGTGTTCTTTTGTCTCTTATGTGTTTCACTCTTATGTGAGAACTCCCATAGACGCTGCGTGTGTGTTGTGACCCACACACACACAGTCAGCACTATTTCCCACCTAATGGGCACAAAAGTTGCAAATTGCAGCAAAAAAGGACTTGGCAGCTCAAACGTGTATTACATATTGATCGGAGAAGGTCAATGCTATGGAGTCGGCAGCGCTACATCCTTAAGGCAGCGGGGTCTGGAGGCACTGAAAGGTCCATATATACAGCAACAGTAAAATGTCACCTACCCTCAGACTCGCCAGGACTGATGGTACGTTAGGTGGCACTCTTGTTAGGGCGTGGGATCGTAAATCACGCTACGACTGATGCCAAATGGCGTAACTTTCCAACTAAGAAGCGCATATTGATCATAACCGTGAGTTCCCTTCATCATTCTTGGCTAGGCAGGGGTGCACAGTCAGCAAAAACAGATATAAAACTTGCGGCATGCATGCCGACAAGGGCACTGCCTCTCACTCTGCGCTTCCGGAAAATGAAATGATGAACTCTATGCAGAAATTCTAATGAAGCTTTGGGACGTGAACTTAATAGCTCTCATTTTCTGCCAGCAGCAGTATGCGTTGCCACAAGAATGGCAAGATCTCCTGGATTGTTTGAGGTGTTGAGGTTGTTTTTAATCCTAGGGAAAGGGGAAAAGCATTTGGTGGGAAGTAGACCAGTCGGTGCTACTCCTGACCAAGAGCACGTTGAAGTCGGTGATTGATGCGTCTGTTTCGTAAAACCCAAAGGCATAACACCTCCCCATAAAGGAACAATCCCTAAAACACTCTAATGCTGTTAGAAACTACTGGTGCACTGATGCACCTTGCATCACAGTAGTTGCAGACTCGTAGAAGAGGAAGACACACCAATTTCTCCACAACTAGACCAGAAGACCAGAATGCAACGGAATTTGAACAACTGGGCACGAGACACCACAGCATTGTTCTCTCTCCAGTCTCACTTTTTCTAGACTGGGAAAAACTATGCTATCACTATTGCTATTGGGAGTTCTGGCATTCTGGGAAATAGGAAATCACTAACTGAAGTAGCAGTAGACAAGGCAGGCCGAGGAAAAGCGAGTAGACCAGAAAAAAAAACAGAATAACACATGCATTGCATTGAACAACACAGATTGACGATATATGTCAGCGTAGATGTAACTCTAGGAGATCATGTATCTTGTGTATCAGCATCTCAAATATATCTGTTTATATGATTGTGTGTGTGTGTGTATACAGCTTCAAGGGATTCTGTGACTTGGGCTGTAAAGTTTAGACATCAACATTGATTAAATGCCCAGATATAAACTAGACGTGAAGGAAGTGGGGATCCGATCACACTGGGGAGGTTTCACATTGCAATTGGCGGCGCCAAGTAAAAAGTGAGACAGTAGGTGTCACAGACTTTCACACCCATTCCATCTTTCTGTTTGGCATCTCGCAATCCCCAGATTACAAGGGATTATCCGCATAGTTTACTATTGTTGCATGGATAGCGTATTGAGCCGTGGAGGATTCTGTTCTTGCAGGCCTCTGTTCGTCCGTCCGTCCGTCATTGTGCAAGGCCACAGTTAAGGGATCCCACACTCCAGAAAGCAGCTAATGTGCAGCAAAGCAGCTACACAGCAGCAGCAGGGTGGAGAGACCCAAGATATCGGCATGCATTAATCACCGCGAGTCAAACAAACTCCCCGTAGGTCTGCATTCCTTCCACGGATCTAAAACAAGTTCTACGTATCTCCGAAGTTGTACTCGGCATCTCTTATCTCTCGAGAGGTTTTTTGAACAAATGTAAAAGCAACGCAACCCGTTCGTACGTGTGCACAAGCCAGTTACCTCCCTGGAGGCAAATGAAGCATGTTACCTTCTATCTCACGGGTCAGGCAAGACAAGAGCAGGTCGCCATGTCGGCTGACAAAGGCCTCGTTCACGTAAAGGTTGCAATAAAGTATTCAGAGCGTTGTTCAGCTGTATAGGTATATTTCTTCCATTTGTGCCTACTTTTATCTAGCACCTGGCCTCAAAACATTTGAAATATGCACACATCCACTGTTCTTGCTGGTACAATGTTCTTGTGGCGCTCCAGCCAGGGGTCTCATGGCAATAATCAAATTAGTTAGGAGATTTTCCATACGTTTGTGAGGCACCAGCTGGGTTTGATCACATCTTCAGCTGCTATGTATTCACCCAGCTGTCAGGTGAATTTTAAGTGTACTTTTGAAATGTTGCAAATTTGGTGCATTTCCATGAGCTGGGTTAAAGCAAATACATAGACTTCCTGGATATAAAAGCCAGGTCAGAAAACTCAAACCATGGAAGGAGTTTTTCAAGAACTGATCGGAATCGGGCAAGTTATTATTGTTCTTTCATGTCAGCTAATGTCGGTCACATTTCACATATCTGCTTGTAGGTAGACGAAAACAAATGCAAACCCAATATTCTAATGCACTAATGGTCATAAAGCCGTGACGGAGATTTATACGTAGCAGTGACTGAGCATAAAACATTTTCTGGAGGTCGCGGCGGACGGCGTGGCGAACGTCCTCACTTATTCCACAAATGCATTTCCATTGCTATTCGTCACAACATGACTTTATCGACGAGAAAACATTTCCAAGTGAGCTTAAAAACCTGTTTTTTTTCCAATATTGAGGATTTTTGATCACAATTTGTATTCCATTCAGCCATCATTTGCATAGGAATACTGTCGGTGGAAACCCTGTCGGTGACATCTTTGATCATTGGATCAGATCATTGGATTTGAACCCTTGATGTCATGAACATGCCTCAACCCACTACACCACCAAGACACATCTCCCTCCAGCTTTTTGATGGATTTTTACTCTCAAGATTTTCTGTTACACATGGCTGGCTGGGGGTGTGTGTGTGTGTGTGTGTGTGTGATCTTTCCAACAAGCAGCCTTTCTACAGATGCACGGACATTAACAAAGCAGGACTGGAATTTATCGCCTGCTCAGGCAGGTTGCTCAAACACTTTTATCCTTGTGTAAATCAACCTGAGACCCATCGGCAAGTCAGTCCACAGTCTATATTAAGTCAAAGAACAAAAGTGTTTCTGCAGCTAGAGACCTGGACAAACATCTTGTAACCCTAAATGGGCTGCACGCAAAGTTAGGGCTGACAAAATTCCTTCATTTCCCTTGCATTTGTTTTAGTAGTGCATTCGGTGGCATATTTACCTCCATCACTTGTCATCCTTGCAACACAGCACAGCAGGGCTGCAGTGAATCTAAGAGCAAAAGTTACAGTACATGTAGCTTAATGTGCATGCCCATCTTAAGAAAGAAAGCCCCCAATGAGAGGAGGAAGAAAGAAAACAATTAGGAGATGTAGAAGAATTGCGCTTGCGGGCAGACGTTTGCCCTCTTTTCCTCTTTTTTTTTTATTTCTTCTTCCTTGGATCAGAGCTTTCTGCTGTGGTGGGCCTCGGAGCTCGGGCGATGTTGCTGACTTGCACGCGGGGCCAGCAGGCGGGGAAGGCAGCGTGACTTTCGACAGTTTGAAGGGTAGCGGTGTCCGTGCTGCGTTCCGGCGCCGCTATAATTGGTCCAGCGACAAGTCCACTGGGAGGGGGGGTGCAGGGGGGAGGGAGTTTACTGGAGCACCGCTCGCCCCCAGGGCTTCTTCAGAGGAACAAAGCTCCCGCGCACCTCTTTCCAAGAGGCTTCGGCCCTTTGGTGGCGGTAATCGCTCATGGACAGGAGTGTGCGTGTGCATGTGTCACGTGCACACACACAGACACATGCCTGTTCATGCCCATAAGCATGCACACACACATATTCTGCTGATAACAGACACACACAAGCTCATAGGCACTGCTTAAAAACATGTGCACACATTCTGCAGCTAACGCACACACACACACACACATAAATACACACAAATGCATGCACACACACTTGGACACACACATAAACTCAGACACGTGCAAGGTTTATAGATGTACAAATTTTATGATGAAAACACACACACATACCTTCCTACACACTCACACGTATACACACATTTGCACACACACACACACACACACACACACTAACATAGCTGACACAGACTTGTTCATATCTATAAACATATTCTACTGCTAACACACATACACACACACACAGGCACACACCAGTTTATGCTCATAAACGTGCACACACAAATTCTATTGCTAAACACACACATACAAACTCAGATACATGCGTGCACACACACACACATTTTCCTTTCTATTTTGGTCCAGGTCTCCCAGGCTGGGCGCATCACAGTCCATACAGTTGATCAGCATCCAAAGGAGGATAAATAAATAAAAAAGGGAAACAATTGAGCGCTCCGGCTTTCATCCTCAGCCTCTTGGTCATTCTATCCCAGTAAGCAGCGCCAGCATCACTATCTGTCCCGCTGCGGTGGGTAAGCTGATACCCCCTTGGGATCTTGCCCAATGTACCATGCATGCTGTCTGTATAGGCTCATTATCAGTGGATTGGGTGAGATGGAGCGGGGGGGGGTACGTTGGTCTTGATTCCCAATTACTGATGGCGCCCATATGAGGTATTTATAGTTGAAAGGTGATATTTGGTACAGCTGTGTTTAATATAACTAGCCTTACCATTACCGTCAACATGACTCATTCAAGTGCTTGTTAGTAATCTACAATAGATTCATGTGGCACAATCAAATGGTTCATTTTCACACTAAAGACGTGACTTCCAGATAATCCGTAAAACAAGCATTTGTGTAAGGGCAAATGCTGCCTTCAAGTGCTCCTCATAAGTGAGTTTTGATGTTGTGAATAGGACTCGGTGCGCATTCAAGCGCTTTTGATCAGAAATAATAACATCCTTGACCCTGTAGTAGTAGTTTCTTGGTGGCGGTTATTCAAAATCAAGCGGCACAGAGCTACTTTGTGCTGCATTAGCAGAACAAAGAGGAGAAAAATCAGGCATGTAATTGATGTTTTAGTTCATTTATAAGCCAAAGATTGTTGTAAACATTGTGTTTACCAGTAATTGTTGACATGACTTCCACGCTCTCTGCCATTTATCCCTACAGACACATTTCTTAAGTGTCATCTCGTACCCTAAACTCAAATATCAGCAATATGCTGCAAGCGATGCATGCAGCAATGCATGAAGCATTTCTCCAACAAACAAAATGTTTTTCCAGTAGAGGTGTTAAATGCAAATACTGCTGACTACAAACGAAGAAGTCGTCAATTCTAGTGTAAAAACTACCAGTTGACCTGTTGGCCCAATCCCATTTCTTATTTTTACCCCTACCCCTCATTTTCGAGTGCCCCTCGGAACAGAGTTACAAGGGGTAGTGGTTGAAATCTTCCCCTATGAAATGGGACAAGCCTTCAAGACCCTGATACTTCATCAGTAGTCGTCGATGGCGTTTACGTAAACAGACGCGACGAGTTTGTTGGCAGACATTACTATGGCAATAATGGTATTATCACAATGACGTTTGCCATTCATCTGATGGAGATAGAAAAGCATGGACGCTCGCGATTCGTTCACAACTTATACATGCAACATGGAAATAATGTTATGTCAAAATGCGGGACTGTCATGCACAAATCAGCCTTAAAACAATGTTGTAACGTTCAGCATACTAGCGATTTTTTGTTATGCTTGTTATAAAGAAAAGGTCTATAATACATTGAAACGACATTAAACTAAGATAATACGATGGTTATCATAATTTTTAAATCTTTATTAATGAAGAAAATACTATTTAATAGTAATTTGTGGTTTCCTTTTGTTGCTTGTGCAGCGTTCGCCACCATCTTGCCGATGATTGTCGGAGATTTCTCATAACACACGGTTTTGAGTGTGCCTCTGAATGTAGCCCTAACACTTCGCCCTACCCCTCTATCCCAACAAGAATCGGGACACCCTGTGGTAGTGGTAGGGGCAAGTGGTGAATTGGGATTGGGCCGTTGACTGATCCAAGTTGCTAAGTACCTTCAGTGTGACAGCCACCAGACTGCACTTGTTTTTGTCACGGCTAATCAGAGGCGATGAGATGAACGAGGTAAAATTTTGATGCTGACATCTAAAAATATTGATCTGAAAATGAGACGAGAATATTCCCCCTAATCTTCTATTCTCAACCTATTTAAAGGACGCATGATGTATAAAAGTAGGCATTCCTCTACCGTAGACATTTTTCCATACCCCACTCAAGGTCACTGACTCCAGGCTAGTGGCCGGCGCCCCTCATCGATAAGCCGTTTACAACCTCAGACAGGGCTCAAGGCCTGCCATATGTAAGCAGACAGCTTGAATATGGCATATATTGCATCAGTGTATACTTGCCTTGCACTATGTACCAGGCCTTTCACCCCAAATGTGGTGATTTAGGGCACTCGCCTTATGACTACATTGCAGTTGGGATGCTATTGACCACGAAATCCTGCCTTTCTGCCTTTTGACTTGTCTCTCTTTCTAAATGCAGTCCTACTGGGTGTGCTGACGACATGCGCCCAGACGGAGATGAAGAGGGTTGTCGGGGACAATGCCACGTTGCCCTGCCACTATCAGCTCTGGACTGGCGATGCCCCGACGTTGGACATTGAGTGGCTTTTCCTCAATCCTACCAACAGACAGAGAGTGGTGAGTGTCTAAAGCATGGACAGTATCAGTCAGACTCAAAGAGCAATAGTTTCTTTCTAGACTGGACATGGGAGAAATCAATCGTAGAAGAGGAAGAGACACCAATTTCTCCATCAACAGTAGCCTCAATAGACCAGAATGCAATGCAGCCACAAGACATGATGCATTTTGAGTAAGGAAACAGGTACCGGTACACACTGACACTTGGTGCAGTGTACCATGAAGTATTATACTAAATAGAAAGAGATGCATGAGGTAAATTATACAAATTAAACAACATGAACAGAATTCTTGACGCAAATCCAATTCCCAATGTGTTCTATACAAGTATGTGGATAATGGTGTTTCGCGCTGATAAGGTGGTGGCTTTGAAACACAATAATACACTCAAACACTTAACCTTATACAGTATATATATATATATATATATACACCTTATACCTTAAATACTTAAAAAAACATCTACCTTGTTTGCCCCCACCCACTTATTCCCCTTTCCTACCAGGTGATCACCTACTTTGCCGGACGGTTGTACGACCCCAATGAAGCGGAGCGGGGCCGTATGGCCTTTGCAGGGGAGTACTTGAAGGGCGATGCCTCACTGCTGATCAGTGACTTGTCGCTGACAGACTCAGGGGAGTACAGCTGCAAAGTCAAGAACGGTGGGAAATACCACTGGAGTACCATCAGCCTCATAGTGCTGGGTAAGTAAGTGGCTGCCTTGGGGCTTGAGAATGGGAGATACCACAGCTGTGGACACTGTATAACAGGAAGTGTCATGAAACCCCCCCAAAACTGGTGGCATTCGAGCTGTCACTAAATAAAGATAGTCAAAAACCTCATATGTCGAAATCGATGTTGAAGCCCATGACAGAAATCTAAGTGCCTTATCAGTCTAGTTCATGAAGTGGGGGTTTTTTTTTCATCGAAAGGAGCTTGAAATTTTTTCTGCGCACATTGGAGAAGGAATTTTACGATTTTAATGGAGAGGATGAACACATTCATGTGGCTGTAAATAATCACTGCTGACCAATGGAAGCTCTTGAAGAGCTGTAAGGCATGTGCACCAGAGCTTAATTGCCATCCTATAGAGGAAATACTGTGGTATGAATGCCCTGAAGACTGGTTATATGCCCTTTTTAGCTAATAGCGCCTTAGGTGATCAGTTTTAGCAATGCCCCTTTAGAAACTCCACTTCAGTGTATCAATCTTATAAGGGCTCCGAGGACAAAAGGGCAGAGGCAATCCCCCCTCTTCTGGTCTACTGAACACATCGCATTTCCTAGAGGCAGTTGGGCCTGCACGCTTAGGTACTGCAAGTCAGTTCTTCTAGCAGTGCAGTCCACTCTCCCACTCTCCATGGTATCATGGTTGTACACCACAAGTTTCTGTGTGTGTGCAGATGTAAGTTCCTTAAGTACTTAAGATGTGAAGTGAGCTGACTGCATGCCAAGCCTCACTCTCTGATTCTGACCCACATAATAACACTTGCAGGATAATACATCATTTTGACCATGCTCAGACTTTCTGGTGGAACTTGCCACTGCTTTGTGTCAATTAGATGTGATTCAGAAATTTATGGTGGCCGTAATTGCTGCGTCAGTCAGATTACCATCTATTTTGAGCAGGGGCGCAGGTGACAGCCAATTAAATTATTATGCTAATTGTAGGGTGCACATTTAATGCATATGCAATTGGGTGTCCATGCATCCTCTGAGCAGATCCAGTGCACCGCTATCAAGACATGACAGGACGTCAAAGAAAAGCCAAATCTCTTGCCTACAGAACTGTATTTTGAGAGAAGAGGTTTGAGGGAAATCTTCATGTGTTCCCAATGCCCGATTACATCTTGTAACATAATTTGTTTGTCATATTAAAGCAGTTAAATCAAATGGGGTGGTTGTGCCGAATCTACACTTCTGAAATAGAAACCTCTGCTGTGGAGAACGTGAATCTACTGTGTATGGAGTGGTTGTGGAAAGAACATATAAGGACGTCGGTTTTTCTTTTTCTTTTTGTCTGTCTGCAGTGAAGCCATCCAAGCCACGGTGCTGGATGGAGGGCAAACTGCTGGAGGGTGGCGATGTGAAGATGAGCTGCAAGTCTGCCGATGGCTCCGATCCCATCCACTACAAATGGGAGAGGGTATTGGACAAGGGCAAGTATGTTGGCAAGCTGCCCCCACTAGCCCTTATAGGTAAGCCCACTGAGACACTGTGAGTCTATGCAAGGGTGTATGTTTGATTTAGAAACTGATACAGATTTTGAAAGGAATGCAGAAAAGTCATCTCATATATCATTTCATATATATATATAGTCAATGTATAGTCATTAGACATTCTACATTAAAGGAGAAACGTCAAGAGATATAAACGGAGGTAGCTAACACTGTGCTATTAGCATAGAGGCAGGAAACAAGCTAGACTGGCTAGCAAACTTGAAAAATAATGAATTCTCCTCTTTTAGCATATGATGTCAACCTTGGAACAAATTCAGTCAACAGCACACATTGTGACAGCTTCATTTAGTTAGCTAGTGCTTAGCTAGCTAACTAGACTAGCAAATTAACTTTAGCTTGTGCTATTCCTATCAATCAAGGCTACTACAATTCCTACTTCTGCAGTGCTCAGCCCGCTAGACTAGGCTCTTGTCCAGTCAAGCCAATTAGATAAACAGAAATGTGTTTTTGTTCCTAGACAAGTTGGAGTTAACTCATTATGGAGCAGATGAAATTAGCATGAATGCATGTGGAATTAATATTAAGTTGGTGAAAGGACAAAATTTTAGGTCATCGGAAAGCGATTGGGACGTGTCCCCGCCTGAATTTGCGCCCATGTGTATGTGTCTGCCTGTCTATTAGTGTAATCACGATACCAGGATTTTGACTTTGATACCAGTACAAAGTTTAATATCTAAAAAAATGATTCTGCTACGATCCCACAATGAAGAAAAACACATCAAGCGATGCATTAGCACACTTGACTTGAGGTTTTGATTTATTGTGTGTAGTTCACTCCTGGAACTAGTTTTTTCAACCTGGGTTAGATTCAATTCAAGTAGTATTGAAAGTTTGGCTAGCGGGGCAAGACCATAAGAAACATTATGTTTGCAAATAATATTTCATGGCCCTTTCAATATTTCTCTTCTTCTGTACTCTCAGATTTGAAAAACCCAGAGATTGTGACGTTGAGGAACTTGACCAAGGACAGCGCTGGTGTCTACAAATGCACCGCCAGTAACGATGTGGGGGAAGAGAGCTGCACAGTGGAGGTCAAGATGCACTGTGAGTGGAGTGGATGGCACTTTCTTGCCCCTTAACCTTACATTATGAATATACACATTATCTTCAGCTTTTGATTGGAGTGATTTAAGTGGAACGTAGGAAAATGGATCGCGTCAACATTCTGTGGCCACTCACTCCCACCAGTTCTTTTCCCACAACCAGTTAAAATGTCTGCCCCACCCACTTTCACCCACAAATGATCATGACACACCTGCCTGCAGTCCTGTAATGGTTAACCAAAGGATGATGGACTATGACAATGTGACAGACCTACTGAGCTAGCAAATACATTCATGGCCACTTGACTAGAAGTAGTGATCGAAGAAAACATAATTGATAAGCAATTCCTTATTGTGCCTTATTAAATAAAATGTGACACACACCAATCATAGATATTATGCATTTCTCAATCCACACCGACACCATCACTTGTTAGAAAATTAAATGCAAGGGAGATAGAGGTGGCATACTCTATGTTACAGTCAGCTGTTGTTGCAGTCGCACAGCAGCTACCACCCACAATATGGCACAAGGCAACCTGTGTTACAGATATTTTGGTGCGACCTGCTGGACTCCCACAGTAATAAAAACCCTCTTATGTGTTTATTGATTGGATCCGTCAAATTGCCGGTGACATTACTTATTTCTCTGCTGTCATAAACTTATGTTGCTCCCATGAAAGTTTACTACAAGCTGAGCCTTGAGAACTGTCTAGGCAGGATCTTAACAACTCATGGAAAGATTTTTGAGTTATGGGGTACAACTCGTGGAAACTGATGCACAGCTTAGGTCTTGTTTATATCTGTGTGCAATCCATGTTGTTAGCTGTATTTACCGTAGCCTTATTTAGGTGTTCAGGTATCCGCAACCCGTTCATATCCTTTTGATAAACAACCATCAGGCTATTTTTGGATGGTGTACATCACCTTTGGAAAGAGGCCCTACAGCCTATAGATACCTACAACCCACCATGTGCAGCCCTATGATGTGTTTTACGATGAACAGAAGAAGAACTGGGTAGTTAGCATGAGCAGCGATAGCTGCCATAGCTGAACAGACAAAGAAAAGAGCGCCACCTACAGACACTCAAACTCCATCAACAGAAAATCCAAGGATAACAGTACTGGACATACTGTTTGTTGTGATCCACCACAGCAATGAGAGCTGAACACCAAAGATGGCATCAGAACCTCAAGGATTACCACTTTCAATGTAATAATAATCATTTTGTGTGTTTATGTGTGTGTGCAGATGTAAGGGGAATGGGTGTGGTCGCAGGGGCGGTGGTCGGTGTGTCCTTCGGAGTCCTCCTCATCATCCTCATCATCTGGTTGGTGTTCCGTAAAAAGGAGATGAAGAAATACGAAGAGGAGGAGACTCCGAATGAAATCAGGTATAGCAGTGTTTAATGGCGTTCCTCGTCGATTGTAATCACACGTTCTTGCGCACCACCAATCGAGATAAGTCTCCCAGTCTCATGATCTAAGGCAACAAAGTGATAGAAGGGGAACTGGCAGTGTTTCTTTCCGTATACCAGCTTAAACCATGAATCCTTGCTTCCTTGTGTCATATTGCCAACTCAATTAGCACTAACATCATCAAAGTACACTCGAAGCATTGTATAACTCTACGACTCCGCCCTCTGCTCCCAACAACCCTCCAGCAGTAGAGATCCAATAACGCTTTTACCTCTCAGAGAAGGTTCCTAGTTACCATCCCTAAATTATGCCTGAAATGCTGGCGCTATTTGTTACAGCAGCACTTTTTTTTGCACGATACCACAGCATTCATACTGTTGCCGATTTGCAAGCGTCAGGATGAATTATGTAGGCTCCCGGGGATGGCTGGCCATCAATAATGTAGCCACAGTGACGGAGCAAGGAAAAAGGCTGGAAAGCAGACAGGCACTCCTGTCCTGAAGTGAACACACACACACACACACACACACTCCCTGAGGCCTGTTTAGGGGTTGTGGGTTGATGCTGGTTGGATCAGTTATGTTGAGATGAGAAGTGTGTGTATAGTGGTGGGGGTGGGTCAGGGTGGGTCTTTACCTTATATCTCAGCCTCATAAGCCTCCTAAGCACAACTACAAATAAAAGCCTTCCTACATTGCAAAAGTCTTGGTTCCCTTTGAGCCAGAGCCCTTCTGACCGTCCCTCAGTCTAGACTCAAGACTAAAGGTGAATAAATGGGGGTCATTCCTATGTTCCCAGGGTCCTATGTTCCCCAGTTCTACATATGTGCTCTCCCAGGGTCCTATGTTCCCAGGTCCTATGTTCCTCAGCTATATAGCACATAATGGGAACCTGACAAAGATGTTCCCCAGCTTTCACTGTGGTCCTGAATCAGTAGATCATCAAGATCTTCTGTTTTTATGTTATCCAAGTTTATATCTGAAGGCTTTCTGTTCACCAAGTCCACAGCCAGTCCTTCAGTCTCTGTATTCAACAAGTTCATTTTAGCCACGAGAAGCCCTGAGATGAAACAGTCATTTAGTACAGTCAATGTATCAAACAGAGACCTACACCTAGATTAAAGCTGGAGTTAGGCTTCAGCATAAGTGAAGGGTGGGACATGTTCGTATAACATTTTGTTCCTTTTTTGACCGTTTACTGTTTTATAGGCTACAGTATGGCATTTCTTCAGTTTGGTGTATACATTTTACTATTGTTCATGCTGATGTTCAAATACAGTCATAATAATGAGATCCTGCCTATCAGGTTATTATTTTCATTCTACCCCAATGTTATGTCCGGTATCATGTTTTTGTTTGTTTTTGTTTGTTTTTCACTGTTTACTGAGAAAGCATCATACTAAAACTAAGTTTCCTTTTTTTATAGGCTACAGTATGGCATTTTCTTCATTTTGGTGCATACATTTGACTATTGTTTATGCTGATGTTCAAATAAAACTCATAATAATTAGATCCTGCCTATCAGGGTATACTGTAGATTGTCATCCTTCCCCAGTGGAATGTAGCCTTTGACTCGAATGGGAACTAAATTATGCACAAACATAATTACAGATATTATTAACTTATATCAGAAAATCAGAATGTGTGTTTGTATGTGTGGGAATGTTCAGGGAACATAGCATGGAGTTGAACATAGGGCCCTGGGAAAATTAATCCCTGACAACATAAATCCTTTTGAAAATTTTACTTAACCCTCGTATTGTGCTAGAAAGGGACATGTACCGTTTGTGTTTTACCTCATAACTAACTTGTTATCCATTCATAACCACAAAATCTACATTTATTTTTTTTTATTTTGTGGTCCAAAGGCCACATTTACCTTGCTGTTGAAAATCTCATCAAACCTCATCAAATCATCAAAAATAGGGTAAACAGAGAACATTGGTTTTTAATAGTATGGCATGCAGCAATAAAACATACTGGGTAGTTTTGTGGATCAAACCCAACCCAAACAAGAGTTTGAGTCAAGTTTGAGTAAAATTTTATCCACAGAACCACCCAGACTCTTTAATATGCTCTGCCGGGTCAGATTTGACCCTGGACAATTTTTTTTTAGAGACCTTCAAAATCAAATAAAATGATAACCATTGGTTTTGTTGTGTTTATATAGCTGTTTTGAAGCCTTGTTCCAATAAAAAAAAACTGGATAATATTTATGAAATATTTTAACTTGAAACAGGTCAAATTTGACCCAAACACAATAGGAGGGTTAATGTGTATTAACAGAATATTGAACTGGGGAACATAGGACCCTGGGAACATAGGACCCTGCGAACATAGGACCCTGCGAACATAGGACCCTGGGAACATAGGACCCTGGGAACACAGATACGCTCCCAATAAATGTCCTTCTGATCGTCCCTCAGTCTAGACCGAAGAAGGTGATTGAGGGTCTTTCTGACCGTCCCTCAGTCTAGATTTGTGATTAAAGGTGATTAACTGTAATTCTGACATTTTGCACAATACCACAGCATTCTTACTGTTGCCGATTTGCAAGCGTCAGGATGAATTATGTAGGCTCCCGGGGGATGGCTGGCCATCAATAATGTAGCCACAATGACAGAGCACGGAATAAGGCTGGAAAGCAGACAGGCACTCCTGTCCTGAAGTGAACACACACACACACTCCCTGAGGCCTGTTTAGGGGTGGTGGGTTGATGCTAGTTGGATCAGTTATGTTGAGATGAGAAGTGTGTGTGTAGTGGTGGGGGTGAGTCAGGGTGGGGCTTGACCTTATATCCTAGCCCTCTACCTCATAAGCACAACTGCAAATAAAAGCCCTCCTACATTGCAAAGGTCTTGGTTCCCTTTGAGCCAGAGCCCTTCTGACCGTCCCTCAGTCTAGACTCAAGACTAAAGGTGATTAAGGGTCCTTCTGACCGTCCCTCAGTCTAGACTCGAGACTAAAGGTGATTAAGGGTCCTTCTGACCGTCCCTCAGTCTAGACTCGAGACTAAAGCTGATTAGAGGTCCTTCTGACTGTCCCTCAGTCTGAACTCAAGACTAAAGGCGATTAAAGGTCCTTGTGATCGTGCCTCAGTCTAGACCCAAGACTAAACATGATTTTGCTGCTACACTGTGGGTGGAACACCGTGCCTGAGGATGTTAGGCTAGCTAACTCACACTCATCTAACTTCTTAAAAGGCACTTTCATGCTTTCATATAATTGTTTTTGAGTTTGCCGACTTGAATCTTTAATCTTGTTTGTTTCTTTCTTCAACTTCAACTCCATTTTCTGTATTTGTATTTATTTTTCTTTTGAAGGTATTTTTTTAATCTCATCCATAACTATTTTAATAGTAGCAGTAATAGTAGTAGCAGTAGTAGTAGCAGTGTTAAAAGTATAATTTTTTGATTCATTGAGGGCATTTTGTGAAATCTTTTGTGCTTGTTTTAGAGAGGATGCGGAAGCCCCCAAGGCCAAGCTGGTGAAGCCCAACTCTCTCTCCTCATCCCGCTCTGGCAGCTCTCGCTCGGGCACCTCCTCCACCCAGTCCATGGTGCACAACATGGCACCCCGGGGACAACGAGCTTGTGTTCCGGCCGTGGCAGCCCTCAAGGAGAACTGCCAACCTCCGGCTTTCCAGCAATCTCCTCCTGCCTACACCCAGGGGGTCCCCAAGACCCCTGGGCCCCGTACACCCCCCACCTCCACGTCTACCTCCAACTCCAAGCCAAGCCCACCCCCCAAACTGAGCCCCGGGAACCTGGCCCGTATGGGGGCCACCCCTGTTATGATCCCTGCCCAAACCAAGGCCTTCCAGACTGTGTAGTAGAGACAGACAGGACTGAGATCAGACAGACAGACAGACAGTAGAAGGAAACACAGCCAGCCTCAGGACATGGCAACCGGCTGATCCCAAGAGTTGATAAAAATCCAGTCATATTATTTAGCTATAATATACTCGCGCCATTCACAATCTTACACTTTCAGTGACTGGTGTCGTTCTTTGACGTACTGGGAGAAGAGGGATGTACCAAACCGGTGCAAAGTGGGGGTGAAGGAAGAGGCAGGTGGACTGAAAAAACATAAAATGAAGACAAACAGAGGACATTGCATGGCCACCTCCGTCAGAAGACAGACTGCTCGCACTAGCTACAACTGAGGAGGTCAGCGGGTAAAGAAAGACAGACGACATCACGCTCACATCTCCTACAGTATATTTTGAACCAATCAAACAACCTTGGACCCCTTCCCTACACACACTTTGATTGATTGAAATGCACCCATGACCAAGCTGATGAAAACGGATTAACCATAGGATGCCACATGAAGGGGATGTGTGGCTCTGATTGTACAAACATGTTAGTGGACACTTCATATTATCCATTTATACCCGTGTCACACATTGCAACATGGACATTAATGGTGTTGAATTCCTTTGTCACTGCTTCCTGTGTGCAAAATAGAGGTCACATGCCCACGTTTAGATGTGCACACCTCCCCGTTTTCAGTAATATTAGCCACAGAAGGGTGCAATTCAGTGAACTTAAGATGGGGTCATACTGGACAGAGTAGTTCAAGGTTATAAAACCTATATTATTTTTGTGCCATATAAGTTGCAGCATCATTGAGTAGCGAGTTTTGAAGATTGTTACAAGGCTGAGCAGAAGCCCCAATGAGAAAGTGCCACAGTTTGATGGTTTACAATTTATATATTTTGTTTTTTGTTTTTGCTTTTTCATCAGAGAATGAAGACAACTGCAAGAATGTGATGCTAAACGAGACGTGTTATGTATTTTTTTTTTAGTTTCATGTTATGTTTCATACTTACAGCAATAAGTCATTTTATATGGCTCATGGAATCATTTATATAGAGAGAACTCCAACTGCACTCTTAATACAGTACAGCTTAGATATCGATCCCTAAAGAGTGCCTTGGGTTACATACATGTTTGTTGTTTTTATCAAAGACAGACCTGAAAATATACAGTGCACGAGGAATGTGATACTAATCAGTTAACGTAGCTTTGGGAGGAGAGCTCAGTTTATTTCTGACCCGCTGCATGCCAGTCGAAGCCAACCGACGCACGGGACAGCACGAAATCCTGCCCTTGTGCCTCGTCTCACATTCAGCAGAAAGGACAAACCAGAGGCTTCCCCATCGCTCATTCTTCAATCACATCCCTCCCCTTCAATACATAATCTGGTGGCTTATCTCTCTTCGTCTTTCAACTTCTTTTGTTGAACCACCGCGCTCTCCTCCCGTAGCTCCATCCACTATCCGGTTTCCGTGCGTGGTGGTGGTGGTTGGGCTGGGTGGGGGGATTGGGGTATTTATGCACGACCTTGATCCAAGGACAGACGTCTCTCATTGCTGCGTTCAAGCCTGTACAACAACTTAGAAAGGCTAACTTTACAGATGTCCCTATTGTTAACAAAGGATGGCTTGAGTGAAAGGCACCAGCCAAAACACTCTTGCACCGAAATATGATCGTCACCTCCAAAGTAACACAGCGTTTTCTAAACACAACAATAAAGCTAAAACATCTGGTTCTGGAAATAAATTTTCCATTCATTGTTCCCAAATTTGGATGTTAGCCATAGCGTTTTAGTGTAAAGTAGACTATCAGATTGTTAAACAACTATATATATTCCTGTAGAAGCTATCAGTCAATTGGATTTCAACTTAGTTTTATTCCTGAGTTGTGAAATACTACATTACCCACAAGCTTTAGCGAGTTCCCACCAATCAGATACGTCGCTGAAAAGTTACCTGTTACACACAAAAGTTGTGTGTGGTTGGTTAGCCAAACCAGAGCGAAGTAACGTTAGCCGGCTGGTTTTACTGGTTTTACTGGTTTTATAGATGAGATCATTCCACATCAATAATCACTATTTTTATTATGATATTATTTAGTATCACTGTTGAAAATGACAGAAAGGAATTCAATGATGTCACTTGCAATGCTGTATGCGATGCGTAGTTCAGTCCCTCTTAAAAAATTTACAGACCCTTGTCTTTTTTTGTTTTTCATGTATATGTTTTTCTGTTTTATTTGTTATAAGCTCATGATTCAACTGGTGGCTGGTTGGTTTAGTTCAAATGTTAAAACTCATTTATGAAGCGTCTATGAAGAAAATGAATGACATATTTACTTCCAAAACCAGGGCCACTTGAAAAGGGTGTTGGGCTGTTTCAGCTTTGTACATTGATCTCTAAATACTATGATCCTCCACTGCTTTCTGTGACAGCCCAGTTCTTCCTGCTTTTACAAAATACAGTGCATGTGAAGTGTCAAAAACTATGTGGTCACCAATTCTGCTATGCATTTTCAAGGGAACATCACTCTATTTAAGAATTTACATGTCGTCGCTTTGTGACTCCAATTTTGGTGACTTTCATTTTTTTAACTTCAATTGAACGATTACATGCTCCTCGATGGGTTGGGAAGATTCTACGAACATATGAAACCTTTTTTATAATCAAAACCAATTATCTCAAAATAATCTAAAAAAATGCAAGGTCATCAATCTATAAACAAGGCTGTTTTTCTTAGTTCATGAAAAGTTGATGTTTTGGAGATACCAGGATTTCACCCAACAACAGCAATATGTTATGCCTATGGTCTAGTACAGTCTGAGGATCAAGGGATCAACCCTCTCCAAAAGCATCCAATTAAAATCTGAAGCTGTTAAATAGGTAATGAATTGGAGACACAACACAGATCAAGTTATGAATTCCCAAATGCCTGTTGTTGTCAGGTCTGAGCCAGAAAATGTGTCCTTATCCTTAGATAACATAAGGCACTTCTGTGATGCTGTATCAGTGGCCCTAAAACCTAAAAATGTCTCAATCCTCGAAGGATGCTTCTCAAACAGTAAAGGTCTCAACATATTTCCCACAGAATTAGGGATTTAATTGACTATATTACACTTAAATTGGAACTAAAGGAATACACAAAGTTGGTCAGTTTACCCGTTAAGTGATGAGAACAACCAACCAAACCAAAATCATACATAGTAGTTCATTGGCTCTAGTGCTCCATGCTAACACTTTAGCATTCACTATGTTGTGTGATAGTAGGCTCCATGCTAACACCTTAGCATTCACTATGTTGTGTGATAGTAGGCTCCATGCTAACACTTTAGCATTCACTATGTCGAGTGGCACTTGGTTCCATTCTTACACTATAGCATACACTATGAAGTGATTGTAGGCTCCATGCTAACACTTTAGCATACACTATGTTGAGATAATCACTCACTTTTGAGATAATGCTAATAGCCTACTATCACTCAACATAGTGGATGCTAAATTGTTAGCATGGAGCACCAGAGCTAATGATCTACTGGGGACACATGCGTCTATGTTCTGATCTCTTAAAGGACAAGTTGACCTCCCCAAAACTTGTTGTATTCTTCGTAGGACTTATAAATCTATTTTTGGCAAATGACTTGTGATACTGAACTTTGACTGTACTTTCTATAGATCTCGTGAGATAGCTCCTATCTGAATATTTCACTCGTTCGCCATCACCACATATTTTAGAAGCGAGATAAGCCCGCAACTCCAAATTGGAACAATTTCAAAGCACAAAGGATTAGATGTGTCATTACAACAAAACAAAATCCAATTTATCCCTCTAAAAACATGTTGAGCGATGGCTTTACATGGCAGATTTTTGGAATATATCAAGTGAAATGCTACAATTATTGCTTGAGTCATGGGCCATTACCAGACTGCCCGGAAAAAAGCAGCCAATTTGTGTCTCTGGATCTCTTGAGTGTTTTTAGCTTGCCTACAACTGGTCTTAACAGTTCTTTTAGACCTGGAGACAGAGGAGTGGAGAGATAAGATGACAGCACCTGAGGGACAACCCTTGATTACCCAAAACCCCCTTTGAATTTCCCATAATGCCCCTAAAAGCCAATAGAGTGAGGCCAGGTAGATGATTGAATGCAGCTCTTACAGCCATTTGATGTGGTAATGGATATAGGGGCATGATTGATTTATTTTTATCCACGGGGCTCAGGTTGAATTCCCCAACTAAACCAGCCCCTTCCATGCTACCCAACCTGTTAATCCATGCTAGATTAGTTCATGTTTAGAGTCAGAAATGTTGCACTTTTCCACTGGAACGTGTTTGGCATCAAATACCAGAGCGGTGAAAACTGTCATGATTGTCTTTCCTTGTCAAACTACGGCAACTCCAAGCAGACATTGCTGTAGCTAATAAGAACTTGCATTTTCATTAGCATCCATTCAACCTGGAGACCAACACGTCACCTACATATGGGGACTCCTGAGTTTGTACCAGTGTAAAGAGAAATTTAAAAGCTGAGGAATGATGGTTATATGCATGTCACAGATACTTAACTATAGGAAAGGTTTTTTCTGCCTCAATGCTTAAATAATATAGAAATGATACTCCTATAGCTAAAATGTAGTGGTTATACAATTCAAACTGTAAATTCATAAAGATTTTATGTTTTTTTCGGTTCTCCGTTTGATTCTGGGTTTCTTCGTCGTAATGCATTCGATACAAAGTACTTTGTACTCTCTTGTAACTTCCATGTGTGCTTGTGCAAGTCCTTTCAGCTCACTGTACAGTATGGTAACAGCACAGTGCCAAAAGGGACTCGTCTCCTGTTTTCTTCTCTTTAGTGCTCATGGTATCAACGTCATGCTTTTATTTGGATTCAGGCTAAACCAAAAAAGGCCATGTATATAATTCACATCTTGAGTGAAAAATGTATGTTTGTACAGTAACTAAGTACTGTTGTTTTTTAATAAAACTTTTGACGGAGATACAGATAGAGTGACTTGTCTTTGCCATTCCAGACAGTTTTTCACACTACTGAACTTACTCACTTACTAAGATTTTTGAAAATTATTTGTATCTGTATTGTCCATTTGTTTCATTTGTATTCACTAAAACAGGCTGGAAAGTTAAACTGAGAGCAAAATCAAACACAAGCAGTTCAAGCATTCAGATCACCAAAATAAAAAAATAACTGATGCTCTGGGCATCGAGCCAGGATCAGGAAAAAAAATACATACATTACATTCTATAAAAAAAACACAATAAGATATTTGTCTTTTTAAACTGTACTTTTCTAGTTACATATTGACAATTATGTAGTGTGCTGGGAATGATAAATGTGAACTGCCACTATGACATGCTAGTGTCATATGGCTGCAACTTAATATTGTCCTATAGTGATGAGCAATTCACAAATGATTTCTTTGTTTTAATGAGCATTTCTAGTGAACTGGAAGTGATGATCCTGTGCTTCTGTGAAAGAACCTCTTCTATCAAGCTGCAAACAGCCATGCAGCACTATACTGTAGTGCTCAGTGCCCCAGTATAGTGCTGCATGGCCTGAGGCGTAGTATAGTATAGTGCGGCCATAGATGCCTTGTCGCTTCTGCACATTACTAAATGAAATGAACAAATTAATTTCTTTGCAGTGAATGAACTTGAAAGAGACTAAAACAAAATCGCAGAATCTTTCTATTGAACTGTATAGGAAATTAAAAGATTGCTAAAGACTGAAGAAGATTGTAAAGTGAATGAGAACATAGACACCAAAATTATCCATGTGTCCCCAGTAGATCATTGGCTCTTGTGCTCCATGCTAACACTTCAGCATACACTACGTTGAGTGATACAAGGCTCCATGCTAACACTTCAGCAGACATTATGTTGAGTGATAGTAGGCTCCATGCTAACACTTCAGCGTACACCATGTTGATATAGGCTCCATGCTAACACTTCAGCATACACTATGTTAAAAAAAACGTTGTGAGTGGTTTTTATTATATGGCCTGTAGCTAGCAAGTGAATTAATTAAATCAATATAGCTGACCATAGCTGCGCTTTGGTCGATGACATCATCAGAACCAGGCAGACAATCCCCCTCTGCCACTGCTACACACACATACACACACACACACACACACACACACACACACACACACATGCGAGACGGGACATTAGCTAGTGCTTGTAATAAATGAAACATTAACGTAACCAACATTATGTACAACATACATACCATACCATACCACACATACCGTCTGGTGATGTTGGTGGGTTTCAGTCATCTAGATATTATTGAACAGCACCCATTTTTGACTGCAAACTTATTGAATATAATTTAAGTTTATGAGTATAATCTTGAATTCAAATTTTTCTGGTGTTTTCTGAGTTTTGATTACAACCCTGTGACATCTCTGAATTGCATTTACTAAGGTGGTAAAAAAAAAAATGGACTGGTACGTATACCTTACCTTATACAATTTTTTCTACAATAATTATAGATGCTTTCATTTAGACGAACAATAGGAAACTGAGGTGCTGATACATGATTAAATAACTTTTGCAGACAATTTACAAAAAGGGGCATGGTTTTTAATGTTTATCCACTGTGCCTGAAAACACCAAAGCGACAACCAAATTCTAGCAGGCAGTCTGCACTTTAACCTCACAGTTAGTGTGCCTGTCCACATCCAAAGTAATAAGAACAGAGCCAGAACATCAGAAAGCCTCTCCTGGCCTCTCCAAAACTGTCCATATGGGGCTCCCTGTACATCACTGCACATCCTGGTGGCTGCAAAGAAAAACAACTTAGAATTGGATATAAAAACATATATATAAAAAAAGCAAACTTACTAAGCCTGAACCCTAGTAAGGCAAAGGTGCCACTGATGGAAGTGTAGCCAAGGTGAACTGCTTGACAGGCTGACAGTCGACCCATGAAACTGATTGGTGGAGAGGGGAGTGCAGGCTGCATGCACTGTGCAGAAGCCAGCAGAGGAACTATCCATGTAGCATCAGCAAACACTTGTCGATGTTGCAGCCAGCTGCTTGTGTTTTGGCTTGTTAAAAGTGAATTACAATTCATTCTAAATTCCATTCTAGAGCCAATGTTGGTCTCTGGTGGTGAAATGTTGCTATTGCATTATGCAGTGGGGAAGTAAAAAAGTACAAATTTCAAAATAATCTCTACAAAATCACCAAGATAGCACAGCAATTTTAACAGTTCAGTATCTAGAAAAGTAATTTATAAGTTGGCATCACTGCTGCAGTATATGCACCTGAATAATAACCATTAGTTATAATACCCACCAATAATTTGCTCCATGGACCCTGCTGCAGTTTGCTTATCGTCCCAACAGATCCACAGATGATGCTGTCTCCCAGGTACTGCACACCACTCTCTCTCATCTGGACAGCCGGAAGGGGGGCTATGTGACTGCTGTTCATTGATTATAGTTCAGCTTTCAATACCATAGTCCCCACCAGACTGGCTGGCAAGTTGATTGAGCTGGGACTGAACACCCCCCTGTGTGCCTGGATCCTGGACTTCCTGACCGCCAGGCCCCAGGTGGTCAGGGTGGGTAGACACACCTCCAACCCCCTCACCCTGAACACAGGATCCCCCCAGGGTTGCGTCCTCAGCCCCCTACTGTACTCCCTGTACACACATGACTGTGTGGCCAGGTTCAGCTCCAACTCCATCATTAAGTTTGCGGATGACACAGTGGTGGTGGGCCTGATCTCCAACAACGACGAGAAGGCCTACCTGGAGGAAGTTGCTGATCTGTCACTCTGGTGCCAGGACAACAGCCTCCTCCTGAATGTCACCAAAACTAAGGAGCTGATTGTGGACTTTAGGAGGACACAACAACAGAGGACGTACTCACCATTGGGGATAAATGGGAATACTGTGGAGAGGGTGAGCAGGTATAAATACCTGGGAGTCCACATCACAGAAGATCTGACATGGACAACACACACTGACACTCTGGTGAGAAAGGCGAGGCAGCGCCTTTACCACCTCAGGCAACTGAGGAAATTTAAAGTCTCCCGGAGGATCCTTCAGTCCTTCTACTCTGGAGCTGTGGAGAGCATCCTGACAGGAAGCATCACTGCCTGGTTTGGCAACAGCTCCGCTCAGGACAGGAAGGCTCTGCAGAGAGTAGTGCGTTCGGCTGAACGCACTACTATTGGAACTATTGGAACTACACTCCCCACCCTGCAGGACTTATACACCAGGAGGTGCAGAACCAGAGCCTGCAGGATCATGAAGGATCCTCACCACCCCAACAACGGACGGTTTCAGCTGCTGCGGTCAGGCAAGCGCCTCCGTAGTCACGCTGCCAAAACAGAGAGACTGAGACAGAGTTTCTTTCCTCAGGCCATCAGGACTGTGAACTCTGACCTCACCAGGGCCCCCACCAAGACACACACACTGCCCCTCTTATGCACACACACACTTAGGTAAAGACTACACATAATTTATAATTTATATTATATTATACATACAATTTCCCTTTTTTACTATATTTTTATAAAGTGCTCTTATTGTAAATATTGTGTTGTTTTTTATATAGAGCTCTTAAAACTGTGACATTGTAAATATTGTGTTGGTTTATTGTAAATTAGTTGGTGCACTACCTGTGTGTGTATGTGACAATTAAACTTCTTGAATCTTGAATCTTGAATCTTGAATAATAACCAAGGATTCCAGTAGCTAAACCAAAACTCATTTAGCTTCCAGTGACTGTAATTCACCAGAATGTCCCACTGACGTGCAACATCATGGCCACAGATCTCAATGAACGCTTCAATCGCTCTAGCTTTCAGGTCAAGGCTTTGTACCAATAATACAAATATTTGCTCTGCCTGTCAGACCGTCAGGGCCTCAACGCTCCCTGGCAGGCGACGGGGGAAGGGAGAAGGCCACGAAGGTCAGCGGGTTCTGTGACATGTTTACGGTAACCTCCGAGGGACATTTTGTTGATGTCGTTTATACCTGCCAGCTGGGTTGTTTCAATGTTGTCACGTGGAAACCTTGACACTCCGATTTTTAGGATTTTCATGCAATTGAAGGATTACATGGATTGGATTGCATTCTCTATGGGTTGAAAAAGTTCTACCACCCTAAATCCTTTCGAATCCCATGGGGTAAACTCAAAAATCCATGGTGGTAAATTGTGTGAATGTGAGCAAGTATGTTTGTCTATCTGTGTTTGCCCTGTGATGGACTGGCGACCTGTCCAAGGTGTTTCCTTGCCTTCCACCCAATGCATGCTGGGATAGGCTCCCCATAACCCTCAATAGGAATAAGCGGGTGCAGAAAATGAATGAAAACATTGTGAATTTATAATTTATTGTCCAACAAGGCTAAATGTGGTTCTGTTGATGGCAGTCATAAGCGCTCAACAATTTTAAATGGTGCTGCTGCTGGTCACTGCACCTTAATATGTCATATAATCTAGTACTGAATTTTTAAAAAGTTCTTCAAACAAGTAAAAAATCCACCATTGCAGACAGATAATTCTCCTTGTTTTCAAAGCAAATCGACTTGTTTCACAATTTTCCTTAGTCTGCCTTGTACTGACTCACTTGTTTTGAGAAAAATACGATTTTAAGACTGAATAGTTTGTTAAGACGAACATATTTTTTTCAGTGTAGGTCCCCAAAATTCAGGACTACTCACCACCACTCTCCCAACCCAGAGTTTTAGGACATCTGAATTGCCAAACACCCACTATCAGGTCCTGCAGACTGAAATTTCTTCCAAGAACCGTGATGTACCTGTTTTATATGATTTTCTATAAACTACCATGAGATCAGAATGCCAGTGTTATCTCCTTGCACTTGCAGAAAAAAGTTTTCAGTGCCTTTTTTTCTCTTTGCCTTTTGTCAAGAGTTCCATCTAAGGGAGAATTGTTTAATTTATTATCTGACTTTTGTAGCATTTCCAAACCCCATGTCCTGTAACTGCTTACTGGGACTTTTTTCAGCAGCTTGCAAATGGAATAGTTAGTGTGAAAAATGGTGAGAGACTTGGTGCCACATGTTGCAAGAGCAGGGGAGTAGATGTTACATGATTTTCAGCCTCATTTCAAAACTGTGAAATTACATTTCTTTACCACTAGGTGGATTGCATGCCGCAGAAAATGACATAACCACAGAGATGCAGGAATTGTTGTTGTTGTTGCAGTATAATAAATGCAATAGCTTACCTGCTAATCTCTGTGACAATTACAATTACAATTACAACAACAATCATCACTAACAGAACAGTTAACTTAACCCATTAGATGCATTGGATGTTCTTTTTTTAAAATCATTTTCATGTGGACCTACTTACAAATGTGAAGACATTTTTGAAATTGTCCACTGTACTCTATGTTGGGGTTATGAAGAGTGATTTGTTATATAAGACACATTCTTTGACTTTTTGCAGATTTTATGTACGTGAAAAGACATGTCCAAATGATGTAAATATAATAATACTGTATTAAATACTGTATATAATAAGATTTTGTCGAAGGATCCTCTCAAATGCTGCAGTGTTTTTAAGAAGCCCATGACCACTATGAAGCACAAAAAGCAGTGAAGTATCAGTGCAATGGAAGACAATAACACAATAACACAGAACATGGAAGACAATAACACAATAAAAAAAAATAATATCTCGGTCCAAAGCCCATGACACATACATGTATGTATGTATTCCATCAACGTACAGGAATGCTCATGGGTCAGTTTGTTTATGTGCTACATCACAGGCACTAACCCAAATGTAGAATTTGATATTAAAGGTGCTCTGTGTAGCATTTTAACATCACTAAATTATTACCACATTAATTTTGAGACATAATTGTTGTAAACAAATGAGACCATCCCCAAGAAGACTGGCAGCCCCTACCGGCCTCTACGCTGCATTTTACAGTGGCCACCAGGTCGGATTTGCCGGGAAATCTACTGGATTGCTTTATGGCAAGGAAAAGGAACAGGAAGATGGTGCTGTTCTTCCAGCGCCCTAACAGATCTAAGATGGTGGAAGGAAAGAAAGGAAGATGGAGAAATAACTTCCAACATGTTGAAGCTCTTCAGGAAAGCTGCATCTGGAGCAACACCAGGGAAGGGGAGAGGTAGCAACATCATCTTTGGGAAGCAACAGGGTTTATGGGAAATGTAGTCTGAATTTTGAGAAACACTAACCTTAACAATACAACTGTTTTCAGCTAGAGGCTACCAATCGTCTCCACCGTGGTCACATTTGTTTATGGTAATTATACCAAGGTATCACAATTAATTTGAGAATCATATATTGACATTTAATGCATTCAAGGCAGTGGTGGAAGAAGTACTCATATATTTTACTTAAGTAAAAGTAGCAATACTGCTCTGTAAAAATACTCTGTTACAAGTTAAAGTCCCATATTCAAGATGTACTTAAAGTATTAAAGTAAAAGTATTTGTTGGGCAGAATGGTCCCTTTCAGAGAGTTTATATACATATATATATATATAGTAATAATATTGGAATATTATTACTGATGCACATGAACATGTAAGCAGCATTTTAATGTTACAGCTGGTGGAGGTGGAGCTCATTTTAACAACTTTATATACTGTTGGATAGTTTGATCTACAGCACAGTATCATATTGTATAAATTGATCACATATTTTGTTTGTAAAATCTTAATCTGTAAAGTAGCTAAAGCTGTCAGATAAATGTAGTGGAGTAAAATGTACAATATTTCCCTCTGAAATATAGTGGAGTAGAAGTAGAAAGTGGCATGAAAAGAAAAGACTCAAGTAAAGTACGTCAAATTTGTACTTAAGTACAGTAGTTGAGTAAAAGTACTTAGTTACATTCCACCACTGATTCAAGGTTTAACCTAAAACAAGGCGAGGAACATTTAAAACCTTCTAAATGCAGTAATTACTTGGGTCCTTTATTTCTTCCAGTGCTTCATGTATTTTGCTTGTGTTTTTCAAACCTGTGATGCCTAGCTTACGCCGTCATCAAGTACACCAATGCATTTATTCATGGGAAGGTAGCCCTGTAGGTCGACTCTGGTGGACAGGCTTAATGATTTATGGCTTTGCAAATGTGGTCGCGTCTGCTGCTGTCCCAACATGTGTTTTTATCCAACCTTATAAGTATTTGTGTATCTGTATGTGTGTGTGTGTGTGTGTACAATATCAATGGCCATTTTACTTACAGATCTAACCATTGTGAAGCTGCTATGTACCATTTACTAGAAATCGATGGTACCTTGGAGAAAACATGTAAAAACCAGTTAAGGCAAAGGACGTGGTATGCATCCATGCACACATAGCACATGCACACGGGTAGACCAGCTTCTTGTCCGACAGCTCATGACAAATGCGGCGACTCTCTCCGAGCACGCAGTGTTTCCCCATAGGCTCCAGTGATGACGGCAGAACAGTGTACCTGCAACGGGGCAAGAATGCGAGCAGGTGTGCGCTGGAGGAAGATGGACGGCCTAGAAGAAATGGGTCAACTCGGAGGAGAGAGCGCAGCATAGGAACGAGGGAGGCACAGGCAGGGCAGGGTAGGTGTAAGTATGGGTTGGGGAAAAAGGAAGGGAGGGAGGGAGGTGCAACGAAAGGTAAATGAAGCTAGAGGAGGAAGAAACAGGAGAGCCTGCAGACTTTGAGAAGCAGAAGTCCCGAGATGAAGACGTAGAGCATGCATACGATCCGGCCGCCATCGGCCTTTTGCAGACCCTTGGCTTCACGTCCTATTGTTATTTTTTTGAGACATCGAAGGAGCGGATAGTTACTGCATGGGCCACCATGGTCCAGAGTCGCGTGGGCGTCAAGCAGGGTTGCCACCTTCGGGTGTCTTCTCTCAGGAGAAGGCTGGCCTTCCACAGGGTCAAGTGAGTATTAACACCATTACAGGATTTTTCTGTTTGGATACCGACCTGTAGTTTCATCTTGAGCCTTTTGGGTCATATCAGATCTTTTGCTCTCCTTAAAGGCCAGAAGTTGATATTTTAGGGCCTTTCTTCATATTACATTTTCTTGATTTGTTTGGCCTCATGATTTGTCCCATAAAAAAAGTATTCTGTTGCACTGGAGGTATTATATGCTGTGTAAGTGTTTGAGCTGTCAAGAATGAGCCTGTGCACGGTAGCCTAGTATCTGTTCAAGTTACTGTGTGTTTTCTGTGCCTTTCCAGTAAGAATATCAACCTGTGGATTGTTGATGTTCATGCGTTGCCAACTTTTAACTCCAGTAAAATTTGTAAAATTGGGTACTTTATTTATTCCATATATTCTTGATCTGTCTAAATGCTTTTGAAAACCTAAAATGTGGGGGAAATGTATAAAAAGCTGCTTTTTTCTTTAACTTTTCATCTGTTATGATTGAAAATAGCCTGAAATTCATAGTTAACTGTCCTTTAGCTTCAATGTATGGCGAGATTAAACACTGGACAAGTCATTGCGTGATTGACTCATCTATACATTAAGTTGTACATAAGTTTAAGAACATGTACTAAACTTTTTTTCCCTTTTCCAGGACTGACAGTGGGGCAGGCAAGCTGAGGTGAGTATTCATCAACTATAAACGTGCTGAGAATGCACAAATGTTTCCCAAATCTGACCTTTTTTCCTCTCTGAGGTGCTGAAAAGCTAATATTGTAGCTCTCCTCCTGTCATTGTGGAGGATGCATGCAGCCCTCTGGTTTTGTTGAGTTGGTTGTTTCGGGGTATTTTGTACGGCCCAGGTGCAGTTTCACCACGGGCAACCTGAGCCCGAGCGCCACTCTTAACAGATTGCCTTTCTTTGACAGAAAGAGAGAGGTGGGGTAGAGGGGGCGCATTCATGGAAAAGGTCCCAGCTACATTCACTGTGATAGTAATTTGCGTCCTGCAGGTGCTGTAAGATGCATTTGGTCCATACTTTTATCGTCTAGACTCACATCCACACATGCTTATAGATCGAAGAAAGGCTTCTAGCTGGTAGAGATGACATTACACACTGTGGCAACCGTTTCAGACCCCTTGCCCTGTGACATCAGATTAAGCTTGGATGTCAGGCATAAGATGCTAAAGCCTCTGGCTCCCTCTAGTCCTCACAGCGGGACAGGTGCACTTGGATTTCTGACACAGTGACAGTGTCAGAATTCACTGGGCAGTCAACATCAGAAAAGCTGGTTAAAGAGACAGCAAATTAAAAAATCAATTAAAGATAATTAAAGACCATAAGCAATGACATCTATTCATTCTTGCAATGTCAGTAAACCTACCATCAGTTGGATCTTTGAGCATCACATTTCTTATCCTGCCCCTCTGGAAGTCTTAAGAACAGTTTTACCACGCTGAAAGAACTCTGAACATCTGAACTCATTTGTCTGTTTCTCACGTGCCTCCTTGCTGCTGAAACATTTCTAGCGCCTTCTGAACCCTGGCTTTGATGTCTCTCCCTTGATGCACTTAACCGCTAATTATATTTATGCATTGCTATAGATGGCTGGTGTGATTTCATGCGTGGATGCTCTACTATCCGTCCTTTGTCGCTGAAGCATGTATATTTTGTATGAAAATTTGCAAAGATGAAAGATGTGAAGATTCATAGTTCCAGTAATATAATTTTTTCTTTGACATTTGTATACAATTATTTTCTCAAGTGCTGCATGTGATTAATTTTGATAAGGTGCAGTTAGAGAAGAGTGAAGTGTCTCACCTTGAGTGACTGACTTTGCCTCTTGAGGCCAATGGCGCTGTGGGCAATAGCACTGTGGTGAAAACCCAACTCCATTGGCTTTGGTTATGTGAGTATAAAAGAATGTGAATCTAAATGTAAAGCCACATTGTTTGTAAGTTCAAACAAGAAACATATGGATCCATGAATATTGTTACAGCAAAGCATTTTTGGGAGATTTTGCAGTATTTTCATTCATATCAGATTCAGACATCAGTATTTTTTGTAAATTGTCCCCATATATCAATAGTGCCGAAAGTGTTTGGAACCCATGAACACTAAGAACCTCTTCGTATATTACTTTCAGGTCCTTTTCCAGTCAAAAGCAAACAAATTGTTACGGTCGGAGTTGTCTTCTGGACCCAAAATGCAGACACAGACAAGAGGTTTTAGGGAAAACTGGGTTTAATGTAGGATGAGGGGAAGGGTGGGTGGAGATGAGAGGCTGGTTAGGGCAGAGGCAGGCAGGCAGATAAGGGGGGAAGCAGGCAGGCACGTTGAAGTGGCGTGGGTGGAACGAGGAGACACACTGGGAAGAGGGCTCAGGGAATCGTGGACACAGGAGAATATGGTTAGTAAGGCACTAGAGAACACTGGGAGAAACTCAAGCAACAGTGGTAACAAGCGCAGCCAAGCGAGTGACTACCACGGGAATTGGCGGAACAATCTGGCAAAGAGTAGGTGAAGAGCCCGGGGTTTATATGCTGCTGGGTTGATGAGTTGATCAGAGACAGGTGTGGAGGAGAGGCGGGGGCCAGGAGAGGGAGAGCCACATCCACGCCACACACACACACACACACACACACACACACACACACACACAGACAGACAGACAATGAGAGATAGACAGGGAAGGTGGAGATACACAAGGGAGGCAGGGAACACAGAGAAACATAGGGGAGAACTGGAGTCACAGCCGGGGCCGTGACACAAATCTTTGTATTCATCTGCAAATTCTATTTGATATTTTCTGCTATTTTCTGCTCAAGCGACTACGTTATTGGCAGGATCCTGCAGTCACAGATATTTGGTTGAATTAGACCCACTGTAGACTATTTTCTGCTCTTAATTCTAGCACAATATACACTGCATGGCAGGCTAGATCATGGCAAATCAAAGAGGATCTCAGAGGATCACATTCTTTTTTCATCACAATCTGTAAGGAGATAACTTAAGAGTTTTAAATAATTCAAAGCTGTGTGTCACCTTGCAGTCTCTGCATCATTTGAAATCCAAAAAGAAAAGACTACAGAGTAACAACATGACAGTGACAGCATTACACAAAAACATCTCCTGTTTCTGTCCATAGTGATTCCATTTGCTAGCTTCATGCCAAAGTTGAATGTTATGGTTATTCCTGCCACAAGTCTCACAAAGCTGGTTATCAACTCGCTCTGTCAACCCAGGATTGCCGATCCAGCAGTGAGCGTGTTTACATAAAAGGGGCGGGGTTTGTAACAAATAGCCAATCACATGCAACATGGACAGATGAATAATAAACATTTACATAAACATAATGCCGCTAACAGATTAGTAACATCTGTAGAACTATTATGATAAATAAATATGAGTAATACAAAAAATATAACAGCAAAAAAATAACACAGTTGCTGCTGCCAAGGCTGGAGAACAGGAGGATTGCTGGAGGACAATTACAGAAATTGTAAATAGGCTTATTACTGCCTACTGTATCACACTGTCATTAAGGCACAGTTGATACAGTATTGTATTGTCACATTGAGGCTGTGAAAGAAATCTCTATTAACAAAGTCTACCTCAGGTTCCCCAGGACTGTGGTGATGGGATATGGGTTCAATCTATTGCACCAATCACTCTCAGGAATCCTAATAGATTTCAGTGGACTTAATATGCAGCAGTAAATTTCATTCATTATTGACAACTACTGACAACTACTGTAAGCTATTCATTATTTGATAGAAGGCCCCTTTTAAAGCCAGAATGGGCAAATCGCCTGCAAACACTACAAACATTCATTATATCTCTAATGTAATTAATCCTTATGGAAAGCAAATGTGTTCTGTCAGTTTCTAAACACAATTGCCCCGCGAAGAGCTCTTCTTACTATCTGTTAATTCAATAGTATGCCCTTGTACAGTTCGTTTTTTTTATTTTGATGCAATGTTTTTCGTTCATATCTGGTTTTGTTAATGGATTTTTTGCAGTAAAGGTTATTTTAAAAAGTCCACAGTATCCTCTAGGAGTGATGATGTAATTTGGTTTTTGAGGGCTTGTTATCCATTTTGATCCTGAACATAACCTGCTCCATGCAGTGTAAGTTACCATGGTGATCTACCCTGCTAGACAGTGAGTCACCTTCATGAGACAGAAAAGCCAGGGTTAAGCCCAAAGTTAGCTTGCTAACCCACTAATCTTGCTTTGTGAGACAGTTGTATGCCTGACATAACCTGTGGTGCTGACCAGTGCCAAAATCCATACAGCAAATTTGAAAAATGGGATTCTGTTTTTTGGCTACGCACCTGAGCTCAATATTTGGGGTTTGATATTTGTCACCAACCAGGCCACATCCCAGTTAAATGGTAACTCTGCTGTTGTCACCCATATCGTTGTCAATAGAAAGGACAACAATCATTAATACAGAGCGTGGGTGGTAGTGTGGGACCCAAAAGTACCTGTGTTCAAGTCACTTACATGAACATGGGCCAGTCGCCTATTTCCTGCACCAACAAAGTAAAGCCTTTAAAGGGGAATTCCAGAATTTTTAAACCTGGGCTCTATTTGTACATATTCGTCATCTATACCCCAAAATAGGTACAAAACGTTTTGGAATTGCTCCGGTAGATCGCCTCAGCCGGCAGTCACTAAGTCAACTGGCCAGCAGACCTTTTTATTTGCAGAGTCAATATAATTTGGCCCGAACTTGATGGTCTCCTTCGGCTGGTGCCTCTCCTTCTGTCCTGATGGGCCAGCCATGGAGTACCAAAGCCGGCCAGTCTACCAGGCTTCCAGGAGCATCCCACTCCAACCCCGACTGACCGGCTCTTGCAGGCTGCCCCGGCTGCGTCCTCTGCGGACCTCGGTCGGTCGCCGCTGCTGGTACCGCTGCTCTCTCCCCATAGTCCGACCTGACTCACCAGCCACCTGTCAGCCTCTCACACTGACGCAACCACTCTCGCTCACACATGCACACTCAGGTTAAAAGGCTCGGCTGCAATCAGCCTTAATTGGCCGCAGCCCTGCTGGATCCAGGCAGAGTCAGTCCACTGACTCAACTCTCTCCTGGATCCAGCCTAAGGCCGGGCTCAGACTAGAGGATAATTGGGCTGATTTATCCCCGATTCGCCCCTCCCGACAATCGGCGGAGAAATCTGGATGGGACCTTGGTCGGCACTGATGTTCGGGCACCGATTATCTGGTAATGTGAGCGGTTTACAGATCCAATCTTAAACCTCCAGATCTGCTCGCGGATGCATCGGGGCCGCCCCGATAATATCAAACATGTTTGATATCTAGGATTTAAAATCGGGATGATTATGTCACTGCTTTCCGAGCGGGACCACAATAGCCAATGAGAGAGACAATCTACAAGGACACGGAAGTGAATGAAGAAACAACAACAACAAGCTGTTGTACGGGTGCGTTGGACAGCTGAGATGGAGGAAAGGCTTGTCGATATGTGGCAAGAACACGACTGCCTATATAACGTGTCTTCCAAGCACGGGCGCCGGATTCATTTCAGAAGTGCGGGGGCCAAAAAGAGTGTGTGACTGTGTGTGTGTGTAGCGGTAGATAGACCGAAGACTCGCACTAAACTAAACTCCTTGCTTGCACCACAGGCTGGCGGACGCCGCCATCTCCACATTTGGAGAAAGTTACAAACTGACAGCAGCAAAGAATTAACCACACTCTATTTTGTACCAATCTGCATTAAAGTACCTTTCTCTTTGGCCAAACGATCTAGCGGTCTCCTTTTTGTCTAGAATTAGCTGTGCAGCTTTATCCGTCTCTATGTCACGATAACAACCCTCCATGCAGTCAGAGCCAGCGCTAGCCTGTTTTGGTTCAATGCCGGCGGTTTGACAGTCTCAGCGGGCACAGGGCTGCTGCTTTGGGGTTCTTCTGGCTGCCGCTGCGCTGGTCCTATGGTTGAAGGGCCAGGCTCCAACGGAGTTGTGGACGTCAGGGATGTAACATTATTAATGTTGAAGTTCAGTTTTGTTTGACTGTATTTTCCGGCTCAAACAGACTTACTGTAAACAAGGTAACACACGTCACAGCATTGAAACTATTTTATTGGTTGCACACTGTATGCATTTGATTCTGTCCTCTTTGATTGGATTAAAATGTAAATATTCTTCCCGTTTTATGTTTGCCTGCTTTATGTCTATGCTTTATTTTACCTAATGTCTTAGAGTGGGTGGGAATGAATGAAACGTCTTTTACCTTATGTGTTGCAATATAGGGGCATTTGAGGGGATACAGTGATTCTTTCTCACTGCAAAGCATTAGTAAAGCAAGTTGCACTGGTTTCACCATGTCAGTCTACATTTTGTTTACATCTACTTCACCATGAGATCACGTGAGGCGGTGCATTCATGCTCCCTCTGGCACGATAATCTTAGTAATATCCTCTAGTGTGTGATGCACCATTATTTTCAGATCTTGTAATCTGTGCATGTTTGAGATTAGAGAGAAGAACATCTGTGAAGATTCTCCTTATGTGCGTCATGCAACCCGATTTCAAAATATGTTAGGATTTTAACTTGTGGTGTGAGCCCAGCTTAAGCACACACCTACTGACAGGAGGGAAGGGATCTGGCAGGTTAGTTCCATCAGAAAAGGGGAATTTATCTGTGTAAGATATTTTGTCTTGAGCAGACAAACCATTATAATACTCTGACCAAGTTTCTCTATGAGACATGAACACAACGTTTTTTTTCTCGCTAGTTAGCTAGCTAATGACGAGACTAGCTCTGCACTAGCTGAATCTAACAAGTGGCGGTAAAATATTCAAACGGAGACTACTAGCTGATCAACATGGGCAATACCATATAAACACGTTAACCACAAATAACTGATTGTTTGCTTGGCCCCCTAGATTTGCTGCTAGCTACTACGTGCCATAAAATCAGTAGCAGTGTTCTGTCCTCGCTACAACCCTTTGTGCAATCTGACAGGCAGCTTAACTCCTTCCCTAAATCACCACGCTGGACGAAGATGACCGGTCAACTTCTTTAATGATGAACTAGAGATAGGGTAAAACTGAGACAAAAGATACAATGAGTATTTGTTATTGTTCTAAAACATACAGTAAATGCATAAAGTAGATCTACTGCATTCATTCATGCCTGGACTCCATTAGAAATGCTACAGTAAGCTAATCAACAATGCTATACTAAGCTAGATAGACAGACTCATGGGAAATATCTGCATCAAATAAGTAAATAATAATTCCATTAAACTATAAATATTCCATACACAGTGATAGAAGAACATTTTGTCAACTTATACCGACGATGCTCGTATAAAGCGTGAAAGAAGCAGATGAACCTAGATGCAACTACAACTGAAAAGCATGTCCTTCTTACTGTGTTGTTTACATGGAAGCATTCTGATGACCTCATCAAAGGGTGACAATCACAGTTCAGTTAAGTGCAACACTACAGTTCCCCACAGAACCACAGGGGGAGACAAACTCTAAGCGACAGTCTCTTGTATCTAATCTTCAGATGAGAGAAGCAGGATGACCTCAGTCACAGGTCTGAGGAAGACTTTAGTCCCATCCTGACTGGCTATCTTGACTTCCACCTTCCGGACTCTTCCGTCCTTGCTGGGAAACACTTTATTAATGCGTCCCATAGGCCATTCATTTTGTTTGGTTTGACTGTCTTTGATGAGCACAATGCTCCCCTCAGTGAGGTTTGGCTTATCATCCTGCCACTTCCTTCGTGTCTGGAGGGTAGACAAGTATTGTTTTCGCCATCTGTCCCAAAAGGTATTGGCGAGGCTCTGTACCTGTTTCCAGTGTCGCCTGAACAGATCCTTGCTAGCAAGGTCACCAGGTGGAGCGAAAGACAGGCCGTCCTTCTGAGTAAGCAGTGTGGCAGGGGTGAGTATGAATGGATCCTCTGGGTCCGTAGACACTGATGCAAGACGTCTTGAGTTCACGATGACCGCCACTTCAGTCATCAAGATTGTGAGAACCTCATGAGTCAGTCTTGAAGACCCCAACTGTAAGAGCATCGAGTCCAGGATTCTGCGTGTGACCCCTATCATCCTTTCCCATGCTCCTCCCAGATGTGAAGAATGGGGTGGGTTGAATTTCCAGACACAGCCCTGTTCTGTGAGGAACCTTTCCACTTTGCTCTCATTCATGTTGGGGGGGATCTGCAGGTCACGGCAAGCTCCGATGAAGTTAGTTCCTCGGTCTGAGCGTAGTTGCTTGACTGGTCTACGGATTGCGAAGAACCTTCTTAAGGCATTGATAAAGGCAGAAGTGTCCATGGACTCGATGATTTCAATGTGAATGGCTCTGACACTCAGACAGCTGAATAAGACCGCCCACCTTTTACTGTTGGCCTGGCCACCTCTTGTGCGATGAGTGGAGACTGACCATGGGCCGAAGACATCTACACCGACATGAGAGAATGGAGGTTGGGCACTGAGGCGGTCGGCAGGTAGGTCAGCCATTTTCTGGACTTCACAGGTGCCACGGAGTTTGCAACAGGTGACAGATGAAGCGGCTCACACAACTTTTGGCTCCAACAATCCAAAAGCCAGCGGAGCGGATGGCACCCTCTGTGAAGTGGCGTCCCTGATGTTGTGACTGGTCATGATGATGGCATGCGAGAAGAGTCGCAATGTGGTGACGACCAGGTATTATGATAGGCTGCTTCTCATCACGTCCAATCTTTGCTTCCATGATGCGTCCTCCAATTCTCATGAGGCCATGTTCGTCGATGAAGGTACTTAGGGGGCTGTCCCTCGGTATGGGTTTTTGGTCTTTACTGCTCTGCATCTCCTCCTGATACGCCTCTTCTTGCACTGAGCGTATGATTGCGTTTTGGGCCTGTGCGAGAGCATCTACTGTGTAGCTTGCTTCACAATGATGCCAGCCTTTGCAGTGCTCCGAGAGGTACTCTGTGTTCTTCCTGAAGAGGCGGGCAATGTGGATGAGACAGGCAATGGCGCAGGTAAGTGACCTACCAGCTGGAGAATCGCTCAATCGCACTGGCTGTAGTACGGAGTGTGGACACCAAAGGGCGGATGTCTTTGTCCTGTTCTGGATCTACGAGTTCAAAGGCATCTTCTCTGTTAGATGACTGATCAGGCTGTGACAAGAACGCTGGTCCTGTGAGCCACATAGTCTCCTTGAGACGAGCTGCAGGGATGGATCTTGTCGCATGGTCAACAGGGTTTTTCTCTGTGGGCACGAAATGCCACTGTTCAGGCTTGGTGGATCTCCTTATCCGTTGGACTCTGTTGTTCACGAACACATAGAATCTCCTCTTTTCATTGTGAATGTAGCCTAAGACTACTTTGCTGTCTGTGAAAAAGCTGATGTTGTTGAACTGAATATCCAACTTGGAGAGGATAAGCTCTGCTACGTTCACAGCCAACACTGCCGCACACAGCTCCAGCCGAGGAATGGTGAACCCTGGTCGCGGGGCTAACTTAGCTTTACCTAAGATGAAGCCTATGTGACAGCTTCCATCTGCTTCTAGGACTTTTAAGTATGCCACCGTGGCTATTGCCTTGACAGAAGCATCTGAAAAGATGCCAAGTTCTCTGCGTTGGGCTGTAGCAGGTGAAACCTGTGCATAAGACCTTGGGATTTCCAGGTTTTGGAGATCTTGGAGGGAATCTCTCCACACTTCCCATAGATGTTCTTTCTCTGGAGGCAGAGGTGCGTCCCAGTCATGAGAGTCAGCTGTGAGGTCCCTGAGTGCCTTTTTAACCTGCGTGTGGATGTGTGACTGCGTGAGAGAGCGCCAGTGTGAGAGGCTGGCGGCGTGACTGAAAGTCGACAGGAGACAGAGGAGTCAAGCCGGACTGTGAGCGGAGGGAACGAGCTAGCAGCCACATCCGAGCGAGCTCCGCAGCTGACCTGCCAGGAGGGAGGAGGTGCGCGCGCCAGGGAAGACAGCGCTCTACACGGCCATCAGCACCGGGGCCGGGTTTATATTGCTGGTGTGCAAATAAAACGGCCTGCTGGCCAGTTAACTCTCCTCCTGCCTATGTCTCTGTCTGTCACGGACCCCGGTACTGTGGCGAGTCCGCCACAGTATTATTATTATTATTGATAATTTATTATTTTTTTAAACAAAAAAAAACATTCATAAACTGTAGACTTACAATCGTTGTCATAAATGGGGAAATAAACTACTTACCTACTAAATACCAAGCGTCTTTCAAATCAATCACGTTAGTTAATTATGTTAACCAGCCAATGCGCACGCTCGTAAATTCACTCCGGCTCACTAAACACGGCGAATGTCAAAAAGCTCTTCGTGACAGTTTTTCTACAAAATTGAGGGAGATTACCAAACAGAGCAAAGTGTGTATTATGTGAAAAAACACTCATTATACTAGCCCTAAAGTGTTGTTTTCATTATGAGTTTAGTCATACTTTACATCAAATACACATGAATATGATTAATTTAATGGAAATGGAACATAATAAAAAAACTTAACAACTGCGGTTGTCGCGGTGGTTTGTTTTCCATCCGCGGGTGCCTTGACACAACCGCGGTGGTGCGGTGTAGTGATGGGTGGAAAGGAATGAACGAATCTTTTTGAACGAATCTTTTTAGTGTCCGGTACGTACCGGGTTAGCAAATCGAATGGACCGAGTGCTCATGAATCCCGACTCACACTGCCCACGCCCACTCGCTCGCTGTTGGGTACTGCTCACGCTGCCTGCTATGAGTTTGAGTGACTCAAGTCGAGTCGACTCGATACAGCCTGCTGGCAGGCAGCTAACGTTATTCACTGAACGAGATCATGAACCGTTCTCGAACTGGCCAAGTATGAGTGAACGAGAAGCTGTTGAATCTGACTCGAGTCCAGAGACAGCCTGGCAGCTATACTCAGTGAACGAGACCGAATGAACTGTTCTCTCTATCGAACTGGGACGTCTGCTGCTTGCCCAGGAAGAACGACAATCGATGCAAATCACATTTCTGTAACATCGTTGAGCTAATGCTGGGCTACATAGCCTACATACAAGCATGCGCTCATTACTTAGAAAATGTAATATACAGCTTAGCAAAAATTAGATGTTTTACTCATTGACTGTAACGTTACACCCCAAAACATTATCAATACTCACCCCTGTTGCCTGGAATACCCGACGAAAAAACGTTATATTCCATGAACCGTCAGTTTACCACTTAAACTAGAACGACCTGCTGCTACCACGACGGCATGTCTCAGTCGGAGGAAGACACTGTTACAAACAAATAAATAAGAGCGACTTCACCGGCGATTTGCCTTTTTTTCTCTGCGAGATGCAGACACACAATCCTGTGCTGTAAAGCAATAAAGTTCAGTGCAAGCCATTCTAGTTCAATAATCCGATTTAGATTGGAGGAATTAAAGAAAAAAATGTAACGTTATACAGTTGCAAACGTCTTTATTAAAATGGCAAACATAAAAAATATAAAAACAAACAACAACAATGAAATAAATATAATCATGTCTGCTCACTGCAGGGCATGACCAAATATAACAATAAAAGTGTCACAGTGACAAGGGCCTTAATATAAAACAACAAAAGAAACAAACCAAGTAGTAAACATATTATAACAAATACTTTTTATAAATAGCAGCTCCTGTCCTACAGGGCATAAATTGGCAAACTATAAAATCACAAAAAAGAATGTAGGCCAGTAATAATGTAAAATAAATATAAGCATGTCTGCTCACTGCAGGGCATGACCAAATATAACAATAAAAGTGTCACAGTGAGGACCTTAATATAAAACAACAAAAGAAACAAACCAAGTAGTAAACATATTATAACAAATACTTTTTATAAATAGCAGCTCCTGTCCTACACGGCATAAATTGGCAAACTATAAAATCACAAAAATGAATATAGGCCAGTAATGTAAAATAAATATAAGCACGTCTGCTCACTGCAGGGCATGACCAAATATAACAATAAAAGTGTCACAGTGACAAGGGCCTTAATATAAAACAATTAAAGAAACAAACCAAGTAGTAAACATATTATAACAAATACTTTTTATAAATAGCAGCTCCTGTCCTATAGGGCATAAACTGGCAAACTATAAAATTACGAAAAAGAATGTAGGCCAGTAATAATTTAAAATAAATATAGGCACGTCTGCTCACTGCAGGGCATGACCAAATATAACAATAAAAGTGTCACAAGGGCCTAGGCTACACATTTTCCTTAAGCCTTAAGGAAGGTTAGCATTCAGGAAGGTCAGCTGTCTCACTTTCTCTGCACTAATTCTATTCCTCCTCTCTGACACAATTTGACCCGTTTTGGAGAAAACTCTCTCTGAGGGGACAGATGTGGCAACAATGCAGAGCCTTGACCTCATTATCACAGTGAGTCTCTCATAGACTGCCTGCCGGGCCTCCCACCATTCCAATGGATTTGAAGTCCGAGGGATGAGAGCCTCTGCTAGATAGGAGCGCACCTCCATCATGGCATCAGCAGTGGGGTTTCTGTTGACCAACTGTCCTGACACACGTTGGTCAAAGTCCTGCCAGAAAAGTGCCCCCCCGGCGGCCACATTTGGTGCAGGTGTGTTTCCTACCTGGTCTTCCTCCTGGTCGTTGCGGCTGGTCTCCTGCTGCAAGCTCACCCCAGCTGCCATTGCAGTGATGCCCTTGACTGCTGCATCAGCTGCTTTATCGTTTGTGAATGCAGCCTTCTTGAACCTTGGGTCAATAAGTGTGGCCTCAGCAAGAAGATGTGAATCTTCAACCCGGCTGAATCTCCCTCCAAGTTCAGACTGCATTTTGTCCAACAAGTCTGTGATTGGCTGATGGACTGAACCTTGCCGTCTCAGGTTTGCCACAATGCGCTGTAGGCCTTTTGCCATCAGGGTGACTTTGGAGGCAGTCACAAACCTGTAATAAAATAGATGGAAATAAATTAAATAATGTCACATGAGAATCTGTAGATTAGTTGTACATAGTTACATGATTTAGGTTAACATTATGAATGTTAATGAATTAATGTATTATAGCAACTCACTTTTCTGCACTGACTTCTACTGTGACCTCATGGAAAGGTTTCAGTGCTTCACAAGCCTGCTGAATCACCTCCCATTCTTCTGCAGAGGTGTTGAGTGTGGGGTTCACAAATGCCAGTGTGGTTATTATGGCATCTTTCATCTCCAGAAATCTTTCGAGCATGTGATATGTGGAGTTCCACCTCGTTACCACATCCTGTTTTAGACAGAGCTCCTTCAGGCCCATCTGCCGCTGTGTGGCTTTTAATTTCTCAGAGGCTGTAGTGCTCCTGTGCATGAACTCCGCCACAGCCTTCACTTTGGTCACCGTTGGATTTATTGCCTTGAGACTCTCCATTACCACAAGGTTCAGTGTGTGGGCAAAGCATGGCAAGTGTGCCCACCTAGTTTGCCTAATGGCAGCCTTAATGTTGCTGGCATTGTCAGTCACACATGCCACCACTTTGTCAGAAATTCCCCACTCAGAGGCAATTCTGACTAGCTCCTGAGACAGGTTTTGTGCTGTATGTCTCTCTGTGAAGGCAAAGCAGTCCAGCAAATGTGAAGTGAGTTCAAATCCATCCAGATAATGGCATGTGATGGACATGAAGTTCACTGTGGCCCTTGACGTCCAACAGTCAGTGGTGAGACAAACTGCTGTTGCCTTCTTTACTTTCTGGAGGATTTCATCCCGCAGTTTGCCATACATAGAAGGAAGATGGGTTCTAGTAATGGTTCTTCTGGTGGGAAGGACATATGTTGGTTCCAGTGCTTTTATGAAGCTTCTAAAGCCCTTGTCCTCTACAACTGAAAATGGCTGGAAGTCCTGAGCCATCATTTTTAATAACTCCTCATCCAGCTGGCATTGCCTTATTGGGCCCATAGGTCTCCGTACAAAGGAAGTCAGAGTTGTCTGTGGTCTTTTTGGTCTTACTGTGTCTGTAGAGGTAGAGGTCGAGGAGCTAGAAGACAGAGATGTAGAGGATGATGTTGTTTGTGTTCCTGAGGAGCCAGCTGCAACAGTGGTTGTCAAAGTTGAACTGGTTGTTGTACTAGTTTGTGAGGTGACAGGAGGGTCATTCCGTGTCAAATCACCCAAAATAACAGACATTTTAAACCCGACCACCTCAGATTTGGATGAAACTTGGTGTACTTGTTGGTTGGGATCCCACAATACCAAATCTCACATTTCAGGTCAGTCGGACCAGTGGTTTGGGAGATACGGACCCCCAAAGTTTGAGATTTTGTGCAAAAAGGCATGGCCGCCAACCTTTGAACCCTCATATCTCAGGAACTACTGGGCCAATCTTCAAAAAATTGGTAGCGTTGGAAAGGGAAGAGATTCAAAATTCAAAATATGTCATTATTTTTCAGATTCGAGTATATTGGGGTACGTTGACCTCTTGACCTTTGCTATGACCTTAAAATTGACCTTGTGTATCACATGACCTTGAGATTACCTTTCCTGGAATTTAATCACCCACATGTTAACTAAAATATACAGAAGTTTCAGAGGTGTAATATTTTTTGTTTAGCAGCAATACAAATTCAAAAAATGCATACCCACAGAGATGATTGATAAAATGCACTATAATGTATATTTTCTACATGCATAGATTCCTCTCATGACCAAAACCCATCTTGGGAGTCAAAATCCACCTGACATGACAAGGAATGCTTGAAGGATATGAAAAGTTTACCTGGGAAATTGTGAATTTAGTCCAACCATATATCTTTGTATATTCTGTATATTAATTTTGCATTTGTATTGTACATATGTTCGCTGTTACATACTAATGATGTTAAGTGTAATATGAACTATTTCAAGCTACTGAAGGACAATGAAAACAGGTAAAATATTGCCTATTGTATCCTTTCAGTATAAATAAAAGATTAATAATAAAAAAAAAAAAAGAAACCAAATTTGACAGAGATTCAAAATCTGTCATTATTTTTCAGATTCGAGTATATTGGGGTACGTTGACCTCTTGACCTTTGCTATGACCTTGAAATTGACCTTGTGGATCACAAGACCTTGAGATGACCTTTCCTGAAATTCAATTTCCCACATGTTAACTAAAACATATAAAAGTTTCAGAGGTGTAATATTCTTTATTTAGCAGCAATAATTGGTAATTGGTATTTGGTCGTTTCAAATTCATTCACAGTCCTTTCAATGGTAAAGGGTGACAAAGTCAATATTTGCACACGCTCTTGGATTCTGATCCTTGAATTTCTCTTTTAGCTCCTCCAACACTTTCCTGAATAACTGAAGGTCCAATTTTTCTGATGAGTCAAGGTTACTTTCAGCAGAATCAAGTGGGACATCATAGACTTGTTCAAGCTGTCGTTTCAATGTTACTGTAGCTGATGCTAGTTTTTGCTGTCCTTTCATTCGTTTACTGGAAGATGCTAGTGAATGGAGTTTAACAGGAGTTTCACCTAAACTTGATAGGGTAGAATTCAAATCGAAGTCCTTTGCTGGGGAAACAACAACCGGAGGTTCGACTGGGATGTCATCATCAACCTCTCCCATACTCCCACCCATACTACAGCTCTCCTCTGCAGGGGCTTTGATCTTTGATTTCTGAAGGCTAATCAGACAGTCACAGCACAATTTTTCTCCTGGCACTCTTTGGAGGATTCACTAAGCCTTTGTAAGTGTCCATGCTAACAATTCGTAAAGATCTAGTGCGTGCTTTCTTGGGATGACGGTTAAAGGGATCACAACACTTTTTCCGCAATGTTGAAAACTTGGTTTAAAGTTCTTGTTCATGATGTGAACAGATGTTCCTGATGTCTCGTGTTTTGGCCCCACCTCGAAGAATAAGGAGTTCAACTTCTTCAGTTTTCCATACACTTCGCAAGGACTTCTTTCTGGTATGATGGTGTTGATGGCAAACATTTTCAGGAGAGTAAAAGCTGCAGTTAGCCCTTGAAGATTTTTAAGTATCATGCACCTCATTTAAAACCATTGGCAAGGCTATATGACATGATATATATGATATAATGACTTACTTACATATCAACATTTGCCATTGTGTCCAACTTGAAAGCTTCAGATTTTCAAAGAAATGCAGATCAAGAAACGTCTTTGTCTTAAATTTTTAAATGTCATGTGCTCAATGGGGATGGGGATTTCCCAGGGCTGCTTGAACTGAATACTGAAACGTGATTGGTCAGTTCTTTCACAATATAAGGCCCACTATGACGTAAGAATAGGCCTACCGAGTTTGTCTATGATGTAACAATTGGTGCCCAGTTTTTCTATGACGTGACAATCGGCACATTCCCATGTACAATGTTATAAGATATGGCATCACTAAACATGCCTGTGTAGAAATATGTGATGCCATTTGGTTTCTTTTTTTTAGTTTTTATTATTAATATTTTATTTATACTGAAAGGATACAATAGGCAATATTTTACCTGTTTTCATTGTCCTTCAGTAGCTTGAAATAGTTCATATTACACTTAACATCATTAGTATGTAACAGCGAACATATGTACAATACAAATGCAAAATTAATATACAGAATATACAAAGATATATGGTTGGACTAAATTCACAATTTCCCAGGTAAACTTTTCATATCCTTCAAGCATTCCTTGTCATGTCAGGTGGATTTTGACTCCCAAGATGGGTTTTGGTCATGAGAGGAATCTATGCATGTAGAAAATATACATTATAGTGCATTTTATCAATCATCTCTGTGGGTATGCATTTTTTGAATCTGTATTGCTGCTAAACAAAAAATATTACACCTCTGAAACTTCTGTATATTTTAGTTAACATGTGGGTGATTAAATTCCAGGAAAGGTAATCTCAAGGTCATGTGATCCACAAGGTCAATTTTAAGGTCATAGCAAAGGTCAAGAGGTCAACGTACCCCAATATACTCAAAAATAATGACAGATTCTGAATTTTGAATCTCTTCCCTTTCCAACGCTACCAATTTTTTGAAGATTGGCCCAGTAGTTCCTGAGATATGAGGGTTCAAAGGTTGCCCCTTTTTGCACAAAATCTCAAAATTTGGGGGTCCGTATCTCCCAAATCACTGGTCCGACTGTCCTGAAATGTGAGATTTGGTATTGTGGGATCCCAACCAACAAGTACACCAAGTTTCATCAAAATCTGAGGTGGTCGGGTTTAACTCTTTGGGTGATTTGACCCGGAATAACCCAGGAGTGTTGTCTTCTCTCTCCTCTAAAATCTGCACAGTCGGGTGTTTGTTTGTGAGGTGCCTTCTCATGTTTGAGGTAGATCCGCCGGCAACAGAAAACACGTTTTTGCAAATGTTGCATTTTGCTTTCGTGGATGAAACGGATTGAAAATGGTTCCAAATTGCACTCCTCTTCCTGCTGCTCATTTTGTTTTGTTTTTATGCAGTAACGGTAGCAACGGCACTTAATAGAGGAGCGACAAGCGAGGAGGACCGATAGAAAACGTGTAAACGGGATCGTTCGTGATGGGACTCGGGAGAATTCCGCATCGGACTCGAGAGTCGAGACACTGAAACCGAAACTGAAAATGAACAGGAAAAAAAGAATTGAAACTCGAAAGGTTCGAAAGGTTCGATACATTTACATGTATCAACTCGAAGGAATCGATTCTTTGAAAAGATTCGGTCCGCCCATCACTGGTGCGGTGATGCGGTTACTATTGCCAAAGACGTGCACTCTCATCCTGCACTCAATGACGTCCTTGTTGAAGTCATTATCTTGGTACCACAGAAAACGTAGGAAGTTTCTGTGGTCTGGCCTGACGACAAAGCAGTGAAACATCTGCAGGATGTCTGCTGTGGTGGCAATCGAGTCTTGCCGGAAATGAAGGAGCACTCCAAGGAGGCTGTTGATGAGGTCCGGGCCTGTCAGAAGAACACTGTTTAAAGACACACCATCATGTTGGGCGCTTGATTCAAAAACCACCCTGATCTGGCCGGGTTTCTTTGGGTGGTATACTCCAAATATAGGCAGGTACCAGCACTCTTCTTCTTTCCCTACAGGAGGCGCCACCTCGGCATGGCCATTCTGGAATATCTTCCCCATGAACTTGAAGAAGTGTTCCTTCATCTCTGGTTTCCTGTTGAAGGAACGTTGCAGTGACTTGAAACGGTCCAGTGCTTGACCTTTGTTTTTGGGAAGACGACGTCTTTGCATTCTGAAGGGCAGAGGTGCTGTCCAGCTGTTATTCTCATCTTTATAGAACCCTTGTTCCATGATCTTCAAAAAGGCCATGGCTTCAACTGAAGGAGCGATTTTTGTTGACATCTTTGGTTCTGTCGAAAACAGCACATCCTACGTGGTCTTTGTTATCTTCACATGTAGGCCTCTGAACAGACTGAAGTGTGGAGACATGGGGGTCTGACACTGTTGTACTTCTCTTTTACCACGTTTTGGTTAGGGCATGGCTTGAAGAGAGACTGTTGTCCGTTGTCTAGTGTGTTGGTGTAGAAGGCACTCACTGCTTCCGGCTTGTGGACGTTGCCTAGGCAGACATTGCCAACTATAACCCAGCCTAGGTCCAGCCTTTGTGCGTATGGAGAGTCATGTGGGCCATTCATCTTTTCACGCACTTTGTGGATCCTTATGATGTCTCTCCCAAGCAGCAGCATGATGGGTACTTGAGGATGTAGAGTCGGGATCTGCTCTGCGATGGGCCTCAGGTGTGTGGTGAAGAGCGGCTTCAGGGGTGGGGATTTCTGACCTTTCGTTGGGATTTTCATTGCACTCTATAAGCGTTGGTAAAGAGAGAGTGACTTTTCCATCCATGGATTCCACATGAAAGCCATGCACTCTTCTCCCCGCCGTCCCGACTACACCAGCACATGTCTTGAGTGAATATGGAGCACTGTGGCCTTTTACACTGAAAAGATCAAAGAACTGTGATCTCAGCAATGACCGGTTACTTTGGTCATCCAGGATGGCATAGAGCTTGACCGTCTTGTCTCGCTGGCCGGTGGGGAAGACTTTGACTACACAGATCTTCGAGCAAGATCTTCCACTGAGGCCTCCTCCACAAATCCCAGTGCACTTTGCTGTCACGGCAACATCTGATGTGACACTCTCTTCCTCCCTGCCATGCGCGTATGCAGAGGTGGAGGCCTTTGAGGACCATGGAGCAGGTCCTGGGTGTAGAACTGAATGGTGTCTATCGCTATCGCACACAGTGCATTTAACACTCTTCTCACAGTTCTTTGCTTTGATGTCGATGCACAACAGTGGAAACAGATGGCACTTTGTTTCAGAAAGGCTTTTCTCTCTTCAAGGGACTTCTCTCTGAACCCACAGCATTTGTAAAGGGGGTGGGGCTTGTTATGCATGGGACAGATCTTTGACAGATCTCCTATCTTTGTGCGCGTCACATCAACAGGCATGGGGGTAGCTGAAGAGACGTCAGTCTTATGAACCGATATGGGTGTCCGGTGGTTGGTGTGCTTGAATGTGGGCCTTTCCACTTTGGGCTGCTCTGTAGCACATGGAACGAAGACAAAGCTTGGATCATTATGCATCTTCACCTGCTGGGAGATGAAGCTTACAAAGAAAGAGAATGGAGGGAAAGAGACTCTGTAGTTTTCTTTATACCTGGAGCCCTGTGACATCCATCTCTCTTGCAAAGCAAATGGCAGCTTCTGCACAATGTTATTTATGCCCCGCGCTGTGCCTAAGTAAGCAAGGCCCGGAAGTTGTCCTTCTGACTTAGCATCTTGAAGTTCCATCAACAAGTCACTTAGCTCTCTGAGCTTGTGGTGGTCCTTATTTGATATCTCGGGGAAGCTATCTACTCTCTTCAGTAGTGAGTTCTCAATGACTTCAGGTGCCCCATAGCATTCGTCCAATCTCTCCCACACCATATTGAGCCCTTTTTATGGGTAATTAACATGTACAGCTCTGATGTGTTTCACATGTTCCGCTGATTTTGTGCCGAGACATTTTATGAGTAGGTCCATTTCCTCTTTCTCAGTTAGATTGAGGCCTCTGATGGTGTTAAAGAATGATGCTCTCCAAGCTCTGTAATTCTCCGGCCGATCGTCAAACTCCAGCAGCCCTGTGGCAACAATCTCACGCCTGGCTAGGAAACTCACAAAGTCTGTCATGCTCTGACTCTCACCTGGGTAAGTCTTCTGTGTGTGAGCATGCTGGTAGGTATCAACAGGTGGTGTTGGCAGGTAGTTGTGGTCATCACACGCTCCCCTGTGGCTCTCACCTGTGTTGGGCTGCTGTGTGTCTGCATACTGGTAAGTGTTGACTTGTGGTGCTGGTGGGCAATGACGTCCGTCGAACACCCCTCTGTGACTCTCGCTTGGGTGAGCCTGCTGCATTTCAACATACTGGTGAGTATTGAAAGGTGTACCTGGTGGGTAATGACGTCCATCCCATGCCCTTCTATCACTCCAGTACTCCCTGTGTCTCTCCTCTTTTACAGGATGCACTTCTTTGTGGTGAGCTGGCCTAGTGATGTCTGATTGTGTATAAGTGACATGTCTTTTTACCAACTGTGGACGTTGTGATGGACAGTGTGTTTCAGATTCAGGTATTTTATTCGTGGGAACACTGTTTGATGTATGATGCTCAGTGGGTGTTTTGTTTGTCTGCTGTGGCTCAATTTTTAATGGCTGAATGTCCACAGAGGCCACCTCTGATTTCGGCATTGACCCCAAGTTATCACACGCTTTACTATGCTTCAAGACATATTCTTCAGTACATTGTGCTATGTCATGGGTTTGAAGCTTCCATTCACTAGTGGGCTTGGAGACGTTTGTCAGGGATTGCGGTTGTTGTTGGACCCAGAATACAGACCACGACAAGGGAGTAAGGGAAAAGCGGTTTTAATGGAGGAGCAGGTGAAGGGATGGTGGGGGGTGCAGAGGCTGGGCTGGATGGAGCTGGGGCAGGCAGGTGAGGCAGGAGCGAGGAAAACAGGCAGGCTGGTGGGTAGTGGCAAGGAGACACGAGGAAGAAGGCGTTCAGGGGATCTTGGGAGACAATAGGATGGGGTTAGTCAGGCAAGGAAGCACACAAGTAAATACTTAGATCACTGGAAGTCTAGAGTGGCCGAGAGAGTGACTACCACGGTAGTTGGTGGAACAATCTGGCGAAGAGTGGTTGAAGTACTGCTGGGCTGATGAGATGATAGGCGGCAGGCGTGGAGGAAAGGCAGGGCCAGGAGAGGGAGCCACACCCACGCCACACACACACACAGACAGACAACGAGGGACAGACAGGGGAGGTGGAGACACAAGGGAGGTAGGAACACAGGGAAAACCCGGGGTCGGGGCTGGAGCCGTGACAACGTTTTCGTTACTGTTGTTTTCCAGTGCTGCCTCTAATGCTTTAGCTTTAGCGAGTGCAGCTGCTGCACTTTTCTCTGCGTTTAGTTTATCCAGTGATGCCTCTAAATGTGCCCTTTCAATTTTAATTTGCATCTCTTTTTATGAATATGCAACTTTCGCTCCAGGTGCCTCAGCCTCTGCGCATGCCATGGCTGCAGCAGCGCCAGTAGATGAGCTGTGTGAGTGCCTCGAAGAACAGGAGGCATAAGACCAGGGGCCTGTTCCAAGAAGCGGGTTTAGTGAAAACTCTGAGTTTGTTAACCCTGAGATGAGGGAAACTCTGGGTTTTCCGTTCCAGAAAGAGAGGTAACTCAAACTCTGAGTCAATTACCATGGTAACTGACTCTGTGAACCTAACCTGCTCACTAGCAGGTTTTCTTGAACAAACCCTGACTTTCTCCCTGTCTCCTCCCTCTGCTGAACCTGAAGCAGCTGTCGGACATGGCGTGTCCTTTCCTCGGTAACCCGATCGATATTCAAGCGGAAGTAATTCGCATAGCCTTATGTCGGGAGAGGATTTTGAGACCCCGATTAGATGTTCTATGTCCAGGATGGAAGAGCTGTCCGAGATATAATATGCCGTTTACAGTTCACGGATTAAGCTACCACCACCCCGAGCAGTCAAATAAAGACACCTTTCATTTGGTCTTCTTTATTTCCTACAAATACAAAAGCAACAGTTAGTATTTTTATATTGTTCCAACAACACATTTCACCTGTGACCATGCACCCACCTCTAACTTATGTTCGAGTAATTCAATTTCTAGATCTGCCTTTCTAATTTGCCACCCCAAGTACACCATTTGAAGTATGTCTGGCCCAGACAGCTCAGTTAGTAGAGCATTAGACTCTCAGTCTCAGGGTTGTGGGTTCGATCCTCACATAGTGTTAACTATCACCTTTGTAAGTCGCTTTGGATAAAAGCCTCTGCTAAATGAATGTAATGTTTTTATATTTAATTTTCAGCTGCTGCCAAGTGCGCTTTGCGCCCATGGGATTGCACCTAAATGAAAATATTTTTTTTCCAATACCATTCCACCACTTTCTCACATGTAGGTAATATTATAAGAAAGTGTGGTTAAATGTTAAATGAATACACTGCTACATTCAAACGTACGCATTGACTCGGGCAGCGATTCTCTCCCACGCCAATTCCCTCTCCTTTACGACCCTTCTGCTTGCTGGTTGCCATGGTGAATCGTAGTATCGGACCTCCATTGATGATGGCTTTTTATTGTCGTCGCGCACGCGCTTAACTCAAGGTGAACATACTCAAAATTGATTGAACTAACTCAAATCAGCCGTTCTGGAACCGACAACTCAGAATTGGCCATCTCGGAATGAATCAACTCAGAGTGCAGGGTTAGACTCAAAGTTTGCTGAACCTGCTTCTTGGAACAGGCCCCAGGTCTTCCATGTATGACTTGGAGTTCTACTCTGTCCTTGCATTGTGATGTGTGTGGACTACTTGCGTTGATCCAGTCTGCTGTAGAGTAGCTTGGGAGATGTCGTTTTACTGTTCTGTCCTCGCTACAACCCTTTGTGCAATCTGACAGGCAGCTTAAAGGGGAATTCCGGTATTTTTAAACCTGGGCTCTATTTGTACAAATTTGTCATTTATACCGCAAAATATGTACAAAAGGTTTTGGAATTGCTCTGGTAGATCGCCTCAGTCGGTAGTCGCGAAACGGGCTGCTATGGCTGCAACGTAATCCGCAGGGGCAAGTGCGCCGATCAAAGTACGTCCACTAAAAGGGCTTGTTTTTGCCACTGACAGGCTCAGATTGTTATTTGTGTGTCTGACAAGTGTCTGACAACATTACGGAAAGGATCACTACAGAGATAGACCTTTTTTTAACCAGAAACCTTTGTTTAACCTCTTCATGCAACAACTCACCTCATCTTTCAGATTTCAGAGCGAGACTTCTCCTTGAGCGAGGCTTCTGTTTCTGGTTTCTTTAACTCCTTCCCTAAATCACCACGATAGACGAAGATGACCGTTCAACTTCTTTAATGATGAACTAGAGATAGGGTAAAACTGAGACAAAAGATACAATGAGTATTTGTCATTGTTCTAAAACATACAGTAAATGCATAAAGTAGATCTACTGCATTCATTCATGCCTGGACTCCATTAGAAATACTACAGTAAGCTAATCAACAATGCTATAGTAAGCTAGATAGATAGACTCATGGGAAATATCTGCATCAAATAAGTAAATAATAATTCCATTAAACTATAAATATTCCATACACAGTGATAGAAGAACATTTTGTAAACTTAATACATACCGATGATGCTTGTATAAAACGTGAAAGAAGCAGAGGAACCTAGATGCAACTACAACTGAAAAGCACGTCCTTCTTACTGTGTTGTTTACATGGAAGCATTCTGATGACCTCATCAAAGGGTGACAATCACAGTTCAGTTAAGTGCAACACTACAGTTCCCCACAGAACCACAGGGGGAGACAAACTCAGGTGTAAAGAACTAGCTATCCAGTAGGTAACTGGATAACTGTTTTGGTTTGGTTTGTTTCCATTTTTTCAATGATGTTTATTTTTCTGTACTAATCTTTATTCTGGGTTTTAAATAATTGCTGAATTCTGAATTTGATTTTGACCTTACCTCAAAAAATGTTATTAGCATTAATATGAACAAATGTAACCATTTTACCTTTGTGTTGGTCTGTTTGTGATTTTGCTGATCTGTACCATGTGACTTTTACCATCCATTGTCTCTTTAAGAAGACTTTAGGAGTTGGTTATATGACTGCCCCTCCCAGTCACATGTGATTCAATCACCATGAAGTCCTATATAGATCACATGACACCGCTACTACATTCATGCTCTGATGAAGGCCGACTAGGCCAAAATGTTAGCGTTTTGTTTGATGGCCAAAATATACTGGTGAAATTGAGGCACTGTCCCTGTCCTTTTTCTCAAAGTTGGTGAGTGCTACTGTAACAGACTTGTTTAGGTTACAAAGGACGACTCAAAGTTGTTCTCCTCTCAGGTTTTATTCTGTAGAAGACAATACCAAACAGTCAATTGGCTTCTTTTCCCATTTTTCTCTCATACACCCTCTACAATGTAAACGGCACTGTCCTTAGACAGACAGGGGGGAAGCTACCAAAACTGACAGTAAAACATTCAACCTAAATTATGAAAACAGAGAAAACAGTGACACCTGGTGAGCAAAGTAAAATGGCGCGTGGGGTAGGGTGACTAAACAGAGACAACGAAAATATATAATTTAACAAAGGGAAACACATACCTGTAGAAGACAATACCAAACAGTCAATTGGCTTCTTTTCCCCTTTTTCTCTCATACACCTGTTCCAACACATGCAACATAAAAGGATTAAACTAAATAATGATGCTAGCATAGTCTGCAGCGCTACATTAGCCACATAACAGGGCAGCGCGCCATAATACAAATGGCGCTAAAAAAAATAGTAAAATAAAGACATCTGCAAAACTTATATTAGCGGTCAGAACCAAAACAAAACTACTGGGTAACGTAACAGTATCAACATTAAACAATATGCACCAAAGGTTTACAACATAAATGGTTCAATTTCCAAAGAAAACAATAAAATAGCGCAGCAGCGTTTCCACACAACTTACCCTCTACAATGTAAACGGCACTGTGAGAGGCAGACGGGGGGGAAGCCACGGAAACCCCGGAAGTATAGAAGGGAAGCACGACGTTCAAGAAAGTAATTTTTATAGAAAACAATAAAAATAACAGTAAATAAGGATAACACGTAAAGATAAAATTCACAAACATAAATTGAAAATAAGAATTATTAAAAGGTGCATTTTTAACTCCGTTACACTCACCCCCACTGAATTTTATCAAATTTGAGCACCAACTACACAGTATGCACTATAGAAAACACTATAAATCGACAAATTACAAAGGGTCAGCATCAACAAAACCAACACCAAATGTATCCCATAAGGATGAAGTGGTATGAGAGCAGCGCTTATCTCTCAACCCAGCAACTGGCGACAGGGTGCCTTGTACACCCCACGAGACCCTAACACATAGTGTAGTGTAGGCCCATGACAGACAAAATGAAAACAGTGGAACATTATATCAATACCAAAACATCTTGACCCATAAGGGCATAGGTTATCTGATTAAGGCTTTAGTCAGCAAAAGCCTGGAACATAGTTCTGCAAACAGCCTTAACATTGAACTTGTCCCGAACAACATCCTGCCTGAACATGGTCTGTACAAGCCTGTTCACAGGTTTGACTAGACGACCAAATCTAGACCTGACCTGTGTCTGTGCATCAAAATGACTACAGTGCATGGGTGAGGCCCGATCAACAGTGTGCATAGCGTCTGATGTATTGTCTGTCTGTGTCATAGTGTCGAGAGTCGGGACAGGCTGTCTCACATAGCCTTGAACGTCCACAGCAGTCACAGGACTAGACCCACAGGTCACAGACCAATCTGTCATGTGGTCCCCAGGTGAGACTGAGGCATCTCGGGGATCAGAGGTCACGTTTGTTACATCAGTAACGTTTGCCTCTGACAGAGTTGGTGCAGACAACTGTGTAATCCAGTCTATGGTTCTCCTCTCAGAGTCCACAGGCTCCTGATCAGTCAAGGGGCCCTGTCCATCTCCCGCAGTCACAGGTGAATTTCCATCACTTACAGCGTCAACGCTTCCACTAGCTCCACAAAGAGTCCCGCTCTCTCTCTCAAACAAGATCCCTCCTGTCTCTCCCTCATCATCAGATCCCGGAGCTGAGGATTCTGTAACAGGCATGGATGAGGCAGGGTCAAACATTTCACATGTGCCCCCCACAGGGAGGAAATTGGCTAGCATCAGCAGGTTCCTGTGAATCACCTTCTCCTGTCCAGTGATTGTGTCGCGGATCCTGTATGTGTGCGTCTCTGTGTTCATGTCCACCACAGTGTAGATGTTTGATTCCCACCGGTCTGCAAGCTTCTTCTTACCTCTTTCCTTCCTGTTGGCCAGGAGCACTCTGTCACCAATCTCAATTTTGTATCCCTTAACTTTCCTGTTGTACAGCTGAGCATGTCTTTTCTGCTCCTTGGCAGCGTGGTCCTGGGCAACCACCATCGCTTCCTTCAGATCATTTGCGAGACATGCCACATATTTGTCATAGCTCGTCACAGCAGAGTCATGAAGGACAGTACGAAAGAGGACATCAACAGGAAGGCGGGGAACCCGGCCAAACATGAGGTAAAAGGGGGGGTAGCCCGTCGTCTCGTGAGCTGTGCAATTATACATAAATGTCAGAGTCTGCAAGCGACGTGGCCAATTAGCTTTCTCCTCAGGGGGCAATGCACGGATCATGCCACCCAAGGTCCGATTGAATCGTTCCACGCTCCCGTTTCCCATTGGATGATAGGGGGTTGTGTGTGATTTCCTGACACCTGAGACTCTGAGGAGCTCACTAATCAGCCGACTCTCAAAGCTAGCACCTTGGTCACTATGGATCCTTTCTGGGAATCCAAAGACACAGAAATATCGGTCCCAGAGAACCCTTGCCACCTGTTTAGCTGTCTGGTCTTTACATGGAAACGCCTGAGCCATCCTTGTGAAATGGTCCGTTATCACTAAGACATCGACAGACTTGTTTCTGGAGTCTTCAGCCGACCAAAAGTCAATACAGACCAGCTCCAGTGGCCTGGTTGATGTTATACTCTCCAAGGGAGCCCTTCCCTCAGGCTCAACTGTCTTGCTGACTACGCATCGCTGACAATTGCGAACATAGTCTCTCATGTCTCTGTCAAGGTTTGGCCAGAAAAACCTCTGTCTCGTCAAGCTGAGGCTCCTGAACTGGGCTTGATGTCCAGCACCATCGTGAACTCCTCGCAGAACCTCAGTCTTAAGTGAGTCAGGCACAACATATTGGAAACGCTTTGCCTTGGTTTTCTGGTCCTTAGAAATCCTGTACAGCACACCATTGCTCACAGTGAGCCTTTCCCAGTGCTTCAAGTATCTTGTGACAGTGACAGACTCCTTAAACCTTTCCCTCCTAGATGGCCTCCGACGCCTCTCAACATAGGACAGAACACGAGAGAGAGTTCTATCCTCCAACTGCTTATCACGGAGGTCCTTTTCGGTGTAGGCAGGTAAGGTGTCCTGTCCAGGTGGAACCAACTGAGGTAGGTACTGCAACACTTCAACAGCACGTGCCCTCGGACCAGCATCCCACTCAATGTGTGACTGTAGTACAGCAGACACATCCTCCATTGCAACAGTGTGCACGTGAAGAGGAATGCATGCGGACTGGGCATTACTACTCACTGGAGAGGGTTCCTTGTGACCACTGGATGACCGGAAAGCATTCTGGACAGAAGTATTTGACATGTCTTTGACCTCAGTGAGCAGGCCTGCATAGGGTTCAGCAAGCAGCCTGTGGCTAACACTCTCCTTGACGAATGGTACACGGCTGAGGGCATCAGCTACAATGTTCTGCCGACCTGGGACATACTTGATATCAAAGTCGTAGCTTGCCAACTTTGCTACCCAGCGTTGCTCACAACAGTCTAACTTGGGCTTTGTCAGGATGTGAGTTAACGGGTTATTGTCCGTCCAGACTGTGAATTTATGACCTTTCAGCCAGTGGCTGAACTTGTCGCAGACTGACCATTTCAAAGCCAAAAACTCTAAACGGTGAGCTGGGTAGTTCTTTTGGGACTGAGATAACGACTTGCTGGCAAAAGCAATGGGTCTGGCTCGTGCTTCACCCTCCTGAATCTGAGACAGAACAGCACCTATGCCATCCAAGGATGCATCAGTTGACAGCATGAAGGGACGGGCGAAATCAGGATGAGCCAGGACAACACTGTTAACCAGTGAAGCCTTCAGGCTTTCAAAAGCCTGTTGCTGCTCCGGCGTCCAGTCAGATGCACACAACTTCCTACCTGACAGTTTATTTACACGTTGCTTGCCTTTCCTTTTCTCACCTTTCAACAGATGAAAGAGCGGCCTAGCGACAGCAGAGTATCTGGGCACGAAGTGTTGATAGTAATTAACCATCCCTAAAAAGGATCTTATCCGCTTCTGGGACGGGGTCACACCATCAGGCTCCATGAGGTCAGTGCTAATCATGTTTGTGATGCTCTCAACCTTACTGGGGTCTGTCGAAACACCATTTTCATCTACTATGTGGCCGAGAAACTTTACAGACCTCCTGAGGAAGAAGCACTTTTTGGGGGCCAACTTCAAGTTATGGCTACGCAGCCTGTCAAACACCATCTCCAGACGCAACAAAGCAGTTTCTTCATCAGGTGCAAACACCAACAGATCATCCAAGTAACATAGCAGACTCAAATAATTTTGGTCCCCAAAAATCTTGGTCATCATGCGCATAAAGCTCCCAGGGCTGTTGCAGAGGCCCTGCGGCAGACGGTTATACTCATATAGGCCCATGGGAGTGGTAAAGGCGGAGTACTTCCTGTCGTCCTCATGGAGTGGCATATTATAAAACCCGGAGGTCAAATCCATCGTGCTGAAGAGGCAGTTGCCTCCCAGTGCTGCCAAACAATCCGCCTGGTGGGGAAGGGGATGAGCGTCCTTCAGGGTTCTCTTATTCAACCAGCGAAAGTCTGTGCAGATGCGGAGGTCTCCGTTTTTTTTCCACACAAGCACCAATGGTGACGCGTATTCACTGGTCGATTTTCTGATGATTTCCTTTTCCTCCATCTCACTCAGTACCTGGCGCAGCTTTAGGTAGTGGCCAGGGGGCACTCTCCTGTATGGGAGCCTGAATGGTCTGCTGTCTGACAGGTGTATGCGGTGTACAAAGCCCTTAGCCTCCCCACAGTCAAGATGGTCGCGTGAAAAGACGTCCTCATACCGCAAAACAAGGTCCGCCATCCTCCTCCTATAGTCCACTGACACTTCACATGACTCAACGTCAACAGTACTGAGCCCAACTGACCTGAGCTTGTATTCAGCAGAATCTGCATCAGTAGTAGGTGGCACAGCTGATTGGGTGCAGCTGACCAGGGGAACCTCTGAACGCTCAGAAACATCCATGTCCTCAAGCGCTACACAGGAGTAGACATCAGCCAGCTTTGCATTGCGCCTCAACAGCACAGGCCTGTCAGATGTATTGATGAGCTTTAGTGGGACCCACCTGTCGCCCCACATCGAACTTACAATCTTTGCGACCAAAACACCTCTGGGAGCAGAGCGGGACGATGTGGGTTCTGTCATGACAGTGCTGCCTGGGGAAACAGCAGTGTTTTTGGGCAGTTTTCCCCAGATGAGATATTCACGGCCAGGCTCGAGGTAGGTAGCTGAGTTACACCTGACCGTACCGACCTTGTCAGGAATATCTTCACCTTTCCAGGGGTTCAGACCCGAGAGCATAGACAGAAAATGTTCAGTTTCTGGGTCTCCTGTTGGGCAGGAGCCGGACACTGCCTTCCAATAGGACTCACATAGCTTAGACTGGTGCAGGATGTGTTTTATAACATTGGTCCCTAGTATCAACTCATCATGCTGTCCCGGAACCACAAGTGTGGGGACCAACATCTTACACCCGTACACTTTCATCTCTACGTCAAAAGCATACTTAGGCTTAACACGAAGTCCACCACATCCAACAAGGACTACATTCACATCAATCTGGTTTTGGTCTGTTAACACCCCAGCTTCTCTCAATTTCATCTCAGCTTTCTCACTAATGCTGCAGGCCATTGAACCACTGTCCAACATTCCACCCATTTCTACTGTACCACCCATCACCACAGGTGTGTAGAAAAGACTATCACTGTTGCCAACTCTGTGAATATTCTGATAAACAACAACCTCAGAGTCATTACATGAGTCTCTCACAGACGTGTAAACAGTCTCAGCATCAGACATGTCATCAGTTTGGGAGTTTGTGGTGCGACCTGTACTGCCTCCCTCTAAATACAGGTCAGCTAGTTTTCCTCAGACCGGGATTGGGAGGAGGTATTAGCAGGGCAATTCAGCCTGGTGTGGCCAGGGGCGAGGCAGGCAAAACACAATCTCTCGGACATGCAGTGTGAAATGGTGGTGTGGCTCGAGTCATTACAGACTTTACAAACTGCCTCCCTGGGACGCTTCTCCCGAGAGGCACGCTGGAATCTCCCACCTCGAATCGGACCAGAGTTATTGCGCTGCTGCATCTTCTCCATCATCTCCTGAAACATGTCAACCATACGAGTGAGGAGTCTCTCCTCTGACTGTTGGAGATTTTGTGCCACAGCTGGTACAGAGGCATGACTTGGAACATGTTGGGATTCACCTCGAACTGGGACAGACGCTGGGGAGGGGCAAGGAGGATGACACACATGGCGCTGAAGAGAGGGAGGTGAGGGATCCAGAGTGCGGCACTGCTCAGACACTGCCAGGCTTGATGATGGAGGACTAGGCTGCTCAGAGGTGACAGCGGTAATGTGGCTTTTTAACTGTGCAGCACCAGTGGTTTTGCCACTAGCCCTCAACTCTCTCTGATAATCATCTATCCTAAGCTGAACATCTCGTGAGGTCCACTCATGGATTGGCTTAAACTTTAAGGTGTAGGATAGCTCAGGGTCAGGGCAGTGTTTGACAAACATGAGAGCCACTTCATCATTCATGTTCTCCGTCTGTTTCCCTTGTCTGCGTAGGCCCTCAAGAGCTAGGTCTGCTGCCTTGTTCAGTCTAATCCAGAAGTCAACTGGGTTTTCCCTGTGCTTGGGCAGAGTAGCATAAAAGTCTGCGAGAGGGAGACATGAGGGAGCATCACTAAAATAATGGATAAGAACATTGTATATTAATTCCGGATTCTGTTTAACATCAAGTGCAGGATCACTACGCAGGGCAATCTTCACAACATCCCTGGCCTTGCCCATCAAATGACTCATGATTTCTTCTGCATGGTCATACACAGGAATCTCCTGCTTTCTGAGGTGAGTTTTAGTCATGTCAATCCAGTCCTGGACTGAGTATTTGTCAGTGTCGTCACCTCTGAATGTCTGGAGTCCTTTATCAGATTTAACATGGACTGTCACATGTGGAAGGTCATGTCTGTTAAGATCACGGTGTGTATTCTGGGTGGGGGAAGTGGTCTGGCGGTCACTATTCATGTTCACAACACCAGCTGACATCAGCTGTGCAACAATAGAGTCACCGATTTGAGCACCTAAGTGCCCTACCATGTCTGTGAGATGCTGAATGGCATCAACATCACTTCCAGGTGTGGAAGTATAAGGCCCCCTCCTCATGAACCCACTAGCAGTAAAACCTGGGCTCTGACCTAACCCTGTATCTGCACAATTATCAGGTATGAGCTTTGAATGTCCCACATCCCTACTGCCAGCAATATCACTGAGCCAAAGACCCCTACCTTTTGGCAACTCAGGACTAGCAAACCTATCCATTGATATTTTAGCAGCTGCTTCCTACCAGTGAATGTACTTGCGTTGTGTATATTTTCAACAGAAACAAAGTGGAGTAGAAAACCAAGATAATATGAACTTCAACAACATATACGACAGTAACTAAAAGTCATCAACACACTGAAGATAAACAATTTAAAGTACTATGCCCTAATCCAGTCTTATATAAACCTGACCCCACAATAATCTTGAAATGTAGATCAGGACGGCAGCACAGCATCCACGGCGATGAGCATCAAGCTGATCTGAAGATCCAAAGGGTCACGGCACCAGTGTAACAGACTTGTTTAGGTTACAAAGGACGACTCAAAGTTGTTCTCCTCTCAGGTTTTATTCTGTAGAAGACAATACCAAACAGTCAATTGGCTTCTTTTCCCCTTTTTCTCTCATACACCCTCTACAATGTAAACGGCACTGTCCTTAGACAGACAGGGGGGAAGCTACCAAAACTGACAGTAAAACATTCAACCTAAATTATGAAAACAGAGAAAACAGTGACACCTGGTGAGCAAAGTAAAATGGCGCGTGGGGTAGGGTGACTAAACAGAGACAACGAAAATATATAATTTAACAAAGGGAAACACATACCTGTAGAAGACAATACCAAACAGTCAATTGGCTTCTTTTCCCCTTTTTCTCTCATACACCTGTTCCAACACATGCAACATAAAAGGATTAAACTAAATAATGATGCTAGCATAGTCTGCAGCGCTACATTAGCCACATAACAGGGCAGCGCGCCATAATACAAATGGCGCTAAAAAAAATAGTAAAATAAAGACATCTGCAAAACTTATATTAGCGGTCAGAACCAAAACAAAACTACTGGGTAACGTAACAGTATCAACATTAAACAATATGCACCAAAGGTTTACAACATAAATGGTTCAATTTCCAAAGAAAACAATAAAATAGCGCAGCAGCGTTTCCACACAACTTACCCTCTACAATGTAAACGGCACTGTGAGAGGCAGACGGGGGGGAAGCCACGGAAACCCCGGAAGTATAGAAGGGAAGCACGACGTTCAAGAAAGTAATTTTTATAGAAAACAATAAAAATAACAGTAAATAAGGATAACACGTAAAGATAAAATTCACAAACATAAATTGAAAATAAGAATTATTAAAAGGTGCATTTTTAACTCCGTTACACTACCATACATCTTTGGATGTTGTTTTTTGTAATATATGTGTTTTGGCTTAGCACCACAATAAGAGCTTCCTGTTGGGAAGGCGCATCCAACTCCTCCACTGCATAGGATTGCATTAGTCATTAACCACCAGAACACCAGAGCAGCCCAGGAGTCACTAGGGACACCCAGTCTTGTTAGCTCTCTGTCTCTCATTCCCTTTGGTACGCCAGTAGAGCAGCGGAGAAGCCTTTGGAGAATGCTAAGAATAGCAGTGTGTGTGTGTGTGTGTGTGTGTGTGTGTGTGTGTGCGTGTGTGTGTTCACCAGCCATTCCTATAATCAATCTTAGAAGAATACAAATATCACAGCAACATGTCATATAAGATGGGGAGGGTAAACCCACCTAAACCCATTTTACTCACCTTGATAGGCTGACATGAATCTGTATCATTTATACATCATGTTAGGTTGTATCAAACTGATGTAAATTCCATAACATTTATGATGCCTGCCAATTAGAAGTCATATTTTACCCACTTTTTATTCACTATTCACTGGTTATAGGAATATTATAGGAATGTTTTGGCGTTTTCCAGCACAGGAAGCTTCGTATGCATGCGTGTCTGTGTGTGTGTGTGTGTGTGTGTGTGTGTGCGAATTTCGCCTGGGTCTCCAGAGAGCACGAGCAGGAATACCCAGACTAGCATCTATGGCTACAGTTACACTGATTGCACAGCTATCGGGCTGTCACCTTGCTGGGGACGACGCCCCAGTCGTGAAAAAGTCACGATTCGCTTCCCCCTCAAAGAGACGTGTGCCAGGTGGATGTTTCAGCTGCGGCGTGGTGCTGTAATCTAGCACGGTCTCCCCTTGTAAAACTCCCATTGAAAGACAAGGTGTTGACTGCGTTCGCGTCACGCTGTCCTTTCAGCACCTTGACGTCTCCGGTCAAAAGTCTGAGTAATATAGGTTTTGTAACCTGTTTACCAGTTTTGGACATACGTAGCAGCAGTGGGTCCATTTTGTATACTGTGACAAGCCTTTGGTCACGGTTGGGACCTGCCACATATACTTTTTATATTGAATTTCAAATTGCTCCATGATTATCGTTGAATAAATCATGTGATGTACACAAAGTGTGCAAATTTCAGAAAATGCTTGCACGTTCTGACTTTCCTAGCATTTTGGTAGACATGGACCTTTATAATATTTTTAAAATGTGCAAATCATCTGAAAAAATGCAAAAGCAAAAATCAGCATTGAAACCGAATTGTTCTCCTCTCTCTTATTGTGGCATTTTTTCACACAAGCTGATCTGTCCACAGTAACTGCCTGTGAACACTGAAATGCAGCAATATTTTCCTTTAAGTATACATTGCTTCTGACTGTGAAAGTTGAAATCTATATTGCTGTATATTGTGTATTGTGTATTATTTATTTTGATTGAGTGAGAACTTGGGAGAGATGCTAAAAGCATAATTGACACTCAGGCATCCAGTCTACTAAGGTAGAATAAGCCTTAAGAAATCAAATCAAATCAAAGTTTATTTGTCACGTGTGGTCATCATACAATGTACAGTGAAATGCTTTGACACTGACTTCTCAGACTGTGCTAATATATAGAAATTAACATTATGAAATAGTAGACATTTTATATACAAGAATGGAATGGGACAAGAATATATACATGATGGGTTTGTGCTGTACAGTTAGTTAAATAGAAGAAAAAAAATATTATAAAAATATAAAATATAAAAATATATTATACATATAACTATATTATTATAACTAAGTTATAATGTATAATATAATATAGAAATAATATATAATATATTAATTTATATAGAATATATTATATTATAATGTAGCCCTATATATAGTATAAGAATATATACTATAATATAATCACCAAACCTTAAAAGCAACCTAAAAGAAAGTGGTAGGAAAAGAAAGAAAAAAAGGAGAGAGATAGAAGAGTTTTTTTTTCCATCATGCATCACGATGAACCCTCTAATATTACTGCACGTCTTCCCTGGCATCTAAGAGGTTTCCGTGGCAACACCAGCTTGCATGATACAAGCCATAACCCCGCGCAATGCATTGTGGGTTATGTGACTCGGCAAAATTTCAGTCCGCTAGGGGGACGGAGGGCGGGGAGGGGGGAGGCGGGTGATGGGTGTTGGAAAGGATTATCTAATTTTTCAGATTTTGTGTGAACAAATTTTAAATCATAAATCTATAAATAAAATATAGATTTTTATAATAAAAAGGAATACATTTATTATTATTTATAGAGTGCCCTTTCATTTTCACATAACTCACTCAAACACACACACAAATATTAGGAGATTAGAAGGCCAGCTGCTGGTCTGATACTACACACACACACACACACACACACACACACACACACACACAATAATCCCCCTCAGAGCACACAGTGTATACAGTCTGGACCTGGATCATCCCCACTAGACATGAGAGGATAGATGGATAGATAGCTAGAGAGAGAGAGAGAGAGAGAGAGACCTTGGATGGCAGTGGTGGTCCACGAGGAGGAGGAGGTGTTCATGCTGAAGGGAACAGGATGATTGGATGGATGAGGGAGGGAAACCAAGCATGCTCAGTTACTCTCTCTCTCTCTCTCTCTCTCTCTCTAACCGACAAGTGCCTCCATCTGCAGAGGGTCTTGCTGCATATGGGAGAGAGGGCACATGAGCAGTTGCTGCCGCTGTATTCTCTCTCTACCACACACACACACACCTAGGACGCAGACATGCGCAGACACCTCGCACACTTCTCTCCACACTCGCCTCACACACTCTCTCTCAGATGAGCATAGGAAGGCACCATTCGCCGAAGTTGCAGATGGGCCGAGGTTGAGGCCATCCTGGCGTTTTTTGTTTTTTTTGGTGTTGGTGGGTTGTTTTTTTTGGGTCTGCACCCTCTGATGGGTGCTGCCGCAAGGTCCCGAGCACCAGGATTTACCCCGACCGCCGCCGCCCCCCACCCAGTGCCGCCACACAGCAACAACACAACATGGCAAGGAATGACTGGCGGGCGGAGTGGGGAGACCTCGCTACGGGCATTGGACAACACTTCCTGCACTAATGAAAGGCTTCAAGCTTGCCTGGTAAGACTGCTGACGTAGCCTATTTCACAATGCACGCACACACACACACACACTTGCATACACACACACACACACACTCGCATACACACACACATAATATCTTGGAAGTTTCAAGGATGGAAGTGGAAGCGCGAAAGAGGAATTCTTTTAGACTGGAAACAGTATTTCCTATACAGACTGTTCTCTTTATACCATCACCCACCGCTCTCGGTCTATCCTGCCATCTGTTCGTTCACTGACGTTCACTGCTTATTGCTAACCAGCTTTAGCACATGAACTGATAGCGATGCTCAGTGATGTCGGAAGTGTCATCTTTTAGGGGAGGGGCTTCATGCAAATTCCTCTGTAGTTTTAAAGTAGTTTAAACTACCTTTAAAGTAGTTGGAGAATGGAGAATTACTACTGCAAAACCTTTTCGATCGTGTGTGTGAGACCACTGGAAGCTAGCCCCCCTCTGCAGCACAGTTATGCCGGTGTGCAACCATTCACCCTGCTCTTTTGCCCATCATATTGCAGCCCATACCCCTCGCTTGATCCCAAACTTTGGCGGGAAACTTCGGGAATCTGTACAAGGACATTGCTGCATCCAAAGTTAGTCGCATTTGTGTCCTCTACGTAGCGCTTTTGGAGGAATTTGCACAAGCTTGTTTAGCGAAGTAGCTTAAAGATAGCCGCAGACACACGTTAACAGCTTTGTCCTTTGCAGAATCAGATTTAGGCAATGGCAACCCTGTGTGCCTTGTTGTGGTGCATGCAAAAGCAAACATTCATTTGTGCATTTATATGGAGATCTGCCCTGAAAAGGCCACTGAGGCACAACAGCCTAGTCTCACAAAATCTCAAAACAGGCATTCACAAGTTTGACACTGAAATAGTGTGGAGGGTTGGGGTGGTGGATGGATGGAGACAATTACCTTTAGCTGGTGACACTGGTTCAATTCCCAACTCATGCAAAGAAGTTTCTATGTTGGGTGAAGTTTTCATTTTTAGTGAAAGTTTTTCTTATTTAACCGTGACCAAAACCTAACCCTAACCTTAGCCAAGTTAGTTTAACTTGCCTATAGACTGTGTTGGGCACAAGGTGCTCTTCACCCCTCTACTATGACTTTGGGGGAATCTGACTCCAGCAAGTTTTGGAGCAAAGTGCATCTTCGGGCCAACAATGAGATCCATTTTCCTCCATTTACATCCAGGTTTATACAGGGTTCTCACAATGGCCCTGATATAAAATTCCAAGACTTTTCCATGACTTTCCATTTTAAGTAAGAGCACTTCCATGACCTAAAATTGTTATTCCTTCTTGCATTGGTAACATTGTTTTTCAGCTGAGAAAAGTTCCAAAGGGATTAATAGCCTGGTTTACACTACAGTTGGGCTAACCACATTCTAGCATATTCCTTTAAAATTCCCTGATATTCCCTCATTTCCCCTAAGAATCTATCAAATTCCCTGACTTTCCCTGACTGGAATACACCTCTCAAAATTCCCTGATATTCCAGAAATTCCATGACCAGTGGGAACCCTGTTTATAAAAGAAGCTTGTCATCACTTTCACAAGATTGATATTTCCTTTACGACCTAACAATTCTGATTAAAGGATTGTTCAAATTAAGTTGTACAAAGTTAAGCTTGCATGCAGTGGGGGGCAATGTCAGCCCAAGGTCATTAGGGCTGAGGTTGCACGTGACACGTCCCTTTAATTAATCATAAAACTAAAGAGGAGAGCGAGACGTGGTTGGATGCCAGGGAAAACAAACCCACAAGCGTGTAAGGCGAAGAGGTTTTTGACAGGTTGAAAAGATATATTGGATATATTGCAGAATGGCGGATGGAGCGGATTTGGCAAAGCGATTGGCTGGAGGCCTTTGTGATACGTGGGCTCGTCCTATCAGATGCAGGCCTTTTCAATATTTCAAAGCGTCTCCCCTTGAGACGACATTAAAACTTCACAAGTAACCCCATAGCAGCCCGCCCTGCCAACAGCTTGCGTTAACTTGGTAACATTAGAAGGTGTGAGCGAGGGAACGGGATGCAGGGATGAAAATGGCTGCAATCCCACGCTTTCTAATTAAGAAAGCATCCGCTGGGACAGCTGCTCATCATTGCACCTCTGCAGCTACTCATTGGCATACCGCAAAAAGTAGAGCTAAGTTACCTAAGAATATGTGCGTATTAAGGACAGTGTGTCTTGTAGGAAGGAGTGTGATAGGACCGTGCAAGGGGTGCATGAGTATGAAATCTCTATTGGATTCTATGGAGGCAGGATGATAACACCCATAATTCAATATGGGCTGGATGCACAGCACAGCTAGACATACTGTAGTAAGCAGATATACAACATTATCCATCATATACAAACAGAATCTCATATAGGAAGGTGAGTTTTGAAAGCCAGAAATCTCAGCAAGTAATCAATGAGTTGTTGGTATTGATCAGCAACCCTATCAACAGATATATTATGCTCATTTCGTCCCTCTTCCATCGACTCCTATGCCCCTTGTCAATTTCTATACAAATACACCAAACAGTATGTATGGTTACAGGCTACATGCCATAATAACACATTACACACAGCCCCCTTTTTGTCAGGCTGATAATTGGAGCGGATGAAAGCTACTCAGTGAACCAAAAGCTGCATTTAATGTGTTAGGACTTTCACCTAATGGAGATTGAACACAGTTTACCGCCGACTGTGCACTGGACTAATGGGTGCTGAGGACGGGCTTTGCTGTAACCAGGACGATATTGCATCATCGATTCATCTCTGGATCTTGCCACATTTTGCAAAGAAAAAAAGGTCTTCAGGATTGACACTTGGCTAGGCAAACTTTTGTATCTTAAAACATCTGTTTTATCAGCCTATATCGCAAATTGGAGCTGCGACTGAGAAGATTTTTCCCCTAATTGAGATCTGTGGATTTGCCAAAATTATTTCTGCTATGGTCATTGGTGGAATAACTTCTCGGCGCATAGGAAGCGACAAATCCAAACCTTTACAGGTAGTGAAGTCCTTCAAACTTTCAAAAATTCAAAGTTATCCTGCGTTCTCACTCGGAGCCACCAGTGCAAAGTCGCCAGCTTTAGGCATCATCGTAAATTAGACCCAACTCAAGAAACTTCATCAGCGAGTTCCAGTTCCCTTCTGTATTGATACTGTTTTGGCTGCTACACCCCCCCCAACCCCTCTAGTTGACCTATACCTGCACACTTTAAACGGCGGCACAAGGCTGGCAAGCCCACTTTCAAAACCATTTAACGTCAACGGCTGTGATTCAGCCACTGCACTATCAGCAGCAGCATCCATCCTTATACTGCTGACAGCACTGACATGTAAAGGTCCCCCGTATGAATGCCTACTACCGGAGATGATCAAATATCCATTCACAGTGAAGGAGATCCTGGATCGTATATCAGTCGCTTGTCACTTTGATACAGGAAAGAGAGGGGGGAATTCTATACATGGTGCCCGGGGGAGAAGGATTAAATTGATAAATGTCATAATTATTGTATACTGCATAACCTCAGCACTCAGCATCCCCCTCAGTTACGTTGGCCTGTAACTGACTCAAACAATAAAGTCACATTTCCACAGCAAATTAAAGCTGAGATCTAACAGTGAAGAGGTAATATATCACCATGCAAAATATTGGAATAGTAATACTGCTTTGTCTTTAGGCTTTTTAGCCTTCGCATAGCTGAAATGTGTTCATTCACTTGTAGTAAAACGTATACATATATATATCTCTTCAGCTTAGAGGTACTTTGGATATTTCCATTTTAGGACACTTCATAACTTTTAATCTGTTTGAGTTCCAAAGCGAATCCTACTTACTTATGTTAAGCACACAGAATGTGTGAGCAATTCATATAATTGCTTTCAATTGGTTTCAGAGGACTTCACATTCATCAAAGTTGCACTATTATATTATCATAAAACAAGAAAATGTCACATGTATTGGTTATCCAATGGAATTGAGCATTTGAAAAGACTGGGGGTTAATGAAAAAAAGAATAGAATTTAATGTAATGATATAATTGATGATATAATCTCATCTTCATAATGACAAACGATCACCACTCTCCTGTCTAGCACGTCCATTGCATCCAAGAAGTATTCCAGGAATGCTGGCGTAACACTTTTCTGTGTCATTCCATCTTTTACGCCATGGAAAGGAGATCCAGCCATCCAGCTCTCTACAACATCTCGACTCTCTGTCTATACCCAGTAAAATTACCGTACGTCCTAATCATTTTCACTGACTTCAACGTCCATTGGCTGCACTCCACATAACGCGGCAGTGAAGCTGACCCCCCGATTGGCTGCTCCTCGGCTCGGTGGGCCGTGCGGTGCGTCAGGATTGGCTGCAGCTGTCTCAGGCCATCATAAGAACTGGTCCCTGGGGGTGGGGGGGGGATTGGGAATCTGGGTTACCCGACAGAATGAGATTGACTGTATGCAAGGGATGGAGCACTGTATAGGAGGCAGACCCTCAGTGCTATTCTCCCTCCCCATATTTCTTTCTCCATCTCTCCTCCTGCTTTCTCTCTCCTCTGAGTATTTTTACATGAAATGATTTGAAGGATTTCATGTGCAATGTAACCACAACATGGAAGCTCATGTATTGAGGGGCTCTGGCTGAGATTGTTAAATCAGGCAGTGCTGTTGTCTGGGTTTATAATGACTTTCTTCATGCCCATGTTCATCTAAGACTCTGGGACAACATCCTCAACATCTCTTCATAGAAGATCTACATGAATGAATGTGAGTGGCTGAGTGGATAGACTGAAGGATGAAGGTCTTATTCTCATATCACATTACTTGTGGTCTATTGACGTAGAGCCCATCACCAAACTGATGCACATCACCACACCCCTTTCTCAGAAATTTGAGAGCTTCAAGTCATTTCATGTCAAAATGCCCAGAGGGAAGAGATGTAGAGTTAACTGTACATTTTCCATTTAAAATTTCCATACCATTTCTATATCTTTGGCTGGATTTGAAGATGTTGCCTTGGTGGTCAGTAGCTGTGATGTATGAGGACAGTCAACTGGGCCACTATATGCTACAGGTGAAGATGTTTCTGCACAACAACAGTTATCAGTGTTAAATGGCAGTGGCATCTACAGCTAGCCCACGTAGACATGCATGTGTACCAGGATTGAACAATTTCCCCCTACCATTTCTGCTTTTCACTTTTCACACTTGTCTGGGCCAGCATAGCGTGACAACACTGAGGAAATATTTGAATTTAATGTCAGTTAGCTAACTGACTGATTTACTGTAGCTAGTCTGTTACTATCTTAACCTCGCCTCATCATCATTCTCTCATCATTCCTGACTTCTGTCCTTCCTCCGACATCACCTCCTCCTCACCCCGCAAACTTCCTTATGTTCTTCAAAAGAAAATTATGTGTAAGTGACTGAAAGTCAATACCAATCTGCACCCATGCAACCAGAATGCGCCACAAATACAAAAATTCACTGTCAAGCGCCTTCACCGCAGATATATGAAAGGATTCAAACAAAGCATTTTTTTTTAGGTGTCCAACCACGTGCCAGACAGAAATAATCACTCATTCTTTTTTCTATGTGTGTCATTTTTCCTTTATAGCATCAGTATTTGTCATCGTGTATTTGGGTACAAAATAGCAGGAACGTTAGCATAAATTAGCAGAACTCTATGGTGTTTACTGGAAATAATCATATTAACTCACTGAGAATGAATCTAATCCTATGACAGAAAGCTGGTCTCCCTTTCTCTCTGGAGGCAGGCAGAATATAATCTGCCCTCATTTAAAATCTAGATGCCCATCTAATCTAGAATTTACAACAATCAGGGGATCCAACATTGCTAAATTTCTAGTTAGTCACTAGTTCAGAATTAAAGCCTAAAACTACTTGTTTACAAGCATACCAATGAAAATCACAAAGATTAAATTAGCGTCCAATCAAATAGAAGATAGAGGAAAAGATGAACTGATTATATTTACAGTCTAGGCGCATTTGAAATAAAAAAAAACGGCTTAAAAGAACCATAATGAAAAATAAATTGAAAATTCATATCTGATGACGTAATGGAGTAAAGTAGGCAATAAGCAAAAACGGCAGGGGGAGATTATCGGGTGGTGGGTGTAGCTAATATGGGAAAGAAGAACAACAATAGAAGAGGAAATTAAGAGACAATACAGAGGGGGGGGGGCATTCAAGCCATTCAGTGAGGAAGGAGAGCATGTGTGCAGAGGCAGCAGAAGTGTGTGTCTGTGTGTGTGTGTGTGTGTGTGTGTGGTCTGTTTAAGGGGGAGGGCCAGGCGGCATGGTGTGACAGTGAGGGTTAACCGACGTCAGCAGCTCTCATTCATGAACATCATGAATAAGTGAAGAGGAGGGGGCGTGGTCTGTCTGCACCATGCAACAAACCTCATTAGGCAAAGCGGCAACAGTAGCAGTCGCCGTAGCCTTGCTTTTGGCATCCAATCAGGGCAGTGGGTGGGGGGTGATGGGGGGGGGGGGGGGGGGGTTGTGGGAGGCTGACAGAAGGAAGGAAGAGAGCGAGAGGAGGTAGAGGGGGCTTTGCAGCAGCAGCCAGTGATTCATCCTGCAGAGAGAGCGAGAGAGGGGAAATAAAAAAGGGAGGAGGGAAGTAGAAAAGAGGCATGGATCACTGACTTCCACAATCCATTGATCTGTATTTATTGAGGGCGAGGGGTGGTGGGGGGGGGTCTAGTTTTTATGACCAACCCCCAATGTACCGGACTAGGAGCAAGACTAGGATTAACAGGAGCAGCCTCCTCCTCATCATCTCCTCCTCCTTCTCCTCCTCCTCCTCTTCTTCTTCTGTCGTCTGAGCGGAAGGATGAATGGAAGCAGGTAGAATCTGACGCCGTTGGGGCATCGAGTCTTCCCATGGCTGCCAGGTTGGTCTAGCATCTCTCTCCTCTTGCCTCTGCCTTGGGAGCTGCTTTGTGCTTGCTGCTGGTTTGTGTGTTATTGCGATTGGGAAATTGAAGGAGGAGGAGGAGGGTGGGCGGTGGGGGGGTGGGGGGTGTCACCTTGCACCATTTTTACAGCCCACCACGCCTGGGCTCCGGAGATGCTCCGGTGAGCGTTCCTTTAGCTCCGGCTTGCTAGACAGCCAGAGAGGGGAATGTGTGATGAATATGACCGGCACGTTCTGATTCGGAGGGCTGGACCGTCTGCTTTTATATGCAGTTGCGTTATTAAAATGGGTCAGTGTTGCTTATTTATTTAAAAAAATGGAATAGGCTGTGCATAGGTGATGAAAGCGTGAGGAGAATCAATATATGCAATATCAATATATACATTATATTCCCAGTGACCTCGGCAAGGCTAGACCGACCCCTACGTGTTGTTATGTTATTTGACCTTTGACTGACGGGTGCGGTGCGGGGTTAGGCAACATCCAACCTCGCTGTGGGTTTCAGTCAATCAATCCCTACCAGTGCTGTGGGTGAGACGCCCCGACACACACACACACACACACGCGCAGAGAGGGATTGGTCAGGAGCTGATGGACGTAGAGCATGAAGCGCCGGGATTGGTTGGCGGCCGAGGCGCAGAGGAGAATTTGATTTGAATGCATTAAGCCTTCTAAACTTAGTAACAATAAACAAATTTAATGACAAATTCAATGTTGCCCATTCAAAGACAAGCAGTACTTTGATGTCTTTGGTATCGATGTTTTGTCCATCAATGATAATTGATGGACAATGAAAGATTAGTGAAAGATTAGTTTCAACAATACAGTTTGGTTGGAATGAAAAAATGATTACCATTATCAGTCTTTATGTCATCTGTATCCCAAAATAAAGGAAAATATCATATATGCATCTGTTACAAATATTTATTTTATGGGATTGGTTCACTCTGGTTGACTTCTGCCTATTCTAATACACATTACTTTATATAAAGGCACTACTAACAGTAGTGATTCTGAAATATGTCATAGAATGAGGTGATATCTATTCATTTGTTTTGTTTTCAACAGAAATTATAGAAATGTGTATATCTTATGATTGCTTATATAGAGTGCTGCCAGGCGATTTTCAACACAATCTATTGCTATGTTTTTACATGTTGTGTTTGTGACTTAGACAGATGTAATGGGCTGGACTTTTAGAGTGATTGACAGCTCCTGGGGCTGCTATTCCTTTACCTGCTGGAGCAGCATGGGCACTATGCAAGGCAGAAATCTATACCACAACATGCATACTTTCTAGGGTTAGATCGGGATGATGTTGATATCGTCGGGATGATATTGGCTTTGTATTAAAAATATATCAGTCGTCCACCTCTGATGTGATGAATATGATGCAGTGTGTTTGCTTTCATATTTCTTGTAAAACTGGTTGTCTATGGGAAGCCCTTAACCTGAATTCTGAATTCTAATGTGACATTTTGATCTGATTTTGATCTGAAAATGTCAGCTATAGGAAGCTTCAAACCAAAAATATCTGCATCTGCCAAAAACCCATATGGGCTGAATCCTATTCACTGCTTTCCCACGGACTAATTAAACTAGGAGGGCTGACGTCAAACTCTTTCTCTTCCTTTGCAGCACTGCCAGTAACTCGAACCGGAGCACCCCTGCTTGCTCACCCGTCCTGCAAAAGCACTCTCGCTCATCCACGCCCCAGCTGAGTCCCGAGGTTGAAAGCAACATGGTGGAGAAGGGCTCCTCAGACCAGGCCTCGGACCGCTCCCCCACCACCCCCGAGCAGCAACAGCAACGCACCTACTCCCACTCTGTCCATCCCACTAACACCAACACCCGTAGTGGCGGCAAGAACTCCAAGGTGAGTGGGCAAACGGATATGAGGGAAGGGATGTGAGTAAGGGAATACACCAGGTTTTTTGGGAGATTGTCCCAGTGGTCACCTTACCTGTTGAGTGATGAGAACACAGACATCAACATCATCCATGTGTCCCCGGTAGATCGTTGGCTCCAGTGCTCCATGCTAATACTGTAGTATACACTATGTTGAGTGGTAGTAGGCTCCATGCTAACACTTTAGCATACACTATGTTGAGTGATAGTAGTCCACTGTCATTATCCAAAGTAAGTTGACATTTTTATATGTCCTATAGAGTCATACATTTACAAAATGAAATATGATTAACTCAATATAGGTGATGTAGCAGGCTTATTTTTGGAACTATTTGAGGTGAGCAGACTGTACACAGTCTCATCGTTTACCACCATAAATTTGTATGAAAACTGGGAGAGTAGTCCCTGCTAGTCCTTGTTATTTCATATCATATTTAGTGTAAATTTTACCAATCTCAAAACTGCCAGACTTAATGACATAGTGTATGCTAAAGTGTGAGCATGGAGCCTACTATCACTCAACATGGTGTATGCTAAAGTGTTAGCATGGCGCACCAGAGCTAATGATCTAGCAGGGACACAGCCTCAAAACATTTTGTGAAATGAGCACAAACTTTGAAAAGTAGATTATGTATTGTGGACACAAATTATGTTAACATTATGTTCCTTCAAAGGAAAGGATCATGCGACAATGCCACGAATTGGTATTTGTTATTTGGCATTTTCACCTGTTTGTCATGTGAAAGGTATTGCTAACGGTTAAGTTTAGGCAACTAAAACAATTTTGGGTCTGAGGACACATGGGTGATTTTGGTGTCTATGTTCTCATCATTCATTAGGTAAGTTAACCAATGGGCCAATCTCCCCAAAACTTGGTGTATTCCTTTAATACTCATACTATTTACTTTATGTACACTCATACATTTACAGAATCCACTTTGCCTGAGGTCTAACTGAAGACTGTCCGTTTTAATTTCAGGGTTAGTCATATAAAATTATTCAATGTTTAGTCATATCAAATGAACTTTTACTTTACAATACTTTGTCCCAACTAATTTCTTATTTGAGTCAAAAAATTGGTAAAGAACAAAAACTGCAAACATCATCCATCCTTATCTTGATGCACTGTAGCAGCAATATGAGTAATATATAAAATTCCGTGTATAAGTATATTACATATAAAAATATATGATATATATACTGTATTCAACAAGCATATACTGTTTGTTGTGTAGCAGCTATCATAGGGGGCTTTTTGTGTGCGTTACCAAATGATCCATTATGTGTAATGGTTGGTTTGGTTGACATCAGCCAATTGTGCAGGCAGCTTGAAAAATATATATATTTCTTAATATATTTTTAAATGGATTACATTCATCAGGGTGTACCGTGTGGCCAAGCAATAGCTGGCAAGGCTGGATGGCCTAATAGCGTAGGAAGCATCCGTAATGATTAGACCTAATTATCTTTATTAACTTTACTACATCAGCGGACAGAGATTGAATTATCTCAAATGGAATAACAATCTAGAAACTACAATCACTTTAACTGTAGGACTATTTGAAGGGTAAAATAATACGATATCGCTAGCGGATTAGCAAGCACTCGCAATAACAGTCACGACCCTCTCATTCTCATAACTCCATCCCACGCCAATGTTGTTTGCCTCTCGCAGGAATGTGTCAAACATTTATTATCTTCATTATTTTAACCATTTCTTATTTCTTTGGCTACCTTTAGAGATGTCGCCTGTGTCGTTTCTGCACCATCTTGATCACAAGTCGGCAACTCACGTGGATTATTTTCTTTCCTCCTTTTGTACCTTGCTATGTCTTTTTGAATCTGATTTCTTTCTTTCCTTCTTCATGCATGCAATAGTCTCACAAGCGGCACACTAAAGTAAGCATCATTCTTTTCTGGCTCTTTTCTTATTCTGTCTGGGACAAGCCTGCTAAGCTATTATCCTACTATCATGAGCTGTCCTAACCTGTTTCTGCATTGTGCTAGTTGCCACCTCAATTCATTCGAATGAATCTGCCTTAGTTTCCCAAAGCAAGCTCACTTCTGCTAAGCGATATATGCAACTTAAAATGTGAATTCTCTATGATTTCATGATTTCTCTTATCTGACTTTACCATGCATCTGTGAGTCCCTGTATTAGCCCCTGCATTTAAAATGTCAAATCACATGGGGTCCACACATTGCTCCTTTTGTTACGCAGGCCTGTTGGTTTCGTAGCTATTCTGCAGTATTGTGTAATTTTAGTGATAAACACCGAATGTTTGCCAACGAATGCCATTGGGAACCAGAGGGAGAGAAATTGCAGCATAGATGTATTCAAACCTCCCACTAGACAACCTTTTTTCCCCCAAATCTCACCCTTGCCATTATGCTCACCATCTGTCTCTATATCTGTATGTTTTCATCTCATCCTCACATCTGCATGTTTCTGGATGTTCTTTCCAGTATGACAGGTTAAACCTGATTAAAGTAAGCACTCATTTTTATTTCTTCTGCTTTCCCCCATGCTCATTATAATTTCCACTGACATTCGACCCTAGAAAATGTGATGCTGTTTCCCCAACTCATCCTGTTCTCACCTCATCTGTTATTACCTTGTGTTCAATAAGCTCTATAAATCTGCTTCTTTGTACAGCGCAGGTCTGTGACAGCTGCTATGCTTCATAAAGTTGTTACTGAGAGACATACTAGAAATATGAAGTTCAATAATTTGAAAAGTTACATAATGATATAGATTTCTCTTTCTGTATGTGTAGAGAGAAAAGAAAGCAAATTAAGTGTTTCATTTCAAAAGAAGATATCCACCATTTGAAAAAAGCGACGCCTACTTTTACCAGCTACTCTTACTCTTACTCTTACAAAATTAAGAATTGTGCTACATTTGAAAGGGTAGCAGGTAACTTGACTTAGTTGACAAAATGATGATACCTATAGGCTAGATCCTCTATATTTTCAAGATAACAAATGTGGAATGTGGATGTGGATGTGTTTTGGAAATTAACTCTTCAAACAGGTTGAAACAGCAGTTTTTCAACCTGTGTGTAATCTTAAATTGTTCAATTACTATGAATCATCGTTCCTTAAACCGGAAATAAGAATGCCAAGATTAGTTTTGCCACTGCAACAAATCGGAGACAGACGTTGTGGACCCATAGAATACTTTGATGTTTGATTGATTGCTGTTTCACTGTAGTTATAGAGGATACGAAGCAGAAAAATCATTGGCATCAAGCCTAAATGTCCAATAACCTTAGAACATAATGTGAATTATATATGGGTTTGTGTCATCCATGCCCTTTCCTTTTTGCTCAGTATATGTACACATTGGCTGTGTCATTTTAGTATAAAATACCAGATCCCTGGTTAGCAATGACATAATGTTTGAGTGTACAATATTCTATTTATGTGAGGTAATGCTGCCACTTTGTGGCAAGTATGAGTAATGTGTGATATTACTGTAAAGACACAATCCCCTTGAGCAGCGCTCAGTAACTGTTCTTATGACACCAATAGCTCAGCTTCTGACTTTCCAACTCCCATCTGCTTTTGGTTGGCACTTTATATTGTGGCTTTAAAGTAGTACATGCTCCAATAACATTTATACTATACAATACATTGCACTGCTACGATTGTATTACTGTCAATTACTTTGTTGATTAAACCCTTTGTAACATTTGTCTTTCTCCCTTTTTGCCCTGTTCCTCACCTTGACCACCCACTTCATTATGACAACAGAAAAGTCAGAGCTGGTACAATGTAAGTTAATGTCTACTTTCTACCCTTTTAAAGTATGACAGTATGTGATGGAATGTGATGAGGTGTGTGGTGTGGTAAGATGTGATGTGATATGACGGAATGTGGTGTGATGGACAGCAAGCTTTGGGGTTTATGGGAAATGTGGTCTTAACTTCGGACAGCACTAGCACTAATACCAATGGTGTGAGATAGAGGTTTCCACCATGGTCTTATTTGTTTGCAGTAATTAATGACAATGCATATGATATATTGATGTTTAAAAATGCTACACGTGGCACCTATAACAATATCGAAGCCTGTTAAAATCCAAAGTCATAAATTAATTTGCATTGTTTCATAGCAAATGCACCGTTGTCAGTCGGTCAACTTGTGGTATTTTTCCCATTGTGTGTGTGTTTGTGCTCCTGCCTGTCTGTCCACTCCATGAGTGTTTGTGTGTGTGTGTGTGTGTGTCTGTGTGTGTGTGTGTGTGTGTGTGTGTGTCTGGAAATTTCCTCGCACTTCCATTCATAGCCTGTGTCATAATTCACCCAGCTTGTGTTTGGGAGCAGACAAAAAGAGACATTGTTCAGCTGATCTGTAAACCACTAGCATAAACTTCAGCTGACTGGGAGGAAGAACGATCACAATGTGTCTCTATGTGTTTCGCTGATGGTAATATTGGTCTTTCTCATGGCATTTCCCCCTTTTATAGACTATGGATAGCGGCTTTTTTCTACTGAATGACAACTTATTGAAGGTGACGATTAGGCTAGGGATTTTGGGATGTTGTTCAGCCCCTGTGGGACTTAACCTCGCCTCAACAATTAATTAATCACTCATTCCGGCTTTTGACTGACTGAGTCTTATCCAGAGCAACCTACAGCAAGGGAGCAAGTAAGGATTCAGTGTGTTGCTCCAGGACACATGGCTGTTGATGGATTAGTCATTTTTCCACTGCAGGAACCTTTTTGAGCAGGAACCTTCACAGCAGGAACCTTTTTAGTTCCCCAAATGAGTTCAAGGTTGCTTTCCCACCACACCAAAGTACCGGGTAGATTAAGCAAATAAGGCCAAACTTATTTGCCAAAAAAAGTACTACCTCGCTAACAGGAACTTTTTTGGGGTCCAGGAGCTATCCAAGAGGAACCTTTTTCGGGGGTAGTCCGTGGATAGTTCCTGCGGTGGAAAAACGACTATTGGCTGTTGCAGGGCTTGAAACCAGGACCTTCTGGTTTACGGGACAATATGTCTAAGCGCCAGACCACCCGGCCGCCCCACCATCGTAGCTTAGGTGTGTGCCCAGGAGTGCCCAGGATTCTCGGGACATAGGACACAAGAGGAACCAAGATGCGAATGAGGCGAAGAAGTCCGCAACCTGGGTGTCATATTGGATTCCACTCTTTCACATCAATTCTGTCACCAAATCTGGCTTCGACCACCTCACAAACATTTCCAGACTCCGGCCTTCACTCACGCTCACTGACTCCATGGCATAAACCCTCTTCCACGCCTTTGTCACCTTCCATTTGGACTATTGCAATGGAGTCCCTAGCAAAGCCCTGGATAGGCTCCAGTACGATCAGAACTCTGCTGCCAGGGTTCTCACCCGAACCAAAGCCTGGCAGCACATCAGCCCCACCCTCATCCACCTCCACTGGCTCCCAGTCAAGTCCTGTATCACCTTCAAAATCCTGCTCCTCAATTACAAGTCCCTTCACGTCCTTGATCCCCAGTACCTATCAGACCTCCTCACCTACACCCCCTCCCCTAAATCCCTGACACTTTGGGGCAGAGCCTTCAGTGTGACTGCCCCCACCCTCTGGAACTCCCTCCCTGTGGAGATCCGCAATGTTGGGTCCATTGAACTCTTCTCTTCAGCCAGGCCTATGGACTCAGTTGCTGAACTGCAACTGTTTTATTGTTTGCCCGACTGTTTAGCCTAGTTGTTCTTTTTCTCGTTTAGCCTAGTTTTTCCTCTTTCTCTTTCTTTCTTCTTGTTGTTAAGTGCCTTGGGTACTCTGAAAGGTGGTCTTAAATTAAAGCTATTATTTATTATTTATTATTATTATTATTATTATTATTATTATTAATAATAATAAGAGAAGAGCTTGTACAAAAGCCCAAAGACCGTTGTTCCATCGTGATATTAGTTGCAGCTTTTTGTGCTGTGGAGGCTGAACTCGTAGCCATCCCTCCACTCCACTGAGCTGTCCTACAGAAGACCTTCGGGGGTTGCAGTGGTATCTTTTCATACCGCCCGTTGCAGGGCCCTGGATTCAGGAAGCGTTACTACAGCTGAGCTGAGAGGAGGGGGGACTTTCACTATCAACTGTGGCAACAGCAACATTAACTGCATGCTGTTTGAAGCGCATCAGACATTGTTACAGGTCTGCAGTAATCGTCAACTCTTCCGGCTGCAAGGAACACATGCTGTTCAGGAAGTTTGTGAAGTTAGCGTCGGTGGTGGTCAAGTGAATTTCTCTCTTTCTTGTGCTGGAAATAACGGCACCCAAGTGGAGCTTAGTCAAGCGTTCGTTTCTCATTCATTCTCAAAACCATGACCTGCTGCATTACAGGAGTTCTTGAAGCAACAGGATGGTGCAGAAGGCGCAAACATATTATGTTGCACTGAATAATGAGTGGCAAAATAAAATCGTTGCACTGATTAACATTCAGGAAGTGGATAAATGGAACACGCTGTACATATGGAAGACACTGCATGTAAATCAAATTATAGTGCTTGGTTGGTTTAATAATAAACGCAAATTACCAGATAATGGGTAATGTTTAAATTTGGGTCCCAGGGCACAGATGTGAAATCCATTCAACGTTACCTGATGTAGAAGAAGCTTAAACAGAGTGTGTTTTTCATTTCAAACTAATTTTAGACTGCTGGGGGTGGGGGTGGGGACAGGTTGAGTTGTGTGAATCGCCTTTCTGGTATGAAACCCACGCCCATGACTCTGACCTCGTAGTAGAGTTCACTGGAGGGAGATTTCCTAAAAGGGAGACAATTGTGAGATTGTGAGTGGGAAAGATCAGAGGTGGAATAAACAAAAAAAAAGAAAAAAGAGTGAGTGCTGAAAAAAACAATAGAGTAAAAAGATTGGAAATGAAAATGAGACTGAAATGAAAGATTGAAAAGATTGAAAGAGAAAGAAAGGGGGGTGGAGAGAGAGAGAGAGAGAGAGAGAGAGAGGGAGGGAGAAAAGGGGGCGTTGTCCTTGGCAATGTTAACTTGTTTACATCAGAAATACACACACACACACACACACATAATGGCTCTTTCTGTATGCTGCTCTGTCTCTGCACAAAACCCTGACAATCAATATTTGCCTCTTTCATGGAAAATATACAATGGCTGTAAAGGGAACTTGTTTTTCTCAGAATGTTGGCACTTCTGCACACACACACATTCACACACAAATTTACACACAAGTTTGGAAGTAACAAATTACCCCTACTCTTGTGACTGTGATTGAGAAGTTTTCTTGTGTACTTTTTTTGGAGTATTTTTTGAAGTTAGTAATTTTACTTTTACTCAAGTATATTTTGACTGAAGTATTCTTCACTGCATTTTAAAACCCATCCATTAAAGAGTATACGTTTTATTCTCTATAAACATTGCATCATAAACTGGCCAATCATAAACATGTGAATGAATTTTATTTTGTAAAGGTTTTGATTTTAATTAAAGGAACCTACTAAAGTATCTATTTTAAGTCGATTATTTTCGACTTGAGTAAACTATCAGCGAAGTATCAGTACTTGAGTAGGATATTTTCATACTCTTTCCACCCCTGCAAACACACACACACACACACACACACACACACACACACACACTTTCAGAGAGATGGCTTCGCCAGGAAGTCGATTGGTTCCTCCACTTCCTTATGTTGTTTTGAGTTGCGGTAGGTTCCAGTCTCCCTCTAACGGGCTGAAGAAAAGAGAAAGAAGAAAAGAAAAGGGGAGAGGAAATAAGGAAAGGAATAGAGAATCAGGGATTTGGAGGGAGGGTCCATAAAAGTATACACTGACTGGGCACACATGAGCAAAAACAGACACGCTCCCGATGAACTCTGGTGAACCCGGACCCCTCCTCGGTCCTCCCTCCCCTCTTCTTCCCATGTTTCTCCTCTTTCCTTAACCCACAAAAACACACTCACGCTGGCTCCTCCCACTCCACTCTCCTCCAACGTTCTGGGAGAGCTCAGTCAGAAGAAGAATCCTTGAATCACAGCCACAATTTGCTCCGGCTATCCCCGTCAGTTGGCTAACACTGAATGCAGTTGATTTTGCGATCCCGTTTCGCAGCCAGGGCATCAGGAGTATGTGTTGGCACCACTTGATTTGAGTCTAGAGACTACTAATGGATGGATGCAAAGAAGATGATGGGTTTCTGCATCAAATCAAGCTATTCCTTGGAGATTTAAGGCGATTTAAGGACGAGCTGGATGTGTGCTTCAACCTGGTGAAGGTGCAAAAACTCTGTGCGTTTTGTAGTTTCATGAGTTCATGACGCTATAAAGTATGTTTTTATGTTATCTGTATTTTCCTCTGGAATATTGAATCTGAATGAGGAGACATCTTTTGCACCTGGAGAAAACGACTTCGGTTTCTGTTCTTATTGTAAGCCTAATTATCGGACTTCAAGCTCTAAGTAATATTGTTGTTCCTCCTAAAATTATGGGAGGGGATGCCACCTCTCTGGTCTGCTAACCAATCCCCCCTCTCCGCCCCACCCTGAAATACATCTGAGTCTTACACTCAGCTGCCCAGCTAGAAAGAGAACAGGGGGAAGGGTAGACAACAAACAAAAGAAGCGAGAGCAGAGACAAAAAGAAGAGAGGACAAAAAGATAAAAGATATGACACAAATGGAGAGTCAGAGTGAGAGTCTGCCAGCCATGGATGCAGACGCCGATGCCAACTGGGAGCCCGGAGAAAACCAGCTGGCCCAGTGGCAGAGGTGGGACTGGGACTCAGAGCAGGTCCCCGCTGTAAGTCACTTCCTCCTGGGCGTTGGGGGTGGCAATGGGACACGGATGTGACATGATCGTGAACCTGATTTTGAGTGTGAATTGCGTGTTACAATGACAGCATTGTTTTAAAGTCATCATGTTCCATGGACACATAACACAGTTACACACCCAGTCATGACAGTTGCACCAGCCATCCACAACAGCAATAGTACGACGAACAAGACCGACAAAGAAACCATTTGTTAAATTAATTAATTAAATTGTATTAAAAATTGCAGACCAGTGTGGTCCACCTCTGATATGATGGGTGTGATGCAATTTGATATTTAGTTTAGAATTGATCAACACTACACTGGTTGTCTATGGGAAGCCTTTAACCTGAATTGATTCAAATGTGGCATTTTGATTGGATTCTACACAAGTATACATTCATATGTTATAATATCTTTTGAGTTTTTTTGCATGAAAATGGTCACATTTAAATTGCTATTGCTATTGCTATTGCTATTGCTATTGCTATTGCTACTGCTATTGCTACTGCTACTGCTATTGAATATTGGCCCAAAATATCAGCTACCGGCAGCTTGGCCTTCAAAAACCCCATATTGGGTGAAGAATGGACCGACAACCACTAAATCAATTGTGACTCAAGCTCAAGTCTGGATTTCACATTATTGGATGGATAACGCTTGCGCGTTTGTGAATGGAAAGGTTAAAAGGATAAATGTAATGACTTTGTTTTGAGTCAAAGGTTCTTAGCTGTCATTTTACTTCTGTAGAAGCGATACCTTTCAGCTTTTTGGCGATGACAGCCGGTTTGACTTCAAAATTCTTTGCTTTGCTGATGGAAATGTGTTCATTGGATCTCTCAGAAATAAAAGAGATGATAACAAAGGAAACTATTAATTAATATAATATAATATATAATATTAATATAATCTGAATATAGAGATTCTGGTTCAAGTACATTTAAATAATTAGTACGAGATATAGCCATTTGAAAACCGTGGAAAATAGATTGTGCCCCCTATCTCTCTATCAACCGGCCGGTCTTTGATTTTTTACCAAAGGGAACAAAGGGACAAGAGGAAACGATCTAATGTTGATGAGTCCAGCTTTCTCTGGACGGAGTTTCGATTTGTCACTTCCGGTGGGCGGAGAAGATTCCCTGCCAGTGACCATACCTGGGACTGTAATTTCATTTGGGCATTAGAGAAGATGGGACGCTCTTCTCTGTTGCCACCCGACTTTGTGTTTTAAGCTGATAAAATGGGTGTATTTTTACATGACAATCTTGCCTAGCGCAGCTTTAACCAAAAATACTTTACCATAACCATTCTTTCAAAATAATTTGGTAGCAAAGCTTGTCCATGTCATAGAATCACCAACAAATTTGATTTTGGTTGTACTTCTAAAGGGTCTACTTTGTGGATGTGGATTTTCTTTGTGCACTCAAAGTTGGGTTTCTCTGGCCCTGCTTGGACAATGGATGATTGCAAATGTGCATATTGTGTATAGACTGTGTTTTGATAGTGCCATCCATATCTATTGTTGTCACTGTGTCTCCCCTGAAGGTACTGAGTCCTACCTACAAGCAGCGCAACGAAGACTTTAGGAAGCTCTTCAAGCAGCTGCCAGATACCGAACGCCTCATTGTGGGTGAGTCCAAACAAGACAGCCACAACACGTCTGCAGCATTAAAAGATAGTGCCACTGCTGTGGAGTTATTTTGTTCCATCCTCATTGGCCAGCAATGTCTTTCCAGCTTCTCCCAAGAGCTTTTTTATTTCATCCATTGCCTCAGCAGAAACTTTGAACTGAAATGGACTCAGCTCAAAGCTCCAAATGCCTCCAAAGCACATCTAAAACTCTTCCAGAGATTTTTTCATCCATACACGTTATCAATTGTTGTGCCAATGAAGATGTCATTCTGGTGTGCAGTAATTCAGAGAAGAAAAAATAAGAAAAGAGAAAAGATATCAAAATAATAATAAATAAATAGAAATACTCTAAAATTGCTGAAATGAGGTGACTTTTGCCAAAGGTCTAAAGTAAACCTTAACTGCTGGTAACGCTGGCAATGAATTTCAAAGCATTCACAACCAGAAGACTCCTGACAATGTTTTAGATGAGTTTTATCTGAACTATATCTTAGTAAATTGGTCTCTTTATCCAAAGACACTGACAAACATAATGAGATGAATAACAAACTTTAGAACAACATGTGTCCTTTGACCTTTGACTCCTGCCAGACTATTCCTGTGCCCTGCAGCGGGACATCCTCCTGCAGGGACGCCTCTACCTCTCGGAGAACTGGATTTGTTTCTACAGCAACATCTTCCGATGGGAAACCTTGGTGAGGACTCTACTAATCTAATTGCAGAGGCTCCTACAGTTTCTCTCCTGTAGTCATATGATGTCTAGTGTCATATTGCCATGTATTATCTAATTCACTCACTTTTCATATACGCTACTCGATTTTTTGACTTTGTTTACCCCATGAACATTCCTCACATGCTAAGAGGCTCTTCAACCCCTTAAGTGACAAGTGCTCTTTACTCTCAAGCTGATGGTAAAATTGAAGGACATCTGCTCCATGACCAAGGAGAAGACGGCCCGCCTCATCCCCAACGCCATTCAGCTATGCACTGACAATGAAAAGGTGGGCAGCCCACACACTTGAAGAGAAGGGACATTTAAAATGGGCATTGAGTAATTTAGGACCTCTACCAACCTCTATCGATAATGTTCAATGATGCTTTTGCATATGTCATAATCTGGTAATCTTTAATCATCTATACTAATCTTCACAACAGTTGATTTTAAACATTAATACAGAACGCAATTTGAAGGCCCAATTTGAAGCCACAAAAGGCAAAAAAAATTAGAATCATCCCAAATGATTGAGGAAGGGAGTCATTTTGGGGCCTTGAAGGTCATGGAAACATATTGACAATTCACAATTCAAGATTCACCAAACAATCGCACATATATATTATTTATTATATATTATACATGTATAATATATTATCATTATATACATTTTGTGGACAGCTTTTGATGAAGATGAAGATTTTGATGTAGATGTTCTGTCAGCTTGAAACTTGACAAAACATCTTCCTATATTAGTTGTATGCCCAGATACATTGGACTTTCATTGGGATAAATCACATTGGGGTAAAAAACAATGACTTTCTTCATACTTTCTTTTTGAATAAATTGTGTATTTGGGTAGGAGAGCATTGTTCCTACCTTCCCTGACGGTACTCCAATAAATCAAAGTTGCCCTGCTGCGTTGGAAAACCACAAACCTCCTTCTGACTCATAAATCACTTTTCTTCTATCTTACGTTGAACTTGCTTCTGCTCTTATCTTCAAGCACTTTTTCACCTCATTCGGGGCGAGGGACCGGACATACATGATGATGTTCAGACTCTGGCAGAATGCTCTCCTAGAAAAGGTGAGACTGAGTGCATTGTTAATGTTTGAAGAATTTGATGTTGATTGCATTTTCTTGTAAGAAACCCACTTTTCTCCTGGCATTAAGATGAATCTTGGTTGAGTGGTAACTGGATAGCGCAAAAACGCATAAAGTGCAGGTGTAAACGCAGCCAAGACGCATTGAGAATCCAAATCACCCAAATCACCTCCGGAGGTAGTGAAATACGCATTTGGCCACATTAATACCAAGTGTAACTGTAATGTGTCTCCACTCCACATCTATTAACCAGGGGTATAAAGTACTTGAGTAATTGTACTTTGTTACTATACTTAAGTACTATTAAGTTTGTATACTTGTACTCTTACTCAATTATATTTTCGTGAAAAGAGGTACTTTTTACTCCTTACATTTAAAATTCAGACCTTTAAAGTATTTGTTACAAAATCTTGCAGGTCCAACGAACTTTATTATTTTTTTCACTGGCCAAACTAACCCTGTGGCCGTACTTAAAACAGCCAATCAGATCCCTATCAATGGAAAATGAACCTGCCCATACCCATGCTGATTAGTCCTTGTGCAAGACCAGAAAGCAGTGTGATACTTGCGACACCCTTTTCTTCTCCTTTATTCTGCCTTACCTGCTATACTTCTGATCTGTCTCTCTCTTTCTCTTCTTTCTTACATCTTCTACCTCCCGCAGCCCTTATGTCCAAAAGAGCTGTGGCACTTTGTCCATCAGTGTTATGGTAACGAACTGGGACTGACCAGCGATGATGAGGACTATGTCCCTCCCGATGACGACTTCAACACCATGGGGTGAGTGTTAACCCCAACCAGAGAATCGCACTCTCACTAACATGCATACCATTTCATATTACGTGCCATAACTTTTATTGCACCGAACATCTGACTTTGTTAATTTTGACTTTGTGGATTTACATGTAAACCCTAGGCATTTAGACACGCTTATCTAGAATGCCTTGCAATAACAGTAGAAGGAGCTTCACTGACTATTTGGGAGCCAGTGAGAGAGGAGAGACGACTTTTAAGCTAGCTTGAAATGTTCCTTGAAAACTATCACTCTAACTCACCCTTGCTATCAAATATGACCTATATTGTATTGTTATGTCTAACAAGTTAGGTGAAACCAATTACTTCAGCATTTTAATATGAATATTCACCAGAGAGTTTGTTCGCAAAAACCTAGCTCTGTCACTGGCTAGCTAAAATGCTAAGCTAGGTCACGGTATTTCATATTAACTCTTTACCAGTAATGTTGTGGTAAATAAAAGGTGTTCACCATAAGGCAAACAACCACCAATATAAACTAAAATCAATTACATTGTCAGGAAAACATTACTTTCCTTAAAAGACTGTATCCCTTTAAAGGGGGGGTATTGTACTCATTTTGGGCTATTTAAACTGTTCCTGGGGGTCTTTACAAGACGTTTGTGAAGTCTATATAAAAAAAAAATCCTAAAACCAGCTTCTGCGGTGTGTGTTTCAGTCTCTCATTTTCTCCATTGTAAAGAACAGGCTGTTTTGAGGGCTGGAGGTTGTATGCTCACGCCTCACGGCGGCCAATCAGAGCAGTGCTCATTACATACAACCTCCACGGAGAGCAGAGCGCTCATGCTGCTCAAGGTAAACAAATAAGCTTGATGCAGAAATCTACCATAACCATGGCGGCCTCTCCAGAACCAACACTGAGACCGTACATGTTTGAGCTGGAGTCTGACCCAGAATGGGAAGAGGCAGCTGAGGCGGTTCCACTTAGTTTCTCAATGACAACAATTCTGTGTAATATTGTACTTTGTTTTGTGTATGTGGGTGTGTGAGCGACGCTCTCTGCTGTAGCCGGTCTGTTTATGGCTCATGTCCATAAGCTTATTGAATACAACTTGCAGACAAGCTAGGATTGACAATTTTGTTGAGCTAGTTAGCCAATATATTATTCAAGATTCAAGATTCAAGATTCAAGAAGTTTAATTGTCACATACACTCACGAGGTGTGTAGTGAAATGCAAAGTGGCCATGCTCAGCAGAAATGTGCAAAATAACAGGTTCACACTATTTACAATAAACTAACACAATATTTACAATGTCACAGTTTTTAAGAGCTCTATATAAAAAAACAACACAATATTTACAATAAGAGCACTTTATAAAAAAAATATAGTAAAAAAAAAAAGGGGAAAATTGTATGTATAATATAATATAAATTATAAATTATGTGTAGTCTTTACCTAAGTGTGTGTGTGTGCATAAGAGGGGCAGTGTTTGTGTCTTGGTGGGGGCCCTGGTGAGGTCGGAGTTCACAGTCCTGATGGCCTGAGGAAAGAAACTCCGTCTCAGTCTCTCTGTTTTGGCAGCGTGACTACGGAGGCGCTTGCCTGACCGCAGCAGCTGAAACAGTCCGTTGTTGGGGTGGTGAGGATCCTTCATGATCCTGCAGGCTCTGGTTCTGCACCTCCTGGTGTATAAGTCCTGCAGGGTGGGGAGTGTAGTTCCAATAGTGCGCTCAGCCGAACGCACTACTCTCTGCAGAGCCTTCCTGTCCTGAGCGGAGCTGCTGCCAAACCAGGCAGTGATGCTTCCTGTCAGGATGCTCTCTACAGCTCCAGAGTAGAAGGACTGAAGGATCCTCCGGGAGACTTTAAATTTCCTCAGTTGCCTGAGGTGGTAAAGGCGCTGCCTCGCCTTTCTCACCAGAGTGTCAGTGTGTGTGGACCATGTGAGATCTTCGGTGATGTGGACTCCCAGGTATTTATACCTGCTCACCCTCTCCACAGTATTCCCATTAATCCCCAGTGGTGAGTACGTCCTCTGTTGTTGTGTCCTCCTAAAGTCCACAATCAGCTCCTTAGTTTTGGTGACATTCAGGAGGAGGCTGTTGTCCTGGCACCAGAGTGACAGATCAGCAACTTCCTCCAGGTAGGCCTTCTCGTCGTTGTTGGAGATCAGGCCCACCACCACTGTGTCATCCGCAAACTTAATGATGGTGTTGGAGCTGAACCTGGCCACACAGTCGTGTGTACAGGGAGTACAGTAGGGGGCTGAGGACGCAACCCTGGGGGGATCCTGTGTTCAGGGTGAGGGGGTTGGAGGTGTGTCTACCCACCCTGACCACCTGGGGCCTGGCGGTCAGGAAGTCCAGGATCCAGGCACACAGGGGGGTGTTCAGTCCCAGCTCCATCAACTTGCCAGCCAGTCTGGTGGGGACTATGGTATTGAAAGCTGAACTATAGTCAATGAACAGCAGTCTCACATAGCCCCCCTTCCGGCTGTCCAGATGAGAGAGTGTGGTGTGCAGTACCTGGGAGACAGCATCATCCGTGGATCTGTTGGGACGATAAGCAAACTGCAGCGGGTCCATGGAGCAAGGGAGGAAGGCGCAGATGTAGTCCTTAATCAGCCTCTCGAAGCATTTCATGACCACCGAGGTGAGGGCCACCGGTCGGTAGTCATTCAAGCATGCTGGAGAAGCATTCTTGGGCACAGGGACAATAGTGGATCTCTTGAAGCAGGCGGGGACCACAGACTCAGCCAGGGAGATGTTGAATATAGTGGTGAACACTGGAGCTAGCTGATTAGCACAGGTCTTCAGTACTCGCCCAGATATGCCATCCGGACCAGCAGCTTTCCTGGTGTTCACCCTCGTCAGAGCCCTCCTCACACTGTGCTCGGTCACAGAGAGTGTGTGTTCATCCCCAGCGGTAGAACTCACTCCGGCTGCGCTAACGGTGATGTTGTTAGCCGGCGAGCTAGCGCTGTTGTTGCTAGCCTCAAACCGTGCATAGAATGAGTTCAGGTCCTCCGCTAGGGATGCGTCGGCACTCACAATTGCGGGGGGTCTGCCCTGGTAGTCCGTTATAGTCCGTAGCCCCTGCCATAGGCGTCTGGTGTCGCGCTGCTCCATCTGCGACTCCACTCTGTCCCTATACCTCCTCTTGGCCTCCTTCACCGCCCTTCTCAGTCCATAGGACGCTGCCTTGTGCTCGTCCATGTTGTCGGATACAAGACCGGAGTTATAGGCAGCAGTGCGGGCGTTCAAAGCGTCGCGGATGGATTTATCAACCCTACGGTTTTTGGTTAGGAAAGGACCTAACTTTTACCGTGGGGACGATGGTGTCCACTAGCGTTGCTATGAAGCTCGTTACTACTTCCGTAAACTCGCTGACGTCCCTGGAACTGGATTGGAACATGTCCCAGTCGACGTCACGCAGAGCGTCCTGTAGCTCAGCCTCTGATTGGTCAGACCACCGCTTTACGTCCCTCGTCACTACCGCTTCCCGTGCTATCCTTTGTTTATACTCCGGTAGCAGGAAAATGGCGGCATGGTCTGATTTGCCGAACGGAGGGAGAGAGACAGCCTTGTAGCCTCTCTTGAACGGCGTATAGCAGTGGTCCAACGTTCTTTCCCCTCTGGTAGCACACGTAATGTGCTGGTGAAAGTTCGGCATGACTTTTTTTAGGTTCGCCCTATTAAAGTCCCCAGCCACCACCATAGCCGCGTCGGGATGCTTGTTCTGATGCCGACATAACACATCATGTAGGTCCGATAGTGCTACGTCGGTGTCCGCTTGTGGTGGTATGTAGACGGCTGTGGTGATGACCGAGCTGAACTCCCGGGGAAGGTAGAATGGACGGCATGAGATAGATGAGATAGATTATTGGATGCAATCTATTTGCATCCAAACAGCGCAGCCAAACAACCAAACGCGATTGTACTAATGGTGGCTAAAGTTTACCGACAGACTTATAAAACAGACACTGGTCCCAACAAATAACTTTAAGATGAGTCCTGACTCCAACCAATAACTTTACTTTTACTTTACTTTACTGACTGACTCCAGCTTTAGTTTTCTTACTTCTTCCACGCCCAACAAGCCCGTGGCTAGCCCCGCTAGCTCGTTAGCTAACCAGCAGTCGAATATACTAACCAGACTAATTTGGTAAATTAAATCAAAACATGGTGACACTTACAGATTCCAAGTTTGCAGATGGGTCACGTACCTTATGAATTGCTCCATCTTTAAGCTTCAATTTAGATGCTAATCCTGCCGTTGCTCAAGCAGTGATCATCACACACAGAAAAAACTGTAGCCATTGCCGTTAAAAATAAAATTAATCCGCTCTGTCCTGGCATTTTCGTGTGTTGGGAGACTGTGGATCTATGTTGCTGCCTGCATCCTACAAAATAATAACTGGAGAGTTGATATATGGCCGTAGATATGTTGTTGTTTTAGCTTCACTCGTCACAAAGTAATGGTGCATTCCAGTGTACTCGGCGTCCGAATGTGTTATGCGCCGATTCTATTCACTAATGGCGCTGTAGTAGTTGATGTTGAGTTTAGATGCTTGTAACATTCTGAGACTTGCCATACAAACATGAGTTTGCTGCGGGCGATTATGTTTTCCCGAGCAGATGCACTGGAACACATTTAGATTGGAAGTTAGGAATACCGACTCGGAATTATCGATTTCCGAGTACATTGGAATGCAACTTAAGCAAGGGCTTGCGGCGCTGCCGTAATGCCATAAATGGGATTGGTAATGCCGTAAATGGGATTGGTTCACCTGGGCGTGGGCATGCACTGAGAGGGGCATGATTAGCGCCCGTTATGACGTCCAAAGGGGCTACTTTCTGAAACGGGCTGTTTTTCTCCTATCTTTGGCACCGTTTTTGGAAAAAGGAAAATACAGAAAAACGGGTTGACTTCCAGATTTCAAATTTTCTCAGCTGCTTAGGTAAATGATTTGCTGTGGAACATGTATAAGCGCCAGGAATAAGCCGTTTTCCATAATATGGGACCTTTAATCAGTTTAATGCTACTTAGTATGCTATGAACTCATGTCTTAAAGATTTATGTAAGCCTTAAACAGTTGGTAAACTAAGGTGGATACACTGAGTTTAGGAGGGTGGACAAAATAATGGAAACATCACATTATAAAGGACTTTAATATTGAAGTAACCTAATCACAATTAAGCTAAAAGAGTAAAAGAGTTCCAAAGAGGCCAAATTGCAGGAGCATCGGTCACAGAAACCGAAGAATTATCCATGTGGGAAAAGGGGAACAGTCTCGGAAAACCCACGACAACATACTTGTACACGCACACAATCACCTCCATGCCAATGCATGTGTGCAGCCCAGTGCGGGCAGTGTGCAGCAAGCTGGTAACCTTGACCTACAGCTGCTGTCCATCTCCATGGTGCAGGTACTGCGAAGAGCTGCCGGTCGAGGACAACAATGACCACAACATCGACACCAGCAATGCTCTCGCCAAGAGCCCAGAGGCCAAGTCCGAAATCAGCCCCGTCCTGTCCCACAAGGCCTTCCCCAACAACGCCCTGCCTGAGCTGTCCAGCACCGAGCCACCAGTTCCCGTGAGTAGTCTGGATTTGGGACCATCAAATGGTGTTGGGGGTTCCCAGAATTTGGGGCTCCCATTTAAGATGACTGTCATCTGTACTCAAGTGAAACCTCTGATCACAGTAGTTATTATATCATTTTTTCTTAGTGAATTTCTTTCTTGAAGTGAATAGTTAAGTCACTAATATAGAAATAAAACTAATGGTCATTTTTCTGCGGGGGGGTGGGGGGGGTGGGTACTGGAACCCTCTCAAGGACCCCTGGGACCACACCTTGAGAACCACTGGGTTAATGCAATGAACTGCTACCTTGTAACTATCATGCTGCTTCATACAGCAGCAGAATCAAGAGGTGGCCTATGAGTTTGTTACAGCTTGCACAATGGCTCCTCCTCTAGGGTCCTTCACAACCTACATCTTAAAGCCCCACTGTGGAGTTTCAAAAGAAATTGCATGAGGGGGCAATTGCCTTTATTGTGAAATCTTTACTTATTAAATAAAAAGGAGCTGCTTTTTCTGTTATGAATGTCTTATAAACCGGAGTCCTTGTAAAAAAGTGAATGAATTGATTGCTTTGTCGTTTAATATGCTTTTAAATGCTTGTTGTGGAACATCAAGAGGGATTCCACTTGGCTTTTGGGGTGGGTTGGTCAGAGGTTTTTAGTTTTGACTCTTAGAAAGTGCTTTAAACAAGGCTGATCGCTATCGTGACAGGCTAGTGTTGTTTTTTCTGATTCATTGAACTCAATTGGGCCCATCCTGTTCCCGCAGTACGATCTGCCCCCAGTGGAGGATACGTCTACCCCTCTCCCTGACGCTGACCTCCTGACCCTCCCGATGCCCGATAACCGCAGCAGCCAGCTCAGTAGCCACACCCCTTTACTCTCACTGGACTTAAACGACAACGAGGACCTGCCCACTGAGCTCAGTGACTCATCTGAGACGCACGATGAAGGTGTGTGACGGACCCCCTCTCTGCACACACACACACACACACACACACACACACACTCGCTCATATTCTCCTTTTTGTTTGTTTGCGCTCGAGCAGGCGAGGTGCAGGCTTTCCACGAGGACCTGAGAGGCAGGCAATATATCAACGAGGTGTACAAGTTCAGCGTGGACAAGATGTATGATATCCTCTTCACAGAGTCTCAGTTCATGAGAGAGTTTCTGGAGCAGAGGAGGTTCTCCGGTAGGATCGCCTATTTCCTGTCTGTCCAGGCTCTTCTTTTTTTCTTCTTTCCGTCAAACCACTCCTTCCTTAATTCCTTCCTGCCTCTTTCCTATGTCCCTATGTTTCTATGTTTATTTCCTTCTGACAATTCCTCTTTCTCTTAATCTCTTAATGTCAAATGTTTAATCAAGCATTGGTATTGCTTCCACTCTTTCACTGAAGAAAATGTCCTTTAGGCTCATATTCAGTCTTAAAACTCTTAAAACAATTGACAAGTCCTGCCAATAAGGTGTGGTAGCCTAATTCCTCTTCTAATACAGTTTTGCTTCACAAGTATCTTGAAACAAGGCAGAAAATTACATTTGATTAAAAAGAAAATTTCAACTAGTTGATTTGGAAATAAGTTAAATTATCTTGCCCCATTTTAAGAGTCAATACTAGATTGAATGACTTTTGCATTTCATAGCTATCTGGTGCTTAATGGCACAGACTTCCACTGTAGCTGACGATACAAATGCGACACCTCAAAATCTCATGAGAATTACACATTTTGGACACCCTACCTGCATGTGTGTGTTGTGTTCTGGCGGCCACTTCCCCTTGCATGTGTTGTGTGTGTTGGTGCATGTGTGTGCACCCCGAAATGCAAATAAATTGATCTTCTTCTTCTTCTTCTTCTTCTTTTGCTGAATAGGAAGCAAATAAATTATTCCCCATTAGACACAGTAACAAGCTGCATGGCAATTACTGAATTTTCATTAAATGTGTTTCTGTTTTGTTTTTTTAAATGTGTAAAGTATATTTAAAGATACACTGAAAGGCTATGATAGTGTTGTCTCTAATGAAACAGATGAGCAGAATCAATTGCTACCTAGTGATTTCTAATCAGATTGAGGGTGTAATGTGGGTATGCATTTATCTGATGTACCTTCCCCTTGTGATAGGGATAGCTCCTAAATCCTAAATGGAAACCTACATGGTCATGACTGTCTTTTTCTCTTGCAGATGTGGTGTATCACCCGTGGAGGAAAGAGCAGGATGGTAACCAGACCAGGGAGATCATGTACACCATCGCCCTCACCAATCCCCTGGCTCCCAAGACAGCCACAGTCACCGAGACACAGGTTGGTGGACATTAATTTAAAAAAAATGTTTAATGTTTAATGTTGTTTTAAAGTGTTGCTGGCTATTTCCACACAGGACATTTTGCATTGTTTTGTTAGTTGAAAGTTGTGACTCTGACTGTGTGCTGTTGTGTGTTGAGACTCTGTACAAGGCCAGCCAGGAAAATGAGTGCTACATCATTGATGCTGAGGTGATAGCCCATGACGTGCCCTACCACGACTACTTCTACACACTCAACCGCTACATGCTCACCAGGGTGGCCAAGAACAAGTGTCGTCTAAGGTATGGACCGATAGTTCACTCTCTTGTGTGTTCTGCCAACAGTGGATGGTTTTTATGAACTAGTTTATTTTAAGAGTTTTATTGCTGTATTGATCTGTTAAATTACCCAAATAAATTATGTTTCGATTGAAAAAGTGCGCATCCAAAAGCCATAAATGATTTCAATGATCAAAGTCAAACTTCAGCTCCTCAGTCTTTTGAAAGTAATAATCCTTGACATTTTCATATAAATAAATCACAGATTGATATAACAAAATAACGATTCAACCTCTAGCCAGTTTATGAAAGCTTTTACATTTGCTGTTCTAAACACCGGGTGTCAGATATGACTTTCACGGGAAAAATCCTCTGGCACACAGGAAGTGATGCGTTTTAGGTTTCTGGCAGCAACAACAGCATTTTTTGGGAATATATAGAAGAGGAACTGAGTAGTTATCATGAAGTGCAGTGCAAAAACATCACAGCAATGATCACTTAGCACCAAAGATGGAGACAAAATGAAAAAAATGATTACCACTTGGCTGTCACTGTCCTGTACTAAAGACCAGCAAAGTACTAGGAAGAAAAAGTCACTAAAGTCATTAATTAATACATATTTTGAAGCTCTGTTACAGGAACATGATCATTTGAAGCTGATCAGTGATCAGTGAAGCCAGAAAGTGATCAGTGAAAAGAAATAAGCCTGGAAAGAGAAGTTGACATTAGGATATCAAGCGTCTAGTAATGTTCATGGGTCACAGCCTTTTTGAAGTTGTAGCATTTTGGACTAAATATGAAAAATGACTACTTTCTAATGATAATCTTTATCTGTTCAAATCCATTTGGCACACTGAAATGGGTGGACATTTACAAAAGGTCTGCGGTTCTTTAATGTCACAGTCGCTGTGTCATTTCAGATTCATTGTAATTAAGATCACGGGGCCAAACGATGAAACAGTATGAGGCTGTCCAAATATTTTGGAGCTCAGAGTTTGGATGTCAAGATGTACAAGTTTATAATGTTTACCAAGCAACTTCACTCAACGTGTTTCCTATGTCTGTGTGCTTGAATGTTTCCCGCAGGGTATCGACAGAGCTGCGGTACAGGAAGCAGCCTTGGGGGCTTGTGAAGGGCTTCATTGAAAGAAACTCCTGGAGTGGCCTGGATGAGTACTTTAGACACTTAGGTTAGTGCTACAACAGACTTGAAGTAACACCAATCCAGCCAAGTTCTTTCCCTAAACCCATTACAGTCTAGCCTTTAGAACAACATAGCGTGAAACTTGTGTGTGTACCAGACAACCGAAATGAATTGCAGCGACCGACTCCCGCTGCAGCCTTTAACCCTTCAAATCCCCTTTCTTCTGCCCCTGGCTTCCTTCCTGTCCAGAGTTGGAGCTCAGCAAGCTGGACGCGGTGCTGATGGAGTCCCACGGACAGTCCCCCAAGGCCAAGGCATTGAGGACGGGCACCGTGCGGAGGAGAAAACGACCACTGGTGCATCACTTGAGGCCCCCGGGCCACATGGACGAGGCCCTGAGCCCTGTCACCACGCCTGAGGACGACGAGGAGGGCGTCCACATCAAACGTGTGGCAGGTCAGCTGGGGGGGGGGGTTTGACAACATGAAGGAAGTGCTGGTTGAGGATGAGTTTCGGCATTTGTTACTCCAGCTTTGGCTCCAGTACTTTTGGTACTATGCGAATTGGGTAGCACTGAATTATTGGTATTTTTGAGACTTTTTGACGTGAAATACTGTTTCAAAAAAGTAATTTAGAAATCCTGTCATAGTCACTGATGGGAGGCGGTGTCCTTTTCTTGCTTCAGGTTCCACACAGACCAGACACATCCCCGACGCCCCGGGAGGCCTGGCGCTCTACAGCGTCTCCAAACTGTTGCTTTTCATCAGTCTTGTGTGAGTAACTGTGTCCAACAAAAAAGTGATGCATCACTCATTTTAAAACTTTAGTACTTTAGTAAAAATTGGCGACTGCGTCCTCTCTTACCTTCAGAAATCAGGATAGGTTGGTTCCCTCTCCTGTGAACGATTCAGGAAGCCAAACAGTGCTGATGTCCGATGTACTTGTCGTCCTTTTACTGGATTGAATTAAAGTAAAGTAGAGGGAATACTTCCACCCTGAGAAAGTACACTTTACTGCCATTTCTCATCTAAGATACCTCAGAGGACGATGAACAAGTATGAAGAAAACAATTCAGGGGATGGAAGTGGAATATAGTTTTTGGATAATTTGACCTCAGCCTGATATTTAACAGGGGAGATAACAAAAGTAATGATAATATTATTACTGAAATTGAAATAGTAATTCCTTACACTATTCATTAAGCTGTGTTACTATGTTGGAATATATGGAATATTCCCAGCTTCTGCTGGGAAGATTGAATGTAATTATATTAACTTGGCATGACAAAAATGTTTTACACAAGTTGTAGCTCTTACTTCATCTCTTGCATCTTCATCTGTTTTAATGTCAGAACGGGGAATCAACTCTCTTTGTATTTGTAAATCATTCTGTACATATATTTGCTATACTCGATTCCCCAACTCTCCTATCATTCAAATAATGGAGGAGGAGGCTTACTACTTTCTATCTTTGTTCATCTATAATCTACCTGTCTCTTTTTCTTTCTTTCCCTCTGCCCTTGTCTTCAATTGCATCCCATAGGATCTGTATAAGGTATTCAATGTTTTCATTTCACTGGCTGTTTTTGATGGACCCCAATATGTAGCAGAATTAGAGGTGACATTATGCTTCATGGTACAATCTGATTTAGCGGTCTCCGCTCTTCCACTCCTCTTTCTCTCTCTGTAGCCTGGTACTCCTGGTATTTCTGAACCTGATGTTGTTCTACAAGCTGTGGATGCTGGAGTACACCACACAGAGTCTCACTGCCTGGCAGGAACTGCGACCACAAGAAAGGTAGCAGCATGTTTGGACATTTTTTTTCTATTTTGTGTAGGACAAGTATTTCCAAAAGAGTTAGCTTAAAGGACAATTCCGGGATTTTTAAACCTGGCCTCTATATCCACAAAATCGCCTATTATACCGCAAAATAGGTCCAAAAAGTTTCGGAATTGCTCCGGTAGATCGGCTCAGTCGGCAGTCGCGAAACGGGCTCAATGGCTGCAACGTAATCTCTAGGGGCATAGGCGTGCGGTCAAAGTACGTCCACTAAAAGTGCTTGATTTTGCCACTGACAGGCTCAGATTGTCTGACAACATTACTGAAAGGATCGCTACAGAAATAGACCTTTTTTTAACCAGAAAACTAATGTCTAGCTCAAGGAGAAGTCCCGCTCTGAAATGGACAGTGGACAAAGGTAGTCTATAGCGAGAGGGTTCTCTTGTTGCAGGAAGAGGACGGTAGAAACCTGACAAAGGTATTCTATGAAAGCTGCGCAAAGTCTTCCTCAACATTTTGTTGGCACAGTTCGGAAATGCGCAAAAACGAACCATTGTTGTTGTTTTTTATCTTTGGGAAAAACAAATACTCTAAACTACACTTTCTATACTCCAACACACGTCTCCAACGCTGATTTACGTTTTCACCATCCTCTTCCTGCAACAAGTCAACCCTCTTGCTTTCATAGACCACCTTTGTCACATTTCCACGTCCTCTTCCTGCAACAACTCTCGCGAGATTTCAGAGTTGAGAGTTGAGAGTTCAGAGTTGTTGGAAATGTGACAAAGGTGGTCTATGAATGCAAGAGGGTTGACTTGTTGCAGGAAATCAGCGTTGGAGACGTGTGTTGGAGTATAGAAAGCGTGGTTTAGAGTATTTGTTTTTCCCAAAGATAAAAAACAACAACAATGGTTCGTTTTTGCACATTTCCGAACTGTGCCAACAAAATGTTGAGGAAGACTTTGCGCAGCTTTCATAGAATACCTTTGTCAGGTTTCTACCGTCCTCTTCCTGCAACAAGTGAACCCTCTCGCTATACACTACCTTTGTCCACCGTCCATTTCAGAGCGGGACTTCTCCTTGAGCTAGACTTTAGTTTTCTGGTTATTTCTGTAGCAATCCTTTCAGTAATGTTGTCAGACACTTATCAGACACACGAATAACAATCTGAGCCTGTCAGTGGCAAAATCAAGCACTTTTAGTGGACGTACTTTGACCGCACGCCTATGCCCCGTCAGATTACGTTGCAGCCATTGAGCCCGTTTCGCGACTGCCGACTGAGCTGATCTACCGGAGCAATTCCGAAACTTTTTGGACCTATTTTGCGGTATAATAGGCGATTTTGTGGATATAGAGGCCAGGTTTAAAAATCCCGGAATTGTCCTTTAAACCTGCACTATGTAACTGTTGTTTACTTTAGTTGTTGGGGGCCCCAAGTGGCAGCGAGAGGTAACTGTTTGTATTTTGAAGACTTCATGAAGGGGGAGGGGCCAGTCTTCTCTGTCGCAGCCCCACTTCATGAACTAGACGGATGAGGAGCTTGTATTTTTACATTAAAAAGTTACATAATGCAGCTTTAAGTTTAGGCATGTTAGCAGGGAGTGTTAAAGCTGATGTTAGTAAACTGTGCACTCCCTGGACCTAAATTTCTTCTTCTCAGAGGGCTTAACACAGCGAGCAATTGTGGACAGTGCAAGAGGCTTTTGAACAAAGCTTTGAACAAAACAAATCATGTATTTTTTTTGCAGCCTTTCGTAACATTACCTCGTTTTGACGAGTTAACATAACTAGCTGGCAAGCACTAATTAGGTAGCATTAATCAAAAATAACTTCAGAGTTTATTATCGACCCCAGCAATGGATGCAGCCATTCTCCGAGCAGCATTTCTCCAGGTTATTCCTGTAGTCTTTCGAATAAAAGTTGAACTGGGAAGCTTTGAATGGCCGGAATCAACTTCTCGTCCATTTTGCACTTGCCAGGTGGAACTAATGTTCCTGAAACGAAATTACATCGGTAGGGAAACAAAGAGGCACACAAATCTGATTGGCTTTTGACAGCCATGTATATGGGTGTGTGTGTCTCCTCAGCAAAATTCCCCAGACCCAGCTGGAGTGGGCGCAACTCTTGGAGACCCAGCAGCGTTACCATGACGACGAACTCCAGAAGTGGAAGGAGATCATCCAGTCGTCAGTGTTGCTGTTAGACGAGGTGAGGCAGCAGGTCAGGATGTACAGTTGTACTCTTAACAGAAACAGTTCTATAGTGCCAGAAAATGGTTCTTTAGGCAGAACCCTTTTTGGTGCACAAGGAACCCTTATAAAATGGTTCTACACAAGACAGCTGTAAAGACCAATTTTAGATGTACAAAATGCTCCAATTTGGCTTTTTTTATTTTAACTTTCTTTCTATATCTATATATGGGACCCCTACCAAAACCAACTCTTTAAAAAAACTTTTTCTGTGTGCAACCATCAAAATAAAGGAAACACCTATGCTTGAGTAAATGAGGGACACAAAGCATATTAAAAGCCGGATTCTGGCAGCTCTGTTATAGTTACATATAATTACAATAATAGTTATTACTGGGGAAAGTACATTTCCTGGAGAAAATGTGTGGGCAGCTGGAACTGTGCTTGCTTCAACTGGAAGGGATAAAAGATACTTTTATTTGACTTTTAAAAGCAGATGTCACTTTTCACTCTCTGCCATTCATTTCAATGGGGAAAAACGGATACGAGTTTGGAGTAACATTTGGAAACGCATGAATGTGCTGGCTCTCAGATGCTCTGCTAATAATAATGTGACATAAATAAATGAAAGGCCATTATGAATGATCAACTCCATCCTGATGGTAGTGGTTTCCTCCAGGATGATGTTCCCTCTTCATAAGACACAAGTGGTCACACAGTTTGGACGATTCTGGAGGCGTGCCAGAGATAGTGGTTTCTGTTTCTTGTCTCTCCAGTAGAGTTTCAGACACAAGAAACAATGTCTAGATACACTGTGGCTCAGCCCGCTAAATGTTTGTGCTTTCTTTATTCAGGCTTTCTTTATTCAGGCTTTTACTTGTAGACCTCATTTCCACTCTGGTTTTATTATAAACCTTCAGTCATATACAGTTTCAGTGACTAATATCTTACACTTCTTGAACAGTTAACCAGGAAAAAACTCAAGCCGCAATGATTTTGCACGTTGGCGATCCAAAATGAATTTTGAGCACTTCATTACCCAGAAATCGCACAACGTGATGTCAGTAATGTGCATTTCTTGGATCTAAATAGAGTCCGAATCAGTATTTTGAAAGTTTGAAGGACTTGATTATCCAGAAATCATTAAACTTTGGTGACTTACGTCACTCACCTGTGCACCTGTGCATACAGACCTAAAAATGTCTTCTTCTTACTATGGGGTGGTGGTGGACGTGGAGCCATTGTTGATGAGTCTGTCCTCTCTGGACAGAGCGCTAGCTTGCTGCTGTTTAGGAGACACTTTTGGATTTTGCTCTTAAATTAATCATTTTTTTTCACTTCTTGTGTGGAGGCGATTCCGATTCCCCACCAGTGACACAACACCAGAAACTAAACTGGACAAATGGAATGAATCTACATTGTCTCAATTAGTGGGGATGGGATGCTTCATAATTTATATATATTTATATACAAATCTTGCCTTGTGCAACTTTAATATTTTAATGTTGCTATTCTAACACCATGTGTAACCCATTTCTCCCATGCTCTCCCTTCCAGATGAAGGACTCCCTACTTAACCTCCAGAAAGGCGTTGGCCTCAGGGACTACAACTCTGAGACAGAGGAGAAAAGGAATCAATATCACTGATCGATAATCCTAAGGCATAGACATAATGTGCAATATTTAATCTGACCATTACTGAGCCTGCGGAACAAAGGAATCTAGCGGCCTGTTAAAAGCGAGTGGAAGGAGAGAAGAGGATGGGGGATTTAGTCCTGCGTGGGGGAGTTTGTTATACCCCTCTGAGACAAGCAGCCCCTGACTGAAGTGACCTCATCTACCTGGGCCAGAGTGCACTTATGCACCTCAATGCATCCTAAGAAACGAAATCTATGACAGAGCTCATCCACCTGTCCCAGCTCCACGTCCCTCCTTTTCACAGAATGTTGTATTGCAAGGTTTTTTTTTTGCAACATACAATTTAAAAAAATCCATCTTGGAATAATACCTGCATTCACTTTCAAGGGAGCGAAAAAACCTTTGAGGAACACCCAGGATCCCTTTTTACTCCTACCTTTGAAACTGGGAAACATGCTAAACGACTAACAAATCCACAATCAGCTTGCAGTATTTCAACCCATCATTTGTGGAATAGAACCACAAGGAATCAAAATATAAGAGTACAAACAGTGTACGTGTGTGTGTGTGTGTGTGTGTGTGTGTGTGTGTGTGTGTGTGTGTGTGTGTGTGTGTGTGTGTGTGTGTGTGTGTGTGTATGCGTGCGTGTGAAGTCTCTCATGGGATTTTTAAGAAGTATATGACAGTCAGGGCTACTTTTTACCAGGCATATTTAGCGAACCAGGGCTGGTCTCCCTGAGAGCTTATGCCATAGTTTTGTGTTTCTATGTTGTATGTTTATGTTTTCTATTACATTAAATATTCTATACTAATGGCTAGAGCATTGCTCTGCCCTTTTGATTTAGTGACATGTTGATGAGGAGAACTTGATTTGCAGCAATGAGAATGTATATGGGAAAGTAGGCATGCTTAGTCGAAGTTTCCTAATGTGTTGCCAAGGGGAAAAAAAGAAATGCTTTGTTCACAGCCAACCACAAATATCACTCCAGTGTTTTAAGTGTTTTACTCATAGATGTCTCCGCTGTTCTATTGCTGCCAATGTTCATGTGTCAACAATCAATGTTACGTCTTTATCCTATTTTGGATACTTCTCCTTATTTAAGCCACTTTTGTGTTGTATCAATTCATGTGTGGCTGTCACATGAAGGTTAAAAATGTTCTATGTTGAGTTCACTGTACTGTAGGCCAGGAGTTTGGCCCGAAAGTAAATGGCAGATGCAATGAATTTGAATGTGTATTGCCCTTCTACCCTACTATGTTCTTAAAATGCCATGTGTTTTCTAATGGCAGATTGGAGTTTTAATTCTGCAGACATTTCTCAGAGGCACAGCTGCTCTGGAAGCAGAAATAATCTCATTGGTTGAGTTAAACCTCAGTAGGTGGAGCCAAAGAACCACAGCTTTTTGGTACATTTAAATGAAAGGAACTCAAATCTAAATAAAGAACATAAATGGCAATGTTCATTCATTCATGGCCATGACATTCATGATCTTGGAAGGTCAGCAATCCAGCAAACTAGCTTACCTAGATAGCTATAGGCTAGTATGGCTAATTCGAACTTGGAAGGTCAGCTACGCTAACTAGCTTACCTTGATAACTTAGTATGGCTAGATTGCGTTTTTCAGTTAGTACCAAGAGCGCTAGGCTTCATAATATTAGCCTCCTCCTCTCTTACCTCTTGCCTTTTTCACTGGGCTTCAGTCTAAGGTTACTTAGCAATAAAAACTGGTTATTTAGCTCCACCCACTGAGGTTTAACTCAACCAATGAGATTATTTCTGCCACTAAGAAATGTTCGGAGAACCAAAACTCTAGTGTGTTTTAACGGCTCTAATGCTGTCTGTCATAAACCCTAAGAAAGTTCATTCAGAAGTGACAGAAATGACTCAGAATCATAGAATGCTTGATTTAGCTTTTACATCCAAACGAGCTTCAGTTCATTGCAGTATTAACAGCTGTGTCCACACCCCAGTAGGACAACTCTGGCTACACTCCAGACAGCTCCAATGATTTAGCTATCGATAATGTCATCAGCAGAGTTCCAGACGAATACAATAGCATATTATCTGTGTCCTGCAGAAGCCCTGTATCTCCAACAGTATCTCCAATTTTGCCTTTTATACTTTCACTGCTCACGGTACTTGTAGAAACTGTCTCATGACATTAGGACAAAAGCCAAACCACTGAAATGTATCACAAAATGTCAGAAAAGCCTGTAGGGAAAAAGTATAACAGATACAAGGATTCTATTCTACACTGAGAAAGTATGTGAATTCTATTTTAAAGTAGATTTTCCCGTTATTGACCAGTGTTATTACTGTATGTCATACATAAACTTCTAAAATGTCCCATTTGAGTGCAAAAAAATATATATATATATTCTTCTACCAGGCTCACGGAAGAAAGCTAGAACGCATGGACGCTAGGACTAGGTATCTGAAATACTGTGAACTCTCCTGATGGAAAATGTTTGACGCCGGGGAAAAAGACAGAAATGTAAAAACACAGAGAATTCAGAGGCAGATATTCGTCATTTGTATTTGTGTAGGGTAAGGGGGAAAAATAAGGGAATTAAAAGGCAGTGCAGAAATGTTAAGCTAGTGTCAGTGTTAGCCACAACATCTGTCTTCCATACAATGTCAGTTGTGTGTTTGCGCATGGCCGGTGTGTTGAGTTTTAGGGTCGACCATTCCTACTTTTTAAAAATATATATTTATTTCAATATTCAATTTCCCACGAATGTACATCCACTCTGACAAATATGTCACGTACTCTGAAACCGTATCCACGACCATGGACTCTTTTTGTTAACTCTAAAAGTAAAGAGTTAGGTCTAGCATGTGCGTAAAAAAGAATAAATGACATAAACGACATGGCATCGCGAAATCCAATGCGACGTGTTCCATTTCCATTTTGTGTATTATCTATAGGGTCCCTAGGTGGCGACCTCAAGGCTGTGGTTCAAATCGGAGGGTTAATGGTGCTACATCAACTTCGTTTCCCTACTTTACTTTTAAGCCATTTTTAAAACGGTTCAACTGCGGCCGTTGACGCAAAATAACCTACGATTTACCTCGAATTCTCGATTGACCTTTTTTCTCTGGACTGAAACTGCTGTACGATACCACTGAAACCATATTTTGAATATTTCAAAACTAGCTCCTCTATATGGAATGCATGGCTCTCCTATAAGCGCTAGCGATAAGTATCATTTCAAACGTCATTTATATATAATTAGGATTTTTTCTTTGATTTATTTTTAATGCATGGGTGTGAAAACACTGTAGATAGCCCTAAAAATGGACTTTGAAACTCAGTTCGATGCAGTTTGAAGTTTAAACACCTACTGATTCAGCGGCAGTATGGCTTATGAATATATGCAATAATTTTTAGGTGACAAGCCGTTATGGTGCAGCCGTTCAACGATGACAGAATTTACCAGCAAAACTGAAGAAGAAAAGCTTCATCGTGAACTACTGATCTTTGCCAAATGTTAGATAATTGGATATGATCATACTGGCATTATATGCGTAAGAGAAATTGTAATTGATGAGTCATTTAAGGTAACAGATCTGGAGCCTTTATTTGGAAGTCAAGTTTCCATGACAATCCCAAGAATTCAATATCAGCGTCATCTCTCAGCACTCACTCCAGTGCACACACACACACGCACACACACACATACACACACACACAAATCCAGTGACACCTATTTCATTTTGCCATCATCCAACTCACTCGGTGGCATTGTATGCTTCTGTGCGTGCTTACAATACTTGACCTGTCTTTGGAAACCTATTTTGATCTGCATATATGAATCCAAAATATTTATACAGATATGACACTGTAATGTATATGTTGTGCATAGTTCTAGTGTATACAGATTCCGAGGCCCCTGGACCATGCTGGCAGTGGATCGAGGGAGGGGGGAAACGTGAAAAGAAAAAAGAATGATCTGAGGGGGCTTTGCAAAAGCGTGGGAGTCAAGATGGAAGGAGAAATAAAAAGGCTTGAAAATGACTGAAATGTGTGTGACTGTGTGTGTCAGTTGTTGACTCGGTGTCTGACTCAACCCTGCAGTCACTGTTTTGTTTTTGCAGCCTTTCATCAAGAAAATAGGTAAGCTGGGTAAGCTGAAAGGATCGAACCCACAAGGAAAAAAATACGTTTCACATATACGTAAGAATAGGATCACAGAATTGTTTAAAATTATATAAAATATAGCCCAAATGTATTTGTATACACTGACGACATTCATTTAAAATGTACTTTGAATGAATAGCCAAAGCATATTTCGGATAGTGCATAGGAAGAATATATCCAGTATCTCCAGTGTTAAAAATATATTTGATGAATTTGATGATATCTACATGTACAAAAACATTTTGGAGTTTTTTTTTTGATATTTTGAAATATATTCTGAGGTATATGTGAAATATATTTTTGCAGTACAGCGATTAAGTTTTTACCAAGAATTTCTGCCATTACAGATTTAAGTAAATTGGATTATTTCTAACAGCACAAATGGAAAATTTTAATTTGTATTCCGTCCAAAAAAGACTCCTTTGTGCTGTTCATACTCATAACCACTAGATGGCGCATTTATCTGTAATATTCACCAGTAAATCCTGCACAGAGAGTAAATGTGTCATCCCATAAATTATCCCAAATAATACATTTCATACTTCTGAATAAGTGTGTTTCAAAATATACAAAATTGGCCCAAAAATGTATTGGTACATGGAATTCATCCCATCACACACACATACCAGTGGAAATACATGTTCTTCCTATGTGCTATTGACAGGATATATCCTACAAGGATATCCAAAATAGCCTATACTTTGGCCACTTGAAAATATATTTTGATTGAATTGCAATACGGTCAATATAAACTCACTACTGACTCACACAGATAGGAATATATAGGAGTATAACAGTGTTTTGTTTTTTTAGGAATATTCTGACATTTCTGTGAAATGTTTTGTGTCTACGGTTTATTTTATTTTATTCTCTTTTATTTTAGTCTGTTTTGTTTTATTTTATTTTATTTATTTATTTATTTTTACAGTATGGGATCACTATGAGCTACTTGGTAACCAACAGACCCAGTGAAGGCAGGCTATCCATACAGACCAGTAACAGCTGTCCAGTGAGACTGCACAGCAGTACGCAGGCTGCGGGAGGGGAATGGGCTGGACAACACTACAGTAGAGTATCCACACTGTAACACGGATTTAACTAGCCTCCTCTTGTAGGGAAAGCAGTAAAGAACAAACAGAGGGAGCGGGGGAGCTCCGAGATGTCTTTGCAAGAACTGAAAGGGACCTTCAGCGTCATGTTCCCGGCGTTTTCTCTCCCGATGAAAGCGGAGCGCAGTCGGAACAAGGAGCGGCTGGAGGCCAGCCTGGCCGGCCTGTGTGAGCTGGAGCTGCTGAAACAGAGACAGGAGTGCCGGGTGCTGAGCGCTCTCTGCCTCGGCGACACTCCGGTCCCCAGCCGCCCGGCTTGGGCAGCTCTCCGGCCGGCACGTTGCGCCTCGGACGCACCGAACGGCGGCGCGTCGGACGACTATGGCGACTGTGGCCTCCGGCTTCAAACAGTAAGTTCTGCTTTGTTGGATGGCTCCTTTGTATTAAAGTGTTGTGCTGTGAATGTCCTGCAAACTTGCTCATCTAAAGAATGTATATGGTCTGCTTGCTGCTGTGCGCCATCGGACCTGACAGGGGGTTCCCAAACTTTTTCCATTTCAAAGAACCCCCAAATTCAAGAACCCCATCTGAGAAGATTTGTGTTGTTAGACATGACTTGGTACAGAATTCCATGCCTATCTATTCTGTAGACAGGGAGGTAACCATCACAGTGGGGAGAGTATAAGAACATATAAGAACCTATAAGAACATTCATCCTATATACATTTTCTTATTATTCTAACTTCTAAGTATAAAATAATAGTGAACTTAAAGCTATTTCTCATTTTGGAGCTCTGCCGAGGAGGGTCCCCAGTAGGTCCCTGGAGGCCCCCTGGATTTGATGTTACTAATTTGTCATTTTGTGTGTGAAAATTCCAAATCATGTCAGCCTGCTATTGACTTATGTATGCAGATATGAATAAGACTACATGCAAAATCAAAGGGCCCCAGAGTGCAAAGAGCACATGTTACCTTTTAAGGGCAAATTTGTGGGGGGATTCAAAGCTGCAGTTTACTGTTTTCCCAAGTCCATATTTTGAGTGGAATGGGTACAACACTTTTTAAAACCACAATCCCATTTCGTAGGCATTGCTTTTTCATGTTTGTTTAAAAAAAAATGGAAGAAATGATCTATTAGCCATGCTACCTAGGACCTGTTTTCCATCTGCTTAATACCCTCTGCAGACGATGCCGTGTAATATGAACTGAACCAGAGGCGCCAGGGCACAAACGTTTGGGTTCCCACAAGCAAATACCTTTGACAATTTGACATGCAATGAAATATTGCGCATGATATCATCGTAACGCACATTGTGTAGGATGGAATCTGTGTCTACAGTATACATACTGGCCCCAAGCTAGAACAGAGCACAATTATGTTTATTTATAAGGTCCATTAAGGAATGCATGCAAATTATTATTATTGCAAACATGTTCTTAACTGCAAATGTAACTGTGTTGACTACTTGGTGGATAATATAGGCGGGGGAGGAGGTTTTTTTGAAGGCAGGGCTGAAGTCAATTTTTTAAGGGAATTAGGTTTGTGATTTGTCCTTACAAAATTATAAAAACACATGCGGATGCAGTAGCTACACAGCATTTAAGCCACCCCGCATCTGGTCCTTTCAGTTGGCAACAATAGAACAGCAGTCTATTTCAGACATCGGTCTGAAATCAAGTAGTATGAAGCGTGTTCAATTTGTATGAGTGACAAGAATTGCCCTCTGAGACTTTTTCCAGGGAATTGTCACCCTTTTCAACTTTTCAACTCTTGCCAAAGTATATCTAGTTGAAAGACAATCGGGTACCATTATTATACTTCTGCGCCAGTGCTCTTGTGGTGGAGAAGAAACCTTCAGCTGGCTTTCCCCATGGCCTGGTTGGAGACCTATAAGATTCTGGTGCAGCAGTGGTGAGTCAGAGAGACAAGCCTGGAAGGGATGGACCCCCCACTGCTGCCTGTGATTGTGAGCAATGGAAGATTTTGCTTCACGAAACAAGATAGATTTTTCACCAACTCATGGCACAGTGGTAATCCGCGAGTCCCTCATTTGTTTTGATTTAGTCTCCATCTTTGTCGCTCAGCCTCATTGCTGTGGTGTTTCTTCACTGAGCTTCCCAGTGATCACCTGTCAATCAAACAGTGTGTCCAGTACTGTGACTGTGACTTTTTCCTTGGATTTTCTGTTGATGAAATTTGAGTTTCTGTAGGTGGCACTCTTTTCTTTGTCTGTTCAACCTTGGTGGCTATCGCTTGCTCATGCTATCTACCCAGTTCTTCTTCTATTTATTCCAAACAAACCGCAAATGTAAAACATATCACTTCCTGTGTGCAAGAGGATTTTTCCCAGGAAAGACCTACCAGACACCGGGTGTTTAGAAAAGCAAATGTAAAAGCTGTCATGAACTGGTTGAATTGTTATTGTGCGATGCTAGGATTCAACTGCTATGGTAATGTTAATTGAAAATACTGGTGAGTATTTTGCTCACTGACTCACTATATTTTCCCCATCCTTTCAGACACAACATTGTTCAGTGCCTAAATCATGTCATGAGATATGCAATTCAAAGTTGCATGAGCTTAGAAACACTGAAGGGTTTTCTGTGCACTGATACATTCAGGACTTCTGTAAGACCTGAGGATGCCATGCAGTGTTGGGAAGTAACTGTAACTGTAATCGGATTACAAAACACAGTAATTGTAATTATCCCAGGCGTCTTCGAAAATGTGATGTGATCACAGTTACACCGTGGTTTATTGATATTGATTCTCACAAAATCCTGAAAAAGAGATTCCACAATTGAAAGAGCTGAACAACTGAACCATATGTATCTTCTGCCTCCGATGAGAGTCTTACAGCACAAATATTGATTATCTATTGCGAGAAGTGATAAGAATACCAACAATTAAAATTTACCTCTTTTAGTTTCACTGACCTTAGTACGAGCAGAGCTAGTGATTTCATCCTGCATATAGAGGATCTTTAAAGACAGCACTTCCCAATTGACAGGTTGTGTGCAAGATACCTTACACATAAAAAATATGTGTATCACTTAATAGACATTAAACGCATTAGACACCAAGATGGATTTTTATTGTCGTCAGTAGTACTTTTCAAACAACACATATTGTTTTCCAGGAAACACCTCAGTTTCCTAGGGTCTGCAGGCTCACCTGTTTGACAACAGCTGTTCACTTGCTGCAAATGTTGACCGTAGTAGCAGACTGCGCAATCTTCTGCAGCAGCTGATTATCGAGAATCTTTCAATTCACTGCAATGTTTTTATTACCTGTGTCCAAAGTCCTTTTGTACCAGTCCAAATCACAATTTGGCTGCAACAGACAAGAGTGTCCCCATGCTTTTTTCGCAGTCAGCCAATCACGACGGGCATCCTGTTGTATCCAGGCGACTTGACGACGACGCTAACCTACTTTTGGCTAATGGTGGCTAAATTCACAGTTTAGCCATAGCTAGGTTTTGACCTTGACGTTACGTAGCTTGCTACTTGCTATAATCATTTATAAAAATACTTGGCTGATAAACCTATAAGGTTTTCATTCATATAAAGTATCAGAAAAAGTATTGTGAAGGTATCGTATGGAATTAAAGGTATCGGTTTTGGTATCGGTATCGTAAACATTTCGTACAATACCCAACCCTACTGAGTAGGACAGCAATAATAGACATACTGGGTAGAACGCCTTTCTGCTCCCTAGCCAAGACACTCAGGGTCTGGATCTGATTGGTCATCAGGGTGTTATGCTCCCTCCGAGACTTCTCCAGAGTTTCCAGGCAAAGTTGTAGAGCTTTGGAGTTTTTGATCGCCTTTCACCTGAGGACGTTGGTTGAATTTCCTCTTATTCTTCTCCATTTACCTGACACTGTGGCTTCTTCCCTGGTATGATGGATGTATGTCAAAATGGGCAGTGTTTCAAGATGCTGACAATGAAACTTCAGTGGAATCAACTGGAATTATCTCACCCCATTTGCAGAATTATGAGACTGATTATGAGACTAAATGACATGTTAATATGGACATTTTTGCTATGTAGTGTGAACCCTGTGATACCCAAAAGAGAAAGCCTGCATCAAAACAACAACAACATGGTATCATGCTGCAGGGTTGTTATTTTGGGTCGTGTGTGGCTACATACCTCCAGTATGCCAGTGGAATTTCTGCCTTGCTTTAATGACCCTTTGTTAATACTGCTGTTGATTGATGGCTTGGGTCATGTGACATTCAAACTGTACTGATCATCATCCCTATGCTTAGTCAGCTATTTACTGTACAGTTCTCTTCTGTACCAATTGTGGATGTTTTGTGTGTGTGCATGTAACAAAAAGCAAAAGAGAGTGGCAAAGAGGAAGAATGAGTGTATGCCGTTTGATAGAGGAGAAAGCGAAAGAGAGAGGGCATCTAAGAAAGCGAGACAGAGAGAAAATATGTGTGTGTGTGTGACAGAGAGAGAGAGAGAGAGAGAGAGAGAGAGAGTTTATTTATTCCCAGGCCTGTGCTGCTGACAGCCATGTGACAGCAGGCAGCAGCTGGGAAAGCAGCAAAGCCTTAAGTAAGGCCTCCTGTAGCACTAGGGAGTCATGCGAGGGCGAGCTGAAGTATCTAATGAAAACTACTGGTTTCTATTACTTGATGGTGTGTTGGGCATAATAAAAGACATAATCATTATTAATATGATTAATAATAATACTTATATAATATAATGTAATAATGTGGGTAATAATGTTGTCGATCCACGAAATGTATTTTATTCTACCTTTCTTATTTATTCACCTATTTTATTTTATTTTATTTATTTATTTATTTATTTACATATTTATTTATTTATTTATTCAAGCATGGAGCTCAGTCAACTTTCCTTGGATAAATAAAGGTTAAAAAAAACAATCACATACCAATAATAAGTGGGAATAAATGTATATGCATCTGTGGTATGTTTGTGTTTCTGCAGTGTGTGTGTGTGTGTGTGTGTGTGTGTGTGTGCCGCAATCCAATCTGCAGTCTGTACTGTAAGTCTCCAGTGGACAGTGGAAACCTTTGCAGCAGTTGTGTGGCCATGTGTCACCAAAGCCACACACACACACACACACACACGTAAACACACCCACACACACAAACACAAACTGTAATGGATGTGTTTTGCTTGCGTTTCACACCTCACTGTGTTGCGCAAACACACTATCATGTCCTGTAGCTGGTGTGTGTAAAGCCCGAAGCAGTGGGGGGAGGTTGTTGGGGGGGGGAGCATTTTGCACACGATTGCCGCCAGCCTCACCTTGTGTATCACGGTTGACACCAAAACTTGCAATCGCATCTAATCAAAAGTCACACAACACAAGTTCTCAACACCAAACTCCTCAGGTCTCAAATCCGTGGCCGAATAAAACCGAGAACTTTCAAGCTATTATGATAAAAGGTTGATGTTGCCGTTAGGAGAGGGCTTGACCCCCACTGGGGAGCAGTTAAACCCTTCTCTCCAAAAGCACAAAACTTGTGACGGTACAGCTGGCGGGGTGGTGGGAAGGTGGGGGGTCTGGAGGAGGGGGGGGGTAAAGAGATATTCTACCCAGTTCAGAAAACAGCAAATGCAAGCTACAGTGGCGGCTAGGGCGTTGCCACCAATGGGTCCATCGATGGCCGGTGCTCAGTCGTTCTTTCAATACCATTGCCGGATGCTTTCTACGGTACAGTTTTACCAGAACTTCACCATGAAGTTAGCCCAGTCATGTTAAAGCCAATCACAATTCATGTCCAGGATGAACCACCTGATCCACATAAGACAATGGACTCCAAAGTTCTGCTGCAACGAGGTCCAAAAAGAAAGGTAGAGGGGCTAGAAGAAGAGAACAGGCACAACATAATTTAAACAATGTGCAATTTCGCAAAAAGGTTTCATAGGATCAGTGTACCCGACTTGAGGCCTCCAGAGTTTTTGTGTGAAGCCAGCAGCACTATGTCCCACAATATCTCTCCCTGCTATTTGTCTGCTGCCCCTACCTTCAACTTACTTGGCTTCAATCAACTGTAGCCAAGCTCTCCGGCACACCGAAGGAGCCTTCCTGCGGTCATCAATGCATTTTTTTCCAAAAAGAGCTCAATTGATAGAGTCAGTCGCTATTTCCTTTCTGAAACAGCTCCCTCCGGCAGGGATGACCAATCAATTTGCACTGCCCAGGCTTGATACCGAGGGCTGCACGCACCAATGTCTGCTCATTTTAGCTGCTCTGATGTCCAAGTCATAGTCTTTCCAACAGGCTTTGCAGAAGCATTTGACTGGATAGGCCGCACAACAGCTGCACACTGCCTCCTTAGCCTCAGTGTGAAACCTGAGCTGGTCCTGTGGATCGACAATTTTATGGTTGTTTGTGACCAGAACACCCAGTACCAAGGGCGCTGGTCATACTGGGAGCTCCTTGCTTGCAGAGTCGGAAAGGGAGCCACGTTTGGCCCAGGGTTATGGTGCGTTCACGTTGTGGCTTAACAAAAAGCCAGTCAAGCACTGCAAAATGTTGAGGATCATCTTCAACCATTCCATGTGCATTGATCCAATAAACAATTACAGTAATTAATATAAATTAATACAAGTCAAGCATGCGGAATAGCTCAGCCAAACCAAAAAAAAAATCTTCTTCCCCTTTGACTCCAAATTGGTCAGTCAGCAGAAGAAAGAACTTTGCCTCTTCACTGCTTTATCTTTGCTGGAAGGCGAGCCAAGAAGAGGTGTACAAATGTATGTGGGTACATAGAGAGTGTGTGAATGGGTAAATGTTGTTTTAGCGGCGCAATAGGGTCAGGTAATAGTGTAAATAAGTGATTGCGGCAAATAAAGACCGAAAGCTCTCACCGTACGTTCACACTGGGGCGACTTGGTTGATGGGTGGTTGAAGTTTTGAGCTGCAAATCTTCAATCTGCAATTTTTTGCTGCTTTAAAAAGTTAGCTGGCAAGAGTTATATAGGTAGCATTAATCAAAAATAAACACAAAACAATAACTTCAGAGATTCCCATTGACCCCAGCCATGCATGCAACTGTACTCCAAGCATCGATTTTGAGATGTTTATTCCTGTAGTCGTGGAAAAGTGGGACATTTTGAGTGGCTGTAATCAACTTCTCATCCATTTTGCACTCGCCAGGCGGGGCTATTGCTCGTGAAACTAAATCACATTGGTAGGGAAAGGTAGGGAAGGGACATGCAGAAATCTGATTGGCTGTTGAAGACAGAGGACCGCGAAAAGTTCAGCCGTGGCCGACTTTTCTCGTCCGAGAAGCTTGTTGACCGTCCACATGGGCCGGGTTCCCCTGGTCACTCTGTAGGAAATGAATGGACTTCCAGTGACGTGTTGATCACTGTTCACTGTGTTGCTCAGTGTGAACACACAGTTAGGGGATTGCCGCAGGAATCTTTGTTTCTTTAGTCTTACTTTACATCTCTGTATGTTTTGAAACATAATTCCCTGCCAGCATGTTTTCCTTTCCTCCTTTCTCACCCCTCCTTTCCTCCTTTCCTCCCCTCACATATATTTTCCCTCTCTCTCTCTCTCTCTCTCTCTCTCTCTCTCTCTCTCTCTCTCTCTCTCTTTCTCATTTATTTTCCTTAGGCAGAAGGGAAGGTCTTTCTCTACCTTCATCACTGTCTTCACCTCTCTGCTGGAGGTACTTACATAATTTTGTTGCCATGGCGACGATGTTTGTTATCATAAGATATCAAAGCATTTTTTTTATTATTATTTTTGGAGCGTTTTGTTCAAGGCGCCTGTTTATCAGCACACACACACATGCATAAACACAAGTACACTGCTGCCGTGAAATGACCTTTCAACGAAAGAGGGCCTGAAAATGAAAAATTCCCTTTCGTAAAATGCCAAATTCAGTGGAGGCCCAAGTCAGCATTGTGTTGCATGCCCGAATTCATTTTTAAATCACCGTTATCCCTGCTCGCCTCATTTCAACGTGAATCATCAATGTGCAACTGCGCATCATCCCATTGTACTGTGCAGAGAGGGAGAGGAAATAAGTGGATTATTGTCAAAGATATCATCTGCTAACCGAGGAAGTTATAGAGTGTGTGTGTGTGTGTGTGTGTGTGTTTGCAGAATGCACCTTTATCAATTCGGTCTTTGTGGCGAACTTGAGGGTCACGACTTCAGCCGTTATTGCTCACCCAGTGTCAGTGCGCTGAATGTGTGGAGTCATTCATTTCTTTCCGAGGCTGCGCATCATTATCACAGGAGTTTCAAACCAGAATGAATATGATCCTCATCAGCCCAACTAACTTTGCTTTAACTTTCTTTCTTTTTGTATACTAATACTCTATGGTTGAACCACATATACTGTTGCTTGCCAAGTCTGAGGTTTTTTTATATTCATGTTGGGCAATGAGCTGAAGTGGACAGGACTGCAGAGTGTTAATTGTCTGGGATATATACAGTCGTACCAGACACCTTGTAGTTTGACCTCTGCACAACACATAAAGGGCTGATTGTATGGTCTACATTCTGAAGGTGCCAGAGGTGTGTGTAGGCGCGCATGTATGCATGTGTGTGTTCGTTCATGCACGGTTGCATGTCTGTGTATTTCAGTGTGTGTGTGTGTGCATAGGGGAAACAAGCGCCCATTGAGCCAGTGTGGTCTCACATAAGTAGCTCCTTAAACCCACACACAGGCCCTTTCATCCAGTGCATGCCTGACATTAGCCCAGCTTAATTTTGCACACACACACACACACACACACACACACACACACACACACATGTACAGAGTCAGGGGTCCAAGCTTGCATGTTTCAAAGGGTGGTTCTATAAACTGTTGCATCATAAAATGTTACAGTACAGAAGTTAATTAATTTAGCTAGTTTGCAGACTCTAGTGTTATCTGAATAATCACTGCTGTTAACATTGACCTTAGAGAATTAGTGCAGTGTATGCATGTAAAATACTTCTATTGACTGTTTTCTATTATTATTTTTTAGAAAGCATTAGTTTCCTATGTACAAATGCTTGTGATGAGAAGTGGGTGAAACTTTATTTATATGGGATTTTGAAAGTACATTGTAGCACAGCATGGTTTTGCTCTAAAGTAGTCGTAGTGCTGGAAAACAATGACTGGTGAGTCACACTGCAGTGTTCTTGTGGTCTCCGATATCTACTCCCCTCGCCATTTATCAACCCTGTAAAATGTTTGAAAAGTCACAGATGTAAGCTGTCCAACTCCATTTATTGTGCGGGGGCTGATGGCCTTAAAGGAATACACCAAATCATCCGCGTGTCCCCAGTAGATTGTTGGCTCCGGTGCTCAATGCTAACACTTTAGCATACACTATGTTGAGTAGTAGTAGGTTCCATGCTATCACTTTAGCATACACTATGTTGAGTAGTAGTAGGTTCCATGCTATCACTTTAGCATAGACTATGTTGAGTGATAGTAGGCTCCATGCTAACACTTTTCTACTAGCTTTTCTACTAGCTTACACTATGTTGAGTCATAGTTGGCTCCATGCTAACACTTTAGCTTCCACTATGTTGAGTTTTAGTAGGCTCCATGCTAACACTTTAGCATACACTATGTTGAGTGAGAGTAGGATCCATGCAAATACTTTAGCTTACACTATGTTGAGCGATAGTAGGCTCCATGTTAACACTTTAGCATACACTATGTTGAGTGACAGTAGGCTCCGTGCTAACACTATAGCCTACACTATGTTGAGTGATAGTAGGTTTCAGGTCAGCAACCGATCACCCACCACCTTCACTTCCTATGGAAACAGGTAAAGTAGTCCCTGGTAGTTCAAAACAGTATGTAAGTTGACCAACGGTACAGTCTCCCAGAAACGTGGTGTATTCCTTTAACACGCCTCAACCAAACAACTTCAAGTGTTCCGAAAATTGGACTGGATCTTCGTTTCTGTCTTGGTTCCAAAATCAACACCCATTTTATGAAGCAAATAGCCAGATGCTATTAGGTAAGGATGTGATTTCAAGACTTACATGCACATTTTATACATTCATCCATTCATTCACCCAGTGAATGAGCGGAGGTTCGTCAGCCCATCTTGTGATACCTGTCTGCTGTGTTTGGCAGTGAAGCACCAGCTGCCACAGCATTCCCAAAATGGATGCCACAACTCTATGCAGACACGGTCCTATGTTTGTTTTTGCAAGGGAGTTATTGTGTGTTATTTGGTTCAAGGATCCAGTCAACCAATGAGCTGGTATAATTTTACTTCCCTAGGGTATTATTATGTTTTCTATTACATTACATGTACAAAACCGAGCTAACAAAAACCAGATTGAAGTTGGGATGCTCCCCTACCCCCTCCCCCTGCTTGTTTTTTTTCTACTGGCGCATCCCTTTTCAGTAACTTCACCGTGTGAGCACTGTAGGTCAGTGAGTCTAAAGCCAGTCAACTCTCTCCGTCTTTCTCATACTCTCATTATCCCACGCCCTGATGCTGCGAGGAGTTTTGAGGCCCTTTTCCCATGGTGCACACCCGCCTACACCTGCATATACTGTACGCCTCTAGTTTGGCGGATTGATGCATACAAGGATATAAGAAGGCAAATCTGTTCAGTAAGCAACTGAAACATATGATCATATTAGATGAAGATGCAGATCCTTACCAGTTGTGCACAATTTGACACATCATGTGTCCAATCATACATTATGCTATGTTCTTCCAACTTAATTTCCGCCTCTGGAAATGGAACGAAGCAGTGCATCTCGCTCCTATAAGTCAGTCCCACCAGGATTTCGCGGAGTTTTTTTCTGATTATTGCGGCCCAAAATGATTGAATTTGCAGCGGCTTTTATCAAAAATTGCGATGCAATTTGTGATATTTTTCGTGTTATCTTGTGGTAAAACAGCAGGAATTGATGAAAATTTTGAGTCCCCCATCCTCCCCAAAACATTGTAAACTGCCCACTCTGTTTTTTAAGTTGTTTTTTAAAGTAGTAGAGTAATCGTCACACATTCATACCTCCTGGGGTCGCTGACTGAAAACTAGTTTTACTACACATGATCTCTGTCTAGTGCCTTTCTTTGTCTTTCATTCCTTTTTAATCCTAGTTTTCTTTACATTATTATTATTATTATTTTTTTCCCTTTAGGCTGCAATGCAGCATATCTACAGTTTGCCATCGTAGCACCTGTAAAAAGATATATTTTTTAATACCTGCCCAATCCCTTCAATGTTTTGTTTAATAATATACTGTGGCATGTAGTTATTTGGTCAGTTCCAGGTTTATTGCACCTGCCAGTAGGTGGCGGAGTGAGCGGTTTGTAGTTCATTTTACTGGAAGACATAGAAGAAGGCGAGTGGGAGTGGTTGGTCTGTGCCGATAGTGGGGGAATGGTGTGTGTCCGGTGCTACCTTATAGCCAACTTGCACGCTTTACAAAATATTGCCGCGAAGTAATAAAATTAACGTTTTCTACACCACTAATGCAGTTGCTGTGTAAATGGTGTAACACCATCACATCATTAGTTCCCGTCTCTCTCTAATCTGTCCGGTCTGTCAGTGCTGCCAGTTTGACACAGAGAAAAGGAGAGAGAGGTCCGGAGCGGAGAACGCACATCTAACTAGTCACCGGCCTGTTAGCAGCAAATCACCTTGAACAGTTTATAAAATGATTAGGCTACACCGCGGCGTGGCCCGTCCAACCGGCCCAAAGACCCACCGGGATTCATCCTGATTGGCCACTCCGGCATTATCCTCGTGTGTAACCATATCAAAGGCTCAGGATAACAAGAAAGCAAACGGTGCAAATTGCATATTTAAATAAAAAAACAACCTCCCGAACATGTAGGAGTGTTAATGTAGAAGCATTGTGCCAATTCAACTGTTTTATGCGGGAATATTGTGGGGTTTTGGCAAAATTGCAAGCTCTTGCAAGTATTGCGGCAGTTAGTTGAACTTGCGTTAATTCTTGCGATCGCAAGATCGCAACATCCTGGAGGGACTGATAAGTGAACATTGAACGCCACAAGGAAACAGTAAACTAGTTGTCGTCGTCACCTGTAATTGTGTCACTCTCCTTGGCCAATTGATTGAAAGCCACATTTTTGGCACAAACAGTGTTCCCTATTATCTACACGAAAACGTTAAGTCAAACATTAAAATATAGGAGAAACCAGGCTATGTAACATAACTGATTTGTTCTGCAGGCATAGCTCAGAGGCACTCTTATGGTGGGGACTGTCTTTGTCTGAATCAATCAAAAAAAACATTTTAAGCAAAAAGCTGCAAAAACAACAAACTGAGGTGATCACGACTAATTCGCCAGCTGGTTCGCTAAACCTGTAGCTGTCGTTCTGCAAGTCTGTCTCTTCTGTGAAAAAGAAAAAAAGCTCCTCACAATGAGTTTTGTTTTATGTGTGGGCTCATTCGTGACTCTGTCTTGCAAAACAGAGTTTTATAGATGTCCTCTCCACAGAAGGTGTAGCATTTTATATTCCATTTTAAATTAAAAGATTGTAAATGAGCCTGAAAAATCACTATAATATTCCTATCATATTCCAATAGGGGAATGTGCTTTATGGTATTTTTATCTCCTATGCTATTCCTATAATATTCCTATAGTATGCCTCTGGTATCCAAAAGTGAGATTACTTTATGGTATTCTTTTTATCTCCTATGGTATTACTATAGCATATTATTTTTTGTAACCTATAATAGCTGCATGATATTGAGTGATATATGTTGTTGCTTGGATATTTGTTTAGTATCCTTCTAATTTATTTACAGGATTGCTCTAATTCTTTTTCCTGAGGGTAATTCCACAAAACAAACTGCTTGCTAATAAGATGCAGCCTTTGGAATCAGCTGACTTAGGATGAGTTAATGTCTCTCTCTATTTGGTACTTTTTGAATCTGTGTCATCTTCATGTTCATTTTTATTTAATGTTGTTGTTTTATTGTGAATGGGGGGCTGCTTTAAAAGCCTTTTCTGTGTCTCTTGAGCGTCATTGATTTCTCTCCCATTTTCTTTGTCTGTTGTTTAGACAGCTTTAACTCCTCCATAGCTGACGCTGTTCCCGTCCTGCAGCGTACATTTGGCTGGATGACGCTGGACTGTTATTGTTCCAGTGTTTTGTTAATAAGTGCTTGTGGTCGTAGCTGTCTGTGAATGTGAAGATTGTTGGTCTCTGTGTCTGCCCTTTATCCTGGTAGATGAGGAGGGCGCCAGTAGTGTGTGTGTGTGTGTGTGTGTGTGTGTGTGTGTGTGTGTGTGTGTGTGTGTGTGTGTGTACTCAGAGATTAAAGTATGATAATTTTTGTGTATTTCCACATTCATCACTTTGTATGTTTGTGTGTGTTCTTGTAACTACCCAAATGTCCTAACAAGGATAGAAAGTTGAGGAAAATGACAACATATTTCTGGTCTTGACGAGTAGTTCGATGTTAGGTCTTGGGTTTACGATTAAGATTAGGTTTAGGTAAGGGGTAAGGAGTAAGATTAAGTTAAATTTAGCGTTAGGACTTTAGGATTTAGAGTTGAAGTGACGAGAACACTGACACCAAAATCATCCACGTGTCCCCAGTAGATCATTGGCTCAATTGCTCCATTTAGCATACACTGTGTTGAGTGTTAGCATGGAACCTACTGTCGCTCAGCATAGTGTATGTGTATGGGAGCCTGAACAATTCAAAAGCCTGCGCAAAGTAGAAACCGCATACCCAGTTATGAGAGATAGATCCAGTTAACAAGACACAGCCTATCCAGTTATCCAGCGCCACCCAGCTGGGTAGTGCGAGTTGTCCAGTTTGTTAGCGCTGATCCAGTTGAGTAGCTCTGGCTATATTTAAATCAGGTCTTTAGAATCATAGGGATTCTTGAACTTTGTATTCACATATAATAATACACAATAATAATGTGCTTTCAGAGTGTTATGCATGACAGCATCTATTTTATTTAATTGGTATAATATGGTGGAAGCCTCGCCAGAAAAAGTCCTCAAATACTGAAATCCTAATACCATGTCTTGGTTGGAAAATGTGCCTGACCTCATTATTTATTGTTTAATTTTCTGGAATGGGTGATGACAATGCTGTGTCAATTGCAGTAAAAACTTTGTTATTGGTTAAAATGCTGTCAATAATAGAACGAGCCCTTCCCGACATTTTGACCAGCTGGACATGTTGCGTTACCCAGCTGGATAGTGCAGCACTAACCAACTGGACATGTCGCGCTACCCAGCTGGATAGCACAGAGCTAACCAACTGGACAGCTCGCGCTATCCACCTGGATACCCAGCTGGGTAGCGCAGGATAACTGGATAGGCGGTGTCTTGTTAACTGGACTTTTCTCTCATAACTGGGTATGTGGTGTCTACTTTGCGCAGGCTTTTGAATTGTTCATGCTGAAGTGTTAGCATGTAGGCTACTATCACTCAACATAGTGTATGCTAAAGTGTTAGCATGGAGCCTACTATCACTCAACATAATGTATGCTAAAGTGTTAGCATGGAGCACCAGAGCTACAAGGTACACATGGATGATTTTGATGTGTATATATGTGACCTGCTCTCACAGAATCAGTCACATTGACCCCAAAAGACATTTTGGGGTTTTCATATTACTTGAAAGAGGAGAATGTAGGCTTTCCAATGAGACCAAAACTCCTACAAAAAATGAGAAAGTTATGTGGCATTATACAACAAGAGACACAAAAGTGTGGTTTTGAGAAAAATTATGACTCTGAACATTCCATTTCTGGGGGGCTGCCGCTTTGACATCTCACAAACAAATGCTGCTTGAGTGATTATTTTAAATAACAGATATAACATTTAGGCATCTATGTAATGAGGAGAAATTGCTCTTTAAGGTTATATCACACACAGTACACTTACGCTATTTATCCACTATTAATGAATCTTTCAAAAGCACCTTGAAGACGTTGTGAAAAATCTGTGACTCCCCTCCCCAACCCCCCACAATTATGGTTACACATAATTCAATTGCGTAAAAAGAAAGACAAACATACTGATATACATTAAAGTGTTTATGTAAACACATTCTTTATTTGTAAATATATGCTTAATGTATACAGTAGCCTATACAGTGTAGAAGATTTATACCAATCTATAGCAATGTATAGGTCAAAGTGTCCCTTTGACCTATACATTGCTATAGATTGGTATAAATCTATAGATTGGTATAAATGCCAAGTGCCAAAATATTAAACACATCAGATCCGGATGTCCCACCATAATAAACTTCAGATCCGGACGTCCCACCATAATAAACTTTATGCATTGTGTATACGCTGCTTACCCGAACTCTATCAAATCTCAAATCTATTGCACGCCCAACCGTCCTGGTAGGGGGATCCCTCTCTGAGTAGCCCCTCCCATGGTTTCTTACAATTTTCTCTAAAAGGTTTTTTTGGGGAGTTTTTCCTTGTCCTCTGTTGAGGGTCTAAGGCTGGGGGATGTCGTGTACTAACCATTTATTGTTTTCACACGTTGGGCACTGTGAAGCCCTTAGAGACTGTAACGGTGATTAAGGGCTATACAAATAAATGTGATAGTAAATTAGTAATATTGCAAGAAAAGATATAACCATATTACACATATCACTAATTAAATCCTTAAATTATTCAATAATTCATCTAAACATTCATCATCTCTGCATATGTGATCACCATCAATAAAGTAAGAGGTCCTCTGGTGCATCCTTTCTTTTTGCTGCTTCCTTTGGAACAAGCCGTTTCTTTGGATCAGTTCATAGTGCTGCTGACAGGAACATGTGTTTCTCACCTAGGAAACAAAAAAACATCTTAGGCCTACATTCAATTTGTGACAATTAAAATAAATTAACAGAACTCATTTTGTCATTTCAGTGTGAGACCACTCATCTGTAGTTAAATACAACTACAGGGTCCTGTTGACCAGCTAGCTAGCTAGAACTACTCAAAACATTACCTACAGTGTTCATTATTACTGAGAACAAGGTTTAAATAAGATAAGATAAACACACTTGTGTTTACTAATGTTGGCTAGCTCTATGGGATAAGTGGAAAAGTGCTTACCAGCAGTCACATCTCATCGCTCTCGTTTTTTCACCATAGAGAAGAGGATGTAGAAAGACTTTCCCTGATGACATTTGCAGCCACACTTGAAGCTACGAGCCTTCTCGATATCCCCTCCAGATCCTTAACTCACATATTCATCCCATTCATCCGACTCAAGGACGGCAGATATTGGGTCTGTTAAAAAAAGTGGCTCCATGTCAACATCTTCATCGTTGTCGGTGTCTGAAATGGGCCTGTCAGAGTCTAAAAGGCGTTTCTACGTAAATCAGCCATTGCGACCTCCGACTGATTCTGTGAGAGCACGTCACAATTGTTTGCTACTGTGGAATTGTTGAATTACTATAAAAGAGGGAAAGAAACGCCAGCGAGCCTCTGGTTAAAAAAAAAAAAAATTCAGATTTTCTGTTCAGATTCAACATAGCGCCTGTCTCTACTGAAGTGACATATTTGTTGGGGCTACCCTTTTATAGCCAATCAAAACCCTGCTTCTTATTTTACAAATGTAATGCTTCATAGACTATCTGGTCAAAAAGCTAATCAACTAAAGTGATTACGGCACAATCAGTGCAACCCAATGACTGTGAGTGATATATGGTGATTGCCGAGCGATTTCTTCTTCTTTCTGAGACGCCATTGAAAGTCTTGATGATTACAATACTAGCTTGCTAACTTGACAACCAACAGGTGCGGATGCAGCTGGCTAGATATCGCTAAATGCCACTGCCGCGATCAACTTCGCCAAATACCATAGCCAAGATTTTGTTTTATTAAAATTAGTCAAAATACCAAAATGGTCAAAAATAGACTTTTGGCATTAAAAGGCGTTTCTACGTAAATCAGCCATTGCGACTTCCGACTGATTCTGTGAGAGCACGTCACATATATATATCAATCAATAAATTCACCAATGGGACAATCTACTAAAAATGTGGTGTGTTCCTTTAAGGATAACATTAGGATTAGGATTAGGATTAGGTTACTGAAGGGGTTTAGGAAAAAATGGGAATTAAGTGGAGATAGGTGATAGGTCTTCATAAGTATAGCAATACAAACATGCATGTGTTTGTGTGAGGAAGTGTTTGTCTGTGGGAAGGTGTGTTGTGATCATTCTGGTGTGAGACTATTCCCGAATGAGAATATAATCCCTTGTTTCTGTCTCTCTCTTTGCTCCAGAGCAGCCTCCAGTGTACTCCCTGGGGTATAATGGCGTCTTTACAGCAGCAGGTAGCAGAGCTGAAGGTGAACACGGAGGCCAAATCAGTGGCTGATCTGGAGGACAGCCGACTCAGTTCAGGTAAGAGCATCATCTCTACTGTTTCCACCTCTTTACCTTGTGAATCCCTCAGGGAATATTTGGGGAGGATAAAATATTCAGCACATTGAAATAGAATTTCCCATCAAAGCTTATTAAACAATTTGTAACACACATGCTGAAATGCACCTAAGGCCATTTTCTAGGCTCTGTTGCCTAGAAAGAAGTCTTTTCTGGTCACCAAAAAGGACTTTTTGTTCTGTTTTTGAACCACCAACCAAAGCCAAATCATTTTCTCTTTGCTTAAAGTAATAATCAGCAATATTTTCATATGAATAAATGTTTCCCTACTCTCTATCATGGATTGATATAACACAATACTGTATCAAACTATATCCAGTTTATGAAAGCTTTTACATTTGCTGTTCTAAACACCCGGTGTCAAGTAGGTCTTTCCTGGGAAAAATCCTCTGGCGCCCAGGAAGTGATGCGTTTTATGTTTCCTGTTTGTTTGGAATAAATAGAAGAAGAACTAAATAGTTAGCACGAGCAGCGATAGCCACCATGGTTGAACAGACAAAGAAAAGAGCGCCACCTACAACAGCTCAAACTTCATCAACAGAAAATCCAAGGAAAAAGACGTCACAGTACTGGACATACTTTTTGATTGACTGGTGATCTCTGGGAAGTGCAGTGCAGAAACACCACAGCAATGAGGAGATGGAGACTAAATAAATAAAAAAACACTTTAATTATAGCCATCAATCTTAGCGGTAACACGATGGATGCATACACTGGTATTTGCAAGCTTAGTCTGTTGCATCTGTGTGCGGAATACATTGCTCAACACCTCTCACACTTTAATTACATCAACACTAATTTACAGGACTTTTTCCAGTCCTGCTGAAGTTCTTTATGCACTCCGGAGCCATAGGGATCACATGCTCTAGTTGCACACAAACAGTACACCATCTGGCCCGCAGTCATTATCAAGAGCAATGATTCTCTCTCCCTGTTTTAGACATCATTAGGGGTATGGTTTGGTGCCTGGCAGGAACAACTGCAGTCAGACACATCCATTACAGCTTCTCTAATGGCTAAAACATCCTCTATATCACTTCAGCTCCGCATTATTACAAGAGTCTTACCCTAGCTCAGACCATACTTCATATTTGTGGAGCGGCCGAGGCCCAAAATTGAGCACTTTGTGATGAGAAATGGCCACCAATCCTGTCTGTTCCACTACAGAGCCAGCAATCCCACGGTACTGACTTTACAGGACCATAACTAAGCTACACATGGGTCTAGTAAGACCAAAAAATGGCTTGAAAAGTGTGTAGGAGTAGAAGAAACTAAAATTAATTGTATGTGTATCAGGTGTGTAGGTTTTGTGAATTATGTGCGGAAAAAAGTACCCACAAAACTGTAATTTTGGGTGATTTTTCAACTGCAGTTTGGGTAGTTTGGTTCAAAAACGTAATGCTTGTATCTTGATTCTTAATGCTAACATCTGTAAAAGTCAGCACCAACCTTTCAATCCATTTAAAAATATAATTCAAATGAATTGCATGTAGAGGAGAGAGAGCTTTCTGATTTATCAAAGTATGGAATTATTCCTCTATATGTTTTCTTACAGTAATATAAGATGGATAGGAGAGGGCCATTGTTTATCTGCTGTTGAACCATTTTTTTAGCAGCTTCTTTGGCTGAAAATGAAGTGCATTCCATTGACCATAATAAATTCAGCGATGGGTTAAAATCTGTGTTGGGTTGCAGATAAAGCGATACAATTACAAATGTACATGAGGTAACTGCAACTTTTGAAATATATCCAGGATTGTACTGAAATATGTAGTAAAAATGTATGCATACGGCTTCTAAAGCAGTACAAGTATACATGCACAGAACATAATATTTAGAACAGACGTAACAAAGTCCAAATGTATTTAGAAGGCAATTTATATTTAACTGGACATAGTAGAAGATAATGCGGTGCAATTTCTTCATATATTTGATGAGCTAAATGAGCTAATATTCTTGCTAGTTTTCATAATTTAAGTTAAACTTCACCTCAAAGTTGCATTAAATCAATATCATATCAAGCATTTCATCAAGTTGTCAAGTTGTCATTTCCCCCATCTGACACACAAGTGGAGGCACGCATTACTGCGTGCCTGGTAGACATCTCGGAGTGGATGTCGATGCACCATCTGAAGTACAACCTGTTCAACCGCCCCAAGTTCTCCCACATAACTACCCTTCTCCATTCGCTACACTGGCTCCCTGTAGCAGCTCGCATCCAGTTCAAGACCCTAGTTCTAGCCTATAGGGCAGTGAAAGGAACAGTTCCTTCTTACCTCCAGGCTATGGTCAAGCCTTACACCCCCGCCCGACCACTTCGCTCTGCTGCCTCGAGGCGACTGGTTGCCCCGTCACTCAGAGGCCCCTGCGGCTGATCTACGCGACGCTCACAGCTCTTCTCTATCCTGGCCCCGCGGTGGTGGTATGAACTCCCCACTGATGTCAGGACAGCAGGGCCCATCTTTCTCCGCAGGCTGAAAATCCACCTCTTCAAGAAACACTACCCTGACCCTTGCTCTTCAAGAAACACTACCCTGACCCTTCCTCTTAGCACTTGCTTGTTTGTCTTCACTTATTTGTCTTAGCTCTTGTTTATTAGCTCTTGTTTATTTGTTTCACTTATCTGTCTCATTTGTTTAAATAAAAAGTAGGTAACTTATCGCACTTTTACCTTAGCACTAGTTGTGCTCTTAGATGCTTGTTTAGGAAGGAAATGCACTTACGATTTCTGGTGACTAGTAGTTCTCTTGCCTACCTATATTGAATGCACTTGTAAGTTGCTTTATATAAAAGCATCTGCTTAATCCCTGTAATGTAAAAAAAAATGTAAAGTAACATCATAGAGTTTGTCTTTGCCTTCAATAATAGCCCAACGTTTTTTGAAATCCCTACTATGTGCTGAGCAAGAGCTCTGTTCATCTGAGAGAAGTTTTGAGTTTTCTTTCATTAGGTTTTCTTTAAAAAAAAAAGCACCCATATTTCTGGAATCCATCACCCCTCTCTCCCTGACCCCATTTCCCTGGCTTAAAGGCACTCCACTGTTTACATTTTGGTGAGCCAGGAGCTGAGGAGCGAAGCCATTTAGCTCGCTTGCCAGACAGAAAAAGTCCCTCAACTGGATTACTAGATTTTGCAATGCAACAGTCATTTGTAGTGCTTTTCAATGTCTTTAATAGCAATGCAAGCAGTGTTTTTCAGTTATGCCAAAGAAACACAGCTGGCCCTACCTGGTCAGCTACATTCTACATTCTAAATTCTTCCATTATTTTGTGTACAGGAGGTTATCTTCAGTTCAGTTTAAGGAATCACATATATGTTATTCCTTTAGCCTAGGAATCTGTACTTGTCAGCACAAGCATCTTTCTCCCTGAGCTGAAACGACACCACTGTCTTGGTTGTGCATCTATATGATATCCAATCTTGTGTGTCATCTTGACCTAGGCTACTCCCTTGGCAGTGGATAGGATTTGTGAGATTTGTGCGCTCATAGACTTGAACAACAAAATGTACCAATATCTTCAGAAAAACATTGGTTGCTGTCTAAGCTACCTTCTTCCATAATTTACAATTCATTTTCAGTGGGCTGTGCATTGGTGTGGCATCACAGATTTAGGTGTTGCACAAAATCTTCTTTGGCTATAGGGATGTGAATATGGCCTAATACAAACGGAAGTATCTTAGAACAGAATAAAATAAATTCATAAAATTCAATACCTGTTGCCCTTTATCCCTACCAGTGGTAGTGCATTCCTCTACCAATTTAGCAAAACAAGACCACAAGGGACACATAAGCATATCTCATTGAAAGTCTTATTTTTAGGGCTTGTATAGTTGTAGAGCTTTGCATATGTTATAAAGTTCCAATTTGGCATACTGTATGATTCTGCTAATTTTCTTTGTCTTTGTTCCATTTGCCAGGAGAGGTCCTTGTGGCCAGTCGAGATGGACCTCCTGATTCTGGTTACCACCCCATGGTCCCACATTCCTTCTCAGCCCCCTGCCCCTCCCTGGAGGGCATCACTGAAAGGGCAGGGGCGACCGAGACAGGGGAAACCTGGATCTTGGACATGAAGGACGGACGAACCTACTAAGGAGGATTATCAACAAGCCCAAAAGGTAGAAACCTATATATTTGGGTTGATCCAACGCCGAGCCTTACCCCCACGCCCTTCTAAGCCCCGCACCAGCCTGACACATGATGCCAGAGGTGTCACTGTGGCAAGGCAGAGCAGTTTATGTCGCAAGGAAGACCAGCATTCACCCAAACAGGTGTCTATTCAAGGGATGCCCGAACTCCCTACTCCGTCCCAAGGCTCAGAAGGACCTCTTCAACAGGCTTTCCATAGCCTGGATCAGGAGCGTTATTTGGGGACAGGGTTTATTGAGGAGTCCCCACCCCCCTACCAGCATCTTCAACAAAGTGCCCAGCATCAGCCGGGCCTCTACCACAGGCCCAGGCAGCCGTCCCTGGTTAACACCCCCCGCTCAACCTCCCTGGACTATCCGTCCTGCAGAGTGCTGCAAGCCCATCAAGACTCCAGCAACAGTGAGCCTGATTCACCCCAGCACTTCCACAGCTACCCTTCTCCTTCACCTCTGTCACTGCCCCATCAACTGCCTTCACCTGATGAACAGCTGGTCAATGCTGAGTATATCCCAGCCCAGCCCTGCCGAGCCTCCACCAGAACGTCTGCCCATCACCACTCCAACTGCCTCAGGGGCTCTGGGGGGCCCAAGCCCAGCCGAAGCACATATTCTCCAGAAAGGGGACACCAACATCAAGAGCAGCAGCCCACAGCTCCACAAATCCAGCACTCCAGATCCAGAGGAGGCCCCAAGAAGTGTCGCTTGAATGAAGACAGAGGAGGTGCCACCAGGAAGCCGGGAAAGAAGGCATGCCGGTCTCAGTCAGAGAACAGCCTGCAAAGAGTTCCAGAGCGCAAGTACAATACAGTGGAGAGGGATGGCGGTGGAAGTGGAAGTGGTGGAGGGGGAAGCCGCAGTAGTCAATCCAGGGGGAAGAAGCCACAGCAGGGGAGCGGAGGCTATCGACGCTGGCGGTCCACCCTGGAGCTCAGCCAAGACGAGGCTGACCAGCCACCCATGCAGGCACCTGTGCAACCCCCTTCAGCTTCAAGCCAAAGGGACCATTGTGGTAGGCGCACCCGCAAATCTCGCCCTACGCACACATCATATGCCTACCCCCACCACAACCACCACCACCATCACCAGCACATGGAGTACCAGCTGGTGAGGGACCAATTGCCACTGTGTCAGCCCAATGAGGGCTACCCTCATCAAGGTCAGGGCGAGTCTGAGTCCAGCACGAGCGAGGCTGACTCTCCAGAGTCCAGCTCTTTGTCCAGTGACTCGGACGAAAGCGGAGGTCTGGTTTGGCCCCAACAACTACCCCCCCAACTTTCGCTCCCATCACCCCCTGCCCCACCTGGAGCCCCTCTGCAGCCCAAGGCCTTTGTCAAGATTAAGGCCTCACATGCCCTTAAGAAGAAGATCCTGCGCTTCCGCACTGGTTCGCTGAAAGTAATGACCACTGTTTAAAATGGAACAATGGCAAGGCTGGACACTATGTGGTGGTGGCGGGGGAGGTGGGGAAATGGGGTAGGCTATGAGACTTCCCTTTTTGAATGGTTTCCTTCAAGGAGCATTAGCTACAGAGCTATGGACTATGTATGAGTGGTGGACTCAAAAGTAATGAAGAAACTCCAATGACTGTCCCCAAATCAGTAGAGCCTTTTTGTTGGCTAATTAAAATGATGGGATTAAATATTGTACATAAAGTGTTAGGTTGTACTGAAATTCCCATATGGAATTTATGCTTTGACATAAGGTGCTCTAGGATGGCCATATCGGCCCCCATGCTAAAGGACAAGACTTTTTGGTCAAACAGCCCTTTAGGTGTGTGCACATATACCCACATGCACAAGTGGGAGCACGTTCACGTATTTATGAATGTTGTACACAAATGTCATATGATTGTTTGGTCTGCATTTAGTCAATGGGTGGCATGAAGGCTCAAAAGCTCAAAAGCCTATAATATTCTCCTACTGGTTTCCCCCTAACTTTAGGATCCTAAAAAATCTAAATTACTGTGCACTTTGGGAACATAGTTGGAGATAGTAGCCTACAATGCCTAAAATGTCCCATAGCTTCCTTATGTTTGGACTGTGAACTCCACTGATGTATACTTGTTATTATGGAATTGTTCAACATGATTAAATCGGATGATAGCTAAACAGCTGAATAACTAAAAGTTAGTCTACTGTCTACTAAAGGGGGCCTGAGAAAGCTTGTGTTTGTCTCTATAAAGATACAATTATTAAAAGTATTCTGGGAGGAAATAAATTTTTTGGCAAAGTGGATTGTTAGCAGTAGGTACTGGTACAAGGTTCTTTTAAGACATTTCTTCAAGAATTTGGGGTGAAAGAACTGACTTTTAGCAGCAAAGAACTATGTAAAGCTTCGTCATTATACTGTAGCAGCAGGCACAAACCACCAAGATACTGCAGTAGCAAGATTCAGACTTTTTAAAATGCGAGAGCAGATGTCCCACTCATGATGCAACAGAGTATTCTCCAAGGACACAATGGAACTGAGTAATTAACAAATTGCAGTTTTCCGCTGTTTTTATTCTAATAATACTTGTGAACTAACAAGAATTTGCTCATCCAAAGAGTTTATTTTATGTTACATTGTCACTTTGTGTAAGTAATTGACAGTATTATCATTTAAAGTGCACTACCCCACTTATTATTAGCTACTCTTTTGTATTAGATTTGTCTGACAAAATGAAGTGTATGAAATGAAAAGGTTGTGATTAAAAAAAATACCATAAGAATATTTGTTTCTCTTAAAAGTAAAATTGAAAAACATTGTTAAGTCAACCAATCACTATTTTTGTTGGAGGTTTCATCAACATCACTCATCACTTGTTTAGAGGGCAAAATGGTGCTAATTGGTGGTACAAATAATGTAAGGGTGTCAAACATGGCAAGTCTACAGTCCAAAGTAATACAAATTACTAGTTATATTCACACTACTACACTTCTGCACAATCAACTATTTTTATGATTAATTACCTGCTGCAGTTTGTTTGGCTGACAAAGCAACTTGTTAAAGAGTTGTTGCTATGGAGATAGCTAGCAATAACTAAGGGCAACGAGCTGAGCACTTCCAGGTAGGAGCAATGGGAAATCCTCCGATCTCTCTGCTTCGTCCGACATGAAGTGAATGCAGCAGTAACAAGTTCACGCCCGTTCTCTGGGGTTTGTCAAAAGGCATTCTGGGAAATGTAGGGAAATCACTAACTGATGTAGACAAGGCAGGTTGAAAGATAAAGCCATTACCTTGTATTTTCTGCAGTGATCTATTTATTATTATATGATGTTTTTATCTTATTAGATTATTTTTTCTTACATTAGTAAGAAAAAAAAGGACCTTTCAGCAGACTTCGGAGGAAATTTCAAAATGGTCATTCAAATATGACCTGGCCAGGCCATTGCACTAAGCACTAAGTAATTTAGATTCTTCTGTGAATTATATTACAAAATGAGTTAGGCTTGACCCGCTTAACACGGGGGAAACAAACTGTCCTATCCACCATGCTAGGTGCTACCAAATGGCCAGTGTATTTGTTAATGTCCCCACACAGCAGGAAGACCACACACACACACACACACACACACACACAGCGAGACAGGTAGAGAAACACACACACACAGCAGTTAGCACACACAGAGTGTTGGTGATGGAAGTGTTGATTGATTGAAAAGTGTGGGAGAAAGGGAGTGGGGGGAGTGACAGAAAGGGGTGGGATTAAAGTGGAATGATTCTGGAGGTGGAAAGACAATAGCAGAGGAGAGACAGGGGGATGGAGGGAGAATTGGGTTGATTGGTGTAAGGGTAGAGACGCCAATGTTGGATTTGTTACCTGGGTCCATTTGTCTATTCCTGCATGTAGCCAACAGCAGACACCATGGAAGAAGACTGGATTGAGCCCCACTGCATGGCTGATTTCAGTTTTCACTACTACCACTACTACCACTACTACTACTACTACTACTACTACTACTACTACTGCTATTACTGCTACTACTGCTACTACTGCTACTACTACTGTTACTACTGTTACTACTGTTACTACTGCTACTATTACTAATGCTACTACTACTACTATTACTACTGCTGCTACTACTACTATTACTACTGTTACTACTACTACTATTACTACTGCTACTACTATTACTATTATTACTACTGCTACTACTACTACATATGAATATATATACACATTCTACTTGTACTACTACTTCTACTTCTACTAATACTATTGCAGTACTACTAATGTTAATATAAACAGCGAGTCTCTTCTTCTATCTGTACCTGTGACAACGTAATTAATGTACCTCAGCACAACTCCTGCACCTACACACTCTTGCCGATACACCAACACACTCACACAAACACACACACACACACACACACACACACACACACACACACACACACAGTACCACCTTTATTCATCACCTACACTCATCGTCCACACTCATCCATCACACTCAAGCCCACTCACATGTAGAAAGTCACTCACCTTGTGGTCTTGCTTCTAAAAAGAGGCCTATTGAATGGGTGAAGAGGGGACGCACGTTTGTGTGTGTGTGTGTGTGTGTGTGTGTGTGTGTGTGTGTGTGTGTGTGTGTGTGTGTGTGCGCGCCTGAGAACAGGAGAAGACAAGGGAATTTATATGGGTTGGGCTGTTCAATGACATTAAGATTCAATTGCAGCTGCCTCATTTCATTAAAGTAGAAACAGAGAAGAAGAAAAGGACAGGAAAGGAGAGGAGGAACGGCTTGTGTGAGCCAGTAACGGTTCAACGGGAAAGAAGGAAATCTCACACAAATTGAAAACTCTTCATCATCTCGCAATCTTTCTCAATCTTGCAGAAATTTTCCCGGCCTCCATCCTTTCCCTCTCACGTCTTTCCCTTTCCCTCCCTCATCCCTCCATCTGTTAGTGGTTAGAAGAAACATGCTCCCTTCAGGGCCAGGAACCTGGAGTATTTCCTGCTTTGCCAGCAAGCGAGGGGGGAGAGAGACAAGAGAGGAGGAGGAGGAGGAGACGAAGGGGAGAACAGAGAGGCACTGAGCCCGAGGAAGGAAACCCATACCGAGAAAGAGAAACAGAGCGACGGAGTGAGAGGGGGAGAGAGAGAGAGAGAAAAAAAGAGGTTGAATGAAGGCCTCGTGCGCATACATCTGGCTTTGATTAGCGAGACGGAGAGGGTGATGGTGAGAGGAGGGGAGACAGAGGGGCTTTTATTTTTGGCACTTTTGGGGATATAGAGTGATTGACCTATTTTTCCTCTTCCTTTCTGAGTTTTTTTTTTTCTATTCACATTTCAAATCTGTTGAACAAACTTTGTTAGTGCGGTTCCTCAGCAGACAAAGCAGCAAGGAGCAGATTTAAGGCGTGGCCCATCTTGTCCATATTTTTGAGGATTTTCTTTCTCTTTGTTTCAAAGACCACATCACCGTCCGCCTCTCACTTCTTTGCACATATATATCTACTCAAATATGTTATGATTACCTGCATTAAATTGGAATCAGTAACAATCCGTTGTACAGTATCACTCCAACTCAGCACCATTTGATTACTTTATTTTTGGATTCCTCTGGCCTCTAAAGTCTGTGAGGAAATGAATTTATTACGATATAATGTACATAGGCAGTTTATTCAATTCAGTTTAATCATCTTCTTTTACCTCTGTAGTTTCAAGAGGTCTAAAATGATGAGTTTGTCTATAATTGTGCAATCAAAATTCCTATAGCAACAAGCTGCCCAGGATCCTTGTTGTTTCCTAGCAACAGAAGATGGGTAAAATGGTCCAACTGGATAACCGATATTGCTGCCATTAACCAATGACCTTGAGAAAGGCAGGGAGGGGGGACCCATCTCAAATTTGGCAATAACTCTAGTTTCCATCCCATCATCGTGAAACTTAATACATACAGTGTGTTGAGTACAGCTAGGGAAGCATGTTGAGGCCTCTAGAGGCTACGAATATAAAAAAAAACATTGCATTTGTTAATTTCATCAAAATTGTATGTAGTAGTCAAAAGTCAAAAAGGGGCAGTAGGCAACTTCGCACTCTGGCGGCCTCAAGAGGCAGTGAGCGATAATAATCTTAATATAATATAATATTTAACATTTTTGTGAATTATGTGATTATATGCTAAAAAAAAAAAAAGTGAAAAAGATCTTTAAATTTGAAGTATCAACTGAAGTTTTAAACAATATATTATCTGGTTGCTGAAAATGTTTCCTGAGTAATATGTCAGCACCATTATTCATTCATTCATCGTCTTTACCCGATTCCTATTCAGGGTCATGGGGGCTGGAGTCTATCCCAGCATCCATTGGGCGGAAGACAGGGAAACACCCTGCCCTGCCAGTCACAGGGCTGACACAGATATACAGGCACACTCACTCATATTTATGAGCAACCTAGAGTCTTTGGGAAACTCCACACAGAAATGACCAGGGCCAAGAATCAAACTTGGGACCTTTGATTAGAGGTCAAGAGTGCCAAACTTCAAGAGGAGCAATACTTCAACTGTGTGACTAACATCTTAGATCTGACCTCTGGCAAGATTTCTCAACCCCGAGGTTTTCAAGATAAACACACCCGATGTGAATGGTCAAGAGAATTCCCTTTGTGTAAATCTTTACTTGAAAAACTTTAATCTACAGTAGTAGACTCTAGTAATAGTAGTAGTAGTAATCTGTAGTCTTGTTGCAACAGCTTTTTAATTTCCATGCTTGCTGCTGAACGTTTAGGCCTAGGCTAGTTTATGAGATAGCCATATTTATTGCGGGCATCCATCTTTTGCAAATGCACTGGAATGCATTTAGACACAACATTATTGTGAGATTTGATGTACACCTATAGCCACTTAAACTTATAAGTAAAACATGTAGGCTTGTAAATGGTGTTTATTTTGTAAATATGAATTATTTGGTTGGATTACTAAGAAAGGAAGATTCAGAGGCTTTGAATCTGTGCTGGTCAAAATAAATCAAAATAACATGATTTCTAATGTCTGACGGTGTCTAAAATGTAAAATTTTATTTTTTCAAAATGGATTTGGTTTGTCCCAGTTCTTGAGAATCAATGTTTTGAAAGTTTGAAGAACTCGCATTACCCAGAATTCATTTAATTGTAGTGACATCACTAACCCGTGCATTCCTCAGACCTAATAATGTCTTCTTCTTTGTGTCCGGTGGTGGAGGTGGTGAAGAGGTTCAGCCATCACTGCTGAGTTCCACTTTCTCTGGACAAAGCTCTTCTCTGTTGCAACCGCAATTTGTGAGGCTGATAAGATGGGTGTATTTTCATAAAGATCCTGCCTAATGCAGCTTTAAGTTTATGGGCATGGGATATCCCATAATGGCTTCTAACCTTTTGCACTATGATTATAAAACATTGTATGAATGCCAGCACTTCTATTTTGAACATACCAAATTTCACACATGGGTTTCAAGGGTTAGGCATTGGCTAGCGGTCCTCTGATCGTCTTGTTTTGTAATGCGACCGCATGGGACAGATGTTTAGTCTAGGGTGGATGTAAAAACAAAGAGAGTCCTGAAGGAAAGACGCGAGGAGGCAGACGCAAGGAGGCAGACAGCTAGCGAAAGTTGGGAAAAGAGACAAAGCTGGTGCCGGAGAGGCCCCGCGTAAGATCCTCCACTCCCTGGGAAATGTCACCGGCTCTCCGACAGCCTCTCCCTAAGGGTCTGGCTCCCAATTTGAAAAATGTGAGAGAGGGCGAGAGCAGTTCATGTATATATATCACACCTAACGGCAGCACAGCGGGTGTGAAACATGGACCACTTTTCAGGGCAAAAGTCGCATTATCTTAACAATAAGGTGTTTCATGCAACCTCTGGATACTGTACAGGAGAAAAGAATGGAAGCGTTCATTATATTAGCTATTTCTAACAGTGTTATGTGAGCATGTAGTTCAGCAGGGAAACACATGATGTCCAGGTATAAACCATGCTGGCTGAAATCTAAACTGCCCCTTTGTGATGGCAGTGGCAGGGAATCCGCAGGTCCTTGAAAAGTTTGAAAAAGTCTTGAATCTAGTTATTAGAGGTATTATTTTTTTCACCATCTTTGTGCTGCATGTCCACTCTTAATTATATTATAAGATAATGTTATAATGCAGAACAGGGTTAGTAGTGCAAGATGCAATATCTGCTTTACTCAACACAGTTGGACTTCATGTTCCTTAAAAAAAGTGAATCCTGCAGATACCCCAAATGTGCTCATGGATCAGTTTCTGGATGAGGTACTTCAAATCAAGCTTTTCCTTGATGGAGCAATGAAGAATGCTCCATCAAGTGCATTTGGTCAGCTCAAATTTGCAGCTGCTTGTCATCTGCTATTTGACCAGAGGTCTGATTTGTACAATATACCTTGGTCTATTGGCGCACAAAGCCCCAAAGGAAATGAAGAGAAAGAAAAAATCATAATTCACAAACTCCTCAGCTGATGAAGTTTTAAACCTCATTTTAAACCTTGATGTTTTCAAATGGGGTTCCTTAGGATAAAACCTTATTTAATGGGGTTCTGTGTTATAATGTGTATCTATTTTTGGGTCCATGACACGAACCATTGTTCTACCATATTATACTAGAATTTATAAACAAAGTTGTGTTAGTTGAACACAATTATAGACAGTACTGTGCAGGAGTCTTAGGCACCCTAGGTTTTTTTTTAAATATAAATTTGGTCTTAGATGTAATGTAATTGTTTTGATATTTAGAAACTTTTCATTTCATTATTTTTAAGAGCATCTTCACTTTCTGGATTTTTTACATGTGCATAAGACCTTGGCACAGTACTGCAGATTACTTTTTTGTCTGATGGAGTTTGAAATCACAAGTCAGACGTTCTGCTGAGCTTTTATTATTTCCCATGTCATACAGGTCATTAAAATGCACTCATTAATAGTTACTCAGATAGTTTTTTAGGTAGTCATCATTGAAAATGGAGTCAGAGCAGCCAACAGGTTTATCCATACATGAAAAAGTCAATATTACACCAACTCAAAAGCCAATAATGCATTGTAGTTAAATTTACTCAGGAGTTGAGTGGCATTATCTATGCGTTAGTGTGCTTCCCCCTTGAGGTTCAATGCTGTAATCACATGGTCAGCAGATAGCCGACTAAGACTAGAGAAATGAGAGAGAAAAGCTTTTAAGCCATGTGTCATTGCATTGTTGCCTATCTGAAGCATTCCTCTATAAGTCAAATAATGGATGGTCAATACTGAACCTAAGTTGAAAAGCTTTTTTTCCAAACTAATTCAAAAGTTATCTGAAAATTAGATTAGATTAGATTATAAATTATAAATTAAAATAAAATGAAATGCATGAGATTAAATTAAAAAAATACATTAAGAAAAGGAATTAATAATTAAGTAAGCAATTAAATAAATATGTATATAAATAAATTAATATACAACAAACAATAATAAATAAATACATAAATAATAGTTAAATCCCCTCTGCATTTGAGGACAGGCTTAAAGTTCTATCAAGATGGCTTTTTTGACGAGTGGAAAGTGGAAAGTAGAAAATGTCCCGAGACATCCAAAGATGTCTGTAACACTGTGCATGGATGTGACACCATCTGTACTTCCTGCCAACTCCCTCAAGGTTCAGTTGTCAGTCTCGTCGTGTAACCTCTTTGTGCCGACAAGGAATTATACACAGGCTTGATCCTACAGCGCGGCAGCTTGAAAAAGAGCAAAGGGATGACCTGTATCTATGGTTTCCATTTCAAACTCCCTTATGTAACATCACTGTAACTCTGGGTTTACACAGAGATAGAAAAGATGGGGGGAAAAAAAAGCGGCTGTCACAAAACAGAAGAATCAGACCGCATGTTATTTCTCCTTGCGTAGACAGGCAGCGATGAAAATATTATTTCTCTGACTATATGAATCCAGAGTTAGAATAAACATACTGAACAGAACAAATTATGGATTATTTATGAGCCTGACAAGCCTGACAGACCATTTTCCAATAAACAGATCGAGCTCGGGTCTTGTTTTAAGTTAAATATTGGTCCATGTGTTTTGTTACTTTTTACAGCTAATATTCACTTAAACATTGCATGAACGCGGGCATTAGGAATAGGCTTGTAATCCTGTTTATGTATTCATTCATTTTTTTCATCAGGCAATCCCAAATTAATAAACAAAGGCAATGAGGCTTGTTAAATAGGAAATGTTTGGAGTTTGGGTTTGGGTTGGGGTAGGGTTTGGCCACCAAATTAGCAGTAGCTGTCGTGCTCAATTCGGGTATGGCCTGAATATTACAGGTATGGGTCAGGCTATGACTTAAATTCCAGGCCTGTGCAGACTCAGGAACTCTAAGAGAGTCCGATTGAATTTTTGAAAGAACATGAAGCGGAGCCCAGTGGAAACAAATATGGCTTTATTCTTGAATAGCTCTCTAGACTGACTTGACAGTGCATAGAGGTAAGATGCATAGGTCTACTGTTATACTCATAATGGAATGATTATAAATTAATAGAATGTGGGACTTCTACATTAGTTTCTTTTTTTATACTCCTGAGCCATGCTAGACCCATAGTGAAAAGGAGTTTTGGTACAGCTTTTATTCAGTTTTGGCCATCAGGGAATATACAGTCCAATTTATGCTGATTTATAATCCTGCATATCAGAAAATCAACAAAGTAGGCATGGTGCTAGGCTCCATGCTAACACTTTAGCATACACTATGTTGAGTGATAGTAGGCTCCATGCAAACACTTTAGCATACACTATGCTGAGTGATAGTAGGCTCCATGGTAACACTTTAACATACACTATGTCGAGGGATAGCAGGCTCCATGCTAACACTTTAGCACTTCAGCATACATAATGTCAAGTGATAGCAGGCTATATGGTAACACTTTAGCATACACTATGCTGAGTGATAGTAGGCTCCATGGTAACACTTTAACATACACCATGCCGAGTGATAGTAGCCTCCATGCTAACACTTTAGCATTCACTATGATGAGTGATAGTAGCCTCCATGCTAACACTTTAGCATACACTATGTTGAGTGATAGTAGCCTCCATGCTAACACTTTAGCATTCACTATGATGAGTGATAGTAGCCTCCATGCTAACACTTTAGCATTCACTATGTTGAGTGATGGTAGGCTCCATGCTAACACTTTACACATGGACGATTTTTGTGTCTATGTTCTCATTACTTAGCAGAACAAGCAATCTCACAAAAACTTGCATGTATTCCTTTAAACATCCACACAGGCCACTATGACTAGACTCTGTGGAAATTATGGAGACGTCCTTGTTCCATGACTCAATTGGGGCTTTCATTACTCCAGTAACAACCATAACAGATATTCTGGGGCCAGGCCAGGCTGACTCGCTACTGTTTAGTAAACTGGCCCTGATACTCATTCATCAAACGCTCATTTGGCGAGGGATGAGCTTTGCGTCACAAGGGAAAAAATTCACCCTGAGTACTGGAAGGTGTAAGCAACAGTTAGTCTCGTTAGCTTCTTTCCACATGGTCGGATAGCAGCAAAGTACAGTAGTTTACCACGCATACTTTGAAAACTGGAGGTACCACGTATCTTCAAATTGTAAATCCTACTTACAAATAGCCCCATTTGGAAATGCTGTCCCTTAAATAGATTTTTTCAAAACCCATGTGTACAAAAAGGCATTATTAGTTTTAGTATTAGTATTATCGCGGGTTTCAATAGAGAGTTTTAGTGTCCCATGTTGGACTAAATGCTGTTTCAGAGCCTTTCCTTCCCTGCCAAGAACAGACTTCTGAGGGAAACACTGAATACTTATTGAATAATTATTTGCCACAAAAATGGTCAAATTAAAAAAATATTACCGACTATCAGCAGCTTAAAACCAAAAATATCAGCTCAATATTTCATAATTTCAATGGACCTTATTTCGGGACTTATTTACACATATTAGCATCTCAACCTTCCCATACAGTATCCCTTATATTGGGATAGTCAGACCTGCAAAGGTTACACACAGTCCATCAATCAGAGATTATGGTTTTAGGAGACAGTTCGGGGTGATCTGGGGGGGCGGTCCATACTGGTTTGTACCAATTCAGCTCCTCAGGCAGGGCGGGGCGGCCTCGGGCGGGGTGGGAGAAGGAGGTGGGGTCAGCCGAGAAGATGACTTTTGACCCTGGGCCGGTCCAAGAGAGGCCTTCCTAACTGGGCTGCGCCAACGAAAAGGAAAGGTGAGTAAACAGAGAATCGTCATACTATTTACAATAGGTAGAAAACGTTGGAACGCACTTTCAAATTCAACTCAAATTTCTAGTTTTTATTGCATCGAGGCCCTACAGCAACTGATTAAGTAACAACTGGATAAAGTAGTAATTTAGTAAATGTCATAATTGCCAGTTAATGTCATAACTTGTTACATGTATTACCTTATCAGGCAAAAATAAATATGTTATTAAATGATTACATTTGTCTGGATCAGCTTTCAAAAGCCTAATACAGACTCTGGTTAGGGTGAGGGGTGAGGTAATAACACTCCGGCTCTCACCCTTCTTGTACCCCCTTGTGCTCCTGTTGCTCCCCATCCACGGAGCTGTCCTGCTGGGTGGAGCCATCCTCCTTCTCCTCCTCCTCGTGCCCCACGAGGCACCGCAGACGGCAGCTCAGCTCCCCGCTCTCTGACTCGCTGTGCTCCATGGGCTCCACGACGATGGAGGGAAGACGCTCCCTCCGATAGAGCAGCTCCTCCAGACAGGAGCTGGACTCCGACTCCGTCTCCGCGTTGGTTTCGGGGAAGATCTGGTTCGGAGAGGTGAAGAAAAAGAAAACATTGCTTGGTAACTGTAATGGAAAATAGGAGCCATTGATAGTAGTGACTGACAAGATATTATTTTAGTTTTAGTTTTAAATATATAGCTTTCAAATAAATGTTTGGCAATTTTTGCATCATCATTGCTGTCCATTATATCAATGGAAACTACAAGATCAAATTTGTGCTCACTTAGGCTAAAAACAAGGCAAGAGCCATAGCCAACAGACACCTGTGCAATGAAATTAATTAAAATCGTATTTTTCTTAAAACAAGTGAAAAAGTCTGTATAAATTATATATATCCACTCCACTCTGTTTTTTTCTGTATAGAAACAGGTATCAATATCCTGAGCCAAGGCATTATAAGGCAGATCACTACATTACACAAATTCTTGGATTTTACCTGGTAGGCTCTGCTCCCTCTTCTCTGAACTGGAGTCTCCTCCATGGGTGAATCTACTGGGCTGTGCACTGTGATCATACTGCGCACACACACAGAATAATATATCAGTTTAATATTACTACACACTGAAGCCAAAGAGAGAGTAGCCTGCATGTCCAACAGGACTACCGTTCAACCAACATGGGCTTTTGAAGGCCGATACCGATATTTTTGTGTTTAAGTTGCCGATATTTTGTGCCGATATTCAATATTAGATTTATCCATTTTTATGTTAATATATCACAGGTATTCGGTATTTATTATTATGTATTATTATTATTATTATTATTATTATTATTATTATTATCCCAAGAGTGAATAAATAAAATGTGCAAAGAAAATGGAATTTCACTGCAGGTTTTACAGACAGTTCATCATATCGGTAGTGGACAACACTGACTGGACGATATCTGATATTTAATAAAAGGCCGATATCAGCGTCAAACCGTTATATCGGTCCAACCCTACACAGGACTGGGAAAACCTAAAGCTAATGAGTGGTGTAAGAAAGTGGTTCTCAAAATAGATTAATTTCACTACAATTTAATTCACTAGAATTCATCCCAGTTGGAGAATGTAGAAGAATGACTACAGGAACAACATTTGCACTATCTGCATTATTGTTGATTATGCTTCTTGAGTCGTCAATAGCTTCACATAAGTAAAAGTCTCATAAAACGTGACCTGAGATCGTGACCTGAGATCGTGACCTGAGATCAGACATCATCTCAGAGGGATTACAAATTCTAGCTCAAGTCCACAGGCAGCGGCGTACTGCACGTTTAGCTCCAATCAAAGTAACTGGGTAGCCTAAATCTAAAGGCATAGAGAGCAGCAGGATAGAGCACAGGGATTTCCCAGCTGCGCTAATCTGCAAGTAAGAACTTAATGACATAACAGGCTTGAATAACAAGTGACTCGTCAACTCTCAGAATGGAGGAAGAGAGGGAAAGAAAAGAAGAAGGTTATGGGATGATAATGATGCAGAAACCAATGAAGAGCAGAGAACATCGGGTCTTCTTATTGGTGTTACGCTAAAGTGTATGCTACAGTGTAGGCATGGAGCCTACTATCACTCAACATGGAGAATGCTAAAGTGTTAGCATGGAGCCTACTATCACTCAATATAGAGAATGCTAAAGTGTTAGCATGGAGCCTACTATCACTCAACACAGTGTACGCTAATGTGTTAGCATGAAGCCTACTATCACTCAACATAGTATATGCTAAATTGTTAGCATGGAGCACCGGAGCCAACGATCTACCGGTGACACATTGATGATTTTGATTTTTATGTTGGTCAATTTCCTATAAATTTGGTGTACTGGGGAGTTATTTTTGCATCCACCGCTGCATCACACACTTTTGTTGTGGTTTTACCTGGTCTTGGATTGTGTGCTGGAGCTGATTGACAAGATGTCTATCCCATCAAAGTAGGCTAGGTGCTGGTGTGTAATCCTACTTCCACTTTGAGGTTTCAGTACATGTAGTTTGAGGTATGGGAAGCCTCTTGAGGCATTAGTCTTCACCACCCAGACCTATCTAGAAGTAAATCTAGCATCCTCATTATCCTCACAGGAGCAGACTGTATTTCGATACCATACTATAATACTATAACACATGGTACACTTTGCAATCTCTCACCGCCATGGCAATTTGAGCAGGTAAGTTACATTATGATGAGAATATAATTGTTATTTAGCCTTACATCTTACCTGTGTGAAGCGGGAATGCAGCTCGTCTCTAGTAGGACCTAAAGGCAAATGACCTAGAAGACCTAAAAAAGGAAAGAAAGTCCAAATCTTCAAAAAACAAATAAGCAAATAAGAGGAAGCAAATAAGAAAGTTTTCCAAATTAAAAGTCAGGCACTCTGGACTGGGAGCAACTTTCCTTTGCTTTTTCTTTGTCCACCCTCTCACCAGGTTCAGCTTCTCTCACACCGCGCCCTCCTCCCTTTCGTTATCCCATTCGGTGACGCACACAAGACCTCACATTCAGATGGCCGGCTGTCCAAACCGACAGGCTTAGCGTCACCTTGAATTAGAAAACAAAGCCGTGACATAACATGCGAGCGTGTGGCGACACGGGGCCTTCGGTGATGCCGATTACGAGCTGAGCTGTTGTACAGATACATCACAATTTGCAGATTATTTTATATCATAACTAAAAATAGCCCTGACTAAACTGTCAATCATTCAGCTAGGTTGTTGTTGCCCACTGTAGATTATGAGATTCCTGGAAGACGCTTCCTAATAGGGCGTCAAAGAGGATTGTAGGTACAAAGTTTCCAATCAGCACAATTTGAGGGCGAACACTGTGATGTTATGGGATTAAAACTGAACATAAATTGACGGGGAACCAAATTGATTTGTCTGTTTATACTTGGGATGCTCCATAGGCTCAGAGTGTAATCCAGTCAAAGGTGTAATTTTGTGTTCCAACCACTGGGAGGCGCTAGCACATTTGACCGGGGGGAGTATTGTTTTCACAACCCTCATGTATTGTAATGTACTTTGCCACGAACAGGCAACAACATAAAGTGTTATATTCATTAAATTGTATAATTGATTTGGTCGGAGCTGGAATTTATCTCACAGTTGCTGAAAGGTCTAGATAAAGTTTTTTTTTAAATTTAAAATGTTTTAAAATAAAAACATTTTTAATTTTGGTTGATTTTTTTCATAAAAAAAGTGACTGAATTTGTCCTTCACTTTCCCTAAAAATGTCATGTTCACACTGAAACCAAGGGACACCAGCAGCTGGTTTCAACATTTTTAAACACTACGTAAAATATGAGATATTTATTTCACCCTTCCATGTTTCAAATGTCTACTGTAGAATTTTTTAAAAATTCAAATTCAAAATGTCAGTGTGGATAAATTACACCAAGAAATTCAAGCCCCCTTGGCAAAGCATCTACCCCACTGAAGTGTCCTTGAGCAACATTCTTCTTCTTCTAGCTCTATGGGTGCTGTAGCTGACCCTGACCCCTGACCTCGCAATGGAGGTCGGGCGGGGGGGGGTTATTATAATAAAATTACTGTGGATTTCTAGAAAGTAGAGTAAATCTGATATCTCAGTCATGTCAGTTAAGATGGGGGGTTGAGGCTAAGATTTACAGCATACACAATTTACATCCAAGTTTCCTTGGCATCCATGTAGTCCACAAGTTCAGAAACCACAGGACCAGTGGCGGGACCAGAATACTCTTGGCAGGACCAGCTGAGCTATTTTTATCCAATCATCAAAGGAATAGAGACGCACGTGAACAGGTCAGAGGTGCTAGAGCTGCTCACAAGCTGTTGGTGTAAACTTGAATTAACATTCCAGCCGTCACCTCAGGTTGAGACCAAGCCCAAAATCATTCAAAATACCTATTTTTTGGGGGGAATTTAAATCTAACACATCCTTTGCAACGTTTTACATTTTGCTGATTGTTCAAGTGAAAATAACAGAAATATTAATATGTTTTGCAGATGCTCAAAATACAGAATATTACGAGCCACAAACGTACAGCGGATGCAATTTCAATGTCTCCTATTCTTCTTCCGTTATTTGCCTATGCTGTTGTCCTGGCATGCGTCAGTGCTTGGCAGGGTGAACGCACTCAGTGTCGAATGCATGCGTTTGGCCAAATCATTCCACCGACACCGTCTGGACCACCCAAACCAGAGTATGTGGTGTTGCGTCAATACTCATGGGAATAATAAAGCACAAACTCATTTGCAGTGCTCAAATGTGAATACAAAGGTGAGGGAAATGTCATATCATAAAATACTAAATGTCTGCTTGGAATTGTAATGTAGTCCTTTGGGTGTAGTCCTTTGAGTTCAGTATGTAATCTGATTATTTTCAGCTACTTTAATAGTGTTAGTTTTGTGTCTGTAATACCAAATGTGCAATGCAGTTTTTCATTTCATTTCGCCTACTTTCTCAACAGTATTATGTGCTCATTCATTATTTTTTTAATAATAAACTTGATTTGTATACAAAACATACAGCGCAAAGTGCTTTACATTAAAAGGAAAAGTTAAAAATTATTAAAAATGAAACAAATTAAAACAATAAAACATTTTTTTTAAATTACAAATTTTTTATTTAAAAAATAAAAAAATTACGAATAATTTTAAATAAAAAATTATTTAAAATCACATAGTTACCACTTATTTAGTATCAGATTACTGTATGCTGCCATGCAATGTGTTACTCAAAAGATCTGCATAATAAGAAACACACACTTTCCATTAATTCACAAATACACCAGCAAACACACACAAAGTTATGTTTCCATGTGGACTAGTGGATGCTGCATTCATCCATTGACTTGACAAAAAAACAGTCAAACTCATATACACATATAAAGTGCTGTTTTTAAAAAGCAGTGAAAATGGAAAGATTGACCGAGAAAAAAAAAGTGATATATACAAATTTGAGGCGGTGCTGTGTGACAGCTGTGGGGTATTTATAAAGGGAGAAGAGGAAGGAGGCAGCTCACTCGAACAGTCAAAACAGAAAACTTGGGGAGGAGAGAGAGAGTACAGTAGACACGGCGGGTGAGAGACACCGCAGGACAAGAGGAGAGAGAGAGACAGATGAATAAACGGATGAAGAGACTAGATGGAGAGTGGAGGATTTTCAAAAAGCAGTGAACTGGGCGAGAGGAGATCACTGCTGCAGCTCTGAGAAAGAGTGAGTGTGGGGGAGAGAGGAAAGTAGGGGGGGTGGGGGTGTGACTTAAAGTGAGAAAGGGGGGGGGGGGGGTATAAAACAAAAGATTTTTCAAATTAAGGCACCAAAAAAGATCCTTGCACAGTTGACAAAATAAGAGATTTCCGCTCTTCAAAACATGACTGAGTGTAACAGCAACCACTGATTCAGGTCAGTGGTTCCTGTTTGTTCCGCAACAGGGGGGGGAGGGAGGAGAGGGGAGTAAAAGAACAAAAAGGAAACAAGGTCAGGTAATGAAAATGAAGGAGTTAAGCAATTAAGAAGTGACAGAGGGGTTGTTTTTGAAGCATATAGGTGGGGTTTCTCCACTTTGACTTTGACTAGAGGGAGTGGGAAGAGAGGGAGAAAGTGCTGAGAGAGAGAGAGAGAGAGAGAGAGAGAGAGTCAAAACACCAAAAAAGGTCTGGAGTCAGAGCTGGAGAAATTGCAGGCTTGACAGATGCTGCACATCTATGGGGAGAGAAGAATAAGGAGAGAGAGAGAGAGAGAGAGAGGACGGACGGAAGGACGGACGGACAGACAGACAAACAGACATAAAAAGACACATAGGAGGTAAAAAAAAAAAAAGTGACAGGAGAAAAGGAAGAGAAAAACTGAAGGGAACATGAACTGTTAAAAGAGGATGCATTCATAGAAAAACACACTCTCACATACTGTATACAGTGATATAGCAGAAAGATAAGGGGTGTGCGTGTGTGTAGGGTAGGGTAGGGGGGGGGGTTAGTCATCCAGCGAGCGAGAGGAGAGGAGGGGAGAGGAGGGGGGGCAGTCCAAAATAGATACGGAGGGTGGGCTATTACTGTAAAGTGTGTGCATGGGACCAACTGTAAACCAAAGGCAACGCCGACGACACACATAGAGCGTGGGGAGTTAACAATTTCAAGAAGCCCCCCGGGGCAGCATGGACACCGGGGACTCGCTGGAGCGCTGAACCCCGAGAGAGAGAGAGAGAGAGAGAGAGAGAGAGAGAGAGAGAGAGAGAGAGAGAGAGAGAGAGAGAGAGAGAGAGAGAGTGGACCGCCTCACCTCGCCTGGGCGTCATGTCGACGGGCCCCGGCCTCGGCGCGCTGGGCCTGGCCGAGGACACCCTGAGCACCGGACCCGTGGGACTCCAGACCCTGTTGGACCTGCTGGTGGGTGTCTACCAAGAGTTCTGCTCCTCGCCCCTCGCGAGGGAAAAGTACGTCTCGCGCTTTCTGCAATGGGGTGAGTGCTCGCCTCTCGTTTCGTGGATGTGTGTGTGTGTGTGTGTGTGTGTGTGTGTTGCCTAACGGATAGTCTTCGGTTTCTGATTGGTGGAGTCGCGCTCGAGGCCACGATAGCACACCTGTCGCCGCATAACTTAATTTAGATATTAATGAGTTAACTGAAAATCACCACGCCTCCATAATAGTCGCCAGCAACCACTTTGTTTAGCTGCCGTTAAAGAGCTAAAGGGAAAAAAGAACATTTAAAAAATACAAAATTTCTTGAAGCTTTGTGTTCCTCTTTGCTACACAATGGTGGATTACTTCCAGTTTATGAAAGCAATAATCCACTCAACATCTCAACCATGGCCTAGAGTGGATTATTGCTTTATGAGCTAGCATAAAAGGAACTCATTTGCTGTTTCAATCACAACAGGCAGAACAAAGGAAGATGACTTAAAAATGTTATCACTATTAGTCTCTATTAGTTGCCTGTAAATGGTCATGGAGGCTTTACCTTCTGTGATTTCCAGCATGTTCATTGGTTGACGTTTTTGTTTTGACCACCAATTCACAGTCTCAACAAAATACAAACGCAATTTTACTCATTTACCAAGCACATTTGTATGTAACTTTGTATGTAACTAGTGGAACTAGTACAGGAAGTACAGTGGCTGATATGAATGAATTATTTGCATACTAAACGAATAACACCTTAAATTATACATTTTGTGTGTAAAACTAGCCTGTTCCTACAAGAGGATACTTTCAATTTGAGACCCTTGAGTAGATTTTGGTTTGGAGCCTTAAATGAATCGTATCAACCTTATTTATTTTAAAATAATTTGGATGTTACAATATGCTTGCAGAAAATGGATAAAAAAGCCTCCTATCTAAACTAAAACATCATTACATGCACAATAGTCGCATTTTGTTTGCATTGGCTTGCTGCTTTTGGAACTTGCACTATATAGTGAAATTAAAAGGATGGCTTTCCAGGTAACGTACAAAAATTCAGCATGACTTTACGTCTTTATTTACAATGTGAGAATTTATCTTTTCTCTTACCCCCTCCATGGGGAGGTCAGAGGTCAGGGTCAGTTACCAGAACAGCGCAGTAGTGTCCTGCTCAGGATGCTTCGGCAGGGTGGACGTTTGCTGATACGAGGGCTTGAACCCGGGGTTGAGGTTGAAAGGCGATCTCTTTAACCCCTAGACCACCCTGCTGGTGTAGTGAAAAGGTTTTGGATGCTCCTTCATTTTAAGATTATTCTAGCTCTCCACTCATGCTGCACTGGGTCCCTGTGAAAACAGAGAGGGTGCACTTTTTGCCCGGTTTTACCCCACTCAATTTGCCCACTGATTTCCATAGTAAAATCAAACAAGAAAAACTTCCCCAAGGTATTTTCACCTAGTGGTGGAAAAGAGATGATTTTTTCAATTTGATAGAATAGAGTACATTTTGTATATCCCAGAAAAAATACATGATGTACTATTTTGCTCAAATAAACTATATTTGAGACAATGATGACAGTGATGGCAATAATATTAAGGTTAAACCACATTGGCCTGTAGATAATTCACTTTAAATCCTCTTTGATTCCCAAATAAAACCACAGGCTGATCGTGGCAGCAAGGTCAACATTTACCAAGGATTACTGTGCCTAAAGATTTAGGCACTGTAGCTCTAAAATGAGTACTAAACTCACAGGTCTATCTCGGTAATCTCAGTGATATAGCCAAGAATACATTGTCCTTATACGAAACAGGGAGACCAATACAAGGTTGTGTAAGGCAACACTCCTGAACCGTTTTTCAACTGGGGTCATCTTGCCAAGACCACCACGAGTCACCTACAATTGCACACATGCAGATAATAATACACACACAAAGTAACACACATTCACCATATGCATTCAGCGCAAATTGACACAGAATTGACGTGCATTGTAGCATGGCTGGCTGACTGCCATTGCTCCATGTACTTCAACCCCTCGACTCATCCATCCCTCTATTGACAATATCTGTCCATGCGTGTGGCTCTGACTGTGTGTGTACTCATGTATTGTCCAGAGGCAACAACAGTTGGGGGTATCATATGTCCCCAATGATGGGGGCTTTCCAAATTTATCCACAGCATGTGTCCAGGGATGAGGATCCAGTGTCGGAGTTGGCCGGCTGACCGGTGACGAAGCAGGTTCCTGGGTTTAGCCGGACTTGAGGCCTGAGGCTTAAGAGTCAATCTGCTTGACGCCGCTAACAAGCATCAATAACGCTTGTTTCTTTCATGAAACGGCATCTAGCCTGAAGCAATCAATCAGAATCACTTTGTTTGTGCCCACTCAGCGTTCTGTCAGAGAGAGGCTGTAGGAACTTGTGAATGGTGAATGGTTGCGTAGAAAATCTAGCTAACTGTTAGCTAGCTAGCTAACTAGTATAGCCTATTATATAGGGTGACCAGACGTCCCCGTTTTCCAGGGACAGTCCCCGTTTTTGGTGGCCTGTCCCTGGCTGGAGCTGTCCCCGGAAATGTCCCTGTTTTTAACTGTGCGTTAAAAACATACCGCAAAGTGAAATAATATTTTACGTGGCAAGAAAGACGAGGCAGCAGAGCCTACCGGTTGGTATTTTTACAAAATCGACCTGCATCATAGTCTCCCGGAAATGAGCCCAATCTTCCTGACTCCCGGAAAGGACTCCCTGACTCCCGGAAAGGAGTTAATCTCCCGACCAAAAAAAACAACGCACCAGTTACGCACTTCAGCACAACCACAGCACGCAGAATGTGATGTTCGGTGATGTGATTTTGTGATTTAGCTAGCCAAATGGAACACGGAGCCAAAAAAAGAAAATACTCTACACTCTACTCTACTCTCTCATCAGACCACTCACGAACATATCCATGTCTTAAGGCAGTAAAAAATAAGCCGACTATGGCACACTGCACTGTGTGCAATTCCAGCTTTTCAGTCGCGGGCGGAGGTTTAAATGACTGCAAAAGATATGTTGAGGTAAACTCAGTTTAAGCTAGCCTAGGTAGCGATACACATTGCAAAGCAGCCCGTTAGTACAGAGGGAGGCTTAAATTAGCCAATGTCAATATAATGTATCTAAAAATGTTTTTGTCTGTAAATCTACATGTCAGTGGGTATGTGCAGGGGTTAAAGTGGGCCGGAACGATCCGGAACGGCTTTCCGGCACCTTCGATTAATAAGTAAATAAATCTGATTGGCAGTTTCATACATAATAATGTCAAGCGAGTTCATTTTCGTGTGCTGCAGCCTGGCGTTCCTTCCAGCTGCCCCTCCTCTCCGTGTAGCCTCCTCTCTGAGGCTACATCCACACTAATACATTTTCGTTTTAAAACAGAGTTTTGAAACTAAGATCTCGGTCCACACAAGCGTTATAGCACCGTTTCAGAAATGATCTCCGTCCATAAAAATGCATATCACATTACCATTCACCTACACTGGGCATGCGCGTGCCGATGTAAACAGGAAGCAGATTGTCTGCTCTGCTTAGTTGCTTATCGTTATGAAGAACAGCAATGGCGAAAAGTAAGAGCAGAGATGTCTTTGTTTGGACGGACGACGAGGTGGAACTGTTACTGAAAGTAACAACGGAGTAGAAGGCGGTAAATATTGTTATTTGTCACAAACTACTTAATTTAAGATAGTGTGGGTGCCCCCCAACCGGTCGGCTACCACCACAAATAGAATCTAATTCTGTGGGAAACACTGTGTACACTATGTGTTGTTGAAGTTATCTGATTCATCAAATGTCTTAAATAAATAATAAATAAACAATAATTATTATGAGGTGAGTCATTTTTCCCCGCTGCACCGCTACACCGGATCTTAGGGTTCCCCACCTGCCAAATCCCACTTTAGCCCCTGGGTATGTGTGATATGATTAGATTACCAGACTATAGGCTGCTGTGTTGTTCTTTATGCAGGGACAACAGCACGTTAGGGAGGTGTAGTGGTGTAGTTTTCTTGTGATTGCAGTATTGACGGTGGAAGATGGTGAAAAGAAGAGGGTGATGCACTAAAGACACAGTAAGTTATTTTAAGTTAATAGGCATAAAGGGGAAACAATAGCTGTTATGGATTATAAAATTAAAGTGCACTGTGTTACGGCCCCTACATGAGGCCTGTGTTTTGGGGGGGTGTGTGTCGTGTCCTATGTGTGTCTGTAGGTGTGTCCCATTCCAGACCTGCCCTCCTGCTCTGGTTGGCCACCGCCCAAAGTGCCCACACCTGACCCTCATCTCAACCCCAACGAGTAGTGGCATATATTTTGAGGGATACAGGTGGTTCGCAGTCCTTCCTGTTGGCTGACATCCTGCCCCTGAGTTCTGAGACCTCATGTAATCTGAGTGCCATAGTACAAGGTATTGAGATGGGATTGATGCCTGTTCCCCTCCATCATTAATTTGCAGTCAGACTTGATCTCTGGTTGTTCCCCGGTAGCTGTTCGGCCCTCGTTTCCTATAAAGGGTGTTGACTTCATTATGGGAAATGACATAGCGGGTGGTAAGGTACGACCAGTACCTGAGGTAGTAGACTCCCCAGAACTTGAGCCAGATGCGGTGCTGAGAGATTACCCAGATGTGTTTTCGGCTAGTGTCCTGACAAGAAGTCAAGCCCGAAAACAGATGGAAAGTATAGACCTAGCTGACTCTATGCTTGCCTCTGTTTTTGAAGAGGATAGATTACCTGGTGGTAATTGTGTAGAGTCTAGGGAGAAGGAAGTGTCCGATGTACCCATAGCTCAGACAGAGATAAAGTTGCCCATGACACGTGAGGCACTGATAGCTGCACAGAAAGGTGACAAAACACTCGCAAAATGCTTCACAGAGGCTACAGGCTTAAGTGAGGGCAGGGGCAAATTGCACTCATTTTACCTTGCTGACCGGGTGTTGATGCGCAAGTGGGTACCTAGGCCCTTACATGATAACTGTGATGAGTGGGGTATGGTGCGCCAAATGGTTGTCCCTACTGCCTACAGACAACATGTTCTTGAATTGGCGCACACTCATCCCTGGTCTGGACACTTGGGCATCACAAAAACGTATAACCGCATACTTAAGCATTTCTTTTGGCCAGGACTGAAGTCTCATGTATCAAGATTCTGCAAGACTTGTAGCACCTGCCAAGTTAGCGGCCAGCCGAACCAAGTTGTTCCGCCCATTCCTCTCCGCCCCATACCTGCCATTGGTGAGCCTTTTGAGCATGTTATTGTAGATTGGCCCATTGCCAAAAACTAGGTCTGGTAACCAGTTTCTTCTGACTATCATGTGTGTAGCCACTCGTTTTCCTGAGGCTATTCCTAGAACTAGAAGTTTGGTCATATGGGAGGGGGTGTTACGGCCCCTACATGAGGCCTGTGTTTTGGGGGGGTGTGTGTCGTGTCCTATGTGTGTCTGTAGGTGTGTCCCATTCCAGACCTGCCCTCCTGCTCTGGTTGGCCACCGCCCAAAGTGCCCACACCTGACCCTCATCTCAACCCCAACGAGTAGTGGCATAAAAGCCAGGAGGAGGCTCCACTCCGGGACCTGATGGCCACTGATGTGGCAGCCTGAATGTGGTTGCTATTTACCGCTAGCATTGTTGGGTGTTTCTAGTATTGCAATTGTTGAACCCTATGCTTGTTGGAGCTCAGTAGGGGGGGTACGCTGCCATTTCTGTTTGAATCACCATTTCTTGTTTTATATAGAGTAGGAAGCCTAAGTGTGTTTTACTTTTGTCTAGGTTTAGTACCTTTTCTTTTCTGGTCAGGGTGGGTCTCTTTTGTTTATTATTTTGGCCTTGGCTTCCCCCGAAGTTCAGTTGCTCCCTTGTGGTGTTTAGTTGACCCCTGTTCAACAAATCTCCTTTTTGTTAATGACAAAGCACTACCCATCAATTTCTGTGTTACTCCCCTCCGACCCTAGACCGCCATCTGGGGACGTAACAGCCCCTGGGTATGTGTGATATGATTAGATTACCAGACTATAGGCTGCTGTGTTGTTCTTTATGCAGGGACAACAGCACGTTAGGGAGGCTAAATGTAGGGAGAGCACTAAGGACATCGGCCAATTCTTTGATACTGGACGGGATAGTACACGGGACCGCGTTACTAAGGCAGGTTGGTTTAGAGTTCAGTCAAGCTTCAGTTAAGTTAATAGACATAAGGGGAATAGTGGTGTAGTTTTCTTGTGATTGCAGTATTGACGGTGGAAGATGGTGAAAAGAAGAGGGTGATGCACTAAAGACACAGTAGGTTATTTTAAGTTAATAGGCATAAAGGGGAAACAATAGCCGTTATGGATTATAAAATTAAAGTGCACTGACAACAAAATGGCTGTGTGGCAGATGGGAGGAGGGTGGGGTGAGACTTAACCGGCTGCGGCCAATTAAGCCTGATTGCAGTCGGGCCCTTTTTAACCTGTGTGTGGATGTGGGACTGTGTGAGAGCGCGCCAGTGTGAGAGGCTGGCAGAGCGAGTGGAGTTCGGCAGGAGACGGAGGAGTCGAGCCGGACTGTCTGGGGAGAGACAAGGCAGCAGCGTCTGAGCAGGGGTCCGCGGCTGGAGTGCCGGGACGGAGGCGAGGGCGCGAGCGGCAAACGACGGAGTGGGAGAGCGGGCGTCCAAAGCCGGCAGCGACCGGCCGAGCTCCGGAGGTTGCAGTCGGGAGCAGCCTGCAAGGGCTGACCAGTCGGGGTTGGGGCGGGATGCCCCTGGAAGCCTGGCGGACTGGGGCAGCCTTGGTGCTCCGCGGCTGACCTGCCGGGAGGGAGGAGGTGTGTGCGCCGAGGAGGACGGCGCTCTTCACTGCCGTCAACGCCGGGGAAGACGGCGCCAACTGCCGTCAACACCGGGCCGGGTTTTGTGTGAATAAAACGGCCGTGCTGGCCATTTAACTCCCCTCCTGTGTATGTCTCTGTCTGTCACGGACCCCGGTCATGTGGCACCTTGCCACAGGCTGCTAACATGGATGGTAGGCATATAATATATTATAAGTAATTCTTATTTTTGTAGTGTCATCAGGATCAAACATCAGGAACAGAGAGATTTCATCAGTCACACAGAGAATGAGTAAGTGATTTGTGTCTCATGATCCCCTAATCAGGAGTAATTGAGGTAATGATGAGAGAGTAGTTCTCTCATAATTGTGATTGCAGCGCGAGTCCGGCGCGTCTCCCTGAAACCTTGCCCAAATCTCCCTGAAATCAGTTCTGTCAACTTGGGATGTCTGACAGTACAACAGTGGTCAAAATACATGAAACCGGAATTGTCCCCCTTTTTTATTTCATAGATAATAACATTGCATATTTTAATGATATATTGACCGCCGAACTGGAAGTGTCCCCGGTTTTCATTTCAGAAATCTGGTCACCTTACTAGTATAGCTTCTCAGCCCTTTCATGTCTTCTTAAAAAGTTACTTACTTCCACTTTGATACTGATTTACTTTTGTTGTGGGCTTTATTGTGAAGGTCAGTGCATAGGCCCAGATGAGTCTAGTTCAGAATCCACTATGAGAGGAAGTCTAAGATCCACTGGCGGCTTAAACGGGACACTGAGCTGAGCAAGCCTGCCAGGGAAGCAGCATTACTGGGGACGATGGTGTTGAACACTGAGCTCGAGTCAAGAAACCGGACCCTGGAAACAAATAGGAATCCCTCGAACTGTAATCCTCGCTAACATCGCGACCTCACTCCTCTCTGTTTCCAAATATCTTTCCCTTCTCTCCTCGCGCTCTGTGTCGGGGTAGCTATTGGTCCGGTCACTCCCTACATGGCTTTCCAAACAGGACAGGCAGCCGATGGGTACAAAGCCAGAATCAACATTCGCAGGAACCAGCAATGACTGCATCGCTGTTTTTTCCACTTTGCTTTATATTGGCCCCAAAGATATCATTAGTAGTAGCCAAGTGCCAATGTTGGTGGTAAAGTAGTGACACAATTTAATTTTGGCGTCAGACCACTCCAAAGCTAATTTGGGGGGGCGGGGGGGCGCATGTGCATGGAAGGAAATTCTGGCTCGGCATGGGAATACCACTTCATCCTGCTTAGCCATTGTTGAAATGATATGCAGAGGACAAATGTGGACTCTTAACTAAAACATGCCAGGACTCTGCTGCTGGCATGTTTGCACTAATGAGGTTTTATATTCATGTGATATATCTACAGGAATTAACGTCTGATATTACTATATGCCATAATTGTTTATTAGGAGAAGTCGATCAATCCAGGAAGCTGATCATTTTTCCTCTGATTTTGCTGTCTGCCTTGATTTATACGTTCAAGCTGCCGCAGTTTCTAACAGACAGTACCGACAGTAACTTGCTATCCACTGATCAGTCAAACTAAGAAGGAATTGAATTGACAATTTATGTGATTGTTTATTATTTTTTGTAACAGCAATCTGTGTAGGTCGTTTTCAGGTTTTATCCACAACCTCCCAGGAATGAGGATGGATCTCCCAAATTTCTGAGCACATTTTTACGAATGGTCATTAGTCATCAGCATGTGAATTTGCGGTGGCAGTCATGAGACGCGATCACAGGACACTCGGCTATTCAGATCTATTTCGAACGTCCCATTGGAAATCTTTTTCACAGTCCCCGGAGCTTTCCACATGAGGCATCAACACATTTGTATGTGTATCTGTCGCTTCTCACCTCAGGACCAAACTGCAGCAAATTCATTTTCGAAACCATCACTGTGACCCATTCTCCAACCCCCCACCCCCCCATCTTGATTTTTCCCTCCTGTCGCGGACGGGAGGAATTTCCGTTCGCGAAGGCTGGCAAAGTGCTCCGGCAGGGCACTAATGGTGATTCTCATTCTTGAATAAACACAAGCAGGCACGGGCACAGGATAGCCTCTCTCCACACATATATACACACATACATATACACACCTTTCCACAAAGACCTTGCTTTTTTGGGGGCGGGGGAGGATACAGCTGCAGGAAGGACAGGGGTACAGGATGGGCAGAGATGTCCCTATCCTGCACAGAAACAAACAGCGCAGTATAATTCTCCCCCAGTGTCGCTAGGTTATACAGGAACGCACATTGAAAAAGAGCCTAGCCAGCATTTTATTTATTTATTTATGCTCTTAGATGCTTGTTTAGGAAGATGCACTTACGATTTCTGGTGACTAGTAGTTCTCTTGCCTACCTATGTTGAATGCACTTATTGTAAGTCGATTTGGATAAAAGCGTCTGCTAAATGACTGTAATGTAATGTCATTTTATACCAGGTAGAGTTGACAGTGGGGTTGATATCAGGTCAGTCATTGTCCTCCACCTCAAATATTTATAGATATTATGCTGTTTGTTTGATTGCAACCACACTGGTTGTCTATGGGAAGCCCTTAAAGGAACATTCCACCCTTTGACTGTCACATATCATTAATATGTGTCAACTGTCCACCTTCCCTTGAATACAGTTTTGCTAAGGATGATTTTTGATCTTATGTAGCTAAGATTGGTTGGCAGGTTATATCTACAGCTGGGATAACTGTGGAGGAAAAAGGATGATTTTTGAATGGCTCGCGTGAAGGAAGAAGGGTCTTGAAAGCTTATTTATTTAAAGTAAAAAAAACAACTCACTTTTTTTCCAATGCAAGTCGACGCGTTTCAAGAATTTTCTTGAATCAAGTGTCATGTGTTTTCTTGATATTCTTGATGGAAGGCTCTGCATGTTCTGCCTTGTTTCAGAATATTGACACACAAAGAAAATCCTGAAATAAGTGAAACAAGCGACATTATCTCACCCTATTGGCAGAATTTATGACTTATGAAAACTGAATATGAGACGAAATGACCTGTGTGGTCGTGTGAAATGTCTGTTATGGTCTCAAAATGACTTGTCATCTGTGTTTTGCTTTATAATTTAACACAGGATTGTCTTATTGCTTCGGGAACCTTTTCAGGTCCGGGGCGACAAAGTAACTCTCTGTCCCCAATCCGAAAACAGTTTACACTGCGCCTCCGTCTCACTTGCATTCCTCCCGGTGTGAGAGGAGGTGGGGGGGAATGAAAATAAAAATAAAGGACTGGAAAACTCGCCTTGATTCATAAATGATAGCTGCTATTTTTAGATGCACAGAGTGGCTGTAATTCAGACGGTCTTTCTTGGTAAAGAGGAACTAGGATCTTCTATTTATCTGAAGGCGCATGTAGACAAGCAAATATGTTCATGAGCAATGTATCTTTTAGGAGCCTGGGACAAGATTTTCTCAGTCTCCAGTGGCCGTCACATGACACATGAGGTGGGTGCAGTGTAGTCAAAGTGGTTTTGGTGGTTAACTTTTCTATGCTGTATCAGTCAATCTCCCTCTTCCCCCTCCTCCTCCATTCACAGCGGAGCCCCTGGTGAGGCAGGTGAAGAAGACTCGCATTAAGAGGGATGATTTTCACATCCTGAAGGTGATTGGTCGAGGCACTTTCAGTGAGGTGAGAGCAGGTTCTATAAAACTCCCACATGAAAAAGTTTTTGGTTTTCTTACAGACAGCGGTGGAGCAGGTTGTGTAAGGAAAAAGAGCTCTGACCTACATTTGCAGTTGTTACAAATCTCTTACAAGTCTCAAATCTGTTAAGTCGTCAGTTAATCTATTATAACTGGACATGTCTGCATTGGCACTTCTCCCTACATAACAGCTCCAAATCCTCTTCTCATTGCATCATGACCAGGATTTTTTGCCCTTTTCTGTGCCCGGGCTACCCATTTGTTTCCTTTTGGATTAAGGACTGTTTCCTCAAGTTCTTATTAAAATAATCATCATCACCAAGTCACCAGAATTAATTTTTTAGGGTCATCCTTCTGGGATACTGTGTATTTGATTCAGGCTCATGATCCCTGCATTTCATAACCTTTCCTTCTCATCTTTCCTCTGTGTTTTATAAGCATCTGTTAGACCACAAATGCCCCTCCCAAAAATGTTAATAATTAAAATATAAAATAATAATAAAATCAAATACAACTTCACAGTAAATGTATATATATATATATAATTATTATTATTATTATTATTATTATTATTATTATTATATATATTACCTTTTTTTGAGTATTTCACTATACATTTTTAGGCCTTATCCCATTGATTATCATTGGCTTTCCAAACTGTAATTTTTGTGTGCACTCATGATTTATTTTCATATCTGGTCTTGGTTAGCTGGATTGTGGATTTTATCTTGTCGCTGCATTTCTCTTAATTGCAGGTTGCTGTGGCCAGGATGCGAAACACGCAACAAGTGTATGCTCTAAAGATTATGAACAAGTGGGATATGCTGAGACGAGGAGAGGTAAACACACACACGGATACAATTGGATACTGGGCATCTGTGCATCTGTTTGTCACTTTTTTATCCACTTGCCTTTCTGTGTTGTGTGTAGACAGCGTGTTACCAGGAGGAAAGGGAAGTTTTGCTGAAGGGTGACAGACGCTGGATCACCGAGTTGCATTACGCCTTTCAAGACGACAACTACCTGGTATGCGTGAACCGCATACTGCATCACGTGATCAAGCAGTCAGCCAGTGTTTATGTACTCAAAGCCTGCCCTGTAGGTCTGCAGCACATGCTCTACCCAGCCCCCTTTTCTTCATCTGTCCATCCCCTTCTCCCTCAGTACTTGGTGATGGACTACTATGTGGGGGGCGACCTGCTGACCCTGCTCAGTAAGTTTGGAGACCGGATCCCTGAGGACATGGCTCAGTTCTACCTGGCTGAGATGATCATGGCCATCGACTCCGTCCACAGGCTGGGTTACGTGCACAGGTAGAGCACTGCTTAGGAAAATAGCTCATACGCCACAAAAATCTATGCTGTGTTCTTCTGAATTTGTGAAGTCTGAGCTCTGGAGATGCAAACAGGCCCCCTCCTCCCTATATCTTCCACAGAGACATCAAACCTGACAACATCCTGCTGACAGCGGAGGGACATATCAGACTGGGGGACTTTGGTTCCTGTCTGAGGGTCCTAGAGGATGGGATGGTGAGGGGCCTCTGAAGGCCGCATTGACACGTATATGGGCTATTAATGAAAAAACTACAATATATTCAAGGAGGAAAACAATATGCCAAACAGGAAATTGTGTATTAACATGTCCTAATTTCAGACTAATTTCAGATTTTCTGGTAGATTGTCCCATTGTTCAACTTAACTGTTAAGTGATGAGAACATGGACACCAAAATCATCCATGTGTTCCTGGTAGATCAATAGCTCTGGTGCTATGTTGAGGCTGCATGCTAACACTTGAGCATATACTGTGCTGAGTTATAGTAGGCTTCATGCTAACACTTTAGCATACACTAGGTAGAGTGATAGTAGGCGCCATGCTAACACTTCAGCATACACTATGTTGAGTGATAAGGCTAGGCTGCTAGCATTATTATAGAGGCTACTACAGTAGCATTATCTCAAAAGTGACAAAATAAGAAGTTGCAGCAGCTGTAAAGCGAAATGGTAAGTAATCTTAAATGATATAGTCTGGCAGTTTTGTGTAGGAGATTGGTCAAATTTACTTTAAATGTTTTGAAAAACATCTATAAAACTCTTTTTAGAAATAACATACTGATTTGAACTAGCAGGGACTACTTTCCATGTTTGCATAGGAAGTGAAGGTAGTGGGCGATGGAAAAGTGTATACAGCTAAAAATCTGTGTGCAGCAGATGAGTACGTGGTTGCTCACTTGAAATAGTTCAAAAAATAAAGTTAATGACATTTCATTTTTAAAAAGTATGAATGAATGTATTTACACACCATAATAAAAGCCATCTATAATCACTTAAAGGTCAGTTCTTACTTTGGATAATGCTAGTCACCCACTATCACTCAACATAGTGTATGCTAAAGTGTGAGCATGGAGCACCAAAGCCAATGATCTACCTGGGATGATGGATGATGATTTTGGTATCTACGTTCTCATCTCTTAACAGGTAAGTTGACCAACGGGACAATCTCCCAGAAACGTGGTGTATTCCTTTAACAGGCTTAATCAGCGTTTTTTATCACAAATGTATTGAATAAGTGCTAAATATACAAAACAATACATGCACTCCCTGACCTACTAATGATTATTTTCCAGGTTCACTCGTCCTTAGCGGTCGGGACTCCTGACTACTTGTCTCCAGAGATTTTGAGGGCAGTAGAAGGAGGGGGGTGCTACGGTCCTGAATGTGACTGGTGGGCTCTGGGTATCTGTGCCTACGAGATGCTGCTAGGGACCACGCCCTTCTACGCAGAGTCCATCTCGGAAACGTACGCCAAGATCATCCACTTTCAGGTTCGTACTCACACTGATACTGTCGACAAACCAAGTGATTGGAATGGCAATGCTGACAACTGGAGGATTGGTCACAAAGTTGGTCATGTTGGTATGGTCATAGATGATGAATTCTAGATTCGGCCAAAAATACTCTTTTTTTGTTCTTCTTATTTTCTAATTTGTTATATATTGCGTGTAGTATATTTTTATATTTTTATTTAGCACATAAAATATTTTCATATATTTTCACATTCTTCTTTTTTTTGTATTTGTATCATATGATTTTCATTCATTAATTCTAATTTTCTAGCTTACTTTTCTGCTGAACACAGCACCACCACAAAACAATGTAACAAGCTGACAGTACACATTTAGTCTACAACTCATATCTGTAGCATCCTTTGGTGCTCACTGCTCGCTATGCTAGCTGCTAACTGTTGTTCTCACTGTTGTTTTCACTCAGAATTCACTCAGAACAACAGAATTATTGTTTTGCTCACTGTTGCAGTTGACAGTTTTTGACAGTTGAGGGTTCAGTGATCGAGCAGTGTATGGGTACCCAGGACAGACACCCTCTTTGTCCCCCGTCTTTTCAGTGCTTTTGCAATACGTGTAGATAGTTGCACATATAGTTTGAGCTAATGGAGACATTTCAAACTGCCCTTCATGAGTGGGTGGAAGGTTTCAATGTTTTATTGCAGAGATAATGCATTTGCGCACAATCTAGAGCAGTGGTCCTCAAATCTGGTCCTCGGGGTCCGGAGTACTGCTGGTTTTCTATCCTACCAGGTAGTTAATTGCATTCACCTGCCAGGTCTAAATAGGCCCCTGATTGGACAGCTAAAATGGAAACTACCGGGCAGAATAGAAAACCAGCAGTACCCTGAACCCAGAGGTCCAGATTTGAGAATGAATGTTGATGAATGAATCAACATGAATGTTATTAAAAAGTATTCTAAACTAACAATTTTTCAATGCAAGCACCCTCTGTTGACCAGTCACCACTGAGCAGTAGTAATAGTAGTAGTAGCAGTAGTAGTAGTGGTAGCAGTAGTTGTGATACTTGTAGTAGTAGTACAAATGTCAGACATCCACTATATTTACCCAAACTAAAAGGACATTTTTGTTGCAATCCCCAGGAGTATTTTGACTTCCCACCATCTGGCCCTGAGATTTCAGATGAGGCTCGTTCCTTCATCACTGGGCTCATCTGTGAGAGAGAAGTCCGTCTAGGGAGCAAGGGGTCCAGTGATTTCAGGAGCCATCCTTTCTTCTGTGGACTAGATTGGGGTTCCCTGCATAAACATCCTGCTCCCTTCCAACCTGAAGTATCTAATCCAACCGACACCTCCAACTTTGACATTCTGGACGACATTCTGAGTGAAATGGTACTGCCCCACCTGAATGTAACTCCAAATGCAAACACAATAGAGCCATAACATAACAGGCACTAATTAGCTAGCATTAATCGAAAATAAACAAAAAAACTCGATGAAATTACTTCAGTTACTTCAATTATCTTCCCATCAACCCCAGCAATGGATGGCTTGGGGGCGCGCGGTTGAGGTGCTCTTGGGGACGCAAGTCCGCTACAGTGGCACCCAATGTGGGGCGAGACAGACAGAGACACAGGCCACCCTATTTGCAACATACAACATAAAACTAGCTGGTCTTGACTGCCACTTTGCCGCGTCATCTTTCCCGGCCGGCACACCTCCCATCAGTCCCACCAGGTTAATCTGCCAGTCTTTCCAGCTCCCACCCGACTGGTCAGCTCTTCCACGTCTGCGCCCAGCTGAGTCCTTCAGGACAAAATGTCCTGCCGGTCCCGCTCAGCCTCATTTCTCCTTTTGTCAAACTCTACTGAAAGACAAACACATTTAAAGGTCCCGGCTGCAATCGGCCTTAATTGGCCGCAGCCAGTACTGGATGCAGGGAGAACCAGCCCACTAGTTGCATTCTCTCCTGCATCCAGCCCCACACCTCACACCTGCCACAGACCTTCATCAACTTCAAACCCATTTTGCACTTGCCAGGCAGGACTATTGTTCATGCAACAAGGGAAACAAGGAAGCACAGAAATTTGCTTGGCCGTTGATGGCCGAGGGTCGTGAAAAGTTCAGACGTGGTTGACTTTTCTCTTCCAACAAGCTTGTCGACATACACACACATTTTGTTCCCAGATCTGTAGGCAATGCATGGACTGTCAGTGACTGATGATCAAGTTGCTCAGTGTGAATGTACAAGAAGCTAAACGACTTAGGTCACCTGCCTTAACAAAATCAAATAGACTGCTTGTTATTGGTATGAAAATTGGGCGCTTAACTTTGCAAATGTTTTGTGTCCTGCAGGAGACGCTGTCTGATGTAATGGACAGGGCTCCAATTGGGATACACTTGGCTTTTGTTGGATTCTCCTACACAGCTACCAGGTGATCTTAAATTCATATATTACGTGTTTTGTTTCCATCAAACCGCAGAAGCTGACTTTTATATGGAATCATGCTGTTTTTCTCTTATAGCCAGACGGGGGCTGTGGACCGCAGTCGAGACATCATGATGCAGATTGACCACAGAATGCTTAGGGAGTGTGAGAACCTTTATTCCCCAGAGAAGCTGGTGAGGAGGCCATTGTCAGCCCAAAGAGTGCACATAAGTCAAGACACTCCATTTGTCCATTTGTCAGGTTATACCAACTACGCCAGCTGTGGCAGAAAGGTTTAGGTGTCTAGCGAATGTCAGACAGCTACGTACGCTAGCCTTTCCGATTACACATACTTTTCCCTTGTCGCGCTGTGCCTGGTATCTAACTGTGGTGTGTGTTTCAGAGTCAAGTGTGGCAGCTCAGTGACACTCTATCAGATGACTTGCCTGCCCTGCTGGAGCTCCCGCTAACCCTGGAGCAAGGCATCGCAGCATCTACCCACACCACAACAGAGGAGGAAGAGGAGGCCGACCAAATTTCAGGACTTGATGAAGACTTGCACAGGTCGTATCTTAAACACTGTGATATTACACATTAAAAAAAACAATTCATACATGATGTACTAGGAGAATGTATTGCCTCATTTTGGATGTTCACTTCTCCTTTGGGCTGTTAAAAAAGTGACTTGTTTTAAGATGTTTAGACTGAATTTTGAATCTAATCTGGTTTTAAATGAGCCCACTAGCCATATCCATTTTAAACTAATCTGGAAACAACCAGTGAAGCCTGCTCTTGGCACATCCAAACATTTTGTATATGTATACTCTAAAAAGGTTGTACACTGATTACGTTTTGTGGTAGCTAGTAACTTAACGTGTTTGTTTTTCAATTCTTGCAATCTGCTATTAGAAACGTTTTAAAAATAGAACGTTTTGCTTTTGTTTTTCTTTCATATGGTTTCATTTCCGTTAGCGGCAATTCAAATAGAGTAGAAAAAAGTGAAGATCCGGTTGCATCTCTCTGAAAAAAATGCAATCTAAGTCTACTTGATATTAATGATTCCCTTATTGTTTTAAAAATGGACCAACAGTCTTGCATTGCATTTTAAAATGAGGGCAGCACAAGCCATAGTCCTCTAACAAAGTCCTCTAACGAGTTACTTTTAATTAAGAGCAACTTTGTAACGTATCTAGTTACTTTTTAAGTTAGGTAATGAAGTAATGTAACTAAGTAACTAACCCTTTCCTCAACACATATAAATCCTTTCAGTTCTATTACCTACTATTACCATGTAGCTGTAAGAATTGTCTCACACGGAGAGGTTTCTGTGGGGAAAGTCGGGAATGCAATGATGCCAAACCTCAGTGGACAAGGCCTTTTGAAGTCAAATTCCTGGGTCAGTGAAAGACAGCGCTACAGTGGACATTTGCCATATTTGTAGCAAAATAGAACAACCTCAGCGTATAAATGTAGTAACTGCTGTTTACGTGAGACAGTCCAGGCTAAAAGTGGCCTGATGTTATCTTTAAAGTCAGAAACTCTTATTCTGTCACACTTGTGGCTCCTGTTGCTTGCTTGGAGGATGCACAAATGGTCATTGCAATCATATTAGATCAATCCCATTTCATTGCACTTGGTCGAAGGGGTAATGTAAGGCAACAACAAAAAGAAGATACGATGAACCTTTGAAAGCTCACGGTCTTTTCTTCTTCGTTCACCAGACGATTACAGGAAGCAGAGAGGAGATACTGCGAGCTGGAAAAAGAGATGGAGAGGCTTAAGGGGGCGATTCAAGATTGGAGGACCCCCAAGGAGACAGGCAAGGGAATAACACTCGTGCTTCCTCATCCCATCACTATCATCATCATCATAAAGCCTCTCACAATTATCCATTGTACCAAGCCTAGACTGTTTCCTCGTATTTCACTTTTTTATTATGTCCACTATTTATGACAACTTACTTGAGAAGTGTTGTAATAGTTGTGCCATGAATGTGTCGTAAAGGTTCATGAAGGTGTCATAACGGTGCCATGAATCTGTCATAAAGGTTTGTGAAGGTGTCATAAATGTGCCATGAATGTGTCATAAATGTGTCATGGCACATTTATCGCAAAAGTATGACATCACAGAAACCATTTGAGACACCATGAAGAGAACAATCATGGTATGACGGACATAAGATTACAATAAACCTCTATGACATGCCAAGGTACAACAATCAAAGGGACGTTTTTAGCTTTTATCACTAAAAGCAGTGAATCCATTTAAAACATTTAAAGCCAAAACCATACAGAGAATGTGGCTCCCTTATCATTTTGCCATTCCAAATTTGACCCACTTGGTAAAAAAAAAAAACTCTTAACGCTGTTTTTAGAATGCCAGGTATTTGTGTAACATTACCTAATCCCAGAGACATCCACGCAACCCAAGGAGTGCTTTCCGGCCCTCAGCCTCTTAAGAACAACATAAATGTGAGACGCAATGAGTTCCAGACAATATGAGCCACTCTGAATAAACACAGCGCTGCATAGCCCCAGCAGCATCTGCTTATGTTGGAGCCCTCGGTCAGAACACGGTGATAAATATCCACTCTAAGAATAGCCTTGGTATGCAGGAGCTTAGATGCCCGTTTCCATAAATCAATATAATGTCATGAGCTTTTTAAAGATGCAGCGGTGAGGGACGTCCTGCTGCTGGACCGACGGATGAAGGTGTTAGGAGGAACAACCGCAAACTCCCGTTCATGCAACAGCATGTGGGGAGGGGGGAAAGCACGTACCTCGCTTCCACGTGATATTTAAAAAAAAAAATAAAAAAACTTGAATCACTCCTTTTTCCATCGCTCTTTCTCGCCTTTGCCCTTTCGCATTCACTCACCATGCCTTTCATCACCGCAAATACGTTGTTTTTTTTTCTTTGGTTCTGTCTGTTTTTTTCCTTTGGTGTTATTTTTTTACGAATCTGGCTGGCCAGCAGTGCACCCCCGACGCTGAATGCCCGCAACAGCGCCGCCGCACCTCACGGGCTCTGATGTTCCTCTCTCTCCTCCAATCACAGAGCTGAGTATCTGCCCAGCATCTCTTGCTCTGCCTGCCCACTGTGCGGATGCACCAGGGGATGTAAGCCTCTCTTTACTCCACTTTCATATTCCCTTTGTCTGCCTGAGATGGAAAAAAAAAGCATGCAACTTGTTTGTCTAATTCATTCGCAACGACTTTTTCTTGTTTTGTGAGTAATCAAGGCTTGTTAAGGGGCAAACAGAGAATTTCTATGTATATGTCATGCCAATAGAAGTGTGCAACAGGCCGAGCCCTTACTGAACACACCGACCTCTGTTTATGTCTGTTCACCGGCCTGATTTATAGGTGTTACAGAAGGAAAGAGCGCCCCCTGCCTGCAATTACCCACTGGTGATTCCTCTTCACCGCCACCTGCTCCTGTTTCACAGGGTATGGAGATAACAGTGAAGTATTTATATTGAAATATAACATTTGGTTCCAGAGTAGTGTTTGACCTATTTGATAATACTTGAATACTGATGCCAATACCGATACCGATATTTTTTAATTGCAAGCTGCTAATAATTTTTCAGTATTCAGTGTTTTTCCCAGAATTTTATTCTTGGCAGCATTCAAACCGTGGGACACTGAAACTCTGCTTGAAACCTAAGACAATATTATTATTATTATTATTATTATTATTATTATTATTATTCTACATTTAATATATAATCAAACTGCACCTTATTCATCATATCAGAGGTTAACGACAGTGACCGACTGATATACCTTTTTAATAAAATGCCAATATCAACCCGATATATCAGTCTGTCTGACCCCAAAAAAGAAAAACAACCTTGCCAAGTTGCCATGCCATTTTTTTTCTCTTTTGCATGATTTTTTTTCTCTGCTTGTCATAATAATAAGGGATAATACTGTAATCTGTCGATTCCCCTCCAGGTTCGCCTGCCACAGGTGAGGAGTGAGTCGTACTTGCTGGTGTGTGCCGAAGGCGGGGAGCTCCAAGCCTGGGATAGGCAACGCTACACCGAGCTCTCCTGATCCGCACCTTAGGGTGTCACCTGCCAACCTCTCCCATTAGAACAGGACTCTGCTCTACGGTCACTCCCTGTCACCCCTACCCCACCCACCCCAGGCAGGTCAGACCACTGCGAGCTGTGGAATGGTTTAGTTGAAAGACTAATGAGGATGAGGAAGAAATGATGAAGGGACGTCCCGCCGGTCTGCCACGCCTGCTCACCAGATGCGAGCTGCAATAGAGATGCACGGACTTCGGCGCACGCTGAGAAAAAGGGCGTTGATGGATTTGAGTGACAGCGAGCGGGGCCAGTGAGATCACTCCACGAGCATACTATCTCCAGCCAGTTTAGACCGTAATGGTGCATTTAGTTGTTACAGTGAATCTGAGTTCTCTTCTGTATCCTGTATCTGCACCCAGGGGTGGTTTGTACTTGTGTTGCACTACTATAGGCATGTTTTTGTTGTGCCTGTTTTAGTATTCAAGAGGTTAATAATAACCATCAGGCTTTTGGTATTTTAATGGTTTATGCATATTAATGTAGGCCACACCTACATGGGTCACTGCTGCATAAGAAGGGTGCAGCACGAACTGAAGAGGAAAAGGAACAGGGATTTTGGTTCACACGCCAAATTGCAAGAGCATTCATTTTCATTGAAGGTTTTGGTGTGGGAATGCTTAAGTCAAGCCAAATTTATTTGTAAAGTGCTTTTAATGAACAGGCTAGCCGCCAAGTGCCTTACACAGGGTGAAAACAGAGTTAGGAATGAGGTATGAACACGAAATAACAAGCACACTACAAACTCCGTGATATGGAGCCAGAGCTTGTGTAAGGAGGAGAACGTAAATGACAAAGCAAATGAAAGACTGCAAGGAAGGAGACGAAGGGAAACGAATGGGTGGTATGGTGGAATTTAAGCCAGATTGTAATATGTACTAAATAAATGGGTTTTGATTCTGGATTTACTGGTCTTAATGGTGCATTTGTTAATCTGTTTTTCAGAGGATCGCATTTCAAGATTCAAGATTCAAGAAGTTTAATTGTCACATACACACACGAGGTGTGTAGTGAAATGCAAAGTGGCAATGCTTAGCAGAAATGTGCAAAATAACAGGTTCACACTATTTACAATAACCAACACAATATTTACAATGTCACAGTTTTTAAGAGCTCTATATAAAAAACAACACAATATTTACAATAAGAGCACTTTATAAAAAAATATAGTAAAAAAAGGGAAAATTGTATGTATAATATAATATAAATTATAAATTATGTGTAGTCTTTACCTAAGTGTGTGTGTGTGCATAAGAGGGGCAGTGTGTGTGTCTTGGTGGGGGCCCTGGTGAGGTCAGAGTTCACAGTCCTGATGGCCTGAGGAAAGAAACTCCGTCTCAGTCTCTCTGTTTTGGCAGCGTGACTGCGGAGGCGCTTGCCTGACCGCAGCAGCTGAAACAGTCCGTTGTTGGGGTGGTGAGGATCCTTCATGATCCTGCAGGCTCTGGTTCTGCACCTCCTGGTGTACAAGTCCTGCAGGGTGGGGAGTGTAGTTCCAATAGTGCGCTCAGCCGAACGCACTACTCTCTGCAGAGCCTTCCTGTCCTGAGCGGAGCTGCTGCCAAACCAGGCAGTGATGCTTCCTGTCAGGATGCTCTCCACAGCTCCAGAGTAGAAGGACTGAAGGATCCTCCGGGAGACTTTAAATTTCCTCAGTTGCCTGAGGTGGTAAAGGCGCTGCCTCGCCTTTCTCACCAGAGTGTCTGTGTGTGTTGTCCATGTCAGATCTTCAGTGATGTGGACTCCCAGGTATTTATACCTGCTCACCCTCTCCACAGTATTCCCATTAATCCCCAGTGGTGAGTACGTCCTCTGTTGTTGTGTCCTCCTAAAGTCCACAATCAGCTCCTTAGTTTTGGTGACATTCAGGAGGAGGCTGTTGTCCTGGCACCAGAGTGACAGATCAGCAACTTCCTCCAGGTAGGCCTTCTCGTCGTTGTTGGAGATCAGGCCCACCACCACTGTGTCATCCGCAAACTTAATGATGGTGTTGGAGCTGAACCTGGCCACACAGTCATGTGTGTACAGGGAGTACAGTAGGGGGCTGAGGACGCAACCCTGGGGGGATCCTGTGTTCAGGGTGAGGGGGTTGGAGGTGTGTCTACCCACCCTGACCACCTGGGGCCTGGCGGTCAGGAAGTCCAGGATCCAGGCACACAGGGGGGTGTTCAGTCCCAGCTCAATCAGCTTGCCGGCCAGTCTGGTGGGGACTATGGTGTTGAAAGCTGAACTATAGTCAATGAACAGCAGTCTCACATAGCCCCCCTTCCGGCTGTCCAGATGAGAGAGTGTGGTGTGCAGTACCTGGGAGACAGCATCATCCGTGGATCTGTTGGGACGATAAGCAAACTGCAGCGGGTCCATGGAGCAAGGGAGGAAGGCGCAGATGTAGTCCTTTATCAGCCTCTCGAAGCATTTCATGACCACCGAGGTGAGGGCCACCGGTCGGTAGTCATTCAAGCATGCTGGAGAAGCATTCTTGGGCACAGGGACAATAGTGGATCTCTTGAAGCAGGCGGGGACCACAGACTCAGCCAGGGAGATGTTGAATATAGTGGTGAACACTGGAGCTAGCTGATTAGCACAGGTCTTCAGTACTCGCCCAGATATGCCATCTGGACCAGCAGCTTTCCTGGTGTTCACCCTCGTCAGAGCCCTCCTCACACTGTGCTCGGTCACAGAGAGTGTGTGTTCATCCCCAGCGGTAGAACTCACTCCGGTTGCGCTAACGGTGATGTTGTTAGCCGGCGAGCTAGCGCTGTTGTTGCTAGCCTCAAACCGTGCATAGAATGAGTTCAGGTCCTCCGCTAGGGATGCGTCGGCACTCACAATTGCGGGGGGTCTGCCCCTGGTAGTCCGTTATAGTCCGTAGCCCCTGCCATAGGCGTCTGGTGTCGCGCTGCTCCATCTGCGACTCCACTCTGTCCCTATACCCTCCTCTTGGCCTCCTTCACCGCCCTTCTCAGTCCATAGGACGCTGCCTTGTGCTCGTCCATGTTGCCGGATACAAGACCGGAGTTATAGGCAGCAGTGCGGGCGTTCAAAGCGTCGTGGATGGATTTATCAACCCACAGTTTTTGGTTAGGAAAGGACCTAACTTTCACCGTGGGGACGATGGTATCCACTAGCGTTGCTATGAAGCTCGTTACTACTTCCGTAAACTCACTGACGTCCCTGGAACTGGATTGGAACATGTCCCAGTCGACGTCACGCAGAGCGTCCTGTAGCTCAGCCTCTGATTGGTCAGACCACCGCTTTACGTCCCTCGTCACTACCGCTTCCCGTGCTATCCTTTGTTTATACTCCGGTAGCAGGAAAATGGCGGCATGGTCTGATTTGCCGAACGGAGGGAGAGAGACAGCCTTGTAGCCTCTCTTGAACGGCGTATAGCAGTGGTCCAACGTTCTTTCCCCTCTGGTAGCACACGTAATGTGCTGGTGAAAGTTCGGCATGACTTTTTTTAGGTTCGCCCTATTAAAGTCCCCAGCCACCACCATAGCCGCGTCGGGATGCTTGTTCTGATGCCGACATAACACATCATGTAGGTCCGATAGTGCTACGTCTGTGTCCGCTTGTGGTGGTATGTAGACGGCTGTGGTGATGACCGAGCTGAACTCCCGGGGAAGGTAGAATGGACGGCATGAGATAGTCAGATGTTCCAGGTTCGACGAGCAGGAACGAGAAAGAGTCTTAATGTCCTTGGGGTTGCACCACTTGTTGTTGGTCATGAAGCAAACCCCTCCACCCTTAGATTTGCCAGACTCTTCCGTTCTATCCGCACGGAAAACAGAGAAGGACTCGGTTGGGCATATGGCTCGATCCGGCACCAGCGGGGTCAGCCATGTTTCCGTCAGACAAAAGACGTTACAATCCCTCATGTCCCGTTGGAATCTAATCCTCGCCCTAACATCATCCAACTTATTATCCAGAGACTGGACGTTAGCAAGAAGGATGCTGGGCAGAGGTGGACGGTGGGCTTGAACTCTCAGTCTGTTCCGAATTCCGCTCCGTTTTCCCCGATGTTTCCTCCTTCGTCTCCCCGTAGGTGAGTCTCCACTGTTGTTGTTGTGGCTCGCTCGTACTATCTCTGCCGGCAACGCTGGGTCGATGGGAAAAGTGGACAAAAACCTTTGTTTTGCGCAAAAGTTTATGTCCAAAAGTGTGCTGCGTTCGTAGGATGTTAGTGCCGATGTGTTTGAGCAAAAAAAGATATTAAAAACAAACACAAAAACTAAAAAAACGCACAATCTCCGCGGAGCTACCACGACGGCGTCTAGACACGGCCGCGCCATCTCGTGTCGTTTTACTACAGCTTAAGATCAGGCAACCCAATTGGATATTAAATAATGTATAATGTATAATATTTAATAATAATATCATTAAGAAAATGATGTGTAAAGTAGTGAGGCAGTGGAAATGGACATACTTAAATGTACAATAACATACAATATAATATGTCTAGTTAGAATCACATCACTCATAACAGGTTGTCAAAGGACAATCCAGTGCCCTTAGTATTTGCTTAAAGGGGCGGTATCTCCTGGTACACGTTAGATTCTATAATAGATAGGTCTATAAGAGAATATATTGTGACTTAATTTGAGTTGTAATCTTCTTGTATTTATGCTATTACTGAGAGGCTTTAAAAATTCAGAGAGTATAAAGTGTTCAGCCAGTTTTGGCTTTGGCAACTTTTCTTTGAATAATCATCATAGCCTAGACCCTTTTAACATTAAAATGGGTTATGGGTGGGGGAATAATGCAGGAAGGTGTCCACATCCGACCATTCGGGGTATAGGCCTCTTTACAGGAATATTCTAAATGTCATGGCAACCACACCCGACGCCATGTTGGAAGACCACTGACAAGTTAGTGGAAGACCAGCACTTAGATTATAGAGTCCCACTGGTGTACATGTCAATTTTTGTCATTTTATTAAACACATTTTAGTTTGACTTTCATGCTCTCTAAAATAAGAAAATGTTACTTGATTAGTGAAACAGAAATTGTAGTCAAAGTGTAGGGAAGTAACGTTATAGTCATGCTACACAAAAGTGGAAGAACCACAACTCGTTCACATGTTTAAACTGGTTGAAATCATTGGAAACACCACATCCAAGATGGCGGTCAGCAAGTCAATGTTTGTGATGTTGTTTTTCATCATTGTAAAATACCAGCATTGTTTTCTAATCCTTAAAGACCTCGAAGAGAAAAGGAAACAAAGACAGTAAGCTAAACTATAAAAAAAGTCATGTCAGGCTTCTATAGTGACTGCACTGTAATGATAACAACCCTCAAGCGGCCCACATACTTTTGTCAATATCTTCAAAATTGGTTTCCTCCATGTTTGTTGAAATTTTGTTGTTACTCCCGCAGTTCAGAAGGTCAAGTGGGATAGATGGGGGTAATCCCAATTCACCTAACTGTAATTACCACGCCTGTCGTGAACGTTTTTTCCCAGTGGGAATGTGAGAATAACTACGATGACAATGTCATTCCGTCAGCCCATGAAATTTACCAATCTTGCTAGCTAGGCTAGGCAACGCTCGCTTTTTTTTTTTTTTTTGATTGTCCAGTTTTCCCTATTCAGATGTAAAACGTTGGAGAAAGTTATTGATATCTGGTAATTGAGTTAATTGTTTGCGAGGTGGTTTATGTTGCCATCATCTTTCACACCAAAAGTCTTGATCAATTGATTGCTTGATAGAAAATGCATTTATATATTACCAATATCGTATAACAACACAAACAACGTTAGCCTAATGTTAGCCCATTCATTTTTTATTTTAACAGTGAGGGACATCAACGGCACACTCTCTTTTTCAGGTCTACCCTTTTTACAAGATATCAGCAAGAATAAAAGAAAAATCAATTTACATGTACAGAGAAAATGCACAATTACAATGTAATAAAAAACTAAAACTGGAATATTAAAATAAATGTTGCTAGTAATGAAAATCTGATATTTTATTTTGGTGACGTCCCACTTAAGATGTCCTTACTATGCATTTAAATCGGGGCTTATGGAAACCTGTCTTGATAGCTTCACCAGCATTAGAATCAGTCTTACATGTAGTACCCAGGGGACGGGTACAGCAGATAGGGGCTGAGTTTACGGTCAGCCGGTGCAAAACTACTGTTCTCGTGGGCCTGGCGGCGATAGTACCGGCGCAGGGCAGGGCTGCCGGGGTGGCACTGCCGCACGTGGAGGAAGTACTCGTCAGGGCGATTAGAGGTGTAACCGCAGTCCTCGCATACGAAGATCTTGGAGCGACGCTGGCGGTAGGCGTACTGCTGGTGAACGCCATGGATCTTCCTCATGTGGGACTCCAGAGAGCAACGCTGCGTGAAGGCTTTCTCACACAGTTCACACCTGTAGGGACGGATACCTGCAGCAGGGGGGGAGAGGAGTGGGTTTGTGAGTGTGTGAGTGTGTGAGTGTGTGTGTCTTAGCAACAACAGCTGACGCAATCTTGGAGGTCCATTGCAGGATTGCTGTGTGCAAAAAACCCTAACCCTAACCCTAAAACTAGAAAAGGATACCTGAGAAAAAATTTGAGGTGTGTCTGTAGATCCATTCAGTAATGTTCTCAATAAAAGTAAATAATGTGATCAGGTAGATTTGTTTCCAAATGTAGGTTACTGTGACTCAGTAAACTGTCTTGTCTTTAGCCCTAGTCTCTACTCCAAAACACTCTGAGTTGGAGCTTGAGAAGAGTCAGCTCAGTTCACCTGAACAAACTGTTAGCTAGCTAGCTAACTAGCCAGCAGGCTAATTTAGTTACTGTTAACATGGGACTACTAGCCACTGCTAACGCTAGCTTCTACTAGATACGTTAGCTAGTGTGCTAATCAGATGTGTTAACAACAAGACAGTGATGGTTAGCTAGCAGGGTCAATATCACTATAGGGTGCCTTTTGTTTCCCCAATATAAGTCATGCCAATTTTACGTAAATTGTGCAAAGAAAGAATCAATGTCAAGTGTTTACTTATAAATGGATAACCTTTTATAAACATATTAATTTAATGACATGAGCAGCAAAATTAATTAGATACATTTTAGACGATTTTCTCTAATTGGATGCCGATGATTTTGTCACGTCCAAGGTCCTCACTCAACTTCAATGAGAATAATAAGTGATCAAATGATACAATTTTCAAAACCTTTCCATATTTTCTTTTTACATTGCCCAATTCATGTCTTTATTTTGTGTGTGTCCCTAAATTGCATCATAAAAAATGTCGCTTTTAAAAAAATTCTGCAATGGTATTATAACCGAGTTTTTTCATTCAATGGAGGGAAAAGCCCAGTGAGTATCTTCACTTTATATTTTGAAATTTTCATCACTGTTAGTAGTTTGACGTGGTCAAGCTTATCATGTCAACCCTGTCAGGTTAAAATATTTCCTCTTCGTCCCTCACCTGTATGTGTACGCATGTGCCTCTTGAGGTCGAAGGTGTCGTTGAATCCCTTGCCGCAGAATCGACAAGGGTGTCTCTTTACCAGGCTGTGGCACTTGAGGTGGCGCGTCAACATGCGCTGCAGGGGGAATACCTTATGGCACACCGAACACAGGAAGTCCCCTGAGCTGGGGGACGTACGGGGACGGGGCTGAAGAAACAGACAGGTAATGATATTTAAAGGTCCAATATTATTCAGTTTTCCTGATTTTGTTTTCAAATATACTATGGCTCCGGATAAGAATAATGCTCTTCATGATAAATTTAGTTTAGTTAAAAGCTGAATTGAATTAGTTAAACTGTATGAATTTGAAGACTGAGTCATCACAATACTGGATACTGATTGGCCGCAACACCAGCTCCTCTAATTCAAATGTGGTAAACCTGCTGACTGGAGGCTTTCCAGTTCAAATGCTGCAAACTGTAATTATTTAGTGAGGGGAGCCAATCAGGACCAAGTTCAATAGTGATGCGTTTACTAGAGTTAGTCTGAAACTGCCGGTAAAAAAGGATGGATTTTTGAAAATGCAATAACTTTGATCATATATGTATATAAATAAAGGAAAACTGGAATTCCTAAATATGGGACCCTTTTATATACACCTTTATTAAATAAATAAATAACAATAATAATAATAATAATATTAAATATAATTTTAGTTTTTACTCAAAAGAGTATTTCCCTGTTCTTATTTGCCTATATCCCCACACAGAACACCTTTTGTAGTCCACCTTTTTTCTTGAGTTTGAGGGAGTTTGTGAATTAAAGAAATTGATTGTCAGATTGGTTGAAAAAATCTATTCCTCCTTAATTAGTAATTTAACAAGAGCATGTATTTGATTTTGCCTGCATCTATACACACATACACATACACTTACACAAACAAATTCTGAATTTACCTTAGCTCGGCTGGCCAGGGCCAAAGCATTAGGGTGGTAGAAGGGGCCCTGGGGCATCAGGGTGGACCAGTCCTGGCCCGTTTCAGCTTCTGGCCCTTCTGATCCTGCCAGCGGTACTGGCACTCCTACTTCAGATCCTAACTTGGTTACTGGCTGAGGGAGAGTGGGAGGTTTTGTGGCATCAGGGCTGCTGAGTATCTGTTCCATAGCTTTCTCACCCACTGAATTGGATAATAGAAAACATTATCATTATCTACCATTCTACAGACCTGTAATTATGGCTTAGAAATCTGTCTCGAAATAAGGTTTCTACTTACTCCTTTTCATTTTTATTTATTTTAAATGTGTAGCCATGATGAAATAACAGTGAAACAATGCTAATCAAATAGGTAGTACTTTGTCTTGACACTCTTACCTACTATATTATCTTCTTTCCACTCCATTTGCTCTGACTCTCTCCATCGCCACGCTCCATATGCCGCCTGTTTCTTTTTGATGAGGAAAGACCTCGGCATCCTCCGCTTCTTCTTCTCCTCCTTCTTCTGTTTCTACTTCTGTTGATCTGCCTCTTTATCTGACACCTCAACCCGCTGTCCTTGTGCTCAGATGCTGCACAGCTTTTAGTTTGTACCACTACTGTAAATGACCAATCTAGAAACTGCCTTACCTCACCCTACGAGCTCCCATCCCCAACCTCGACAGCCTCCAGGTAGCCCGACAAAATCACTGCCCTCACTCTCTGGGAAGAGTTTGGAGTTGGGGGGCGGGGGTTGGGTGGGGGTGGGGGTGGTGGGGTGGGATGGGGAGTGTTTTGACTGGTGCACACCTGTGTTGACTGTGCGCGTGCGCCGCTTTAACTGGTCCCCCACTCATTTTGCATGTCAGGCAGTGAGAATCCGGGGGCCTTAGCATTCAAGTGGCCCTCGGCATGCAAATTTGGATCCTGGGCCAAGCCCTGTCCCCAGACAAAGGGCACGGTCTGAGTAACAGGAGCATGCACAGAGGAGCCACAACCTTAACTGCTAGGTAAATCAGCCGTTTCTCTTTTTTTTCCGCCATTTTCTGTTTCACTTGTTTGGTGGGATTACGGAGCTTCTAAAACGCAGACAAAGGCCATTCAAATGCATTGAAAAGATGTGCTGTTTGCTGTCCGTTGACTGTTGACTGTGTGGTTTGAATAAAGACACATACGTGATGGCACTTTCTGTCCTCCTGTGTTGTTACTTATGTCCCAACTCGAATACCCTGCTTTTAAGAATGTGCGTTAAGATGCCCACAATTACCCATCACCCACCAATATCTTACTCAGGCACCTCTATACATCTCTATCTAGCAATTCTGCCACTTTGAAATTAAACTTGTTGACCTTGTCTAATGGCCTGCGTGGCCAGTAGGAGGGTGTGCATGCACGAGAGGAAATGAGGCTGCATGCATCTTATTTCACTGGATTCTGCATGGCAAATACAGATGCAGTCAGAGACTAAACCCAGTCATGCAAATACCAATAGGGGTCACTCCAAGAACACCTCAGCTCATCAGGAGAATCAAGTTCTGTATGTTTTGTAAAATATGTATGTACAATGTTTCAGCGGCATTTCCCAGAGATTAACAACAGCTATTATCCATCTTTATTGCTACACAGAGTGAAGTAAATGGTTCTCCAACCTTTTCATACTGGGTTCCCCATTGGTTGGGGAAGTCACGCCTGAGGTTATGTGAGGTGATAACAGTGGGGAAAGTGTTCAACAACAGTATTCAAACTATTAAATGAAATAAAAGTAAATACATTTTAATGCTTGGGTGCTTCTGGGTGACCCCACTTTGTGAATGATGGCATTAGGGCGTTGCCCTTCTAACATATTTAAATTGAAAAAATGTAAAGGTAAAATGTATGTATTGATTTGTTTGTTCATTTATTTCACTGAAGAGTAAGTATGTTACTTGTGCACGTGGGAATCGGTTTAGGTATATGCAGTATTTTGGTATTCACAAAATTCTCAGAATACTGTATGAAGATAGGGTTTTGTAGTGTTAGCGTTTCCTATAGTGCCTGCAGGAGACTGTTGACTGTACTGTGTGTTGCTGCCCTCCGGAGCTGCGCTCTAACTGTATGCAAAGCATCAGCCTGTGTGCTACAGCATGGAAATCAAATGGTGAAAAGGCAACTCCTCTTTACGTTGCACACAAGGATGGCAGACATTATCTCTTGTGACTCATCAAAAACACGAGACAGAAATACTAACCCTTTAAATAACTCCCGTTGACTGTGGGGTTTCCTAGATGGACAAGCGCTCTTTGTTCATCTGCTTGATTTGTACTTTGATCTACTTTGCAGATCAACACAAATGCCAAACAATAAAAACAGGATATCCCAATGCAGTGATTCTTACAGTGGGGGAAAGCTTGTTTAAAGGTGCGGTGTGTAGCATTTTAACATCAATAAATTATTACCAGATTAATTTTGAGACATTAGTATAATTACCGTAAACAAACAACACCATCACTGAGAAGACTGGAAGCCTTTACCGGCCTCTACTCTACATTTTACATTGTGTGCCACCGGGTCGGATTTGGCGGGAAATCTGCTGGGTTGCTTTACGGCACAAAACAGGAAGACGGTGCTGCTCTTCCGGAATAGGAATAGGAATATCCTCTTTAATTTTTGGGAAACACCAGCACTAACAATACCACTGGACAATACCACATGAGATGAGATAGAGGCTACCAAGCATCCTGACCACGGTCTCATTTGTTTACAGAAATTAAAGGTATCAGAATGAATTTGACAGAGCCGATGTAACTTCTTCATATGTTTGTCAACTATTTCTCAATAAAAACACATTTGAAAGAAAACATTTTTTTGACAATGATAGCACCTTTAATTTCAGTATTATTTAATCTACTGGTTTGAACACAACAGTAAGACGCTTTCCCGCTGATATCACCCCACATAGCCAGTGATAGAACATTAGAGGGGTTTTTTTTTTCAGGTGATGGTTCAAGTATTTCAAAGTTTGAGAACCATTGATTTCACTCTTCAGTGAGCCAATGAAAATGGCTAATAACTATTGTTCATCCTCGGTAAATGCTGCTGAAACTTTGTTTACGCATGTGTAGCAACTGGAAATGAACTAGCCTGAGGCATCTGAAATGACGAAGACAAGTGACGCCAGACTGAAGGGCTGATTCTCTGGCAAGTCCTATTTGCTTTAGGCGAATGACCAGTCTGAACATGAAATAGACGAGAGGCTGTGTTTGACTGCTGATTGTGTTCATGGTGTCTGCCACGCCCATGTCATTCTTGAAGTTAGAGGGAGAGTGAGATGGTTTTGTGTGTATGTGTGTGTTAACACTTACTGTAACAAGAACTTTATAACTTAAGTCAGCTTTCATAATGTGACTGTGCATTATTTTGGTCATTTGAATGCTTTTTGGGCAAAAATCTACAAAATAAAAGTAATAAGAATTATCATTTTTAATCCCAGTAAGATGCCATAGAATATTTTCCCATCTACCGCATCTAGACTTTATTTACATTTGCGTTTTTCACTCAAATAAGGCATGGCTCTAGCTTAGTAAGCACTAACGAAGCATCAAAAATAAAAATAAGAAGAGATAACTCACTATTCCTAGAGGGGTATTTGCATTCTCTCCTCCACCAGCCTTCATTGCCTGGTGCACCAGAGTGACTTTCATGCTCAGTAGTGACTCTATAGAAAAAACCTAGGCTCCTATTTAAACCTTAATTTACAGGCATATTACTTGCTTGATTGTTGCCAGGTATCACATATTATCCCCTGTTTCAGCAGTACCAGCAGTGAGCCTACGTTGCATAAAAATACCTGGATATAATATCATTATTATGTCTCTTAAAAATCCTGTGCCATCAGCACACAGTCACTGTTTTTAAATGCTATCACCGTATGCAAATCTTAATGGAGACATTTGAAACCAAGCACGTCGTTACACAATTTGACCCACAATGCCCTGGAAATGCTGCAGTTCCTATGAAACGGAACACAAACCAAACCTCGGTGGTTGACCGATTTGTAACAGCTTGAGAAATGACTAGACTTGACATTATTTCATGTATACTTTAAGATTATTATGAGGAGAGATATGTTTCAAAAATGTATTTATACATGTAGATGATCATTAATTTGAAAAAATAATATTTATGGGTGGCAAATGTTTCTATATTTTGAAACATATTCAGCAGCATATGTGAAATATATATTTTTTGCAGAATGCATTGACTGTATTCATTATTTGGGTTGACTACAAATTAAAAATGGGTTGTGTGAGACACACATGTGGAAAACAAACGCACAATTTTGAACAAAAACCTCCCATCAGTAGCAGTACGCCGAGCTATTGCCTTGACCATTTGATCATTGGATCAGTCTTGCTCTCACATGGCCTATAATCTAGAAGCTGTGTGCGCCGCTGTAGGAAAATGGCATTTGATCACCCTCTAGTGATACTGATAGTACATTACAGTCATTTAGCAGACGCTTTCAACCAAAGCAACTTGCAAGGGTGATAGTTAACACTACGTGGGGATCGAACCCAGGACACTGAGACTGAGAGTCTCATGCTCTATCAACTGAGCTGTCCAGGCCAGACAACAGAAAACCAGGAGAGCAGTAGAGCTGAGTTTTAATGTCCATGTCAGAGATGCTCAAAACCATCAGACCCCTGCCACTATTTGTGCAACAGGACAGAAAAGCACACGTTGCTGACATTGCTTACAATCATTGCATAAAATACATTTTCTATGTCTGCTGGCTGCAACAGCTCTGTCAAATTAGTTCATCGACTAATGTTTGAAGACAGATGATGAGAGGCTTAATGAGATTTGAAAGAGAACTGTTTGTGCTTGTTTTCTCTTTTTGGCCCAGTTAAGGGGCCTGAGTTTGGTTTATTTAAAGAAGACATTGCGTGAGAAAACCATATTGCAAAAATTCCTCCAATTGAATGCACGTAATTAAAAAAAAACAGTAGGGTGTAAAATGTAAAGACCACCCAGAGGCTACGACCCTACAGTTCATGCTCCCCTCCCCTTGAACCAGAAATTTGAGTCAGCGTGCTCACTCAATTCACTCATGTGTCATTAAGCGCAGCCTAATTCGGATGTCAGGTTTGATTGGCTAAGTGGGGCTCATATGCGCTATCGTTTCATCTGTGTTTTCTGATTTTCTAAACCAGTCAGTAACCTGCTGCCATCAGATATCTTTTTTGCCTGGAAGAAAAAGCGATTTTGGCTCACCTAACAATGAGGTAAGAGCTGTAGGATTTGATCGGTGCACATTCTGTTTCAATTATGTTACACATGTATGCCAACTGCAATGCCTTTTAGATGACATTATTTGTCATTCTCTTATGGAAAACATTGTTTACCTAAAGCTCTTTGAGTTGATGTCAAGTACCCCACAAGGGATTGATGGCAGAGAGAATAAAAGGAATTGCACACGCCAGCAATCATTTTCAAGGACACTTTTGGGTTTTTTCTGTGATGTTTGTTATTAATTTAGTGCAACCCTGTATGAATCTCACAGCCTACATTTGCCCTGGTTTTACATTGCTGCAAAATGTTCACTGCTCATAAGGCCACTGCCGACAGATGCAGACGTTGCAAGTAACTAATTTTGCACACATTATCATTGTTTGCATGTAGAGCTACAGTAGTACCCGTGACTTTGTCCTAGAGGAAAGGCTGTCGTAGTCTCCTGCAGTTTCTGCACAGAAACAAAATGGCATGACGATTGTGATTTCGCAAGTACAAAAATACAAACGGTGTGGTCATTTCCTTTTCAGACTCACACATTTAATTTCTGACCTAGCCAAGGCGCTGAGGACTCAGACTCTTTCTCAGTTATTTTAGGTTAAGGCCTTCAATGTTTGCAACCATGTGAAACTGTTTTTTGCATCAGTATTTTGACTAAAATCTCTGGCCTGTTATGACTTCAGTTCTGCAAAATATCAGACGTTGCACATTAATATCAGTGCACCAAAAAATCTGTGCGCATTGTTTTTACTTTGAATGCAAATTTACTATTTGGGAGGTTTGTGTTGAGAGCACACAACCCGGCCACCAGAAACTTTTATTGTGATACAGCAGCAGACGTTGCCTTGCATTAATGGCTCTAGCCACAGTAGACCCAACCAAAGTGCCCCTCTGGGGTGGAGTCAGATTCCATGAACACCCATCCCATTGATGATGTGATTACACCATCAGGACCAGGCTCGTGTTTCCACTGCAGGAGATGCTACTCGCAGGGCATCTACCGTTGGTATATGAAAATATAATTTGGTAGTCCTGGATGCATAGAACGACGAATGGACATTTGTAAGGTCGCCACTATCACACTATTTGCAAAGGTTGTAGGGTCAGAATTTAAATGTGCTTCAAAAAGGGGATACAATTCTAAAGATAAAATAGACCAGAAATTAATCAATCACCAGTTATCACTTTACAATTTAAAACATTATTTAATATAAATGCAATATATTTGATAATAAATATATTTATTATATATTTGACTATATATATATGACTCAAGTTGATGAGTCATATATATTGTGATATAACAATATGTTTATGGATTATGACTAACAATGTGAAATGAATAGGTTGACAAAGTTTAAACCCATGTAATTCATATCAATGTATTATGTGTCCAGCACCGTAAAAAAAAGAAAAAAGATGATGTGTGAAAAGCTCTTGTGAGCTAAATGAGGCTTTATAGAACTAACTCAAAGCAAGCTGCAGGACCACTGGTGATTCCATATAGCACAGTGGTTATCATCCTATCTGCCAAGCAACAAAGGAGCGATCTCCATGTTGTGTTTCTAGACTTGGAAAATGCATTTGGCTCAGTACCGCATAACCTTATTTGGGTAGCTTTCAAGCTCTTTAGAGTATCAAATGTCATCGAAAATCTTGTTAAAGCCTATTTCCAAGACATACAAAAATGCCTCACAACATTGGAATTTACCATCACCGTGCCTCAAAATTGGTATCATGGCAGGGTGCACACCTCGCGACCTGCAAAATGGGCGAGGTTGAAAGTAAAACCAGGCAAATCATGAAACACCTCTACAGTCAAAGGAAAACTGACAGACAATATATTATACATTCATGAAGAGGCAATTCCAGAGAGGCAATTCGGAGAAACCTGCTAAAAGTTTAGAAAGATGGTACAAAGCAAATCTTAGTTGGAGAGGATAAATAGCTTATATGTTCTATGTAGCCTAATTGAGGAAATGTGTCAAATGTGTGAAAGACTAACAGTATCTCAAACAACAGTAAGAGAAGTGTTGCATCCGCTCTAGCAACTTGGTGGTAATTCACCCCTAAAGAAAAAGTTCAGAAGAAGCTAAAGTGGTGAAAGCAAACCTGTATGGAACATCCTTTTTTCTACTGGCAGTAGAAAAAAGGATGCTTATAGTGGAGCGAAAGCATTGCCAGGAGGAAGCAGCAAGGTGCGCCAAAGCATTTTCTCAAGCTATGCAGGAGCATAGATGAACTGGGGAAAGAGTCATAATGAACTGGGGAAAGAGTAGAGACGAAGTGGGGAAAGAGTAGAGACGAACTGGAGAAAGAGTCGAGACGAACTGGAGAAAGAGTCGAGACGAAGTGGTGAAAGAGTAGAGACGATTTGGGGAAATAGTAGAGACAAACTGGGGAAAGAGTAAAGACGATCTGGGGAAATAGTAGAGATGAACTGGGGAAAGAGTCATGATGAACTGGGGAAAGAGTACAGACGAAATGGGGAAAGAGTAGAGACGAACTGGGGAAAGAATAAAGACGAACTGGGGAAAGAGTAGAGCATGAACTGGGGAAAGTATAGAGATTAACTGGGGAAAGAGTCATGATGAACTGGGGAAAGAGTAGAGATAAACTGGGTAAAGCGTAGAGATGAACTGGGGAAAGAGTAGAGATAAACTGGGGAAAGCGTAGAGTTGAACTGGGGAAAGAGTACAGACGAACTGGGGAAAGAGTAGAGACCAACTGGGGAAAGAATAAAGATGAACTGGGAAAAACGTAGAGTTGAACTGGGGAATGAGTCATGATGAACTAGGGAAAGAATAGAGATAAACTGGGGAAAGCATAGAGATGAACTGGGCAAAGAGAAGAGAGGAACTGGAGAAAGAGTAGAGACGAACTGAGGAAAAAGTATAGATGAACTGGGGAAAGAGTAGAGACGGACTGGGAAAAGACTAAAGACAAACTGGGGAAAGATTAAAGACGAACTGGGGAAAGCGTAAAGACAAACTGGGGAAATAGTAGAGATGAACTGGGGAAAGAGTCATGATGAACTGGGGAAAGAGAAGAGAACGAACTGGGGAAAGAGTAGAGATGAACTGGGGAAAGAGTAGAGATGAACTGGGGAAAGAGTACAGACGAACAGGGGAAAGAGGAAAGACGAACTGGGGAAAGAGTAGAGATGAACTGGGGAAAGAGTAGAGACGAACTGAGGAAAGAACAAAGATGAACTGGGGAAAGCGTAAAGACGAACAGGGGAAAGAGTAAAGACGAACTGGGGAAAGAGAAGAGACGAATTGGGGAAAGAGTAGAGATGAACTGGGGAAAGAGTAGAGACGAACTGGGGAAAGAGTAGAGACGAACTGGGGAAAGAGTAGAGATGAACTGGGGAAAGAGTACAGACGAACAGGGGAACGAGTAAAGACGAACTGGGGAAATAGTAGCGATGAACTGGGGGAAAGAGTCATGATGAACTGGGGAAAGCGTAGAGATGAACTGGGGAAAGAATAAAGACAAACAGGGGAAAGAGTAAAGACGAACTGGGGAAATAGTAGAGATGAACTGGGGAAAGAGTCATGATGAACTGGGGAAAGAGTAGAGCCGGTACTTCGAAAGGACACCAGTTGGTTGAGAAAATGATGATACATTTTCAATGGTTACTTTCAGGTAACACGTATAAAATGATGCACTTGAAATAGAACACGTCATATCGTTAAGCCTGATAATGGGCAGACGAGGGGTGAATGAGGAACTGCAGACCGATCATGAGAAGTAGGTTACTGTTAAAGTGAAGTGGTGAGTCACTGACAGTCAAATTAAAGTGTCACACACACACACTCCGCAGACACACAGACGCTCAAGGTTAACATGCACACAGACTAAATATACCGTGCGGATAAATACATACCCAGCAACTTGACGGGAAGACTATATTTCTGGCAAAGTCGACATTCCTTACATGATATTTCTGTATGCGTGAGGGTTCAAAGGTTTTTTTATTACCTTTGCTTCATCAGATATTCACCTAACTCTTTGATTTTTACACATAACCTACATTTTATTTAGCTGTGTGATATGTTTTCTGTTTGAGGGCCTCTTTATATAATGAAAGGAAGAAACCCAAGTTGTTCTGGAAAGACAATACTTATTCAGAATCAGAACCAGAAACAGTTTTATTGCCAAATATGTTTTCACATACAAGGAATTTGACTTGGTGTTCGGTGCATAACAATAAACATAGCAAGAGAAGAATAAAAACAAAACAAGAATAAAAGCAAGTATTGTAAAGGCAAAGGTCAAGAATACAATATAAAATAAAGAAATTCACACTAAAATATATGAAAAGATATCATAAGAAATAAGAAAATAATAATAATAACAATAGAATAAAAAGAATATGTGCCATATACATGTGCAAGGGTATGTGCAAATTTGAAAATGTGCAAACAGAAATAACATGTGAGGGTATTTCCCAACACATCTGTATTCTAATAAGTATTTGGTTGGTATTAAATGTCAAAGGGCATTTTAGGTGCACATAGGCTGGACAACCGTGATGCGTGATGCCTTGACATTTGACGACTGTCAAATGAGGCAACATGAGGATTCACATATTTTCACTCATTTCTCTGCGCCGATATTTATTTCCTGTGTCTGTAGCAAAAAATAATTCAGTTCAGAGTTCTTCTTTCATTTCGTTAACAGTACTAGTAGTGTTTCAATTTTAGCATGATCCGCTCGCCCAGTTGCACATATTGTTGCATGAACAGAATTATTTTGCATTCCTTTTTTATCAAGAGATTGAGAAAGTTCATAAATTGAACAATTGTGCTGCAGCGGTTTGCAGTTTCCTCTTTTCTGGGTCACCCGGAATAGTTGCGTGACACCGTCCTTTATCTGATCTGCATACAGCAAAATGGTGCCATGCACAAAAGTCTTTGAAGCACTTGTTTACTTGTGCATGCACCTGGAAGCATTCACAATTACAATGATGTAAAACTACTACTGCTACTACTATTACTACTACCATAATAATTATGTATAAATAATACAATACATACATAATGCACTAGCTGCAGCCGGGCAACTATATAACAATAACAAAAATGAACAAATTTAACAATAAAAAATAAAAAATAACAATAACAGCAATATCAGTAACAACAACAATAATAATTATATATAATATATTTATATATGGCACTTTTCTTCAGCATTAAAACAACACCAAAATTAAAACTGACAAGCAAATTCAATAAAAACATTAAAAGTTAAGTCTATAAATGTGTTTTCTAAGACGTGAATTAGAATATGACAATGACTTTGCTTGCCTAAGGTCCTCAGGCAGGTTTTTCAGCAGTCTCACGGCCATTCTGGTCTCGCTCTGGAAGAGCTGCCATTTAGCTTGGCGTCATGCAGTTTACAGAAACCACGCTTTAAAAGTGATTGGTGAAATCTTTAAATGTATTTATTTATTTGTTTGTTTGTTTATTTGTTTGAAACGTCCTTTGTTATTTTTATTTTATTTTATTTTATTTTATTTTATTTTATTTTATTTTATTTTATTATTGGGTTTCTCTGCCGCGTCTGTGTCTCTGCTGTTCAAACTTGCATTGAAGCACTGCATCTAACCTTTTCCCTCTCTTTATCTGAAGTAGCCTAAATAATCACGAGAATGCTCCTGACCAGGGTGCTACTATGTGCACCTTGTTGCCCCCCCCACTGTCCACTGGAACGGCACTAAGTGTACTGTCAACAATTCCTGCCCACCTGACCTCTTCCCCACCCCCCTACCCCACAGACATAACTAGATAGAGAGAGGAAAAGTGAGGATGCAGATCAGAACTGTGCAATGGGGGGGGAGGAAACAGGGGGTGGTGTGAAACACGACTACAAGGCAAGCGCAGGGCGGGAGGAAGAGCGAAAAAACCTGTCTAGGAAATGAGAAAACAAAGACAGAAGTGGCTCGGCGGTTGGGGTTTAACAATGTCGAGACAGAGCGAGGTGGCTGTGTAGAGGAAAGAGTGGCTTGACTCGATAGAGGACAAGCATACAGAGCATGTGAGAAGGAGGAGGGAGCAATTCAAAGTGATGAAAAGAAGCAGATCGTGTAAAAAGCAAGTGAGAGTTTGAGCATACAGGCTACAGCTGGAGTATGGGGTGAGTATTTCTCTAATGAAGGTGGGCTCTGACAGTCCATCCTCTTTAGTATTGCTCTATATACCAATAGCATGAAATGGAGCGTGAGTCAAGTGTGCAACACGCAGGCCAGGATTCAAATTCATTCAGGTCTAGAGTATTTGACTTGTAGCAGCCATCATTTTGCACATTTTCTCCAAGCATTTGAGTGACTGCTGCAGGAAGAACTGAATCTATCACACAGAACAGAAATGGTAGAAATAGGAACTGCTTCTTATCAGTTCTATATTTGACTTTGTATTCTCTATATATTTGCATTCTCTATATATATCAATACATTACATGAGTTGGTAAGTAGTCTGGACCTCATAGCATGTCTTCCCTTTTTACAGTTTTCACACAAAACATGAATAAACATTTTGGCAGTTGATGTGCATTACTCAATATTTGTATTTGACAGTGCAGATTATTGAAAAACAAATTACTACTTGTTTTATATCAATTTCAAAAACCTAAGAAATTCATGGTTAGTTAGTATCACTGCCAGGTGCAACAAACCAGTCCATATTAGGCAGTATTGTACTGAGCACAGGAAGTGGTCAGAGCATGTAAACCTCTGGGCAGGAAGTAGAGATTTTACACAGACTTGACCTCACAAAACCTTGCAACAAGTAGGCCTAGAGTAGCTGCACAATTTGCAAATGTTCCCATAGAACACATTTATTACAAGCATTTGCTGACATAAAAAAACGTATTCCTATCTCTCCAACAGTGAGTCCAGTATCTGCCAGGTGAGGGCAACAGTCATGCTGTATGATGACACAAACAAGCGCTGGGTGCCGGCGGGGTCTGAAGGTCCGGCCTACAGTCGCATCCAGATCTACCACAACCCCGTGGCAAACACCTTCCGGGTAGTTGGTCGCAAGATGCAGGCTGACCAGCAGGTACAATACAAAGTATATGCATACACACAGACACAAACACACACTGCACACATAAACGCTGCTAAACAGTGATGCAGAAGTAAATAAAAAGGTGTGTAAACTAATGTAGGAGTTACAGTTGATGATCATCAAAAGGCAAACAAAAATCAATTATATTTTCAGAAAACTGTTTTCCTTAAAAGACACCATTTTTATACAACGTATACAATGTTTGATACTACTTACTATGATTTATACTATCAATTTACATCATAAAGATGTATGTCAGGCTAAAAAAGTGCTAAACTGCGTCTATTCTATTCTGCAAATAAAACCACACCACCACATCCCTTCCTCTAAGACATAATTTCTTTCTCTAAGCCATATACATCGAATATGGAACACACACACACTTCCCTGCTGTCATGTACATAAGCATGCATAGAGCTTTTGTCAGTGATGAAAGTCAGTTTGTCAGTCATTAAATAAACTAACATGTCCGTCACCATTCCAATACCACTCTTTAGTCATTCATTTAATTGTCAAAAGAGGATTTTAGTGAGAATACATGTAGTTTTGACTACATTGGACTACAAAACACAGGAAATGAATGACTGAAAATCTGTAAGAAATGGGGGCCAAACAACATCTGCAAATTACAGGAAATTCAAATAACTGCCCCGAGTCAAACTTCTGCTCTTCAGCTCTATGCCGAGAATGTCTAGCAATCATCGTAGGAAAGCTGCCAGTCACAGGCCTGTAATAATAATGGTACACTGTACTTCAGACAACTCACTACTGGGAAAATTCACAGTTTGCTTCCTATTCATTGAGGTTTTACTACTTTATTGTGTTGTTGAGGCACTGGTACCTTCTCTTTATTTCCCACTTCCTCATTTCACTTCTGTAAACCTGCATATAATCTCTTCACCTGTTCTCTATTACTCAGGAACTCTCTCAGGCTCTACTAAGAAAGCAGGTATTCTGGTAGTTCATGAAGTGAAGTGGCCCATTACCAATTACCTGTTAAGTCACCAGTCAAGTGACAAGAACATGGACACCACAATCATCCATGTGTCCTGAGCAACAGTGTTCAATTATGGGATCAGATAACTCTCAGAAGTCACAAATGAATGCAACACGATTCACAAATATATTTTGCGATTTATATATAAATGTCTCTGTTCACAAATATATTTTTCAATGCACACACAAATGTGTATCGTTTCATAGAAATGTAAAAACAATATATATATAAATGACAGAAGGTTCACAAATAAATTAGTGTTCACAAATGTCTTTTTCTGATGCACACACAAATACGTCTCGTTTTATATAAATGTAAAACAAATCCACAAATATACTTAGTTAAAAACAGCTGCAGTGTTCATCTAAAACATATTTCAATGTTGTTACATTTATATACAGATTGTCGAATCTGCGTTTAGAAACCTCCACACGAGTTGTGAACCTCGTTACATTTGTGTGTGGGTTTACCTGACGTTTACCTGAGAGTTACCTGACGTGGTTAGATTCACAAATGCATTTTTTCTAAAGGGCCTTTCTCTGTAGCCTATCAGACGTCTCTTTCAAGTTCAGCCAATCACACCAGCGTGTGATTTCAATGCTGCGTTCAATGTCCGAGTTTGGCGTCCGGTAGCAGTGTAAATAGCAGTGTAGCAGTGTAAATTAAACATAACATGTTTAGCCAATAATCCCCTTGTTGTTCGTGATTGAATACATTTGAATTATGATCGTGATCGAGGGGTAGGGCGAAGTACATGGCCCTCCAAACGGAGATTTTTCAGGGGCACACTACAAACCGAGGGTTATGACAAATCTCCGACAATCATCGGCAAGATGGGGGGGACGCTGCACAAGCAACAAAAGGAAACCACAAATGTTAATAAAGATTTAAAAAATATTATAAGCATCGTATTATCTTAGTTTAATGTCGTTTCAATGTATTATAGACCTTTTCTTTATAACAAGCATAACAAAAAATCACTAGTATGCCGATGTCTCTACCTCGCTAGTTAAGGTTACAACATTGTTTTTAGCCTGATTTGTGGCATGGCATATGATGGCATATGACGCCGAAATATAACTAAAGTCCAGCAGCGAAGTTGCTGCACTTGTTACGTCTCCTCTAATATCAGTGCAGACTGGCAGGGTAACGTTAGGAGCACGGCTTGCTAGCCTACAGAGCACCGCTAAAACTACTCTGTCAAGTGTCCTGGTAATGAAGCAGTGGTCTTTTTTATTTGATGACTTGTTTGATCGATTGGTAACGTGAAACGGCAAGCCGAAGGGCGAGGGGCACTCGAAAACGAGTCGTAGGGGTAAAAATGAGAAATGGGATTCGACCTTAATGTAGAAGAGACTTTGGCATTGTTTCATGAACTGGGTGAAGGGGAATCTGTTTGGTGGACGTTGCAGTACGTGTTTCCCAGTGGGACCTTTGAGGGAGTAACACAGGGGGCGGAGTCCAGTCGAAGACTGTCGCGTGAGTGATACAGAGTGATACAGTTGTACTGTCTGAGATATGTTTGATATCAGTCAGGTAACTCTCAAAAACCCACACACAAATATAACGAGGTTCACAACTCGTGTGGAGGTTTCTAAACGCAGATTCGACAATCTGTATATAAATGAACACTGCAGCTGTTTTTAACTAAGTATATTTGTGGATTTGTTTTACATTTATATAAAACAAGACGTATTTGTGTGTGCATCAGAAAAAGACATTTGTGAACACTAATTTATTTGTGAACCTTCTGTCATTTATATATACAGTATATTGTTTTTACATTTCTATGAAACGATACACATTTGTGTGTGCATTGAAAAATATATTTGTGAACAGAGACATTTATATATAAATCACAAAATATATTTGTGAATCGTGTTGCATTAATTTGTGACTTATGAGAGTTATCTGATCCCATATTCAATGCTAACACTTCAATGCATACACTATGTTGACTAATAGGAAACTGGCATTCATTCTTTCTCAAAAGAGAATTTATAACAGGTCGGCATTAATCTCAATTGATATGTGTTCAAGTCTGTTAGCTTTCTGTATTAGATTAGTAAAATTTGCACTAAATATGATGCAAAAATAATGTACTGTTTTGAATTACCAGGGACTTTCCCTGTCTCCAGATGACGTGAAGGTGGTGGGCAATGGGAGACTATACAGCTAACAATCACTGAATATGTGGTTGCTCAGCTCTATTGTGTTAATGATGAATCGTTTTTAAAATTAATGAATGTAAAGGCCATATAGCAAAAAACGCTAGTCAGTCTGTCAGTCAAAATAGTGTATGCTAAAGTGTTAGTGTGGAGCCTACTATCACTCAACATAGTGTATGCTAAAGTGTTAGCATGGCACACCGGAGTCAATGATCTATCGTGGACACATGGATGATTTTAGTGTCTGTGTTCTCATCACTTAGTGGGTTAGTTGAGCAATGGGACAATCTACCAACAATCTATTCCTTTAAGTCCCCTCCCACTATTTGATGTTTAAAACCACATGCTTACAGTGCAAAGTCAAAGGTTAAAAAAGGGATACCAAGGCAGGAACAAACACCATTTCCTGTGCTCCTTTTGAAAAATACAATCTCCACCCCATCTGGTGGACTTTTAGTCTCATTGCACTCTGTCCAAAATCGTTTCCCTCTCTTATTTTCTTCCTGTGTTTCCACGCAAGGTGGTGATCAACTGTTCGATTGTCAAAGGGCTTAAGTATAACCAAGCCACACCAAGCTTCCACCAGTGGCGGGATGCCAGACAGGTGTGGGGGCTGAACTTTGGTAGCAAGGAGGATGCTAGTCTCTTCGCCAGCTCCATGACGCATGCATTAGAGGTGATGAATGCACCGGCTGACCCAGGTAAATGCAACACAGCAAGAGGCAGTATTCAATTTAGCAGGCCCAGATCAATCAAGGTCACTATGATGTGTACTGTGAATTTATCTCAGAAAGATTTATGCCAGGCTTGGGTAAACTCTGCAAATAAAAAGGTGGACTAGCTGAGTATAGGTGGCTTTACCCTGGTGACATTTTTCCTCAGGTCAGTCATCTCTCCCCCACCCTGCTCAGAATGGACCCTCTGCAGAAGAGCTGGAACACCAGAGGAGGTACAGTACTGTCATATGTCTTGGGCATATTGCTACTTGTCCAAATTTTACTGAAATATATGACTCTAAAAAGATATGTGCAGGCATGCATGGTTGTGTTCCTGTGTTGTGTGTGTGACTGCAACATCTTTATGCGTATATTTATTTGTGTAAATATACACCCCCTGCCTCAGGGACCAGTGTATAACAACCAACAATGGCATCAAAAAAAGAAAAATTGTGAATATACCCATTTTTGTCCATGAGCAGCTTTATTTTTGGCACATATACAAAGTAATTTTTTGGGTCCTTTTGTTGTAGTGTGCAAGTGTTTTCCTTCTACATGATTTTCTTTATAGCTACTTTAAAAAAAAATTATAATTTTAATTTGCCTTTTGGTAACATCACAGCCCTTTCTGCTTTGGACATACACTATATTTATTTGTGACATTTACGCAACCGTTACCCATTTCCATCTCCTTACCCCTGCATTCTTTTCCTTCCTCCGTCCAGACTAGAGCATCAGCGGCAGGAACAGCAGGAGAAGGAGAGTCTGGCGAGAGAGAGACAGGCCCAAGCAGCCCCTCCCACCCCTCCTGCTCCACCCGCCCCACCACCACCTCCCGCTGGTCCCCCGCCACCTCCGGGCCCACCCCCACCCCCTGGCCCGGGACCACCACCTGCACCTCCCATTGGAGGCATGGCTCCGCCTGCACCGCCCCCACCTGGTGGAGGCGGTGGAGGAGGAGGTGGGGGTGGGGGGGTGGGGGGGGTGGAGGGGGTGGAGGAATGGGCGCAGGTCTGGCGTCGGCTCTGGCTGGAGCCAAACTGCGTAAAGTAGCAAAGGTGAGAGCTACCATGGAGCTGGTGCTGGTGCTCCATGCTAACACCTTAGCACACACTATGTTGAGTGATAGTGGGCAGCTAATATTATCCAAAGTAAGAACCTTGATCTTGGACCTGACCTTGTTAGTAGTTTTTATTGTATGGCCTGTAGATTCATACATTTAAAAAATTAAATATCATTATATTTGATCATAATATCAATATAGCTAATCTAGCTAGGTTTATTTTTGGAACTATTTCAGGTGAGCACTTCCTCCAATAAGCAGTTATTTTTAGCTGCACATAGTCTCCCTGGCCTCCTTGTGGCCTACTATCACTCAACATAGTATATGCTAAAGTGTTGGCATGGAGCCTACTATCACTTAGTATAGTGTATACCAAAGTGTTAGCATGGAGCCTACTATCACTTAGTATAGTGTATACCAAAGTGTTAGCATGGAGTCTACTATCACTCAACATAGCCTGTGCTAAAGTGTTAGCATGGAGCCTACTATCACTCATCATAGTATATGCTAAAGTGTTAGCACAGAGCCTACTATCACTCAACATAGTGTATGCTAAAGTGTTAGTGTGGAGCACCGGAGGCAATGATCTATCGTGGACACATGGATCATTTTAGTGTGTGTCTTCTCAATGGGACCAACGGGACTAACAGGAGTTAGTGTGGAGCTATATGTTACCACTCAGTGACATCTTTAGCAAATTTGGCATTAACTTCCATTGCTACACCGACGACACTCAAATTTACATACCCCTCAAACCTACCGATAACACCCACTTTCAAAAACTAGAGGCCTCCCTATCGGAGGTCAAATGTTGGATGTTGCTAAACTTCCTACTTCTTAATGGCAACAAAACTGAGACGCTGATTGTATGACCAGCTCGACATAGACATTTGTTTGAGAATAGTACGCTAAATTTTGATAGTTGTGTAATCTCCCAGAGCCCATACGTTAAAAACCTTGGGGTAAAATTCGACCCTACCCTCTCATTCGAGTTGCATATTAAGGAGACCACTAAAACAGCATTTTATCATCTTCGCAATACTGCCAAGATTCGACCCATGTTAACAAATGGATGATTTTGGTGCCGTGGATGATGATGTTCTCATCACTTAACGTGTATACTGACCAACGGGACAAACTCCCAGAACAGGATGGCTAGAGGTAACTGTCTCTCGGTGTATCTAGGATGATGGTGGAGCATCAGCCCCAGCACCCAAAGCAGCCTCAGCATCTGGAGGTGGAGGAGGTGGAGGAGGTGGAGGAGGTGGAGGAGGCGGAGGAGGCGGAGGAGGAGGAGGAGGCGGACTAATGGGAGAGATGAGTGCCATCCTTGCCAGGAGGTAAGCTAAGAGTTGTGACAGAGACATACGATGCATACGTGAGCGTGACAATCTGTGAGATTCAACTGAACAGCCTGTAACTGCATTTTAAAAACAGTGAACAATGTCTAAATGCCTGTATTGCAACTCTTTGAATAGGAGGAAAGTTTCGGATATGCCAGCCCCAAAGAAGGACGAACCTTGTAACGTAAGTCCCCACGTAAGTTTGTTGCTCAGAATATAATGATAATTCCTTTTTTTTTCTGGTAAACATGTGAGAATGGAGTGAATTAAAGCTGTGGTATGTCTTCTGTGTACAGGAGGATTCCTCGGGACAGGGAGGTGAGTAAATTCTTACAGGACTGACATCCAACAAAACAAATTTTGTTTAACAAAGCAAACATATGCACGCACAATCACACACAGATAGAATTTTGATCATGTGGCCACGTACTCACGCGTCGTGTTATATTGATCGACAGAAATCCTTGGAAAGCCCAGAGAAAAATCTGCCACCATGCCGAGGTAAGAGCCCGACCTCCATCACTCGCTCAATTAAGGCACATTTCCGCAGTGACTTAACACATGCCTCATAGCCATCTCTATGGAGCCATAAACATTCCTAGGCCAAATCAGCAGCTTGTCCTGAAAGATCTGCATGTTTTGAAACAGGCCCAAATCCACCAATCAAAGGGACTCCGGCCTCAGTCCCACCACTCCAGCCCCCAGTAACTCCTCCACTGCCCCGGTATCCAGGTACTGCTCCCTCTGTCCATATCCATTCACCAGCACAATGGTCCGTGGCTAGTGCCGAGGCTTTTTCCAGCTCCAAGATGGTATTTCTCGGTGGACTCTGCTGTGTACGCTTTGTTCTTTCTCTTTGAGGCTGCTGCTTATAAGCGTACCCCGAGCTTCTGTTCCACTGCAATCTGTTGCCATGATGGGTGTAACGCTCCTGCTGCAAGTGATCTTGCAGTTTTTTTAGCATTATAACAGAGCAAAGATCAAAAAAACATCCAGGAATCTATTTGAGAGCCATATCTCAAAAAAAAGTCACAGCATTCGGGGTTTGGTCACCTATGGCTAATAATTTATCACAATCTCTACCGATCTGTATAGCATGGCCTGGGTAAAAACTTGATACTGAAGGAAGTGGTTGCTCTTGATGTTGTTAGGACTACGGAAGATGAATCTACTGGAAATTGCCAATGCTTTGATTAGGTTGACTGTTTCAGGAGTGTGCCGCCGTTCTTTCTCCTTGTCTTTGCCCCACGTTTCTTAGACTGCCTGAAACTAAATGTGCTGCTTCACTCTTGGTCAGCTCTCCCTTGGAAAAGACATCCTTGACCACAAGGAGCCTAACCTGGTGAATTTAAAAGGTTAAACTCTGATCTCTCTCTCTCTCTCTCTCTCTCAGGATGAAGGCAGTGAAGAAGACCTCATCAGATGGTGCAGCAAGTGAAGGAACCGATATGGAACGAATCAAACAGGTTGGCGCCTCCACTCAATATCCTTCAACAACCCCAGACAGATCAATGTTGTTTACTGGAATGCTATTTTTTTTATCAAATAACAAACGTTTAATACCAAGGTCTTACGTTGCATTTATCTGTGTACGTTTGAAGGACATACTTGAAGAAGTGAAAAAAGAACTTCATAAAGTGAAGGAGGAGATTATCACAGGTGAGTTACAATTTGTGCGGTGTTATATCCTATTCGAGTCCAGTGCTAGCTTAATTTTTTTATCCTATGTTTTTGGGGGGATCGGTGTGGCTCCCTGCTGCCTCCAGGGCAGATTGATTGCAACTGATTGATGGGCTGACATTGGGTGGAGAATTGAGGCAGAATCTGAGAGCAGGAGAAGACTGAAGTAACTCTGCTCCAGGCCACCAGCCTGTTGGTCTGGAGGTATGGGGGTGTAGGGCTGGACCACGGTCTGGGGGTATGGGGTTGTAGGGCTGGACCACGTCTGGAGGTATGGTGGTATAGGGCTGGATCATGGTCTGGAGGTATGGGGGTGGACCACGGCCTGGGGGTATAGGACTCGACCAGTAAGGTATGAAGCAGTTGTTCATAGTTAGCTTAAGTCAGTTATAAATAGTTCTGTAGTACTGTACTGTACTGTAGAGCACTGAATAAATGATTTGTCAACCATGTATTTTTCTCATCTGTGTCTTCCAGCATTGATTCAGCAGCTCCAAAGGGGAGAGCTCAAGAGTGAGGAATCCTGAAAGACTGTGGAATGGACCAAGAGAAGAAATGTGAATGAAGGGATTCAAATGTCAATGCTGAGGCCAGCCGCATAATCTTTACCCCCTGGAAATTATGTAGCATTTTTATATACATTCTTCTTGACAATTTCTTGTTTTTGTCAGTACATGTTCTTGTTTCTTTCCCCATGTTATATGGAACAGCTTACATACTTTCTCTCTTTGTATGTGGTAGTGAGCAGTGGGGATCCATTTTTTACATAAATTTTATTAAAATAAGTGCTGCACGGTGGACCGGGTGTATGCCGAACTGAAGTTTTGATCCTATCCATTTGGAAAAGCTGTTAAGTCATGCTCTGAGGTTATGCACATTTGCCGATAAGCAAGGCAAACATTTTTTTCTCCGGCTTGACGTGACTTTCTCTCCCACACAAGAGAGAAAGGTTTCCTTTTCTAGACATGCAGTGTCTGGCTTCACGTTACCGGCACAGAAATTCAGGGAAAATCATTCTCAAAACATGACAGAACTGCAGTTTTGTCTTTAACCAAAAGGACATGGTGCTGCAAATCAAGCATTTCCCTTGTTGTGAATATCTATACTGTGCTGCACTGTTGTGGGTGTGCTGATGCGTGTCTATCAGATAAGGTCTGGAGTGAAAGTGAGCGATGACTCTGAAATCTTTCTACAGTCATGTCTCACCTCTCTTGGCAGAATTACTTTCTGCACAGACTGCAGCACAGACGTTTTCAAATGCAACCATTACTATGACTATTCTTAGAGGAAGCAGTGGATGTCGGTTGCTTTCCACTCCTTTCATTTACCCATTTGTCCTCTGCCATATCTTTTCTTCCCTTTAAATTCAAAAGTGCTTTGCAGGCTGCGTGATTTACTTCCTTCATTACGTTAAATATTTGGCGGCTCCCTGTTTCTATTGTATTTTCAAGCATTGTGGAAATGACAGTGGATGGTATTTTTGGATTTTTTTTTTTAATTAATAAATCGTGAATGTTATTTTGGATTTTTTGAGAAAATGTTGTATAAAAAAAACAAACGTTTAAATGATGCCTTTCTTGCAAAATACACCTGCTTCTTGTAAGTAGTCGTCTGTGTCTTTTTTAATGTGAAGGTGGAAGAAGAGCAGGAGGCTTTTGAAATTAGATAGAAATATATTCATGTTTTTGAAAATGTGATTCTAGTGAAATTATTATTAATTATTATAAACACATAACTGCACAAGACTACATACTTACACTGCATGTGTCATATTTGAATATTTCTCAGTATACAGGATATTTTTAGCACTGTTTTACACAAACCATATACTCTAGTTACAGGGGGAATAATTAATAACAATAACGAGTCATATCTCCTACATTGCAAGTTGGAATTAAAATTGGTGCACATATCCAGCTCTACAAATTTGAAGGATTTGGGTGCAGCAATAATATGAGATTCAGCTAGTCTACAACATCTATTGTAACCCCGGCGGGTGCTTTGCGCCACCACGCCTGCAGGTGGCGGTGTGTCTCCCTAAAGCAGCGACGCTCTCACTCCAAGAAGAAGAGAGTTCATGGTGTTTTCCTGGGTGGATGGCCTGCTCTGGATCTAGCCTGTCAAAACTGCCCTAAGACGAGTGCAACGTGGGGTAAAGACAGAGTGAAATGTGTGTTTAACTGTAGAGTTACATCGTTAAAAATTCATAATTTCGGATCACAAGAGCCGTTGAGGAGCTTGTAACTCGTTGCTAATCGGATGAGACGTTGACTGGCATGACTCGCTACTAGCAAAGCTACCTGTACCAGTACAACAACGCTAATGTAAGCCACTGTTTACTAATAAACATTTTCTAACCTAAGTTAGAACAAGAATGTTATTTAAGTACGCTACATTTGTAAACCTTGGAAAGGTAGTGTGTGGCAAGCATACGTAGGTGCTTGGGCTGTGAAATGTCAAATTCTGCAATATTGTGTTGATAGTTGTCTTCAAATAATTGCAAGTAACGTTAAGCTACAGTTACCAAGTTAACTGACATTTATTTAAACTACTGCAGTTAGTTTCCAGGTGTACCTTAGGTCCAGGTGCAGATTGAATGCAGATTAACTGGCAAACCTAAAATGGCTTGCGACCCAGAAAAACAAATCGTAGTTCCCGTAAACGTCTTGTTGAAAGTTAACTAACTTGGCTCTGCTAGCTTGTAGCTAACTAACTGCTGTCAACGTTAGATAATATGGAACCTTGGCTAACAACCAATAACACAGAGTTAAATTAGTTAAATGCCGTGATTTGACTGGTAAATTTATATAGTTGCATACTTGCAAGTTTATCTACGTGTTGAGTAAACTAGCTAGCTACCTGCTAGCAAGTGTTACTCGTTGGTTTTACATTTAGCACTAATTTAGCCCCGATACGTGCCTGTTCTTTGGTATGCCAAAGTCCGTTTAAAATTAAGGGAAATTAATGTTTACTTGCTTCCCAGCAAAATGCATACGTCGTAAAAATGACTTAAGACGTTTTACGAATCGTTAGGGTCCTCTTGTAAGATCGCCATTTAGATGATTCACCAACCAGCACTTTATTTAGAAAATATCTACTTTTAGTATTGGTTCGCGCTGCTCGCTACCGCCATCCAGGGTGTATTTTTCGTGGACGATGAATGTGGGAATAAAAACGAACCAAAGTTGAAATTATATTGAAACAAGTGATGCTTGCAATAATTGATGTATGCCGAATTGAAGAGTGTCTCCTAATCATTTCGTAAAAGTCTTGAGTCATATTTTATGGTGCCTGTACCTTTGCCGGTGTTATGCCGAGTTCTGCATGCACACCTCCGGAGCGCGCACAACATTCGTTTTACTACAAGCCAGTGCTTGCACGCTATAATGTTTTGTGAAGAGAATTCTTCTTTTTATACTAGTACTAACCTTCACTGTTATTCATCAATGACGATATATGGCCAATATGAAACTAAAAGAAATAATAAAATAAAAATCGATCATACAACATCACATCCATTGCGTTCTGTGGAAATATACAGGGTCACATGCATGATATTTACACTTTCAACAATTCATAAGCCACGCTATTTAATTTTTATTGTTATTGCATGATCAAAATTGTTATAGATTATTTCTGGCTAAATTGTGTACCGATTCAGTGTTTGGTGCTGCCGATATGGAGGAAATCATTAAACATTAAACTCCCTCATCAAGTGTTACCCTTATTTGTTTTGTAGTTTATGTAATTCTCCCGTGAGCTTGGCTCCAAGTGCAGTATACAAATAAGTAGTATACAATAAAGCACGGGGTTTAATCTCGAAGCAGAGACGCAGTTGAGGAGCAAAAACGTCTTCCGGGAATACTTCAAAATAAAACAAACAACCAAATATACATCTTACAAAATAAGAGTCTAAAGAGAATGCTCCAGAACTAGGGCTACAAAAGTAGTAGAGTTACATAGCCCGCTACGAAAATTCGATTTTAAAATCTAAAATTTAAAATACGACTTCTGTGCTGTGAAAATCTTTTGACAGTAGGAACACTACAAGAGAAATTGAAAGGGGGGTGCATTATTTGGCAGGGCTTGTGTTGTACCTGCCGAGAAATGCATCCCCTCTTACCTAAGGCCAGGTGAGGTTTACAAGCATTACATTCACATTGTCAACCATGTAGGGGTGGGCGGTATGGCCTAAAATTTATATCACGGTATATTTAGAATTTTGGACGGTAACGGTATATATCACGGTATATTTGTTTTTCTTATAATAATAATAAAAATGCTTTAGGAGCAGTACAAGACTCTGGGATGGTAACAATTTATTCCAGGGGGGTTAACTATGAGGTTTCTACTGGGCTCTTCCATTAGTATTCTGTAATCTGTATATTATGACAAAATTGACATTGAACTTAAGTGTTTATGAATGTTTTATTGTGCAAAACTGCACTGTATTAAATATAAATAGCACCTTATATGCAAACTTTTTTCCAAAATAGGTTCTGAACAATACAAAGAAATATTTTCAAAAAAAATAAACATAAAAATGTAAATTTCAAGTATTCCAATACTTCAAATAACTTCTACTGTATATAACAAAAACTTCAAAGGTTAGGCAACATGCCAAGAAAATAATTATAAAGATAAATAGCACATTATATGCAAACTTTTTTCCAGTTTGGCTGAAGTATTTTCGACCTGGCATCACATACCTCGGATCCAGTGTTTTGATCAATGCCTTAAACCTGTTTGTATAGGAACCATGTCCTTACATAGGTACTCCGTTATGGAATGTGTAATGTCCTTCCACCGCTTGTTTTTTTTTTCGTCATACGGATAGCCACTGGAAAATGACTCGGCTAGCGACGTCTGCGTTGTGGTTTTTCGTTTAGCACCACTTGCGGAGGGACTGCTTGTGTCTGCGCGCATCCTAGTACTCTCTTCATACTCGCGGACATGTTTTGTTTTGAGGTGATAAAACAGATTGCTCGTGTTACCACCGCCGGCAACGACTCTTGCTCGACATTGCTTGCAGATAATAGTTTTCTGCTCAAGGTCCAACTTTTTAAACCCAAACCACGTCCAGATGATGGACGAAGCACCTTTCTTTCTAACTAATTCTTCTTTGTTTGCATCGGGAACGGGAGCTCCCGCATCATGCTCGCTGCCTTCCATTTCACCATGCATCTTCAGAAAGCATGCGTCTGTTTACGTCGAAGTTTACGTTGCACTACTCACTTTTTCACATCGTCTTTTTCCACAAACTAGTTTATTATCTTTAAATGGCAGCGCGCAGTTCGCTGGCTTTGTGTGTTACGTTTGTAAATGTGAAAAAGTATTTTTACATTGAAAGAGCCTAAAAGTAGCCTTCTACCGGTACATCCGGTAGAGTCAAATCTCTACCTTGGCACGGATTTCTACCGGTATACCGGTTCAACCGTTATACCGCCCACCCCTACAACCATGTCAACCAATATGATGCATGGGACCCCAGAAAAAAAAAATAAAGGAATGATTTCTTATTAATGTGTTTTTGTTTCACGGTCAGTCGGCTAGTTTTCTGTTTTCTTCCAGATAGCCTACAAGTTGATTTGTTTTCCTTTTACACTGCCTATTTACCATTATGTAAAATTCTCTTCTGAAGGGGAATGCCCTTTTCTTCTTCTTTTTTTCTTCTCAATGGACACTTGCGGCTAGCTTTGTTAAAAGGTCACTTGTGGACCTTTGATAAAAATTGCAGCCCCACACCCACCGCTATCTGTGCATTATTAGGCTAAATTTCTCTAAAGAGATTACTTAATAAGATTCATTAGTACTGTAGGGAAAATTATATTATGAATAACAAATAATAAATAATAATAATAATAATAAATAAATAAATAGTAAATAACCAAAATAAATACTGAAAGAAACTAAAGAATTTCAACTAACACAACAATCCAACAAAACATTTACAGAACTAGCTACAGAGAGGGCAGTGGTAGTCCTCATCTAGTGGAGATCTACCCACACACTCATGGGCCCAAATCCCAATTCACCCTTTGCCCCTACCACTTAGCCCTACCCCTCCGTTTTGCGCTTTCACGCGTAGAGGTAGGGTGTCCTGATTCTTGTTGGGATTGAGGGGTAGGGCGAAGTGCTAGGGCTACATGGCCCTCCAAACAGAGATTTTTCAGAGGCACACTCAAAACCGAGTGTTATGAGAAATCTCCGACAATCATCGGCAAGATGGTGGCGAACGCTGCACAAGCAACAAAAGAAAACCACAAATGTAGTATTTTCTTCATTAATAAAGATTTAAAAATTATGATAACCATTGTATTAGGGGTGGGCGATAATAGTGTTTATAATCGTAATCGGCATTTTAATTATGTAATCGTGGCAAATTTTCTAAATCGTTGATTTCGATTGTTATTTAGGCGACAAGAACTAGGAACGTCTAGAAGCGGCAGTTAGCAAAGCAATCAGTGTGAGTGTCTGTGTGTGTGTGTGTGTGTGTGTGTGTGTGTGTGCACGCATCAGACGTAACATCACTTTCCCGCGAATGAATGGGCCAAATACTTTCCCCAATGCGTGCGTTCATGAACTGTCCCCTTAAAAAAATACTACGTCGTATTCAGTCACGTCCCTCCGCCCCGTCCAACTAACGCCGTGTTCAGACAGGTTTTGACCGTTCGTTTTTTGCGAGCCGCGAGCGAATGTGTCAAGCCGGGCAGGAAGTCAGACACAGGAACGGCATAGAGCATCCGGTCAATTTCAAAATAAAACAAGAAAACAAATAAAATAATCGTTCATTAATCGTAATCGTAGATAAAAGTTTGAAATAATCGTGATATTGATTTGAAGTCATATCGCCCACCCCTACATCATATTATCTTAGCTTAATGTCGTTTCAATGTATTGTAGACGTTTTCTTTATAACAAAGCATAACAAAAAAATTGCTAGTATGCTGATCGTTACAACATTGTTTTAAGGCTGATTTGTGCATGCAGTCCCGCATTTTGACATATTTCCATATCGCATTTCCCCCCTTCGATGGCATATGACGCCCGAAATATAACTAAAATCCAGCAGTGAAGTTGCTGCACTTGTTACCGCTCCTCTAATATCAGTGTAGATTGGCAGGGTAGGAGCACGGGTTGCTAGCCTCCAGAGCACCGCTGTTCTGTCATGAAGTGGTCTGGTAATGAAGCAGCGTTCTTTTTTATTTGATGACTTGTTTGATCGATTGATAGCGTGAAACGAGTCGCGAGCGTCCATGCTTTTCTATCTCCATCAGATAAATGGCAAATGTCATTGTGATAATACCATTATTGCCATAGTAATGTCTGCCAACAAACTAGTCGCGTCTGTTTACGTAAATGCCATTGACGACTACTGATGAAGTATCAGGGTCTTGAAGGGTTGTCCCATTTCATAGGGGAAGATTTCAACCACTACCCCTTGTAACTCTGTTCCGAGGGCAGGTCAAAAAACGAGGGGCACTCGAAAAAGAGGGGTAGGGGTAAAAATAAGAAATGGGATTGGGCCTAAACATCGTGCTTTATTGTATACTACACTTATTTGTATACTGCACTTGGATCTAAGCAGACAGAATTATATAAACTACACAATAAATAAGGGTAACACTTGATGAAAGAGTTTAATGTTTAATGATTTCCTCCATATCGGCAGCACCAAACACTGAATTGGTACACAATTTAGCCAGAAATAATCTATAACAATTTTGATGTAGCAACCAGCACACATGTAATAACAATAAAAATTAAATAGCGTGGCTTATGAATTGTTGAAAGTGTAAATATCATGGATGTGACCCTGTATATTTCCACAGAACCCAATGGATGTGATGATGTATGATAGATTTATATTAGTTTTTGTTTCATATTGACTATATATCGTCATTGATGAATAACAGTGAAGGTGAGTACTAGTATAAAAATAAGAATTCTCTTCACAAAACATTATAGCGTGCAACTGAACCCCTCTGCTGGTTTGTAGTAAAACAAATGTGCGCCCTCCCGCAGTGTGCATGCACATCTCGTCGTGCATCAGAACTCGCCATAACACGTGTTAGCAAGGCAGTACTAAACAGTACTACATTTCTGAATGGAGTTTGGCTTGACGTTCTCTATGACTCCTGTAAATCTCTTTTTAAACTATGCTTTTTGACGCGTTCTATATAATAAATAAATACTACATTTTAAATGTAGAATGCACTCTTTTGACTTACAATGCATGAACAGACCCTCTAATTACATGACCCTTATTAGATTTAGATGTATTTATTTGCACAAAAAAGGTCTAATTGTAGAAATGTAGTAAATAGATAAAATTGAACATGATGTGCTGGAGGAACCAAAGATGCCCCCCCCCAAACAAAAACATCAAGCGATTTAAGAAGTTTAAAAGTAAAGGGAAAAATAAAACAGAGACAAAACATAAGAACAGGCAGTGACAAAAACATTACAAAGGAAAATAAGATAAAGAAAATAGAATTGCAAATCATAATACACTGGTAAACATAACTAGTGAAATACCCTTATTATTAATGTTAGTTAATATTAGTGAGCTGTTTAACCGTGGCCTTATTCATTTTGATCATTTTGCAGAACTCCACACATTATTTAAACCAGCTATTCTCTGGTCAAACTTAGCAGACTGACATGTACATTTTTCACATTAATAAAGTATGCCAAAATCTAAAAACATTGCTCAGCTCATAAATGTGACATTATATAAAACTCAAACCTTAAAATTAAGCATTTTAAATCTTAGTTCTTGGTTTTAGAGTAAAAATTGTGTGCCTGTTTTGTGCCCTTTTCTTTTCTGGTGACAAATCGGCCCTTTTTAAGACATTTGTAATGGCATTAAAAATGTCTTAAAAAGTCTTTAAGTTGATGCAACATGCAGACACTAGTCAAAACATAGTCAGGTTCTCTTTTATTTTTTTTGTTTAATTAATTTTTATTTAAATTGTTATCCTTTTGTCGTTCTTTTCTTGTGCCATTCAGCAGGTGCTGTTCAGATTTGACTGTGATTGAGACCTGAACAGGCCCGAGACAGAAATCCACTGCCCCCCCTTCCCCGACCTCCTCTTCCTAACCCTCTCTGAAACACATCGTCTGTCACCATGAATGAAGTCAGTATAGTCAGAGAGGGCTGGCTCCTCAAAAGAGGTAAGAGCATCTTCTCAAGGTTTTATCATGGTGATAATTCATAGCAGTAAATGGGCCCAGCTTCACCATTAACAACAATTGAGTTTGGAATTGAAAACAATCTAAAGCTGACGTGCAAAATGTTCATAATGGACTTTTTTTTTTCTTTTTTTCTCTCGTGTCCAGGTGAGTACATCAAGACATGGAGGCCCAGGTACTTCATCTTGAAGAGCGATGGCTCCTTCATCGGCTACAAGGAGAAGCCTGACCTAACCGACCAGACCATATCACCACTCAACAACTTTTCAGTTGCAGGTCAGAGCTCTAGATAGAAAAACACATCTCTGAACCAGCGACTTCTTTTTTGTCTCCTCCGTGGTTTTCTGTTCTCCAAATCTAATGGGTATCTGTTGAACGTTTAGATTTTTTTTTAATGCCCTCATTTGTAAAGCTTACGTGCTCAGTTCCTGAATCTTAAATAGGTCTTCATAAAGTCTATATTTTCCCACAGAATGCCAGTTAATGAAAACCGAAAGACCCCGGCCCAACACATTTGTCATCCGTTGCCTGCAGTGGACCACCTTTATTGAACGCACCTTTCAAGTGGACGGCAAAGAGGAGAGGTAGGGATAGGGTAAACTCAAGGATGAATAATGGCAAATTAGTTATTTGCACCTCAACATTCCTATAATTGCACAAGGGATTCATAAAAATTTCAAGCATTCTTTACACTTAAGCTCATTTAAAGAAATCAAATCACATTCATTTGTATAGCCCTTAATCACCGTTACAGTCTCAAAGGGCTTCACAGTGCCCAACGTGTGAAAACAATAAATGGTCAGTACATGACATCCCCCAGCCTTGGACCCTCACAGAGGACAAGGAAAAACTCCCAAAAAAACCTTTTTAGGGAAAAATTGGAAGAAACCTCGGGAGGGACTACTTCGAGAGGGATCCCCCTACCAGGACGGTTGGACGTGCAATAGATGCCGAGTTTGGGCAAGCAGCATATACACAATGCATAAAAGTTCGTTATGGTGGGATATCCAGATCTGATGTGGGGCATCACAGCAAACGGCAGCTCAATCACTGTCATCGTAGGACTAGGGGACCACGCTGGCGCTGACACTGCCCAGATAGGATGAACGCAAAAGCCCACTCAGTCAGCATCGTCCTAGGAGTGGGGGACCACGCAGATGCCAACTCTGCCAATCTGCAGCCTGGAACAGATAGGAGACACACCCACACACGCACTCTCGCTCACACAGACACACATGACCAGCGTCAGTGGACAGGAGCAGCTAGACCAGGAGAATAGGACATGTAGGCAGGATGCTAGTATCCATCGGCAGGAACCTGAGCTGGGGTGAGCTAACTTGTCTAGCCTTACTCTCAGAAGAGACTGAGCCACTCCCTCAAGGCTGGTCAAATGATAAAGAGAATAAATGGGTTTTTAGCCTTGACTTAAAGACGTCGATAGAGCCTGCCTCTCTGATTGGGGCAGGCAGACTGTTCCAGAGATAGGGAGGCAGGTAAGAAAAGGCTCTGTTACCTGCAGTTTTCTTTTGTACTGCTGTGATAGACAGGTAGCCAGTGTCCTGTGATCTGAGGGCGCGTGGCAGTTTATATGGTTTAATCAGATCTGATAAGTAGGACGGTGCCATCTCTTGTAATGATTTATATGTAAGTAGAAGCACCTTGAAGTCACACCTGGCCTGAATTGGGAGCCAGCGTAGTGAGGATAGGATGGGTGTTATATGGTTGAATTTCCTAGTTTTGGTGAATTTCCTAGTTTTGGTCAGGATTCTGGCAGCAGCATTCTGAACCAGTTGTAGTTTTTTAGTGCGCCCAGTAGGTAAGCCAGAAAAGAGGACATTGCAATAATCAATTCTCGATGATACAAAGGCATGTACTAAACTTCTGCCTCTGCCTTTGTTAGCATGGGTCGAATCTTGGCAATATTGCGAAGATGATAAAATGCTGTTTTAGTGGTCTCCTTAATATGCAACTCAAATGAGAGGGTAGGGTCGAATTTTACCCCAAGGTTTTTAACGTATGGGCTCTGGGAGATTACACAACTATCAAAATTTCGGGGGGTTCCCGTTGGTCAAGTGTTGAGAAGACACACACTAAAATGATCCATGTGTCCACGATAGATCATTGTCTCCGGTGCTCCATGCTAACACTTTAGCATGCACTATATTGAGTGATAGTAGGCTCCATGCTAACACTTTTGCATACACTATATTGAGTGATAGTAGCCTCAATGCTAACACTTTTGCATACACTATATTGAGTGATAGTAGCCTCAATGCTAACACTTTTGCATACACTATATTGAGTGATAGTAGGCTCCATGCTATGTGGTTTCTCACTTAAAGTAGTTCCAAAAATAAACCTGGCTAGATCAGCTATATTTAGTTAATGATATCATTCTATATCATATAATAAAAAAACACTAGTGAGGGATATATTGAGTCATAGTAGGCTCCATGCTAATACTTTAGCATACACTATACCTTTTAGTACGAAAAGGTTGTCAGTGTTTTTTATTATATGCCGTGAGATTCATACATGTAGAAAATGATATTAACTTAATATAGCTGATCTACCCAGGTTTATTTTTGGAACTAAAGTATTAGCATTGAGTTCAAGAGCCAATGATCTATCGGGGACAAACGGATGATTTGGGTGTCTTTTGTTGTCGTCATTTAATGGGTAGGTTGACCAATGAGACAATCGCCCAAAACCTTGCTGTATTCCTTTTAAAGGGGTCATATTATGGAAAACGGCTTATTCCTGGCGCTTATACATGTTCCACAGGAAATCATTTACCTAAGTAGCTGAGAAAATTTGTTTTCCTGTATTTTCCTTTTTCCAAAAACGGTGCCAAAGATAGGAGAAAAACAGGCCGTTTCAGAAAGTAGCCCCTTTGGACATCATAACGGGCGCTTCTTAACATAATCCAACCCCTCTCAGAGCGTGCCCACGCCCAGGTGAACAACCAATCCCATTTACCTCGTCTCAAAATGCAGCTCACGGCAGCGCCGCAAGCCATTGCTTATGGTGCATTCCATTGTACTCGGAAATCGATAATTCCGAGTCGGTATTCCTAACTTCCAATCTAAATGTGTTCCAGTGCATCTGCTCGGGAAAACATAATCGCCCGCAGCAAACTCATGTTTGTATGGCAAGTCTCAGAATGTTACAAGCATCTAAACTCAACCAACTACTACAGCGCCATTAGTGAATAGAATCGGCGCATATCACATTCGGACGCCGTTTTTTCCCGAGTACACTGGAATGCACCATTACTTTGCGACTAGTGAAGCTAAAACAACAACATATCTACGGCGATATATCAACTCTCCAGTTATTATTTTGTAGGATGCAGGCAGCAACATAGATCCCTGCACAGTCTCCCAACACGCGAAAATGCCAGGATAGAGTGGATTAATTTTATTTTGAACGGCAACGGCTACAGTTTTTTCTGTGTGTGTGATGATCACTCCTCAGACTGCTTGAGCAACGGCAGGATTAGCATCTAAATTGAAGCTTAAAGATGGAGCAATTCATAAGGTACGTGACCCATCTGCAAAATTGGAATCTGTAAGTGTCACCATGTTTTGATTTAATTTACCAAATTAGTCTGGTTAGTATATTCGACTGCTGGTTAGCTAACGAGCTAGCGGGGCTAGCCACGGGCTTGTTGGGCGTGGAAGAAGTAAGAAAACTAAAGCTGGAGTCATTAAAAGTAAAGTAAAGTAAAGTTATTGGTTGGAGTCAGGACTCATCTTTAAGTTATTTATTGGGACCAGTGTCTGTTTTATAAGTCTGTCGAACGTGTCAGGCTCAGGTAAACTTTAGCCACCATTAGTACAATTCGTGTTTGGTTGTTTGGCTGCGCTGTTTGGATGCAAATAGATTGCATCCAATAATATATTGGCTTACTAGCTCAACAAAATTGTCAATCCTAGCTTGTCTGCAAGTTGTATTCAATAAGCTTATGGACATGAGCCATAAACAGACCGGCTACAGCAGAGAGTGTCGCTCACACACCCACATACACAAACACAAGGCACGAAAGTACAATATTACACAGAATTGTTATCATTGAGAAACTAAGTGGAACCGCCTCAGCTGCCTCTTCCCATTCTGGGTCAGACTCCAGGCTCAAACATGTACGGTCTCAGTGTTGGTTCTGGAGCGGCCGCCATGGTTATGGTAAATTTCTGCATCAAGCTTATTTGTTTACCTTGAGCAGCATGAGCGCTCTGCTCTCTGCCTCCGCCAGGCGATTGCGTGGAGGTTGTATGTAATGAGCACTGCTCTGATTGGCCGCCTCACGCGTGAGTGAGGCGTGAGGCGGCCAATCAGAGCAGTGCTTATTACATACAACCTCCACGCCCTCAAAACAGCCTGTTCTTTACAATGGAGAAAATGAGAGACTGAAACACACACCACAGAAGTTGGTTTTAGGATTTGTTTTGATATAGACTTCACAAACGTCTTGTAAAGACCCCCAGGAACAGTTTAAATAGCCCAAAATGAGTACAATACCCCCCCTTTAAGAACTTGCAAATGTTGGTATGATATCTGACGGTTCGTGGGACTTTGCTTCTCAGAGAAGAGTGGATGAGGGCGATCCAGTCCGTGGCAAACAGTCTGAAGATGCGCGAGCAAGAGGAGGAGGAGCCCATGGATGTGTTTGGCTCGCCCAGTGAATGCAGCCTGGAGGAAATGGAGGTCGCTATGTCCAAGAGCCGCACCAAAGTGGTGAGAGGATCTGCTGTCGTGTACACAAGACATGGGGAGTGCCAGTGCACTTTGACTCACCTCTTAATAAAATGTAGAATCGATTGTTTCTATTATAGAACATGGGATTGAATTCTGCGCATAGGGTGTTTGCAGGCCCTGAAAATGACATTATCTAAACTTGTAGGCCTCCAAATGTCTGAAATATTGTTAAATGTAGCAGTTTAAAAGAAGAATTCAGGGTTTAAAATTCTTACAAATGTTTTTACGAGAAATCGACCCAATCGTACAAAATTAAATTCTGATAGGTCTGCAGATTCAGGGTCATATTTATTCCAGTTGTGAAATTACTTTATTCTAACTGGCATTAAACAGGTCTTAAATATAGCTGTTTGGAGCTTGTGGACATCCTGCGTGAATGGGAACAATTGCATGTTTCAACAACTTGTCACCAGGAGATTATTACTTTAAACTGAAGTCATCAGTTTACATGCCAACACTTGCCAAAAATACTGTTTTCAGTATTTTCCCTGTTTTTCTTTTCCATCTCTCACCTTTCTCTCATTGGACGCAAGGCTGGTTGGTTAATATGCCAACCCATAGAACTGACATGTTTTATTATGAGATGAAACTTGCGTATGGTGTCTGATGAATTCCCATGCCTCAATGTGAGCTTGATCAATGGACTCTTTAAGAACAGCCTTTTCTACTTTCTAGACAATGAGCGACTTTGAGTACCTGAAGCTGCTGGGCAAGGGGACATTCGGGAAGGTGATCCTGGTTAAAGAAAGGTCCACTGGTGTACACTATGCCATGAAAATACTGCGCAAAGAGGTCATCATAGCCAAGGTAAATAAGAGATGTTTGTGTGTGTGAATCCAGTTCAAGACCCTGGTGCTAGCCTATAGGGCAGTGAAAGGAACAGCTCCTTCTTACCTCCAGGCTATGGTCAAGCCTTACACCCCCGCCCGACCACTTCGCTCTGCTGCCTCGAGGCGACTGGTTGCCCCGTCACTCAGAGGGCCCTGCGGCCGATCTACACGGTCACGGCTCTTCTCTGTCCTGGCCCCGCAGTGGTGGAATGAACTCCCCACTGATGTCAGGACAGCAGAGTCGCTGCCCATCTTTCGCCGCAGGCTGAAAACCCACTTCTTCAGGAAACACTACCCTGACCCTTCCCCTTAGCCATGCCTATTTGTTGTCAATTATGTGTCTGAGCTCTTGTTTATTGGCTCTTGTTTATTTGATACACTTATTTGTCTTAGCTCTTGTTTATTTGGTTCACTTATTTGTCTTAGCTCTTGTTTATTTGATTCTCTTATTTGTCTCATTTGTTTAAGATAAAGTAGGTTGCTAACTTATTGCACTCTTACCTCAACACTAGTTATGCTCTTAGTTGCTTGTTTAGGAAGGAAATGCACTTACGATTTCTGGTGACTAGTAGTTTTCTTGCCTACCTATGTTGAATGCACTTATTGTCGCTTTGGATAAAAGCGTCTGCTAAATGATTGTAATGTAATGTAATCAGCTGAATGAAGAGGGAGGCTCTTCTTCCCTTGCAAGTGTGAAGGAAGTTTGAAAGTCTAAACTATATTTAAAAAATGCTCACCAATTTGTCAATCAGTTTAGATGGTCAAGATGTGGTGGACTATTTAACGCTGCACGTTACATATGGAACTTCTTTTAAATATTGCGTATTATGTTGTGTACTGTGTGTGCTCAGTGTTTATGACAATGTGTGTGTGTGTGTGTGTGTGTGTGTGTGTGTGCAGGACGAGGTGGCCCACACAGTTACCGAAAGCCGAGTGTTACAAAACACACGACACCCCTTTCTCACGGTAAGTACGTCATCCTTTCCCCACATCTTATGTTCTTGTACAAAAAGTAAGACTACTGGCGAAAGCAGGCCCAATCTCAAACAGAACAGCTAGCACTCAGCCACTTGAGGTCTGATGTTTCAAGAGCCTCTGTGGTCTACGGGACAGGGCTGAGCCCCTGTTACCCCCTTTCCACCAACACAAACGTAGTTCTGGTTCTGGGCTGGTGCTAGTGCTGCTTCGCAGTTTGTTCAACTTGCGAACCTTCTAAGAACCAGTTTGCTTTTCCACGGGCTAGAGAGCCACGTCATTACGTCACTGTATACGTCTTATACGTCTTTTGTTAAAGATTAAACCCCGTGTTTTATTGTATACTGCACTTGGATCCAAGCTAACTGAAGAATTATATAAACTACACAATAAACAAGGGTTACACTTGATGAGAGAGTTTAATGTTTAATGAATTCCTCCATATCGGAAGCGTCAAACACTGAATCGGTACACAATTTAGCCAGAAATAATCTATAACAACTTCGATTTAGTACCCAACACACATGTAATAACAATACAGATTAAATAGCGTGGCTTATGAATTGTTGAAAGTGTAAATTTCATGCATGTGACCCTGTATATTTCCACAAACGCTATGGATGCGATGTGTATGATCGATTTTTATTAGTTTTTGTTTCATATTGACTGTATATCGTCATTGATCAGTCCCACCAGGATTTCGAGTTTTTTCTTCTGATTATTGCGTCCCAAAATGATTGAATTTGCAGCGGCTTTTATCAAAAATTGCGATGCAATTTGCGATATTTTTCGTGTTATCTTGTGGTAAAACAGCAGGAATTGATGACAATTTCGAGCCCCCCATCCTCCTCAAAACATTGTAAACTGCCCACTCTGTTTTTTAAGTTGTTTTTTAAAGTAGTAGAGTAATCGTCACACATTAATACCTCCTGGGGCCGCCGGCTGAAAACTAGTTTTACTACACATGATCTCTGTCTAGTGCCTTTCTTTGTCTTTCATTCCTTTTTAATCCTAGTTTTCTTTACATTATTATTATTTTTTTTTTCCCTTTTAGGCTGCAATGCAGCATATCTACAGTTTGCCATTGTAGCACCTGTAAAAAGATATTTTTTTTAATACCTGCCCAATCCCTTCAATGTTTTGTTTAATAATATACTGTGGCATGTAGTTATTTGGTCAGTTCCAGGTTTATTGCACCTGCCAGTAGGTGGCGGAGTGAGCGGTTTGTAGTTCATTTTACTGGAAGACATAGAAGAAGGCGAGTGGGAGTGGTTGGTCTGTGCCGATAGTGGGGGAATGGTGTGTGTCCGGTGCTACCTTATAGCCAACTTGCACGCTTTACAAAATATTGCCGCAAAGTAATAAAATTAACGTTTTCTACACCACTAATGCAGTCGCTGTGTAAATGGTGTAACACCATCACATCATTAGTTCCCGTCTCTCTCTAATCTGTCCAGTCTGTCAGTGCTGCCAGTTTGACACAGAGAAAAGGAGAGAGAGGTCCGGAGCGGAGAACGCACATCTAACTAGTCACCGGCCTGTTAGCAGCAAATCACCTTGAACAGTTTCTAAAATGATTAGGCTACACCGCGGCGTGGCCCGTCCAACCGGCCCAAAGACCCACCGGGATTCGTCCCGGTTGTCCCGATTGGCCACTCCGGCATTGTCCTCGTGTGTAACCATATCAAAGGCTCAGGATAACAAGAAAGCAAATGGTGCAAATTGCATATTTAAATAAAAAAACAACCTCCCGAACATGTAGGAGTGTTAATGTAACATGTAGGAGTGTTAATGTGGAAGCATTGTGCCAATTTGACCGTTTTATGCGGGAATATTGCAGGGTTTTGGCAAAATTGCAAGCTCTTGCAAGTATTGCGGCAGTTAGTTGAACTTGTGTTAATTCTTGCGATCGCAACATCCTGGAGGGACTGATTGATGAATAACAGTAAAGGTTCGTAGTAGTATAAAAGTAAAAGAGTTAAAAGAGTATAAAAGAGTTCTCTTCACCAAACATTATAGCATCCAGTGACCGCTGGCTTGTAGTTACACCAATGTTTTGCTCGGCAGAACTCGGCATAACACCGGTCTGTCACCAAGGACCGAGTCGAGTATGTCGAAATGGGGATTTCTCCGTGGCCGACCATTGCCGCTTCGCCCGAGGTCCTTCTTTTGGTCCCTGTAGTCCTTATTTAATTTCTTCAGTGTGTTGTTTATCTGTTCAACGTTTCTGTTGAACCCCACAGAAGCCATCTCGCGCTGGATTTGTTCCAAGACTGGTTTTGTTCTTGAAACTCCCTCGAGTTTATGTTGAATTTCTGTCGAGGACCACAGTGCAAGGAGACAGTTTGTCTCCTCCACCGACCACTGCTGTTTCGATTTCATGTCCATTTCTGCAATTTCCCTTGGGATAAATAAAGTATCTATCTATCTATCTATCTGAAGCTCTGTTTTTTAAAAATGGCGGTCACAAACTTAGTTGGTCTTGGCTGGTCACGATAATCCGGTCCGATAAGCGGTTCTTGGTTCTAGACCAGCATAGTGTTGGTGCCTCTCTGGAACCAGATTCCTGGCTGAGAGCCGGTTCTTTTGCTGTCGAAATGCGAAGAACTCATTCGAGATTAGGCACCGGCTCCGAACCGGCCCTCTAAATGCCTTGGTGGAAAAGGGGTATGTGAGATGGTTCCCCCAGCCGTAACTCACAGCGAGCAATGCTGCTCGGCACGTATGACAGAATGTCGTCGCAGAATTTTTTCGGCCGTATTTCCAAATAACAGTCTGCATCGTCTGGATTCTTCTTTCTACCTAACTGGGGGAATATTCAAGTGAATTACCCTCTCGATCAATCATGGAGAGGCTGGGTGGTTGGTTTGGGATAGGAACATAATAGGATCCATCCTCTGAGACAGCATTTAGACCTCCATGGGCCACTAAAACGCTCCATTGAAACCCTGACTAATAAAACTCTTTTTAGGTGGGTTAGCAGCTCCTTAAGGCAGGTTTCTAACTGACACCCTGAAGCTGTTGAGTAAAATCCTCCCACACCACACTGGAATGACAAAAACTATGATTTCAAAACTAGTTGTGCTCAGGGAAGAACCTCCATCATATCAGAGACACGGGGGCTGATATCCGATGATGAAAAACAAGTACAGTATTTATGAATTTATTTATTATTTACATTTTGTAAATGTAGACCACAATAAGACAGTATGAGTGAAAACAAGACTACCTGCTGCAAAATGAATTAAATGCTGCACTGAAAAAATGAAGTAGAGATATATGTTAAGTTGCAAAACTGCAATAAAGACTTATAATCATGATCACAATATTTTGTTTTTGCTAGCGTGCAGGTCTAGTGTATGTAGTGTTTCATTTATTTGTTTGTTTGCTTTTTACCTGATAATTCCTGTCTTCCAGACACTGAAATATGCTTTCCAAACCCACGATCGCCTGTGCTTTGTAATGGAATATGCCAACGGAGGCGAGGTGGGTACGCACAGACACACAACAGCCACATGTACACATCTGAAATACACAAATCTTACAACAGTCTGGCAGGCACACTCACCCACATCGTCTCCCACCTCTTCTAAGTGTTGGCCCCCATCTGCTCTTGCCTCATTCAGCTCTTCTTCCACCTGTCACGTGAACGAGTGTTCACGGAAGACCGGGCACGCTTCTACGGCGCAGAGATCGTTTCGGCACTGGATTACCTCCATTCACGCGCCGTAGTTTACCGGGACCTAAAGGTGATTTTTTTTTTTTTTTTTTTTTTTTAGTAATACAAAGTATCTAAGTGAATATATTTAATTTGGGGGGGGGGTTCCAAAAAATTCTGCTTACACCATATATGTATACCAACATTACTTAATAAAAAAAAATTTCCAAAAGTGACAGCGACAAATTATACACTTTTATTTTGAGGACACAATCGCCTCATTTCCAGTAGGCGTGAGGGAGCTGCTTTGACTCTCCTCCACTGTCAACAGTCAACACTGCCAGACACCTTGGCGTGGTACAGCTAGCACCTTGAATCGGCACATGGCTTCATGTGCCCGTCCGAGTACTTGGAAGGTGGATCGGTGCCAATACTATCGGTGCACCTTTACGTACAACAATGCTCACACCCGAGTCAGAGTAGGAGAACTCTGGAGTAATTTGAAGGTTTCAACTGGGGGAGATTTTGACAATTAAATAAACAAATCTTTACTCATTTGGCACTTAATAATTTAAACCACTTTTCATCCCTATGCAAAATAGTAATAATATCCCATGCAAAGTGCAAATCAATAGACAGCAGCTCGCAATGTCCCTCTAAGAATCCCCCACAACTTGAAGTTATTTTGGCAGAAGAATTATTTGGGTCAAAGAAGCCTTTTTAAGCCTCGAGACATTTGAGACATGGGTTGTGCAAAAGGGGGTGCAGCTCATTGCGGGGAATGCGGTGCAAGTATTTTGTGTACTCATTACTGCTTCTGTTCCTTCCCTCCTGGCTTCGGCCTGACCTTTGAAGGGAAACGCTCCATTGAATTTGAATCTGAAAATGACGTCAGCTGCATACTGTACGCCCAGAATTGGTGTTTTGTTTTCCCACACAGCCTCACCAATGAGCAGTAAAGTAACGTTTGTCTGCGTATGTACCCTCTCGTAGCTGGAGAATCTGATGCTGGACAAGGACGGCCATATCAAAATCACTGATTTTGGCCTTTGTAAGGAGGGCATCACTCCCGATGCTACCATGAAGACCTTCTGTGGAACTCCTGAGTACCTGGCACCCTGAGGTAAGGCATAGGCGACGACGCCTTTATGGGTGCAACAGGGTTGAGCCCCTTGCCACTTGGTGCAGCTTTAAGGCCACTGACAGTTGAATATGAAGGGAAAAAAAGCCTTTTTATGACTGCTTTGGTTAGAAATATTGAAGAAGGGTCGTAAGGGAATCCTCCGTTCATGTCCCCCCCCCCCCCCCCACAGGTCCTAGAAGACAACGACTATGGCCGGGCGGTCGACTGGTGGGGTCTGGGCGTGGTCATGTATGAGATGATGTGTGGTCGGCTGCCTTTCTACAACCAGGACCACGAGCGTCTGTTTGAGCTCATCCTGATGGAGGAGATCCGCTTCCCCAGGAACCTGGCCCCTGAGGCCAAGTCCCTGCTGGCTGGCCTGCTCAAGAAGGACCCCAAGCAGAGGTATCTTTTGGCTGACCGGCTGGCTAGCTTGTGTATGTGTGTTGGAAATATGTACTAAATTCTTACATCACTGGTCTCGATTGACAGGTTAGGTGGAGGTCCCAACGATGCCAATGACGTAAAGACCCACAAATTCTTCACCTCCATCAACTGGCAGGATGTGGTGCAGAGGAAGGTAAGAAATTGTGTGGCTGAGGGAGGCAAAGAGTTGAGGTTTGATTTTAAGTTGTTTATTTATTCTACTTTGGTAGCTTTCAGACTTATTGTTGGGGTTTTATTAACTGGACTCCATAAAACCCATATACAAAGCCAAGGAGGGTGACAGGCTATGGGCTTATTTTAATGCCATTAAATTTGTACTTGTAAAACAATTTTGTACTTGTAAAAATATTTTGTGCATTTGTAAAACAAAAGTTGTGAACTTGTAAGTTGTGCCGTAAAACTCTATTTACATGTGCACAATTGGTTTTTCCAACTGCACATCATTTTCCAACTCGCTTAAACTACGAGTGCACAACTTTTTCTTTTTGGCAGTAATGTTGCAGTGAGTCAACTTGTACTCGTAAAATGCGTCAACCTTTTTCTATCTTGACCAATCAGCTCAGTCTCCCCCACTAAGTTGAAAAGGAATGATATCATTAGCCGGATTATCCGTCAATCAAACACATCTTGCCAACTGCCGATATGAGTAGACTAGAGAAGTAAAAAGTAAGTCACTGTTATACAATCTTATAACTATTTGAATTAAAGACTTACTTGGCGTCTTTGTGTAACGTTACCACTACTTTGCTCCGCCATTTCGATCTCGCTTTCCAGATGTGTTTGATTCTTCCTCTTCTTCTTCTTCTTTGGTGTTTTACGGCAGTTGGCAAAATGTGTTTGATTGACAGATAATTCAGCTAATTATATCATTGCTTTTCATCATTCATCAAAATAAGCCCATAACAGGCAAGCATTCATGTACCCACCTGAAAGAATTAAAGTCTCCATGATTGATTGATATTGGGAAAGTTGTTATTGGCCAACTGCAACTAATGACCAGAAAACAGGGTAGGGTATCTGTGGGTCCTTCTGAAAAAGTCTTAAATTATCTAAATTTAAGGACTTAAAAAGTCTTAAAATAAATACAGCCATTAGAGGTATTAGCCTTTTCACCAGGTTTGTTTTCAGTTCAGTTTAATTTTGAAATTTATACTTTATAAATGTATAATTTATAGTTGGAGGTATTGAAATATTCTTTGCATTTGGTGATATTTAGTCGTGGCAGAGTTGGAAAGTAAGACAAAGGCAAATTAGCTTTTAAATAAGGCAAATACCTTAAAGTTCCTAATTAAAAATTGTCTTTTTTGCCGGCTTTCTGGTTCTTTAGTTAAATTGGTCTCAAATCCAATTTCAGCATTTAAAAAGTCCCAAGTTTGGCTTTCTGAAAACCTGTGCATACCCTGTGCACGGGAGCACATTTCACAGGAACATTTCAGAATGTCCAAAACTAAAGATGCACCAATCGATTGGCCGGTGACCGAAATCGGATGATTTTCAGCTTGATCGGCCGATCAGTCTCAGATATAGCCGATTCTGTGCCGGTCAAATTTACACGTATGCACCACGTTGCGCCTACAGTGGCACAGACAGTAACCGACAACATTTCTCAGTCTCCTTCCTTCAGTGTCAACTTTGACAATATGACAACAAAATGTCCCTGTTGTCTTAGCTAACGCTGTGCTTTTCAAAATACAAGAGAAAACACCCCGTACTTCACACAGACCCATAAAGAAGTCTAATAAGTTCAGACAACAACACTCATCAAACAAACTCGGCGTAAACCAGACAGTTCTCCCGACAGACTCTTAGATGCACTCCCTCCCAGGAAACAGTGTCCCTCCCCGGCAGTAACGACTCGGTAGGTCCCGCTATGTAGTGACGTTGAAGTTAAAGTTCAAGTGATTGCATTAGGCCTATACATATGTTGACAATAAAGGTGCCTTGTTATATTCTTCTGTTTCTATTACCTGTTGCACCGGTTTTATTTGGAAAAATACATATACTGCACTTCATTTTTAGTTGGAGGTTTGTTTAAAAAAAAAAAAAAAGTGTTGTCCTGTATCCTGGTGCACTTTTTGGGGAAAAAAAAGAGAAAAAGGTCAAGGTCCTGTAATCTGGTTTTAAAGGTAATGGAAAACATTTGATGTAAATAAATTACATTAGGTGTGTTGTTATATAGATATGTTGCACCTGTTTTCTTTTGGGAAAGTAAAACATGCAATACATTTTCAGTTGGATTTTATTTGTACAAAAAAGCTCTGTCGTCACCCGCTGAGTCCTTTGCACTTCATTGCCTGTTTTGTTTCTCTTTCACTTTTTTATTTTGAGATTTGTTAGAGTGAGAGAAGGTCCTGTAACCTGGTGCAGTTTTGGAGAAAATAGTCTACTTGCCAGCAATGTGAGATGCAGGACCAATGTATTAAGCATATAAATAACCTCAAAATTGACTGAAACTTCATAAAAATTGGCCCACTGGGAGTTGAAATATGGCCACTTCTGGTTTAAACGGGCATTTTGAATTTTAAAAATGTCAGAAATTGATTCAGCATCCTCAATAACCCCCGAAACCACTCCAATATTGTCCAAATCGGCCAAGCAGTTGCTGAAATATTCTCCATATAGGTGATTATGCTAATTGATCAAAATTATGCAAATTGCCCAACATATGCAAGTTAGCATCCAACAGTTTCTAAATGCTGGGGACCCATACTGTACATTTCTAACATAGAACTTTGGGGTACTCAACATTTCCGGGTTCACAATAGGGCTCTATAGGGTGGCAAATAGACTAAAATAGTTATTTAATAGTCAATGTTTTATTATGAACATTGTCACAACCTGGCTCAGAAGTATGTGACAAAAAGGGAGACCACACATAATCTTTAAATAAGGCTAGTGTTTTAATTAAGTAAATGAAACTAAACAATACAATGAGGTATGTCTGTCAGCAAATCAATGTGTATGCAATGTCTGTGTGAGTGGTGATGAGTGGGTGCATATCTATGTAACACAAAATACAAACAAATGCCAATCAGTCAGCCATGGGTCAGAGAGAGCGAGAGAGGATCTTGAAGGCCTTTTATATCCTCCTGAGCCCAGCCTGCTCAGGTGTGTTGCATCTCTAACGAGGTCTCAGCTCCACCCATCAACTTCCTGGAACCAAGGGAAAAAAACACACCCAAGGACAGACAAGATAGGGCCAACCCTGAGGCCGTCACACTCCCCCCCCCATAAGACAGGGTTCCTACCCTGGACCTTAAACAAAGTGCATTAACCTATTTACAGTATAAACAAACTCAAATTTTTAGGGTGTTTAAGATTAGATGTGCTAGACCTAAACATAACCCCCGTACCCAACACACACCTTTACACAACTTAAAACGACTCCCCTCTCCAGACTCTGCATCTCCAACTCAGCAACCTTGGCGCCTAGGAGCAATTTAAGAGGAAGGGAAACAGAGGCTGCAGGGACAGTGTAGAAGATGTTAGTAGAGAAGTTGCGAAGGGTTACAAAGATGCACGGGACAAGGCATCCACCAAGATGTTATCTTTGCCCTTGATGTGCCGGATGTCCAAGTTGTAAGGCTGCAAAAACAGAGCCCACCGCATGAGCCTCTGATTTGGGTTCTGCAGAGAGTTAAAAAAAGTGAGTGGGTTATGGTCAGTAAATACAACGATTGGCGCTCCGGAGTCAACGAGCAAACATGGAGAAGCCCAACTAGAAGAAGAGGGTACAGCAATGCGGTCATCAAGCATGTAGTTAACTTCACCATCAATTATTTTTCGCTTCTCTTCAGAGACTCGATAGAATCTTTGACGAATTGGTTTTGCGTCACCCACGTCAATGTCGTGCTCAATCAGATTTGTTTTTGAAGGGGTATCCCCCAATAAGGATGGATAACTTTTTATCAGTTCAGCCAACTCTGTACGCTTTTCAACAGTCAAATGTGCCAACAAAACATCCAAATTTTGAAGCGATTCAGAGTTCTTCAAGCGCCCGCGCAGTACCGAATCATCAGGCGCTGCCACATCTGTTACCTCAACAGATACTCAGACCCAGATTTTGACTTAGGCAAAGGCCCAACACAGTCGATGATTAAATGTTCAAATGGGTTGTCCACTACAGGGATTGGATAAAGTGGGGCAGGCTTAATAGACTGATTTGGCTTACCTGTTACTTGACATGTATGGCAAGTCTTAACATAAGCTGCAACATCACGCTTAAGACGAGGACAAAAGAAGTAACGCAAAATGTGACAGTATGTTTTCCTAACTCCCAAATGCCCTGTCTGGTCATGAGAACACTTCAACACTTCATTTCGATACTTAGTCGGAACCACTATTTGGACAACCGGATCACCCATACAATCAAAACCCTGGGGCACCCATTTACGGACCAATACCTCACTCTGCAGGAAGTACCCAAAGGCTGCACTTTTAGCTTCATTGCTAGGCCGCACCTGGTCAAACAGGTCACTCAAAGCAGCATCAGCTCGTTGTTTGTTGATAAGCTCCTGCTGGGAGATAGGAAGAGATTCAAGTACATGCAAATCAATTTCCAAATCACACTCTTCCTTCTGAACTGAAGAATCCAACTTAGCTCTAGTCATTGCCCGTGTCACAGCACAAGCTGTGAAAACATCAGGGAACGCCTGTTTACAATCATCTGGTTCCTTTCACAAAGGTGTAACAGGTGGCAAGCCATCAGCAAAGACACAATTGCCAGCCAAATCATTCCCCAGAATCACATCTACCCCATCTATAGGCAAGGCAGGCCGAACCCCAATGTGGACATCACCATCCACAAGGCCACAAGACAGCCTGGCTTTGTGCAAAGAAACACACAGAGTGGTTAAACCCATTCCCCGCACCAGCACACAATCACCAGTATCCGAATTCTGAGAAAAGGGCATCACAGACGCTAGAATAAATGAATCCTTTGCTCCTGTATCTCGTAGAATTTTCACAGGCACTTTAATATCACTACCAGTGAGAGATACAAACCCATCTGACACAAAAGCTTCAAAACCAGAATATTTCTCAGTTTCCGGTTTAACCGAATCAAGCACCCCCTCAGAGACAACTGGACCTTTCCTAACTGGAGCACTGAGAGCGGCTGGTTTAACATGTTTACCACCTGTGCGATTTACCCTGCTGTTAAGTACAGGACACTCTGCTTTCCAATGTCCCCTATCATGGCAATAATTACAAACTTGACCAAAACCAACCGAACGCGGACCATGATTCATCTTTGCAGACTCAGACCAAGAAAATTTAGCGGAGTGACCAGCAGCTTTAGCAGTAGCATTATCTGTAACACAGTTTTTTCTACATTTTCCTCTATGTGCCAGCGCATATTCATCTGCCAGAGTAGCAGCTTCAGAGACAGTTCCTACTCCACGCTCAGCAATATGAGTGGCAACTTCAGGTGGAATGCAATCTTTAAACTGCTCTAGCAGCATCAGATCACACAGATCTTTGAAAGTAGTAATGTCCAAACGCAGAACACCACCTGTTGAAATGTTTAGTTAAGTCCCTTGCAAACTCAACATGTGACTGCTGATCAGACTTCCTCCAGGTTCTGAAACGTTGCCGATAGGCCTCTGGTACCAACTCATAAGCTTTCAAAACTGCATCTTTAACATTAGAACATTTCTGGCTCTCAACTGTACTAAGCGCTGAATAAGCTTCTTGGGCCTTTCCTGTCAATACCGATTGCAACATAACTACACGGTCAGCGTCAGGCCAACCTCTCACATTGGCAACACGTTCAAAAAGGGAGAAAAAGGTGTCTGGGTCTCTCTCATCAAACTTCGGTACTAGACGCAAGTTACCCACCACATCAAAAGTTTTCAAACTCCGTGACACGGATGCTACAGACTCATCTGAACACTCCATATCAGCATTACCCGACAGCTTACCTGCATTAATTTAATTAATTTAACCGGTACTGCTGCAACTCCAATTTTCCTTTTTTCAAAGACTGCCTTAGCCGTTCCTTTTCTATGCCCAACTTATCCCTTTCCATTTGTAACAGCAACAGCTCTTTTTGCTGCTCAAAGGTTAAAGCTACTGTAGGAGAAACCACAGACTCACCAACACTGTCACTTGGACTCTGCAATGTAGCCAGCAAAACACCATTTTCCATTAAAGCAGCCCTTAATAACCCTTTAATTTCCTTCTTTAACCGTTTTTCACCAACATCGACATCATAATGCTCAATGAGCTTCAAAAGTTGCTCTTTTGTACAACTATTCAAGAGTTCCTCAGATGGAGACTGAACAAAGCTAGCAACAGTAGCCATAACAAGATAGTATTGATCCTTGAGGTGCTATACAAGTTAGAGCCCTCCCACTAACTACCTACCCAGAAACGTATTAATCTCGACCCTAGTCTTCATGCAGTTACTTACAGCGGGTATTTATGCACTAAAAACCACCAGAGCGAGAAAGACAACTGCACAAACAGCGATCCCCCTCGAATCCCAAAGGAGAAACGTTCCTTCATCCTACCAGGGAAAAGCTCCAATTCTAACATATACACCTCAATCAATCAACACTGTCACCATCGCCCTAAATTTCCAAAACTGTCTCCATCCCTACACAAGACAGCACTAAAGCTCTAGCCCTAACAATATGCACAACTGACCAAAGCAAAACAATGCAAGAACCTTAACCAAACCTATGCATACACAGACAAAGTGATCTCCATCACAACCACTAGCCAAAAGTCTAAACTATGAGGCCTCCCAAAACCAGTACTTAGCAGCTTTAATACCCAGACTACCAACTCAAGTCATGTATAGCTAGACCTGAGACTAATTCACTCTATTCTCCCCTAAAGGCAAGCTCCAAACCTTTACTAGTGCAGATTAGTGTAAGATAGGGGTGACAAATAGTACTAGTTCCAACCAAACAGTAGAATACAAACAAGCTTCTAACTCAGCATTAGAAAACTGACGAGCGGACAAGCCCCCATTTTGTCACAACCTGGCTCAGAAGTATGTGACAAAAAGGGAGACCACACATAATCTTTAAATAAGGCTAGTGTTTTAATTAAGTAAATGAAACTAAACAATACGAGGTATGTCTGTCAGCAAATCAATGTGTATGCAATGTCTGTGTGAGTGGTGATGAGTGTGTGCATGAGTGGGTGCATATCTATGTAACACAAAATACAAACAAATGCCAATCAGTCAGCCATGGGTCAGAGAGAGCGAGAGACGATCTTGAAGGCCTTTTATATCCTCCTGAGCCCAGCCTGCTCAGGTGTGTTGCATCTCTAACGAGGTCTCAGCTCCACCCATCAACTTCCTGGAACCAAGGGAAAAAAACACACCCAAGGACAGACAAGATAGGGCCAACCCTGAGGCCGTCACAACATACAATTGCATTTTCCATTAAAGAAAAGTTACAAAAATGTTTGTGTAAGCTGTTCTAGTTCTTAGAAAGAAAGAAATTCGAAATCGTCAGGTCCGACTTTTAGGAAATCGGAATCGGTCAAGAAAATTGTAATTGGTGCATCTCTATCCAAAACCACTTTGGATCATTATATAATTTCTTTATCAACAACACAAAAAACCCTCTTTTTCTGCACCTTCTCATCTCAGCTCACCCCGCTCTTCAAGCCGCAAGTCACATCAGAGACGGACACCCGGTACTTTGACGACGAGTTCACGGCACAGACCATCACGCTCACACCTCCAGACAAGTGTAAGTATCATTGTCCGCGGTGGGACGCACCATGTCCCTCGGTTTGAACGCACTGACTGTCCCGTTTTTTGTTTTACAGACGACAGTCTGGACTGCGAGGACGCCAACCAGCAAGCACATTTCCCCCAGTTCTCCTATTCTGCTAGCATAAGAGAGTGATACTGTCCCTACACACACACACGAGGCATGAACACAGACGGCTTCCACGGCCACACCCCTAACAGCTGTAAATGACCAGAATCTCCACTAACGTATCGGAGATCCGGTCCCGGCAGGATCTAAGTGCCTAGACTGGCGCCCCCCCCCCCCCCCACACACACACACACACACACACACACACTTCGTCCACACTACGGACAGAGCCTGGCCACATCGGCTGTACTGTATCAAACTGGACTTCAGGACCTGGCGCCGCCATCAGCACAACTCACCAACACAATCAGGACTCCGTCTAGCACCTTTTGGACGGCCTAACTGCTGCTGCTCCTTCAGACTGTACGACCACCGTTCATTTGCAAAGCTCTTTTTCCTCTCTCGTTTTTTCTTTTTTCTTTTTTCTTTTTACGGCTACGTAAGAAGCCGGGTGGTTTCTCCACAGCTTTTCCAAGTGCCCTTCACCGGAGCTTACGCGAGGCCGGAAGAAGCGTGGCAATTCATCATCCATTTCCCTGCTAGGTGTTTCTCGAGAAAACGGGGCATCGAATCCAAACTGAATGTCATCATTTTTAGTCGAGGAGAGAGTGTGTGTGAGAGCATGAGATTTTGTGTGTGTATGTGTCTTTATATAACGCTCGGCCAATACGCATCAGGAACAACGGATGAATTGGTGATATATCGCGGAATCCTATTACAAGGCGATGGGTGAGGTGTGGGAGAGCGGGTGTCCTTTTTAAACTGTATGCAATGAAAAATGTAACTTGTATTATTAGTATGCTCTTGTTTCGGAATGTGATCTCCTGTTAATGGATCTATGTCAAATGCTTCACGGCATTGAATGAGAATTGGGAATTGGGAATAGCTAAATGCACAAGGTGTATATTATTTTTTAAACCGAGGTTTTTAATTCTAACACATTTTTTTTTTTAAAAGAGAGTCAATAAGCACTTAGTTACTTAAAGCAGACCTCATTGTTCTCAAATAGACCATGAGCATAATGTAGCTGCCAGCTTCCTGGTTTGGTGTCAATGTTTTGTTTTTTTCATGCTTGTGCAAAAATATCCAACTGTTGGTTGCATTCATAAATTGGGGAAAACGAACACCAGAGTTTGCTCTGGCGCCGGAATATTTACAAGATTTACAAGATTTACAATGTGTGCTTAATGCTAATCGACAAGCTAGGTGATCCTCCTCAAACTGAACTCAGATCATAACTCACCAACCTTAGACTTTACCAGTGTAAACTTGTGGCTAACAGTTTTCATTTTCTTTTCATCGTCATATTCTGTCACCTGAACCTGCTTGTAAATCCTGATATTTTCATGGCGTTCCAATGCGTCCTTTCAAATACGAATGCGACACACTTCTGCCGCACGAGAAGGGAGCCGGAGAACCTGAAAAATCACCCCCATCATCCAGGGAGCTGACGTACTCATGAACATGGTCCATTGTGAGATTTGCGTTTCAGTGCAATTGTTATGATTTGCAACAATGTCTATTTTTTTTTTTTTCCTTTTTGGGTGTGCATTTGTTTTTAATTGTTTTCTCAGTTCATCCAAATATCGAAAATGGCCGCACAAGTGGAATATCATCAAATAACGGGGAGTGGGTGCACCATTTTTTTTAAGTCGCAATACCGGGCATGCTATGAATGATAACGTGCCCGCTGTTGCGTTTTTGGTGCTACACTTCTGAGTCGGTGGTGGTGGGTAACTTCTCGCCACTCGTTAGAGCCTTTCTACCCCGTGTGCTGTTTTGAAATAATTTCCGTTATTTTGTCTCGTTTTACCTCCTGGTTTAATCTTTTTCTCCAACTTGCTGTCCCCCTTCCTGTACCCTGAACCCCCCCTTCAAAGACTCAAATCGCGGAAATTCATAATGGTTGAAAGAAATCGTTTTTTTTCAATTGCATTATTCTGCTCAATCCTCAATTTCTATTTGCCTATGAATGTAATTCTGAAAGACAATGATCGAATACATGTTTTTATCTGTCTTAATACATGTTTGTGTGTGTGTGTGTGTGTGTGTCTTTATAGTCTTCCTTTATTTTCCACTTGGTTGTTGGGGTGTCTAACTCTTTATGGCTTGGCACCATCAGTTGAAAATCTGGTACTGTCGTGACTTCGGTTTGAAACGGTAATACCAAATTTCATGCAAATCCACCAAATGGGAAGGGTGGGGATGGGTGTGCATGAACACCTCAGGGTCATACACTGATAATATACATCATATTTATAGTCGTTTTTAAAAAAGGTTTCATATAGCAGCTTTAATATAAAGGTGCACACATAGGTCGTAAATTGCACTATCATTGGATGCATATCCCTCACCGTGATAAATGTGAAGCTGTGTTAAAACCTGAATCCTTGAACATTCCTGATCAACAAATCTGAGTGTCCCGAACATTTATCAAAAAGCTATTTTGGTTATCGGTTCCAGAAACGTCTTCATCCTAATGCAATTGAAACGTTGTACACCACCTTGTGTTGGGACTGTGCAATTGTCATCTGTGCTCAGCATTATTAAGTTTAGATAAACACTTTTTCTCTTGGAAGACACTATAATGCACCGTTCCTCCCTGGTAAATTGAATAATAAATTTGGAAGCAGGGTAATAAGTGAATAAATGGCCATATTACAAAGCGAGATACAGAAAAGGTAAGAATCTGCCAAGTCATGTTCAGAGGATACAAGAATTGCAAAATTATGTAGGTAATACATAATAGTTTGTGGGTTTTTTGGGTCTGTGCTGTTTTTTGTTCCCCCTCAGATACTGTGGAGCTGCTGTGTGCTCCGGCCCAGACACACGGGAGCCTCACGGTGGTTTTCAACACTACCCCAGTAGGGAACATGTGCTGCCGGGGAGCGACCATACCTCCGCCGCCTGCCCTTTCTTGTGCCATTCAGCAGGTGCTGTTCAGATTTGTTGACTGTGATTGAGACCTGAACAGGCCCGAGACAGAAATCCACTGCCCCCCCTTCCCCGACCTCCTCTTCCTAACCCTCTCTGAAACACACCGTCTGTCACCATGAATGAAGTCAGTATAGTCAGAGAGGGCTGGCTCCTCAAAAGAGGTAAGAGCATCTTCTCAAGGTTTTATCATGGTGATAATTCATAGCAGTAAAATGGGCCCAGCTTCACCATTAACAACAATTGATTTTGGAATTGAAAACAATCTAAAGCTGATGTTCATAATGGACTTTTTTATTTATTTTTCTCTCTCTCGTCCAGGTGAGTACATCAAGACATGGAGGCCCAGGTACTTCATCTTGAAGAGTGATGGCTCCTTCATCAGCTACAAGGAGAAGCCTGATCAGTTGCAGGTCAGAGCTTCTGCCATGGCAGCAATACGCTTCCGTATAAACAATAAATTACAGTATGAAAGAAATAGATATAGTTAGTCTATGAAGTGTAGCAATCACCACAAAGTATGAGACTATTGCTTTCAGGCCTTTCATAGTTTTATACTTTATATTATATAAAGTTTATTATTTATTATTAGTGTATTAATCACCACAAAGAGTATGATTTTTTTTGCGCTCACTTTGTGGTCGAGATCTTTTGCTGGCATCGGCAGGAGGCTTGCTTTTTTCACGTTTAAGAAATCGCCGTATATCCATTCGTCAATGACAGGAATCCAGACATGTAACGCTAGTCAACCTTAGATAGATAGATAGATAGCTGGCTAGCAAGCCCCATTCTATGGCTCTGTCGCGAGGCCGGCTGCTGCAAGAGACGAGAGAGACGATGTGATTGGTCACAGATACCGTAAATGCTGATAATGCAGTGCAATTTTGAATATACTACGGCTTGCGCTGGTAAAACAATAGGAAACTCTAACTAGCAAATTTTAAAGTTCCGTGAACTCTATTTAGAGGTGCGTAAACGCTATTTCAGAAATGTAGGAGGTGCATGCGCAAATGCCGTTTACGTGCGTTTAGCCACCATTACAGCCCTGCTTATTTGTAAAGCTTCCACGCTCAGTTCTGGAATCTTGAATAGGTCTTCATAACTTCTATATTTTCCCACAGAATGCCAGTTAATGAAAACCGAAAGACCTTGGCCCAACACATTTGTCATCCGTTGCCTGTGTAACAGGTTCTGTTGTTAGCTGTATTTGCTACACCACCCTCAATAGAGGGGTGAGGGGCCTCTCACGTTTGGCCCAATTCTATACCCAGGAGTCAGAACATCAGTGGCCAGAACACACTCAGAACAAGACAATGCCGAGGATATGAAAAATATAGCGTTGTTTATTTAGACGTTGCAGTAGGTTACAATTTAAAATAACCATTCATAATTACTGGGCTACACTTGGAGAATAGGTGTGCCCCTAGGAGGCAAGAGAATAACATAGCCCACTATATCAGGAAAATAAATGTCTCACACCACACCAACCGCTACACAATGGAAAGGTGACTCAAGTCACTTGAATTCGACACACATCATAGATCACACCATAGGTAAAACATATCAAATGGACCAGGTAAAGTAACAAGCCAATATAGAGGGAATATCAAAACTCGACCCAGGGGGCGCCAATAAGACACCCACAGAATGGCAGGGCGCTAAGGTTACAGAGTAACTATAGGCTTAAGGCTTTAGATAATCAATCCCTAGACACCTCCACACAATACAATACAAGACAATAAATAGGTGGGGGACTTAGATTACTTTGATTCAAGGTTAAGACGAGGCCTAGGTAATATTGGAATAGGCAAAATGAATGACAAATTAATAAATACAATGCAATGTAATCCGAAGCAGTTTTGTAACCTTAAAGGCTCAGCTACACTGAGTGTTTCTGTTCTCAAAAAAGGGACATTATGGTACATTATTTTTCTATGAACAACGGTTGCACAGTGAGGAAAATTAAACAAACATAGACAATTGCCGGCACAACCTGCAGACTGCAGACGTAACAAAAACGAAGTTACACCAGTGGTGCACCAGCTTAAAATGCCGTGCGGCAAATCCTGTCATGGGAGCGACACGATGGGCTACCTACATCCATGGGAACTATGCTACATTAGTTAAACAATGGCCGAGGGACCAAGCATTGAAGCTTTGTATCCACCAAAAAAAGCATTTCGGCTACACAAAGAATGACCAGGGGGTTGTTCAAGACGATGGATATCCAATCTGCAAAACATGCCGAAAAAAAGTCGCGGCTAAATGGTCCAACACCTCAAATTTACTGCATCATCCATCTTTACACGCCCGATTAAAGGTAATACACTAAGTAATAACTGAGTTAAAAAATAATTACCTTAGTGGCAAGTTACTTAATGAAACATTGAGATGGTAGGGAATTACATATAAAAGTGTCACTTACAATCAACGAAGTAGCGGTAAGTAAAGAGTTGGGCTTTCAGTGCAACGTAAACCAATGGTTTTCAACCTATTATGGAAAACGGCTTATTCCTGGCCCTTATACATGTTCCACATGTTACCATTGACTTTAGTAGCCAGAAAAATGTGAAATCTGGAAGTCCCCCCCTTTTTCTGTAGTTTCCTTTTTCAAAAAACGGTTGATTCTACAGGCCGTTTTGAAAAGTCCCCTGTTTAGACGTAATAACAGGCCACTGTTAGCATAATCCAACCCCTCTCAGAGCATGCCCACCAGGAGAATAACCACTCCCATTTACCTCGTCTCAAAATGCAGCTCCTGGCAGCGCCGCAACCCATTGCTTATGGTGCATTCCATTGTACTCGGAAGTCGATAATTTCGAGTCGGTATTCCCAATTTCCAATCTAAATGTGTGCATGTGCTCGGGAAAACATGGACGGACGCCGGCAGCGAACTCATGTTTGAATGGCAAGTCTCAGAATGTTACAAGCATCTAAAGAGGACCTACATCAACTACTACAGGGCCATTAGTGAAGAGAATCGGAACATGAACGTTAGTAGTCTAGTACTGCACGCTAGTAAAGACTTCTATCTCGTAACGTTGAGCTCAAATCAACCGAATTACGTTACAAATGTAAACTACAAAGTTGTTTCAACATGTTTTTGTAACCCAGGTTATTTTCTGTAGCCCAATTTACAGATGTTCCCTAAACGCCTCGCAAGCAGGCTATTGGTAGGCACTTCCTGGGCTACTGCGCATAACCAAGCCTCTTTTTTTACCCCCCCACACTAGTGATGGGAAGACTGACTCTTTTAACTAACTCGATTCTTTCGAGCCGTCCGATAGAAGTGCATCGATTCTGAATCGATTCATTATGATTCACCAACAAAAACATACCATCCCATGTGAGGTTTGAACCTACAATCCTCAGCATGAGAGTCTGCTGCTCTACTAACTGAGCTATACTAGTAATGGAATCACACGAGCGCCACCCCTTTCAAACCAGATGTGTAACCAACTGTAAAACACCAACTAAACTACAGGTTAATGATAATAATAATATTTATAGTATTTACACAGAGTATTGCTATTGATTTCATTTTATTTCGTGTGCTCTTGACTTTCTTTTTCTAATAGAGACAGTTTTGTTGACCAATGTTAAATGGCTTATAGTTTACCCAATTACCAGTTAATTTATTAAACAACAAAAACTGTTGTCAATGTGTGCAGAATAGATCGCTACATTATTACATTGGCCTTTTTCACGATCTAATATGGCTCCTTGATCCGGCAGGTACGCGGAAGTAGTCTCTCTCGTTCATCAGACGTGAACCGCTCGGACATCTCGGACATCTGCTCTCATCTGCGAGATGTCCGATTGAGTCCGAGAAGTCCGATATTCATCTGCTCTCTCGTTCATCTGCTCTCTCGGTTCGCGAGATGTCCGATTGAGTCCGAGAAGTCCGATAATCATCTGCTCTCTCGTTCATCTGCTCTCTCGACTCGTTCGCGAGCCGCTCAGTCGGATCAGCGGTTCTCGTCCAATGAACGAGAGAGACTACTTCCGCTTACCCGCCGGATCAAGGAGCCATATTGGATTATGAAAAAGGCCAATGTAATAATGTAGTGATCTATTACATTCTATATACATTGACAACAGTTTTTGTAATGTTTAAGATGTTGTTTGATAAATTAACTGGTCTTCATCTTCATCTTCATCCGCTTATCCGGGGTCGGGTCGCGGAGGCAACAGTTCCAGCAGAGAGCTGGTGATTTTTAAAATACTTTTTTTTTTTCTGGCGCTGCTATAACCGCTGCTGAATCAATTCAGTCGCGTGTGCGAGTCGAATCAGCTCACTCACTTAACTGATTCGGTTCTTTTGAACGATTCGTTCGCAAATCGGCCATCACTACCCCACACAGCTACCGGAGAGCACGCAACTCAGACAGGTGTGTGAAAAAAGGGTCTCCGTTAGGTTTGAAAGTAGAATAAAGTGAAGTAAGAAACTCCTAATGTAAGATTATAAAACGTGAAAGTTGAGTGGAGCTGGCAGTATTGCCAGGGAGAGAAAACTGCTAAGCCGTAGTTGGCTGTTGAAAGAGAAGTTATCGTTCGGAACTCGGTAGGGTGTTTCTCTCCAATTAACGTGGATTATCCTGGTGAGTTAGCTACCTCAAATTAGCTGGTTAGCATTCACATGTCGATGCAATTGAGTTGAATTGTGTGTCATTTCACGTTTATTATTTTACTTTGAGAAATATGGTAAAGCAAAACCAGTCAGGATAAAACATTTTTGTGTGATGTGAAGTAGATATGTTGTTGTAATGAGCCGTTAGTCGCCCACCTCTGTCGGCTTAATTGCGGCCTAGAAGCTAAGTAAATGCAGCATGCACGCAGTATGGTTAGTAAAGCACATAAAGTAATGTGTGTGTATTTGAATTGTGGTTAAAGCTGGTGTGTGTGCTGTAAGATATGTAAAAGGCCAGATATGTGTATTATTTGTGAAATGGAAATAACAAAATAGACAATTTAGTTCTGAAATGTTTATTATAGTTATTGTAATGTTTTTTTTGTCAATTTGAATATGATGGATAGTGAAACAGGAAAAATTCGGACTATATGATAACTGTTCTGCACACTTGTGTGCAGGCTGGGTTTTTTTTGAGGGAGGATTCTTTCTGTTGACAACGTGGAGCTGCTTCGTCTGCTGTACGGATCGTCATCGCTGTGGATGCCTTTACCTTGTCCAGACACTGACACTTGGATGTTGTGTCGTTCCTAGGGGGCGGTAGGAACCAAATCGGAGGATTCAATTTATTTACACTTTTTTTCCCTGAGATCTCAGATTATTTTTTTGTTGGGCCCAACTGATTAAAACTGCTGTTTTAAAGATGCTCAGGGTTGACTAACAACTTTAAAGGAACCTTCAAAATAAAGACTATTGAGAACTGATAACTGAACCAAAGGGGTCAACCAGTGAACACATTTAATTTTCTTGTATACGTTGTACATTTGTGTACATTTATTTGTCCTAATTTTGGTTTCATGGTATATTTGAGCTGGTAATTTTGAGTTGTAAAGCCAATTTGGGTTCTAATGAAAACCTTGAGTTAAAAAAAAAGGAAGTGTACCAGAGAAATGAAACAGAAGAAACTTTTATAAATATATATGTGGCAAGGTGCCACATTACCGGGGTCCGTGACAGACAGAGACACAAGGCATGAGGAGGGTTAGTTGGCCAGCAGGGCCGTTTTATTCACCACAATAAACCCGGCCCCGGTGTTGACGGTAGTTGATTGCGCCGTCTCCCTCCGCCGACGCACCTCAGTCCTCCCCGGCGGGTCAGCCGCGGAACCCCAAAGCTGGCCAGCCTGCCAGGCTTCCAGAGGCATCCCGCCCCAACCCCAACTGTCACCAGCTCTTGCAGGTGGCTCCCGACTGCACCCCCAGGGACCTCCGTCGGTTGTCGCCGTGGAGGGAGACACGCGCTCTCCCACTCCGTCCTCTCCAGCTCGTGCCATCGCCTCTGTCCCGGCACTCCAGCTGCGGACCCAGCTGCGGACCCTGCTCAGACGCGGCTGCTGCTGGCTCGCTGTCCGCTCCTCCAGTCCGCCGGCCCTCGATCCTCCCGATCGCTGCCGGCTCCCGCATCCACGCCGCCAGCCTCTCACACTGGCGCGTCCCTCTCGCTCACACATCCACACACAGGTTAAAAAGGCCCGGCTGCAATCAGCTTTAATTGGCCGCAGCCGCTGAGACCAGCCGCACCAGGAGGTGCAGAACCAGAGCCTGCAGGATCATGAAGGATCCTCACCACCCTAACAACGGACTGTTTCAGCTGCTGCGGTCAGGCAAGCGCCTCATGCTGCCAAAACAGAGAGACTGAGACAGAGTTTCTTTCCTCAGGCCATCAGGGGCCTGTTCCAAGAAGCGGGTTTAGTGAAAACTCTGAGTTTGTTAACCCTGAGATGAGGGAAACTCTGGGTTTTCCGTTCCAGAAAGAGAGGTAACTCAAACTCTGATTCAGTTACCATGGTAACTGACTCTGTGAACCTAACCTGCTCGCTGGCAGGTTTTCTTGAACAAACCCTGACTTTCTCCCTGTCTCCTCCCTCTGCTGAACCTGAAGCAGCTGTCGGACATGGCGTGTCCTTTCCTCGGTAACCCGATCGATATTCAAGCGGAAGTAATTCGCATAGCCTTATGTCGGGAGAGGATTTTGAGACCCCGATTAGATGTTCTATGTCCAGGATGGAAGAGCTGTCCGAGATATAATATGCCGTTTACAGTTCACGGATTAAGCTACCACCACCCCGAGCAGTCAAATAAAGACACCTTTCATTTGGTCTTCTTTATTTCCTACAAATACAAAAGCAACAGTTAGTATTTTTATATTGTTCCAACAACACATTTCACCTGTGACCATGCACCCACCTCTAACTTATGTTCCAGTAATTAAATTTCTAGATCTGCCTTTCTAATTTGCCACCCCAAGTACACCATTTGAAGTATGTCTGGCCCAGACAGCTCAGTTGGTAAAGCAGGAGACTCTCAGTCTCAGGGTTGTGGGTTCGATCCCCACATAGTGTTAACTATCACCTTTGTAAGTCGCTTTGGATAAAAGCCTCTGCTAAATGACTGTAATGTTTTTATATTTCATTTTCAGCTGCTGCCAAGAGCGCTTTGCGCCCGTGGGATTGCAAAATATTTTTTTTCCAATACCATTCCACCACTTTCTCACATGTAGGTAATATTATAAGAAAGTGTGGTTAAATGTTAAATGAATACACTGCTGCATTCAAACGTACGCATAGACTCAGGCAGCGATTCTCTCCCACGCCAATTCCCTCTCCTTTACGACCCTTCTGCTTGCTGGTTGCCATGGTGAATCGTGAATCGTAGTATCGGACCTCCATTGATGATGGCTTTTTATTGTCGTCGCGCACACGCTTAACTCAAGGTGAACATACTCAAAATTGATTGAACTAATTCAAATCAGCCGTTCTGGAACCGAAAACTCAGAATTGGCCATCTCGGAATGAATCAACTCAGAGTGCAGGGTTAGACTCAGAGTTTGCTGAACCTGCTTCTTGGAACAGGCCCCAGGACTGTGAACTCTGACCTCACCAGGGCCCCCACCAAGACACACACACTGCCCCTCTTATGCACACACACACTTAGGTAAAGACTACACATAATTTATAATTTATATTATATTACATACATACAATTTCCCTTTTTTACTATATTTTTATAAAGTGCTCTTATTGTAAATATTGTGTTGTTTTTATATAGAGCTCTTACTGTGACATTGTAAATATTGTGTTGTTTTTTTTATTGTAAACAGTGTGAACCTGTTATTTGCCCTTTGCACATTTCTGCTGAGCATTGCCACTTTACATTTCACTGCACACCTCGTGTGTGTATGTGACAAATAAACTTCTTGAACTTGAACCTACCACCCTCCCTCCCCCCAGTCCGCCACAATATATTTTTTATTATCCTTTCTAAACCAGTGGTCGTGTGTGTTTTTGTGTGCTGGAGGTCTTACTGCTCTCATGTAGAGTTGCTACTGCCAATCTCCTTACCCAACCTAGTGAATTTAGTGAACCTGAGAACCAGATAAATGTGTAACCAAGCAGAACTGTATTATAGATATTTTGAAGAACCCAAGAGGGAGGTTACAGGTGAAGAGTTACATTTTCATAACTAAAACGACATATGAAGTAAAAATTGACTGTTCACGGTGTACGCCGCTATATTGCTGTGACCAAACTTGGGCCAGTCGGATCTTGCCCGAGTTTCCGACTGGGAATTCCAACTTGAATGACTGTTCTATTGCACTTTTCTGTGTCGGAGGTCGAAGGTTTTTTCCGAGTTCCAAGTACAATGGAATGCACCATTACTTTGCGCACATTGGAGCTACAACGACAACATGTCTAAGGCCAGATCCCAATACTCCAGTTGTTCTGTTGTAGGATGCAGGCAGCAACATAGATCCCTGCACAGTCTCCCAACACACGAAAATGCCAGGACAGAGTGGATTAATTTTATCTTTAACGGCAACGTCCCGGCTACAGTTAGCTAATTTTTGTATGTGTGTGATAATCACTTCAGCAACGAGGGCCAGTTCACAGCAGGATTAGCATCTAAATTGAAGCTTAAAGATGGAGCAATTTATACTGTACGTGACCCATCTGCAAACTTGGAATCTGTTAGTGTCACCATGTTTTGATATTATTTGCAAGTTAGTCTAGTTAGTATATTCGACTGTTGGTTAGCTAACAAGCTAGCGGGGCTAGCTACGGGCTTGTTGGGTGTGGAAGAAGTAAGAAAACTAAAGCTGGGGTCAGGACTCATCTTAAAGTTATTTGTTGGGACCAGTGTCTGTTTTATAAGTCTGTCAAACGTGTCCGGCTCGGTAAACTTCAACAAAAACAATCGCGTTTGGTTGTGTGTGCTGTGCTGTTTGGATGCAAATAGGTTGCATCCAATAATATATTGGCTAACTAGCTCAACAAAATTGTCAATCCTAGCTTGTCTGCAAGTTGTAGTCAATAAGCTTATGGACATGAGCCATAAACAGACCGGCTACAGCAGAGAGCATCGCTCACACACCCACATACACAAGTCACCAAACCATAATATTACAAGGAATTGTTACCATTGAGAAACGCTCTGCTGGGTTCTCCTGAGTGGAACCGCTCAGCTGCGTCTTCCCATTCTGGGTCAGACTCTGGCATGTACGGTCTCAGTGTTGGTTCTGGAGCGGCCGCCATGGTTACGATAAATTACAGCATCAAGCTTATTTGTTTACCTTGAGCAGCATGGGATCTCTGCTCTCCGCCTCTGCCAGGCGATTGGCCGCCCGCACAGCCAATCAGAGCAGTGCTCATTTCAATAACCGTCCATGCCCTCAAAACAGCCTGTTCTTTACAATGGAGAAAATGAGAGACTGAAACACACACTACAGAAGCTTTTTTTTGGATATAGATTTCACATACGTCTTGTAAAGACCCCAGGGAACAGTTTTAAATAGCCAAAAAAAAAAATAGCCAAAGTAAAATATGTCCCCTTTAACGCTCACCAAAACGGCATGTAATCCCCTCAAGGGCTTCAGTGTGACCATTTACATCCTGTTGCTTCCTCCCATCTGTATTGAGTAAACGCTAGGTATGGTAGGTAAATATGCTAAAAGACTAACTCAACATTAGGAACTTGTAGACTTCCAGCACTATACCATGGGATCTGACTGAGCACTGAAAAGGTGAACAGGCTCACATTTCTGCACTATAATATGAACTGAAAGGACTGTAAATAATTGGGTAATTTGTGAAAGGGGCCCTGATGCAGACAGAGGTCCTGCAGCCTATGACTTTGTTTCTTTTTATTTATTTTCACTATTACTGTATTATTTATGTTTCAAAAGGCAGCAACTGTTAAAGTCAAAAGCCAACTAGATCATTTTTTCCACCATGTTTTACAAGTTCTCTACTCAGGTCCAAAAGAAATGTAGAAAAAATACAAACTGAAAATACTAAACAATTTTGTAATAAGTTGATCAAAAGAGCCCTGCAGACAGAGGTCCTGCAGCCTTTGACTCCATTTGATTTGTTCAAAAGGGAAATACTGACATGGATGTTTACAGAGGTCGCTTATATTTAATTCCAAAGAGATATATAGACTTTTTGTTTATTTTTATTTATTTTGTTACTGTATTATTTCTGTTTCGAAAGGCAGCAACTGTTAAAAACAAAAGCCAACAAAGATACAATAAAACCTCTAATTAAAGAATGATCATGTGATTTTATACATCCGTAGTGTTATAGTGCAATAAATTAATGCATAATAATCGTGAAACCGTGATTTTCCCTCAGACTATAATCGCACCATCAAAATCTATAATCGTTGCATCCCTACAGTCGACTGACTTTTTGGGGAATATTCAAGTGAATTACCCTCTCGATCAATCATGGAGAGGCTGAATGGTTGGTTTGGGGTAGGAACATAATAGGATCCATTCTCTGAAACAGCATTTAGACCTCCATGGGACACAAACACTCCATTGAAACCCTGACTAATAATACTCTTTAGGTGGGTTAGCAGCTCCTTAAGGCAGGGCGAGGCAGGTTTCTTCTGTTGAGTAAAATCCTCCCGCACCACACTGGAATGACAAAAACTATGACTTAAAAACTAGTTGTGCTTCAGGGAAGAACCTCCATCATATCAGAGACACGGACGCTGACATCCGATGACGAAAAACAAGTACAGTATTTATGGATGTATTTATTATTTACATTTTGTAAATGTAGACCACAATAAGACAGTATGAGTGAAAACAAGACTACCTGCTGCAAAATTAAATAAATGCTGCACTGAAAAAATTAAGTAGAAATATATGTTAAGTTGCAAAAGTGCAATAAAATATACAAGACTTATAATCATGATCAATTTATTAAATGCCCGACCAGAGAGGAGAATATATTGGATCACTGTTACACTACAGTAAGCAACGCCTATCACGCGCTGCACTGGGTCACTCTGACCACGTCATGGTCCACCTGATTCCTACATACAGTCAGAAATTAAAGCTCTCTAAACCTGCTGTGAGGACATCTAAGAAGTGGACCAGTGAAGCTGTGGAGGATCTTCAGGCGTGCTTGGACTGTACTGACTGGGATGTTTTCAGGACTGCTACCAACAGTTTGGATGAGTTCACAGAGGCTGTAACTTCATACATCAGCTTCTGTGAGGACTGCTGTGTCCCATCACGCACCAGGGTGAGTTATAACAATGACAAACCCTGGTTCACAGCTAAACTCAGACTAAGGTTGGAAAAGGAGCAGGTGTTCAGGACTGGAGACAGGGCCAAGTTTGTTGAGGCAAAGTACACATTTAGCAAAGCCGTGAGAGAGGCTAAACGACTACTCCCCCCCTACCAGTGATGACTCACCATCCTGGAGAGGGACGTTAACAGACTGTTCAGGAGACAGAACCCCCACAAAGCAGCCGGGCCAGACTCTGTCTCCCCCTCCACCCTGAAGCACTGTGCTGATCAGCTATCTCGGGTGTTCAGACATCTTTAACACCTCACTCGAGACATGCCACGTACCAGCCTACTTCAAGACCTCCACCATCATCACGGGTTCCCCTCAAGGCTGCGTTCTTTCCCCTCTACTCTTCTCCCTGTATACCAACTGCACCTCCTCAAACTCCTGAAGTTCGCGGAAGACACCACCCTTATTGGGCTCATCTCCGCCTACAGGTGGGAGATTGACCATCTGGTGACCTGGGGCCTCATTTATAAAGGTTGCTACGCACAAAAAAGTTGCGTTAACGGGGGTGAAATGTGCGTACGCATATTTTACCGCAAACGTCGGGATTTATAGAAAAATTCTATGCAGTAAAAGGTGCGCACTTCTACGCATCCTTTCACCCATGTGTAGAGCTCACCGCAAAGTTTTTCAGACACGGGAATCAGTGACGCCCGATGGGGAGATCACAAAATAAAGCTCAGTCCTCTTAAAAACATAGTTTTATAAGTGTGCTTTCACAGGGATTGTGGTCTGTTGTATCTGTTAAGTCACTACTTAAAACCTATTTTTATACTAAGGCATTCTTTTAACTCTGAAGTGACTGAGGGGGCTGGTAAAAATTGCGAGGGGGCAATTTTTTTCATAAAATAAAACTCATTGATTTAACCATGCAACAACAGCCTCAGAACGGCTAAATAACAACAACTTAAGGCTACTGTTCAAAATCAAAGAATACGTTTATTAATCAGAGCACTCACATAAGAACGGAGCACTGCAGTGAATTTATGAACGATAACTATTCTCTGTCAAAATCAGCAGGAGGAGTCTCTCTCTCTCTCTCTCTCTCTCTCTCTCTCTCTCTCTCTCTCTCACTCTCACTCTCACTCTCACTCTACATGGCCGAAAGTTGTATTTACCACCACGAAAAGCAAGCAGGCTGTGTCTGTCTATCGATCTCCTCCGCTCCGTTTCAGTACAATTGGACAGCGCCCTAGCATACACCTATGAACATATTTTTCTATAGATACATAAAGATTAAACAAAGGGGGCACAAATACAACTAATGGGCTATGCCCCCTTAAGACCCCTCATTTTACTCTCACATATGTAGCTCCTTATGCTCAATGTTGTATAACCTTTAAACTGTTTTTAAATTGTTTTTTATCATTTTGTTCATCAGTTTGTCTACCATTTTTATTTTATCTTCTAAAGCACTTTGTAACTTTGTTTTGAAAAGTGCTATATAACTAAAGTTTCTTATTATTATTAAGGTGTGCTGGATTATTAGGGCTTGTGCGGTTCTCCACAATGTGGCCCAGATCCTCTACTGAGCCGCCCAAACAGTACACCTTTATGGCGCTCAACCTCAGTGATGAGCACCCCGATCTCGCACTCCGCAAATTTCGCCTTTCTTGCAGTTGCGGTCTCCGTCTTTCCCTCATTGATAGTCCAACAAAGGCTCCTTAACAATGTCGGCATATTCATGAGCTATTTAGCATTGACCATTTATGGATGATTGTGGGCGGACACTGGGAGGAGTAGTGGGAGGACACTGGGAGCAGTAATGGGAGGACACTGGGAGGAGTAATGGGAGGACACTGGGAGGACACTGGGAGGAGTAGATGAGCGCACAATTCACCGCAGGTGGGTATTTATAAAGAGAAGACTGCGTACAGGTGTGCGCCGCACGGTTTTATAGATCTGAATATTTTCTTGCGTACGTAGATTCTGACGTTTGTGAGTACGCAATGTTTTAGGATGGAATCTACGCAGTTTTAAGTTTTATAAATGAGGCCCCTGGTGTGGTCAGAACAACTTTGAGCTCAATGCTCTACAGTGGAGATGAGATAGTTGGAAGAACCCAGCCCCGGCCACCCCCATCACCCTGTGTGACTCCCCAGTCGAAACTGTGGAGTCCTTCCGCTTCCTAGGTACCATCATCACCTCAAGTGGGAGCTGAACATCAGCTCCATCACCAAAAAAGCACAGTGGAGGATTTACTTCCTGCGGCAGCTGAAGAAGTTCAACCTTCCAAAGTCCAAATGATGGTGCACTTCTACACCACCATCATTGCGTCCATCCTCACCTCCTGATACATCTGGCGCGTGTCATTCGCTCTGCTGAGAAGGTGATTGGCTGCAATCTGCCATCTCTTCAGGACCTGTACACCTCCCGGACCCTGAGGCGTGCAGGTTGGAGCCAACCCCTCCCACCCCGGTCACTCTCAACTCTTTGAGCCACTCTCCTTTGAGGCTGCGGTCCATCAAGACCAAAACCTCATGCCACAAGAACAGTTTCTTCCCAGCAGCAACTGGCCTAATCAACAAGGCCCGGGTCCCCCGCTAACATGGACACTACATGTTATATTAACGTAAATCTGTCTCAATGCGTTACTCAATGCGTCGCACAAATTTGCACATACCCTTGCACATATATATGGCACTTATTCTTTTTATTTTATTGTTATTATTTTCTTATATTTTTTCATATATTTTAGTTTGAATTTTTCTATTTTCTATTGTATTCTTGACCTTTGCTATTTACAGTACTTGCTTTTATTCTTGTTTTTTGTATTTTTCTCTTGCTATGTTTATTGTTATGCACCGAACACCAAGTCAAATTCCTTGTATGTGAAAACATATTTGGCAATAAAACTGTTTCTGATTCTGATCACAATGTTTATTTTTTGCTAGCGTGCAGGTCTAGTGTATGTAGTGTTTCATTATTTGTTTGTTTTGCTTTTTACCTGATAATTCCTCTTCCAGACACTGAAATATGCTTTCCAAACCCACGATCTCCTGTGCTTTGTAATGGAATATGCCAACGGAGGCGAGGTGGGTACGCACAGACACACAACAGCCACATGTACACATCTGAAATACACAAATCTCACAACAGTCTGGCAGGCACACTCACCCACATCGTCTATCTGCTCTTGCCTCATTCAGCTCTTCTTCCACCTGTCACGAGAACGAGTGTTCACGGAAGACCGGGCGCGCTTCTACGGCGCGGAGATCGTTTCGGCACTGGATCACTGGACCTAAAGGTGATTTTTGAGTAATACAAAGTATCTAAGTGAATATATTTAATTTGGGGGGGGCGCCATGTGGAACTTGGAAGGTGGATCGGTGCCAATACTATCGGTGCACCATTTAAGTACAACAATGCTCACACCCGAGTCAGAATAGGAGAACTCTGGAGTAATTTGAAGGTTTCAACTGGGGGAGTTTTTGACAATTAAATAAACAAATCTTTACTCATTTGGCACTTCATAATTTTAACCACTTTCCATCCCTATGCAAAATAGTAATAATATCCCATGCAAATAGTGCAAATCAATAGACAGCAGCTCGCAATGTCCCTCTAAGAATCCCCCACAACTTGAAGTTATTTTGGCAGAAGAATTATTTGGGTCAAAGAAGCCTTTTTAAGCCTCGAGACATTTGAGACATGGGTTGTGCAAAAGGGGGTGCAGCTCATTGCGGGGAATGCGGTGCAAGTATTTTGTGTACTCATTACTGCTTCTGTTCCTTCCCTCCTAGCTTCGGCCTGACCTTTGAAGGGAAACGCTCCATTGAATTTGAATCTGAAAATGACGTCAGCTGCATACTGTACGCCCAGAATTGGTGTTTTGTTTTCCCACACAGCCTCACCAGTGAGCAGTAAAGTAATGTTTGTCTGCGTATGTACCCTCTTGTAGCTGGGGAATCTGATGCTGGACAAGGACAGGCCATATCAAAATCACTGATTTTGGCCTTTGTAGGAGGGCATCACTCCCGACGCTACCATGAAGACCTTCTGTGGAACTCCTGAGTACCTGGCACCCAAGGTAAGGCATAGACGATGACGCCTTTATGGGTCCCCCTTATCGCCGCCACCTTATATACATCCTTGAAAGTTTGCAAACCCTACAGAAGGTGGTCGTTATTTTATATAGAGGAATACCCTGATCCCATCCTCACCTAAACCTCAAATCTTAGTGAAGGTATCCCACATTAATAACATGCACCAATAAATGGGATGCACTTTCATTGTTTATTTAAATAAAACAGAGTCAGAGTAGGGGGACTCTGGAGTAATTTGAAGGTTTCAAGCTCCGTCCAGTGAAAGCTGGAGTCACCAACCTCTTCATCACGTCCCATCAGACGAAATAAGGAGTTGCATTACATGACTTCTGGGTATTGAAGTTTCAGGATGTGGTGCAGAAGAAGGTAAGAAATTGTGTGGCTGAGGGAGGCAGAGAGTCGAGGTTTGATTTTAAGTCGTTTATTTATTCTACCTTGGTAGCTTTGATTTCAGACTTAGTGTTGGGGTTTTATTAACTGGACTCCATAAAACCCATATACAAAGCCAAAGGGGGTGACAGGCAAAGCATTCATGTACCCACCTGAAAGAATTAAAAAGTCTTCATGATTGATTGATATTGGGAAAGTTTTTATTGGCCAACTGCAACTAATGACCAGAAAAAGTCTTAAATGATCTAAATTTAAGGACTTAAGAAGTATTAAAATAAATACAGCAATTAGAGGTATTAGCCTTTTCCCCAGGTTTGTTTTCAGTTCAGTTTCATTTTGAAATTTATACTTTATAAATTTATAATTTATATTTATAAATTTAGTTGGGGGTATTGAAATATTTTTTGCATTTGGTGATATTTAGTCGTGGCAGAGTTGGAAAGTAAGACAAAGGCAAATTAACTTTAAAATAAGGCAAATACCTTAAAATTCCTAATTAAAAATTGTCTTTTTTGCCAGCTTTCTGGTTCTTTAGTTAAATTGATCTTAAATCCGATTTCAGCATTTAAAAAGTCCCAAGTTTGGCTTTCTGAAAACCTGCGCATACCCTGTGCACGGGAGCATATTTCACAGGAACATTTCAGAATGTCCAAAACCACTTTGGATCATAATATCATTTCTTTATCAACAACACACAAAAAACCCTCTTTTTCTGCACCTTCCCACCTTAGCTCATCCCGCTCTTCAAGCCGCATGGAGACTAGTACTTTAACGACGAGTTCACAGCACAGACCATCACGCTCTCACCTCCAGACAAGTGTAAGTATCATTGTCCACGGTGGGACGTACCATGTCCCTCGGTTTGAACGTGCTGACTTTTTTCTGTCTCGTTTTTTGTTTTACAGACGACTACCAAGCACATTTCCCCCAGTTCTCCTATTCTTTTCCAAGTGCCCTTCACCGGAGCTTACACAAGGGCGGAAGAAGCGTGGCAATTCATCATCCGTTTCCCTGCTAGGTGTTTCTCGAGAAAACGGGGCATCGAATCCAAACTGAATGTCATCATTTTTAGTCGAGGAGAGAGTGTGTGTGAGAGCATGAGATTTTGTGTGTGTATGTGTCTTTATATAACGCTCGGCCAATACGCATCAGGAAAAATGGATGAATTGGCAATATATCGCGGAATCCTATTACAAGGTGTAGGGTGAGGTGTGGGAGAGCGGGTGTCCTTTTTAAACTGTATGCAATGAAAAATTTAACTTGTATTATTAGTATGCTCTTGTTTCGGAATATGATCTCCTGTTAATGGATCTATGTCAAATGCTTCACGGCATTGAATGGGAATTGGGAATTGGGAATAGCTAAATGCACAAGTCCAACTGTTGGTTGAATTCATAAATTGGGGAAAACGAACACCAGAGTTTGCTCTGGCGCCGGAATATTTACAAGATTTGCAAGATTTACAATGTGTGCTTAATGCTAATCGACAAGCTAGGTGATCCTCCTCAAACTGAACTGAAACTTGTGGCTAACAGTTTTCATTTTCTTTTCATCGTCATATTCTGTCACCTGAACCTGCTTGTAATTCCTGATATTTTCATGGCGTTCCAATGCGTCCTTTCAAATACAATTGCGACACACTTCTGCTGCACGAGAAGGGAGCCGGAGAACCCGAAAAATCACCCCCATCATCCAGGGAGCTGACGTACTCATGAACATGGTCCATTGTGAGATTTGCGTTTCAGTGCAATTGTTATGACTTGCAACAATGTCTTTTTTTTTTCCTTTTTGGGTGTGCATTTGTTTTTAATTGTTTTCTCAGTTCATCCAAATATTGAAAATGGCCACACAATGGTCGGTGGTGGTGGATAACGTTGTTGCGTTTTTGGTCGGTGGTGGTGGGTAACTTCTCCGCACTCGTTAGAGCCTTTCTACCCCGTGTGCTGTTTTGAAATAATTTCTGTTATTTTGTCTAGTTTTACCTCCTGGGTTAATTTTTTTCTCCAACTTGCTGCCCCCCTTCGTGTACCCTGAAACCCCCCTTCAAAGACTCAAATCACAGAAATTCATAATGGTTGAAAGAAATGTAGTTTTTTTTCAATTGCATTATTCTGCTCAATCCTCAATTTCTATTTGCCTATGAATGTAATTCTGAAAGACTGATCGAATACATGTTTTTATCTGTCTTAATACATGTTTGTGTGTGTGTGTCTTTATAGTCTTCCTTTATTTTCCACTTGGTTGTTGGGGTGTCTAACTCTTTATGGCTTGGCTGGTACTGTTGTCGTGACTTCGGTTTGAAACGGTAATACCAAATTTCATGCAAATCCACCAAATGGGAAGGGTGGGGATGGGTGTGCATGAACACCTCAGGGTCATACACTGATAATATACATCATATTTATAGTCGTTTTTAAAAAAGGTTTCATATAGCAGCTTTAATATAAAGGTGCACACATAGGTCGTAAATTGCACAATATCATTGGATGTATATCCTTCACCGTGATAAATGTGAAGCTGTGTTAAAACCTGAATCCTTGAACATTCCCACCCACGGTCTTTTAAGTTGATATGGGCTGGATGGATGGATACATGGATAGGTAGAGATAGATGGATGAATAGCAGCAAACCTGATTACCTCCCTGAGGAAATCTGATCTTCTTTATTAGAGCCTTACAAGGAGTGTCCTGAACATTTATCAAAAAGCAATTTTGGTTATCGGTTCCAGAAATGTCTTCATCCTAATGCAATTTAAATGTACACCACCTTGTGTTGGGACTGTTCAATTGTCATCTGTGCTCAGCATTTCTACCTTTAGATAAACACTTTTTCTCTTGGAAGACACTATAATGCATTGTTCCTCTCTGGTAAATTGAATAAGAAATTGGCAGCAGGGTAATAAGTGAATAAATGGCCATATCACAAAGCGAGATACAGAAAAGATAAGAATCTGCCAAGTCATGTTTAGAGGATACAAGAATACAAGAGGATACAAGGAGACAAGAATTCCACAATTATGTAATAAATTATAGTTTGTGGTTTTTTTTTGGGTCTGTGCTGTTTTTTGTTCCCCCTCAGATACTGTGGAGCTGCTGTGTGCTCCGGCCCAGACACACGGGAGCCTCACGGTGGTTTTCAACACTACCCCAGTAGGGAACATGTGCTGCCGGGGAGCGACCACGCCTCCGCCGCCTGCCTCACATGTTACCGCACACATTCATACTGTCCATACTGCTGCGTTCAGGTCCTATGGGAATAACCCGGCGGACTGGCTAGGTTGAACTTGACTTTGGTTCTTTCTTAATCAGCTGTATCTCACTTAACCACTCGCGCAACTTTATGACTTCGTGTTTTACGCAAAACGAAACGTGTGCATTCTCAACCACGAATGAAAGATCAAGCATATAGTTGTGATGTGATGAAAACGTGATGTTGAAATTGATATATAAAGTTGACAAGTATTCACATCTACTTATTGAGTCCAGAATTCGAGCTGCAAGGACCTAAATATCTTTCTGATATCGGTTCTAAACAAATTCCAAAGTTATTTTTTTTCATATCATATTGTAAAAAAAAAAAAAGTAAAGCTGAAGAAGCAGTTAGACAAGATCCATCTCGTTGTCGCCTGTATGGGAAGAAAGCCACACCAAACCCCATTGACACATCTGTAAATTTAATGTCGCCTTTATTATCCAAACAAACACGACCGGTAGAATATATATATATGTACATTTTCGAATCGTTGAGAGATACTTTTACATTCGGCATACACTCAATACATCGAGAAGCTATTTCAATAAACTTTTAATATTGGTTCACACAAGCTTCTTCCACTAAAACCGAGTCAAAACACGGTGGTGGGCGGTATAGCGAGTAATGTAAACAAATCATTAAAATTGAAATTTTAGTGAAATGAAATCATCCTTGGTGGAATATCAATATGCCGATTTTTACAATACCATAACTATTCAAAAAAAGATAAGTCATGTCCTACCAGGTGTGTACGTTTGCTGATAAAAAGCAACATTCAATTGCCACCAGATTGTTTTTATGGAATTCCTGCGTGATCTGGAGTACAAGCCAATGTGACTCAACCAATCAGAACTACCGGTTTGATCAAATATAATACATTACATTTGCCACACGTTACTGAACTAACTAAAATAGTGTTGTCTCCAGGCTATTATTCACCCCAATCGGTTTTCTGAGATTACACAGGTCACTTTTACGTTGTCAAAGCGTGCATGCAACCGGACCACTTTCATTACCTCCGGCACACGCGCACACCCACGCTCTACAACAGGAGGTTTCAATGCTGCATTCAAGTGCTCCTCGAACGCTCCCGCTTCCGAGTTCACTAGTCATAAATAGTGCTTTTAATCGAAAGTACTTTATTGTTTTGTGGCTGTTGATTTTAGAAATCAGGTGGAATGGAGAGTGGGAAAAAAATCTCTTTGCGTCACCGATTTCTTTATTTAATAAAAAACAAAAAGCGTGACAACTGAAAGTTATAACAAACAGTGAACCTAGAAACATAAAACATTACTAATTATTTACCTCGAATATCAAACAATAATATATATATATAAACATATAATAATAAATTAGATCTCTTTTTAACATTTGACAGGCTTGTTTCATGCTCTCCGCCCCCTGTACATCACATCTCGGCAGCTTGGGTGTGGTAGAAAATTCTAATTTACTCTTTTTTGGGAGGACTTTAAAACACTGTAAAGTACTACAGGTCACAATTTTACTTTGAACTGTAAACATGTATTTTTTAACTTTGATTGTGAAGTCGAGTCTCTTGAATTGATTGCCATTTAATTCTCAACGTTGCGAGAATGGTGTCTTTGGTTTTGCAAACTTATTTACATTTTATTTTGTTTATATGTATGTGTAGTTGCTTTAAATGTGCTTTATAAATAAACTTGTCTCCACTTGAATATTTCGTTTTTTGCTGAACCATTTTGTACTTTTATTTAAAAAAAATAAAATAAAGCTTTGTCAGTCACATTTAACTCTTTGTTAGAGTTGTTTATGTGCAACTTTAACTCTGAGACACGATATTTCCGTCAGCGTTTAATACAGTTTAATAATACTGACTGTACCCCTCACGTGGACTGTACGACGTCACTGCCCACACACGTGTCTCGGCACGGGATTGGCCAGGCTGCTGCTGTTACGTCACCGCTGACCGGTTCAACACTATTTAATATTCCGATTAGGGGGCGTGGTCGTGCTAACGGTCATTATGGATGTTTTCAGTGCATTAGACTGGACGTGTTTCCAAGACAAGGACGCGCAGGTGAACGACAGCTTCACCATGTATCCACCCAACGAACCAGTACCAGACAGAAATTGCTAATTTTTTGTCGTATTTCTTTCTTAGTGAATATTCCTTTCTGTATACCATTTTAAGGTACCATGTTTTGAATATGACATTCACTCTAGAGGAAGGCTGTTGCCTCCCAAGATCTGGAGATGCTATGTTTTCCTGCTGCCAAAAGTGAGCTGTTTTCCGAGATTTCGTGGATAAAAACACAGACAGGTAAGTTTGCATGTCTCCAAACTTTTATCCAGTGGTCTGTTTTCAGGTCCTCTAATATTCTATCGTGGTCATTTGTTATACTGTATTGTTATTATAGGCTTAATATAATGTGTAAAGTTTATTATGTACACATAAACATGTCATTCATGGGGAATTAGTCAAGTTTATTTCTAAAGCCCTCTATCACAAACAAGCCTCAAAGGACTTTACATAACAATCAGTTATCAATTACCAAGTTATGACAAGTATCATGTTTCCAGAAGATGAATTACTAACTTTCCCCCAACTAATAATGTTAAAGTTACCCTTGTATTGTAATTAAAAACCGGCACATATTGGCCTACTCTCACCATACAGGCAATGCATTGCACAGTGTATTGTGGGGTTTGCTTTGTACACTTACATCAGGCTTGTTATTTCCACGGACCAGTGGCAGCAGGCTATTACATAATAGTGCTTGGGGGTGGGACCCGATAGTCTCTCCACAGAACCATCTTATCAAGTTCCTGCTGCTTCATCCGCATGTGCATGCCGTAGTGTTTACACAAGAGGCATAGGCAAAACATGGCAAAGCCTTACACAACACCACACCGATGAGCTGGAGTCTGGCCGGACAGGGTATGGTTCTAGGCAGCCTGCTACCCATTTCATTTGTCCACATCGAGTCCATGCTGCAAAGCGCTATGGTCTCATGTTTAGGGATGTTCAGCTGACTGATCGTGTTAAATTAATCTAAAATCACTATAATATTCCTTTAGGGACGTGTTATGTCTGATATCACTAGAACGTTCTTATAGGGACGTGTTGAACATGTGTGATATTTGTATAGGATCCTTGTGAAATGGGTTATAGGAGTGCTATATGAAATGGTATGAAATGGACGAGCATGTCTAAACTTATCCTGGTGGATTTAATTTCAGCAAAGGCTTTATGTAATGTCCATTCCCCTTCTATTGTCTCCTAAGAGTAACTTGAAACTCCAGTTTCCGAGGTATATCCAGACATTTGCACACATTTAGGATACAAGATGCTGATTTTAACTCATGTTCAATTTACTCTCCTGTTTGACCTGAAATTAATTAATTCCTGAATGACTCCCTAAAAGTAAGTATTCTGGTTATACATGTTAAGTGGTGGTGTTCTAGTTTTCAAGCTATTACGTTCCGGAAACATTAGTTTATTTTCCATACATGCTTATTCAGGGTCATAGGCGGGCTGGAGCATATCCCAGCATGCACTGGGTGGGAGGCAAACAAACACGTGAACATTGATCGCGAACAATGCTGCCTTTTTGCGTTAGGGCACTTCATTTAAGCCGTACGTCGTCTTTCCCCCCTAACAATTCATTTAGTAGGAATAGATAAAGAATCAAATCGATAAGGAGAATTGAAAACGGCATCGGAAGGGAGAAAAATCCTAAAGATACCCAGCCCAGGTTTGCCGGGCCAGCAAGCATCCACTAGAATCGATTCTCTCCACCGTAAGAAGCATCAGTATCGGAGCCACAGGTGGAAAAGAGGCCATGGATGAGTGAGCACGTACACTCCCAGTGGCCACTCCCACTCTCAGACAGGACCGAGGATAGGGTGCACTTCCTTCCAAGTTGAGCAGATCCATGTCAATCTCTTCCGAATCCCGGAGGCTAGTTTCTGTGACCTTGGTAGAGGATCTTGTCTTGCCCGCCTCCCCGTCTGCTCATTTACATTTACCACTGACACAATGTCTGTGTGGGACTAGAGATATCAGGTGTGTTCAATGGAGATAATATTCCCACACAGCTGTAGGAGCTTAAAATAGTGTCCAAATCTATTTTGATCAGAAATGATGACGTCCTGGTAGACAATTGCCTTGTTTGAGATCTGAGTAAACCAAAGCTGGTAAATTCACCAGATGTGAGAACACGAGTTGAGGGCTGATAAGACAAATTGTTTATGTTAGGGTTCAACCAATGTGGGATTTTGAAGGCCGATACCGATGCCACTATTTTTGTATTGAAGCTGCCAATAGTCGATATTCAATATCTTTACATCGGACCATTTCTATGGACCAAAAATGACAAGAATTCAGGTTGATCACCAGCAGTATAAGCAAAAAAAATCCACCCAACAACAATAACCTACATACGTGTGATTTCCAGTGTTTGTCACCACAACAGTAAACACACAGCTTGACACTGGTTTCTCTCTTTCTGAAAGGTCTGGCATGCCAAAGGAACAGCAACGGCATTTTGTGGACTGGGTCGCGCGTAGCACCTCCAAGAATGCCAAGAATAAGAGCAACAGCGCCACCCTGCGGGCATCTCAGGGTGGCACCCACAGGGACCCGTCTGGAATGGGCGACATGAGCAGCAGGATGTCGCGCTGTGACTCAGAGAAGGACTCAGGGTACTCAGGTGAGCACAGGTTTTGGAGGCGGACATTTTGTCGATAGACAATATTTTTTGCCGGTTTTCAACATCTTTAAATGTTTACATTTTTATGCCACAAATGACAAGTACCTCCACATCCCTGCCTACTTTTCTCTCTCTTCCATCTTTGCCATCAATTCATCTCTTCATCTCTTGCTTTTCCACTACTACACTTTACTCTTCCTCCTACTTATTTACTTACCTTCTGTTTCTCTCCACATATCCCCTCTCTCCCCAAAATCTCTCCCCGACCCTCTAAACCTCCTCTTCCTCTTGGTCTGCCTCAGAGGCTGGCTCAGACTCAGTGCAGACTGATGTAGATGACCAGCGCAGCAGTGTGAGCGAACCTCACAGGGAAAGCAGCCTTAATGCTACCAGCCACCGCATGCCTCCTTACGAGGAGCTCACCCCCATCTATGTCATCAAAAACCTGGTGGTGAAGCCGGTGAGCTATTCAGTTACCGATAACAATGTGCCTTTTTCATGCGTTTTACTTTGTTGCATGTACAGAGATGTACAACCGTAAGTAGAGCTTATGATTTTTTAGTACTGTTTTTTATGTTCAAAGTTTAAATAATAGAAACCACATAGGAATCGCTTACCCATTTTCCATTTTCACGTCATTTCTGATACTAGCATTCCAACATTTTAAAAAACATTTTTCAATGCATATTATCTAGATAGTCTTAGTCTTATTTTAGATAGATAAATTAAGCGTTATCAGTTGTACCATCATGTTAAATGTGTTGCACAGTGGTACAAACAATTGTGAGATTTTTTTTTCTTTTGGCAGACTACCATGTATTATTAAGTTTTGTGTTACTGAATACAACATTGTCTGCTATTTTACTACTAATCTACAATCTCTATCCTTACTCTCTTCTGTTAACTAAACTCTTTGCTGGTCTCATTTGTTTTTCATTTTTGTGTCAGTGTTTCCTCCTACTTATCTCTATGTGACCTTAACCTCCTCTCCTCTCACAACCTCCTGGTGGTACAGTCCAGACGGGATCAGCTTCTGCATGGCCCCCTGGCATGGGGGGGAGGTTGGCACGGCATTACTGGTGCCAAGGCTCCCACCCAGCTCTTACTGATCCAGCAGCCAGCGATACCTGCCCCTTCCTCTTCCTCTCCCACCCCTAACCCTTCCCCCAGTCTAGCTAAACCACAAGGTCAAACTAAGAAAGGAGGCAGTCGCAGCAACAAGAATCACAGCAGCAAGAACTCATATCTCCCTATCCTCAATTCTTACCCCGCGCATTGCCCCCCACCCCAGGAAAGAGAGCCACGAGGAGGGCAAGGGTGCCACTGGGGTAGGGGGGGCTTAAGGAGAGTTGCATTGAGGGCCAGAGCCAGAGCAAGAGGGTGTGCACTGAAGAAGAGAAGTGGGGGGCTGTATCGACCACCAGCCATCTCCTGAAGCCCCACCAGACAGAGGGCAGAGTCCATTCCCATTCCCAACATAAAGTCAGAGGTGGCCTACGCCTCCTTCCCCAACCCACCTCACTGCCCGCTGCCTGGCCACGCCTCCTCCTCCACCACCACCCATCCCAAATCCCACCGCTGCCACCAAAGCTCCCGCTCTGACAGTGTGGGCTCGCCCTCCGTCTCTAGCTCCCAGACGCCCTCCCCTCCTTTCTCCTCCTCCTCTCCCTCCTCCTCTGTTGCACACAGCCCCTACCGCCCGGCCCCCGAGGCAGCAGAGGGCAGTTCCCTTTCAGACCCCCAGTCCGAGTCCATACACCAGCGGCGGTTCCTCAACACAGCAGAGATCCTGAACCAGACGGGCCTGCTGGCCATCATGCTACGCGCCAAGGAGCTGCTGAAGCAGAACTCCGCCACTGAGAAGGAAATCGCTCAGCTCCGTCAGCATGCCCATCTCCTATGCCAGGTAGCCCAGGCCGGCCAGCAAGGCTCCAACAGCCTTGACAAGCTCCTCCAGGCCATGACTGAGACGGGCTCCTACCCCAACCTAGACCTGAATCAGCCCCAAGCCATTAGCAGCAACCACCAACACAGCAAGACCAGAGATGAGGATAACAAAGAGAGGGCTAGCAACGGAAGAAACAATAAGGCACATACCAACCCACTGCAAAACCTGTTGTCTTTACGTAACATAGATGATGAAACATCGCCGCCCTCTCCACTGTTCGCCCCCTCGCCAGAAGCAGAAGGAACAGAGTACCCTGATGGCCTATCAGACATGTTCTCGGCTTTTCGTCCCAGACCTGTTGCTGAACAGGGACGTAGACAAGCAGGCATGTATAAGGACCTAACTGATCTGACTATGTCCCCAGAGAGCTCTACACACAATAAGTATCTACTCTAGCTCCTGGGGGAGAAGGGCAAGGATGAGGAATGATCGGCAGGGTAATGAGCGGACCTAGCAATACTGGGTGTAACATGATTTTTCTTTCAAGATAACATTGAATTTGATTGGTATACCTAAAGGCTAAAATGATGATTGTTTCCTTTTCATGTGATGATTAACAGTTGAATATGATTTTCATTCACTTTTAAGTCAGGGATTTCAGAATTGCAAACAAGTCAAATTCTCCATATTTGCCTTCAGTGGCTAACATTGAAGTGACCACACACACACAGTCAGTGATGGAGTCGAATATGTAACTAGAAGTATATATTTATTTGAAGTGCATCAGTTGATGTAAGTGACAGAAAGTGTCATGAATGAAACATGAATCATCTACTGTAGTTATTACCAATCAAGTTCACTTTCTGTGTAGATTGCAACACTTTGCAACACAATGTTTTAGTCAAAATGTGCTGCTTGTTGAATTTTGATTGAAACCTTTGACAAAAGAGATCACATAGGGGTTGACAAAATTTCAACATTACGTGACATTACGTAATGCACCCTCTGGCGGCCATATTGGAGGTCCTCAGCATTTGAGCAACAATGGCTGAGAACAGCTGATTGCATTTCTAACTGTATTTAATTTGGCTGTCAAAATTTACATAATGACATGATTACATACATGGTTAAGTTCTGTGCTGTTTTTGACTGCTAAATATAATTGATTTTGTGTTTAGATAATAAACATATTATCTGGTCAGCTAACCACTGTCTTGTAAACACATCTGATATGCACACTAGCTAACATATATCGAGTAGAAACAGGCTTTAGCAGTGAGTAGTTGCATGTTAACATTAATATTGGTTGCTTTGCTACATTAGCCTGCTGGCTAGTTAGCTAACTAACAGTTTGTTCAGGTTAACTGAGCTGACTCTTCTCAAGCTACAACTCACGTTTTACATTTACTGTGACACAGTAACCTAAACAAATCTACCTTACTTCACTTTTACTTAAATTGTCGCTAAATGGATCTACACCCACACCACAATAATATTTTTCAGGTATCTCTCATTTCCTAGCCTTTATTTATTTATCCATTATTTATCCTTTATTCTCCAAATGACCAACATGATGGTGCCAGCTGTGGTTACTAGGAGATTGGTGACGCAAAAGCCTCTATTGCCAGCAATCGAGGTTTACTTCACACATAGATGAATGGTAGATTTAAGACATTGTGGATGGGGGTAATGATCCTCTGGTACAGGGGTATGTGTCTAAATGAGATTATCAGGAGGAATCTATTCTTTAGTTGTGTCTGACGCAGGGTGTGGCTACTGACCTTGTACACAGTAGTTGTACTCAATGGATTTTACTCTATTGAAATACAATCTTACCTCTTGGATTATCTGGATTCATTTTGGGTTTTCTCCCTTACTCATGTATGAATGGAATGTGTGTGTATGTGCAAATTTGTGTCAGTGAGTGTGTACAGATCTGTGATGCATTAGCTTGTCGAACATGAATTTGATTAAAAATTAGATTGATTATAGAGCAGGGAAATTGATATAGATTGATTGTAGCTATGGGATATTGATCGTGCTTACTGTATAACTGGAAATAATTGTGTTTAAAGAGATGGACCTTGTTTTCATATGCTCTCAAAACACTCTTAAACAATAAAACCACTGACTTACGAATAGATCTCTTGTTGACATTTGTTGTTCATTTAAGTAATGTTTTGGCTGTTAGGTGCCTGGGTGGAAGAGCAAAATACCTCACAAGTGAAATGCAGACAAGCATACAAAACCACTAAGGTATATAAGGTTAAAAGACATATTACCCATCTGTATTAACAGAGAAAAGAAAAAAAAGTATGTGCCATTTACTAATCGTACATTTACACTGGCTAGGTTCTAGCAGATAGAAAGGCCTTAGTATATTTATCATTAGATCAGAGATCTTATGACATAAATATAAGATCAGAGATCTTTTATCAAAAATAAAAGATCTCTGATTATTTATGTCACTTATTTCTTATGACATAAAGAGATCATTTTGAATTCATGCACTGATATGGCAACTCTTGATTCAAGTACTTACAGTCAACAGAACACTGGCATACAATGTTGCGGAGCTGGAAAAGGTTTGTTCACGTGTGTCATTTGTAAACTCTGGAGCATGAAGACCTTGTATTTTAAGTTATTATGGGACTGCAGGATTATTTTCTATATGCAAGTCATAGAAATACTCACAATCAAAATACTCCAAAAAAAAAAAGACAGATAGGAGGAAAATATAACTGGTTAGCTGAACAAGTCATAATTTAAACTACACAAATTAATATCCTGAGAGCTTATTTTACTGTGTTCTGCCTTTGAACCAGACAAAGGTCTTAATTATACATCCTATCAAAAATCAACATATGCAACATTGTTTTCCTCTCAGACAAAACAAAATATTGAAGCAGGTATGAGACTAGACTTGGTCAAGCTGATAAAGTACTAACCTGCCTTAAGATGACCTGTGTTGCCAGTCCCCTACAGTGGCAGTATGGAGTAGAGTGTCATCCAGACCATAGGCCCAGTCTAGCTATACATACTAACGGCAAGACCTGAGAGCCTGAATATGGTAAACCATCAAATAAACAACGAAGGAAACCTGGAGAGGTGACAACTGAAAAGCAGCAATATTATCATCATGGATCAATAGATGTTACCACTGCCTTTACGATACAAATCTCTTGAGCTCAGCTATGATTTCATGACACTAAGGAGATAGACGATTATAGGGAGTTGGATCCATATTTTAACCTTGTAATGTTGTCCAGAAAGTAGCCTTTGATGCCATTTCATATTTTAGGCTTGACGTATAGCCCCAAGTTCTGAAACCTATGAGCCACACTAAGTCTTAAAGTGAATAACTAGCATATAATTCTGAAAAAAAATGGATGGTGTGGTTCTATCTATAAAAAAAAAAAGACTTAGATCTCAGGTTTTGGGAGACTCAAAGTTGATTATACATTTCTAGAGTGTAGGAATAACATACGGCATATTAATCTTAAAATGAGTGTATATACACTTGCACCAGCTGATCAGTATAGCCATGACTCAATACTCAACTATTGTTTGTGTCATTTTCACACTGTCAATGTCCTACTTTTTTTTTTTCCGGGAAACAGGTTTTGTAACAGTTTTAGCAGTTTTGTAACACAAAACATCACCAGACTGTTATGCCCAGCCTAGGGGAAAACCTGAGCATAGCATAAAATGACTCCCCTCTTTCCCCACTGCCAAAAGGTGACCTGTGCCACAGTAGATACAGTCCCAAGCAGAATTGATTTCTTCATCAATCATGGTAGAATAGGCGTTGGGGAGAGCACGGCCAAAACAATAAACAAAACAATCTATAATATTAACAACTAACCTACCTGTCTTCACCAAAAGAAAGCAAAAGAAAATACAGGCATCTTACTTACCTCCTTAACATAAACAGGAGAAAAGAGGTCAACAGAAAAGGCTTCTCACCCCTACAGCTACCAGGACTGCTCTTTTAGAAGAAAATCACAATATGTACAACAGAGATCAGTACATTCACACTAAAATCGGCGATCACTTGGCAGCACAGCACGGTCTGGTTGGGAGTCAGGAAAGAGACAGGAAAGAGACGAAAAATCAAAGCCATGTGGAATTTCAAAAGTAAAAGTAAGCACATGGCATTTTTGTTTTTTGCTATAGGGTTCACTGAACGTGTAAGACCTTCGTGCTGCAGGTTAATAATTCCTTTCAAAGAAATCTTCACACAGCCAACTTTACAACATCATCAAAGAAGTCAAGGTTTGTCAGTTATCCAGTACTAATTATTTTGAACCTATGTCCTATTTATGTGGTTTATTATGAGGGGCCGTATAGGCCATAATTCAAACCTCTCATACATACTACTGAAAACATCTCACCACTCACATACACTACTGAAAATTAAATCTCTCACACACACTAGTGAAAACCTCTCATATACACTACTGAAAACCTCTCACACACACTACTGAAAAACATGCATAGACCATCTTGCTGAAACACTGTGTTAAACTACTAAAACAATGTTACTCAATACTATATGACAGTGTTTCAGTTATATATGAGATTATTTAATTTGAACAGGAAGGCCTCAGTGAAACAGGAAGCCACATCCACACCAGGAAATACAGGTGCAATAGCTAAACAACAGTGAACACACTGTATGTAGAAGAACATATGATTTTGACTACCATGTTTGTTCATTTAATTCTCTTTATTTTACAAGCATTTTACTTTTTGAGGTGAGATGCAATGAATTGGGGAAATGCAAAGGGAAGGACCAGACGGTTTGGGCCGAGAGAGGCTATACAGAGAGCTTGATCACACATGGACTACATCTGCATTTCTTTCTGTGTCAAGATTTGTTGATGAGCCAAGCAATAGAGAACATGTCAGACCATTAGAGGCCCTATATAGATGTGTTTGCTCCTTGTTGAGTGAACATGAGACCAGACAGAGATCCACTGATGTGAACAACAACGCCCTAGTACCTCCAACAACTTTGGCCACCCAATGTGTATCCATTGGAATGAACTGGCAGAAGTGTATGTGCTTGGAAGCCTTCAATCACGTAAAATACAAATTCAACGTTGGCATGTCAGACAGAGCCTACAAGAAGTTGACCCCCATTCATTTTGATGCCGTCATACCACACGTCGACAGGTTTATACTGTTCAGTTATGGTAAGTTAGATATTTACATGACTATAGTAGGGTAAATCCTGATGTCTTACTTTGATCCCAAGATAAGTGTGATAGCCAACAGCAAATGAAATATCTATCAAGTACAGAAGAATCCAAGTAATACTAATAATGTCATGTCCCATCACTGTAAACCTTCTTCCCATTATATTTGGGCCAAACATGACCCATTTTCATTGTTTATCATGCCCTAAATGCTTAATTTATTTCCATATTGGCACAAGGCTGCATTATGACCCAAATTTTAACATTTGTTAACAGATTAAAAAAAGTTTATAAAATTTTACAGGTCAGATTTTACAGGTCAGATTACATTAACATTAAAGTCCACCATCAATTATTCTTTTGGTTAATCATTTATCAAAGGTGCGCGTTTTATTGAAAATGAACAGTATACTTTAGGGAAATGTTTATCTATGGACTACAAAATACCAAAATATGACTAGATTGTTTATAAATGATTACGTTGGCTATAATATAGAGGACAGTAGTGGGTGACTAAAGGTGCTAGATTTGCACACAAAACAAAGGTTAAGTATTGTGATTGATATAGATAACATTAAATCTATCAATTGTTCTATTAATTCTGTGTTTCTTCTTACAGGCACTTTGACAGCAACCACGCTTGTAAGGTGAAGGATGGTTCCATGGATGTATTGATGGTTTTAGCCAGACTATAATATACCTAAGATGCTTGAACAACAACAGAGCCACTAGCGTCATTATTTGCAACAGGAGTAGAGAACTTCAGTTTGCCCCCAAGAGTTAGGTGTGACCATGGGATGGAAAATATATATGTTGCCCGTTTTATGTCGGAAAAGAAAGTGTCTGAACAGATGTTATTACAGGTGTATCTGTACTCATTCAAAGAATTGAGAGATTATGGGCAGAGCTCAATCGGGTCGTATCAAGATACCTTTGTAAACCTTTTAGGGCTACATAACACTGCAGCCCTAAACACGCTGTAGATGCCATTTTTGAGGTTGATGACTTCTTGGTATTGATGAAGGGCCATTACCTGAACTACAAACCAGTAATAACATTGTTATTCCAGATATTAGTGTAACTTAATGTTGCAATATGAATATGATTCAACAGAATATTGACCAACTGGGAAACGATGGAAACCATGGCATTGATTTATTTTCTACACTTGTACATCTTCTTGATCATTCTTAAATTAAAGTGATGGTGAATGCAAATATGACTGCTAAAAGGTTTATAGTCACTTCAAAATAAAAGTGTTGACACATCTTAAAAACAAAACAAAAGTGCTTGTTTTTTGCCTCTGGTCAGAGACTAATGACTTAAGCATTGTTGAAATGCATAAATCAAAAACTATGGTTAATAACTTTCCTACTATATGTGAATTTGAACTGAATGAACCCCATGTGTTTTTTTTGAGTGGCAACAGGGCTGTTAAAAATGAAAAGCCAAAGAATACCTTTGAAATGGACCTTGGACTCTGTGGATTACTTGAAACATGAGGATGTCCTGAACCAGCAGGTCTCTGTCAGCTATACTTTTCAAAGGCATGAGACACCCTGCATTAGCCAGGTAGTCAGTCAAAGGGTTGATGGAGCTCAGGAGGTCATCTATGGAAGAACACTCAGTTATCTAACATCACAAGGGGCGAGAGGATGGCAGATTGGTTAGGGTGGCCGCCTAGTTGCCAAAGCATGGCTGGTTCAATGCCTGGTGCAGACAGTGTCTGATACTGTCCAAGGTAATGAGCTATCTATCAAGGTTAGTAATTAGAACTAAGGAATATTAGCTACATACTGTGATACAATACAATGGGCAGTTGCTTGGAATGCCATTATTGTTGTAGCTAGCACAGTACTCCATCTGACACTCAACATTTTGAAGCAAACATAATCCATAATATCATGAGGTATAATCTATACTACTGCAGTAAAATGGTACCTTGGTATAAAAGCAAATAGGTCAAAACCTTTTTGACTTTTTCATAAAGCTCTATGTCAGCTATGTCTTCCAAGACAGGGTTGGCTCTGGACCATCAACAAGACAGGAAAACAGTTGGTGAAAGGAATCCTGGAGGAGGACCACAATGCACAAGGCTGACTGCAATGGCCCTGCCAGCAATGAAGTACCGGTCCTCACTGATTGCTGAAAAAAAATATATAGCTATTGAGGGTTACATTTATAACAGAAACAATTGAAATTACTTTTAAAGCATAATCTTTCTAAAGAATTCATCTTTAACATTTTCTAGCTGAAGCCTTTTCTAGTTTCTTAATGTTAGTATTAGCTTTCGGCAGTCTTGCTCCACTTTCAACAGAATGTGGTTCAATCACTCAGTTATTCCTGCCACCACACGATGTTTCTTTCCTATAGTTGATTAACAGAATTGAGTGAGCAACGACTCCAATTAAATAAATGCATTGTTTGGAAAGTGATTACCATTAGGCTATTCATGGTATACCAGTATTATCTAGGCCAGCTAGCACGCTATACCTTTTCCTCTTGCTTTGTCCCCCACGATCCAAAACAACGCTGTGCCTTGAAGCGTGGAGGAACGGCTGCTGGTGCCAGTGCTGCTGCTACAGCATGACCGGAGCGAAACAGTGTAGTTAATTCGCCGTCAACGGAGACATGCCTGGCAGCAGTGGGTTGCGGAAGTGATGTATGAGAAGTATGAGAGGTGTTCAGTAGTGTATGTGAGAGGTGTTCAGTAGTGTATGTGAGTGGTGTTCAGTAGTGTATATGAGAGGTGTTCAGTAGTGTATGTGAGAGGTGAGATGTTTTCAGTAGTATGTATGAGAGGTAAATTTGAATTATGGCCTATACGGCCCCTCATAGTTTATTGTTATGTAATACATCCTTTGTGAATATGAATATGATTCCAGAGTGCCACTTTTTCATTAATCCCTATGCCATGACATCAAATCACGATTTAATTCAATTTTTTGATCCTCTAAATTGATCATGGTCACCATGAGCATGTTTTTCATAAATGTTTTATTAGTGAATGTGGGCGTTGGCATCACCAGTCACAAAACCACCCTTCTCGATTTTTCCCCTAGACTGTGTCGCTCCACCGTATTTGTGCCCACACGGCATCTTTACCGTAATTACACCTAGTAGACACGCAACACAATGGTTCGGCTCACAGGTGGCTGATTTGACCACGGAGTTGCGAGTGACGGCTAGCTTGACCGCAGTCAATGGTATCAGGGTCTTGCCTATGGAGAGACTGACTGCCAGATCAAAGGGTAGTTTAAAGCTTTTTAATACAAAACCTGTGAAAAACTATTTACCAGATGACCTGGTCACCCTCTTACATGGAGGCCAAGATGCCTCACGGTGGCGAGCTTCAGGGCAACCACAAGATGGGTGGGTTAGGCGGATGGCTGGTGTTTTTGTTTTTTTATGCAAGTCAATTGTTGACTTGTATTTGTATACTCTTTTTGTGCTCTGATGTTCCTCAATAAAGATATCTTAAAAAAACAAGATGCAGTAGTTCAACCCAGCCGTGCTCATTCAACCCTCAATATCTATCTATCTATATAAGGACCTTCCTGAGGAGCTCAGGTAGACTCAAATCAGTATCATCTTTTAAATTGCTTCTAAAGACTCACTTTAATAGACTGCCATTTATGTCAATTCATTTTAATTTGTCATTTATCCTTTTTATTCCTTGTATCATTTTGTATAATATTTTTTCTTATTATCCTTTTTTTAAATTATTTTAAAATTATTTTGGACCCTTGTGTTAACTATTTGTATTATTATTATTATTATTATTATTATCATCATTATTATTATTGTCATTATTATTATTATTATTATTATTTGTTTGGCTGTTTTCTTGAGCATCCAAGAACAGTCAATGTCAATGTCGATTCATGACATCCTAAAATACCTTGAGTTCTTTCAGGTGTCCTGTCTTTCCAGCAACAGTGTGATGTCAAGACCAGAAGACGAGGGACTTTCTTGGCTGTGGACCAGTTGTGTCCCCATTGCCTGTACTCCAAGGAATGGAAGAGACAGCACACTACTAGGAGTGCCGCTGTTGGAAACATTCACCAGCAGTATACTTCACTGGTGTATCCTTTGTTAAAGGGGAGATATTATGGAAAACGGCTTATTCCTGGCCCTTATACATGTTCCACATGTTACCATTGACCTAAGTAGCTGAGAAAATGTGAAATCTGGAAGTCAACCCCTTTTTCTGTATTTTCCTTTTTCCAAAAACGGTGTCCAAATGGGGCAAAAACAGGCTGTTTCAGAAAGTAGCCCATTTATACATCATAATGGGCGCTTCTTAACATAATCCAACCCCTCTCAGAGCATGTCCACCCCCAGGTGAACAACCACTCCCATTTACCTCGTCTCAAAATGCAGCTCACTGCAGCGCCGCAAGCCGTTGCTTATGGTGGTACATCAACTACTACAGCGCCATAAGTGAATAGAATCGGCGCATATCACATTCGGACACCGTTTTTTCCGAGTACAATGGAATGCACCATTACTTTGTGAACAGTGGAGCTACAACGACAACATGTCTACTACGGCCATATCCCAACTCTCCAGTTGTTCTGTTGTAGGATGCAGGCAGCAACATAGATCCCTGCACAGTCTACCAACACGCGAAAATGCCAGGACAGAGCGGATTAATTTTATTTTTAACAGCAAAGTCCCGGCTAGAGGTAGCTAATTTTTTGTGTGTGATGATCACTCCTCGGACTGCTTGAGCAACAGCAGGATTAGCATCTAAATTAGGGTGACCAGACGTCCCCGTTTTCCGGGGACAGTCCCCGTTTTTGGTGGCCTGTCCCCGGCTGGAGCTGTCCCCGGAAATGTCCCCGTTTTTAACTGTGCGTTAAAAACAGACCGCAAAGTGAAATAATATTTTACGTGGCAAGAAAGACCCGACAGCAGAGCCTACCGGTTGACGTCTCAATCGCGTTGTGCTTGTTTTGGCCAACAGAGGGGGCTGCTCGCTAGAGCTATATATATCACTCTTCTTCTACTACTAACTATCCCCAAACGTCGTTTCAAGCCAGGTAAATTACAATCGTTTGACATACTAGCTAGTGATGTTATAATGTCAAAATGTATTATATAGCTAGATAATAGGGTTGAGCCGAATACTCGGATGAAACGAGTATCCGGTACGGATAATGTACTTTTTACGAGCACGAGTATCATCCGAGTAAAATTTGTCAATATCTGTACTCGTGATGAAGGAAAATCCTCATTGGGTAGCTGTGTCCACATCGTTCCGCGATAGGCAGCCACACACGGAGCTGCTCTACTACACAGAGCCTATACATAGTTCACTGCTGCTGCCGCGCCACACAACACAATCTGTCCATCGTTACAGACACTCTGTCCACAGGGATTAACAGCTCGCGACTCTCACTGCTTCTACACCGGTTAGGTTTTCTTCCATCGGCTCGCTCCTACCTCGGTTTGTAAAATATCTAAAGTCAGCCGAGTTACTTGGAGAACTTGGCTCGTACCGGACGCGGTGCTTTTGACAATAATACAGTCGCGAGGCTGAATGCATATTTCCATGTTTGATCGCCATCACGGGCTGTTTGCATAAATCACCCAGGTTCACACCGTCAGTTCATTAAAAAAATAAAAAATAAAACCAGAGTAACGATCTAGGCTGCAAATAAATAACAGGCTGAATCTTGCATTGTGTCTCTCTCACTCTCTCTGTCTGTCTCTGTCACTCACTCACGCACACACACACACCACATAATTAACATTGTGTTTTACTTTGTGTAGAAATAAAAAATACCGCCCCCCCAAATAAATAGTAGTTAAAAAAAGGTAGTAGAAAAGCCCTGTGATCACATACACAAACATCACACTTTTTCAGGCTGCAACAAGTTATTTTGAGTGTGAAAACTCTAGTTCATGCATTTTACTTCATGTGTTGTGTTCATTGATTGAAGTTTATTCATTCAAGTTTATAAAAAACTTTTCATGGATAACATTAGCGTAATGTTTTCTGTTAGAGAGTGGAGAGGAGGGAGAGGAGGAAGACTGGATAAGAAGAAGAGTGAAGGAGATAGAGGAGGAAAGGTAAAGATATGATTACAGAGCCTGCCAATTTATTATTCCAAACAATGTTTTGAGATAAAATACAAAAATGAGGCAAGCAATGGGAATCTGTTAAGCAAAGTATTTTATCTGATAGTGTACTATTTATTATTAAAGATTGGAGAGGAAGGAGAAGAGAGTGACAAGGAAAAATTAAGGGAGTAAAGAGAGTGACGGTGAAAAGGTAAAGAGAAGGAAATATACAGATTAGGTTGGTATAAGTATATTATGAAGTCACCAATCGCATCATCATCATCTTATTTCTTTATTATGTTTAGTATTTCACATACTATTGTCTCTGTTTTTTAAAATTTTGCTAATTTGCTCTCCTGCTCTTATTCTACCCAGACTACCAGGACCACTGAATGGCTGTTCAGATTGGATAGTTCTGTCTTGTCTGTAGTGTTGCTGTAATATAGTGCTTGTTAGTGTTGTCTGTCATAGTGTGTCTGTTACAGTGTGTCAGTCTGGTAGTGTTGCTTGTCTGTCTTCTCTGTCTTGTACGTATACCTAATTAAATACATTGTATCGAACCATTGTAGTTGGACCATTTTCTTTATTGTGTGTTCCATAGTTTCCATAGCTTCACTCACCATGGTACTGTAAACTATGATTTTCTGACATGGTTTACAAAGTTACTTTGTAAAAGTTAGTACCCAATTTTATCAGTCGGCCTGCACCATAGTTTATTACAGTACAACAGTGGTCAAAATACATGAAACCGGAATTGTCCCCCTTTTTATTTCATAGATAATAACATTGCATATTTTAATGATATATTGACCGCCAAACTGGAAATGTCCCCGGTTTTCATTTCAGAATTCTGGTCACCTTAATCTAAATTGAAGCTTAAAGATGGAGCAATTCATACGGTACGTGACCCATCTTCAAAATTGGAATCTGTAAGTGTCACCATGTTTTGATTTAATTTACAAATTAGTCTGGTTAGTATATTCGACTGCTGGTTAGCTAACGAGCTAGCGGGGCTAGCCACGGGCTTGTTGGGTGTGGAAGAAGTAAGAAAACTAAAGCTGGAGTCAGGACACATCTTTTAAAGTTATTGGTTGGAGTCAGGACTCATCTTAAAGTTATTTGTTGGGACCAGTGTCTGTTTTATAAGTCTGTCAAACGTGTCCGGCTCAGTAAACTTCAACAAAAACAATTGCGTTTGGTTGTGTGTGCTGTGCTGTTTGGATGCAAATAGGTTGCATCCAATAATATATTGGCTAACTAGCTCAACAAAATTGTCAATCCTAGCTTGTCTGCAAGTTGTATTCAATAAGCTTATGGACATGATCCATAAACAGACCGGCTACAGCAGAGAGCATCGCTCACACACCCACATACACAAAACAAACGCACAAAAGTACAATATTACACGGAATTGTAATCATTGAGAAACTAAGTGGAACCGCCTCAGCTGCCTCTTCCCATTCTGGGTCAGACTCCAGCTCAAGACTCAGACTCAAACATGTACGGTCTCAGTATTGGTTCTGGAGCGGCTGCCATGGTTATGGTAAATTTCTGCATCAAGCTTATTTGTTTACCTTGAGCAGCATGAGTGCTCTGCTCTCTGCCTCCGCCAGGCGATTGGCCACCTCACGCCTCACTCACGGCCAATCAGAGCAGTGCTCATTACATACAACCTCCACGCCTTCAAAACAGCCTGTTCTTTACAGTGAGGAAAATGAGAGACTGAAACACACACCACAGAAGCTGGTTTTAGGATTTTTTTTTATATCGACTTCAAAAACATCTTGTCAAGACCCCTGGAAACAGTTTTAAATAGCCCAAAATGAGTAAAATACCCCCCCTTTAAATCCTATGTTTACCTATTCAAGGGTGTTTTTGGTTGTTGTATTTGGGCGCCCTCGTGGCTGGTGGTGGTGGTTGTAGCTACTGGAATTCTTTTGCCTGCTGACGATGTTAGTCTGGTATGTAGTGAAAACTGCTCCGTGATCTTTCCAAATGTTGAAATGTAAAAACTATTTACAGCAAGTATAAATTAGGTGATATGGATAGTGTCGCCATGTTTTCTGACTGTTTTGAGTTATCATTTTATAGTTTTATTATTTTAGTTTGAAGGTTTAGCTAAAAGTCTGTTAGCTTGGCTAACAGCTAGCTGCTGTGCTGTGCACACTACCTTTGTCTTTTCCTTCGCTAGACAAGCACTAATGTAATATGGCGTCCATGTGTGTTGATTGTATATTCTAATGTATAGGGGCAGTATCCAGTAACCTGTCTGATGCTTCACCACCCAAACACAATTATTTGTGTGTTTATGTGCCAGATCTCATCAAAATAAGCTGTGAACCTGAGAGAAGCTGTCGCGTGGTCTCTTCAGTCTGCTGTGTAAGAGCCGAGTAGAAGGGGTTACACTAAGAGTCCCTTTAGTTCATTCATTACAAGCTGTTAAGGATAAAAGCATGGCAGTTTTAATTTAGTTACAAATAATAATGCACACACATATACAAATAAATAGTGTGACAGGCTGAGTGGAAATGTTAGTTGATGCGTGCTCTTTTATTTGGGAGTGTGGGAGGGGAGAGTGAATGGGGATGATGGTCCGGCCTCGGGGCGGCTGGCGTGCCGGTTCGGGTCCGGGGAGCCTGGGAGGGCAGAGAGAGGAGAGGGGGTGAGAGTCAGAGGGAGGGTCCGGGTTAGGAGATTGCTACCTCTGTCCGTTTGTCCACTTATCCAATCCCGTGGTCGTTGCCATTTGCTCAGGGTCGGTTTGCCGGGGTTCGGGGTCCGCCTTGGTCCAATCTTTCTGAGGGTCACACAGAATGCTCAGTTCATACTTTTCGCTCAAAACACTTCTCCTCCTCTCCTTACCGTGTGCAGAGATTCGGTTTGCCGTACCACTTGCAACCACCTTCCTCTGTACCACCTTCCTCTCTGTCTCCTGGGCCGTGCTGTGTGCTTTTGAAGGGCTGCTCTCTTTGTCCTGATTGATTGTTGATGAGAGCAGCCGTGTGTTCCCCAGCCTCCCAGGATCTCCCTGTGGTAGTACACGTGGTCCACCAATACTCCCAGGTGGCACTGCTGGAGCCAAGGGTGTTGTGGGACCGGTTCACCACAATAGATTTAAAAGATAGATAAATAGATGCTGTGTGTTTCAAGTACCTGAGATAATGCCGATGGTGACGTACATCTGGCTGATGGAGCTGGTGAAGGCGGAGGTGACGGTCCCCAGACTGATGAGGAAGCCCCCCATCATCACCACCAGACGGTAGCCAAACCGGTTGCTCAACACTGTGCACAGTGGGGCTGGAGGGGGGCGGGGGTCATTTCATCAACGTCATTTCAACTAGTGATAACCAATAAAGCTTTACATGAGCCCAAAACCATGAAAATGATACAGTAATGACAACAAAGTGATTGAAATTTACAAATTATGTTACCAACGGCAACTGTGGGATGAACAAACAAACGGCGTGTAAGGTAGCTCTATGAATGGGTGATCACTGTGTTTATGGGCCAATAAGAATGAGGTAGCAGGACCAGGCTAGCAGCTAACATTAGCGTTGTGATTCATTTAGTTTAGCTTTGTGACTTTGGAGTGAGCCACACACTGACTGTAAGGTTGGCTAACTGAGCCATTCAATAATGTTTTGACTTATTGACATGTTTTACATTGTGACTAACTGAACTTGTGTTGGTGATTTTTATTGAAACGCATTGTGGATTGGCATCACTGTGGCAGTCACTCCTGGGCTGTGGGAACCTGCCATCATGGCCACCTTGAGGACATCTGTAACAAGGAGCTCCTCCAGGAAAACTCTGTGGCTTACAAGGCTCTTCTGGACATCATCCTCAGCAAACATTGGTTGAAGGATGCACACAACTGCCTCATCTTCAGGTAAGTCACTGTATTCATAAACACAGCCTGTTGAAAATGCAGCCCAACCCATGAGGGAGAAATTAATCCATGTGCTTCATAATTTCTCTTAATGTCTTCATAGATCTGCTGCTGACCTCAGATCAGAACTAATTAATTAACTAATTAACTAATTCCATGACTAGAAACAACCACCGGTAGCTACACTGAAATTTACCAACTCATCTGATGCATGTCTGAACTCATTGATTGTCAACTCTATGTAGTCTCACTGTCTAGGTGGGTCTGTTGTTTCACCCTCTCTCCTTCATCTCTCCATAGGTCTGGAGCTGAGCATGCAGGGAATACGAGAGGAAATATCTTCTACCTTGCTGACAATGTATCTTATTGTTTCTGTGTAGTCTCAGTAAATATAGTGTATATATTGAAAAAATCACAACATGGTTTTATTGATTATCTTTATTGTTTTGCTTTTGCTGTTATTCTTTCCTCCACTGTGTTGCAGTGGTTGGTGACCAGGTGACTGTATGTTCTGGAGACTGTTTGTCAAAAGGCATAATGCTGAAATGTCAGCCAACTGCAGCAATAAAGCCTGAAATACTGAGTGCCTCAGTGTGTTACTAGACTAAAGGGCCATGACATGTAGCTGTGATCAGGCAACCCCAGAACATGAATGATGGATTTCAACCTACAGGATGGAAGCCCAAGGAGTTATTTTAGCCACCATGTGAATATAGAATGAAGATGCCATTGATATCCCTGCAGTTGTGTGAAATAGTGTAAAGTAGTAAGAATAGTCATTCAGATGTGATTTATCATTCATGCAACTCAACTATACTGAACTGTATGTGATGTTTCATGTGATATTTACAGTCCTTCAAAGTTCTCTACAGAGTAAATGATCACAAGAGAATGCCAATGTCACACACCACAGGCACTGCAACTGGAATATACACCGTCAGAGCTGGATCCTCTGCAGTCCGAACATATAAAAACTGCCTTTATGTCTTTTGTCCCTTACTGACCACTGTATAAAACATATAAAACATAAAAACTGCCTTTATGTCTTTCGTCCCTTACTGACCACCGTAAGCTGATAGGTATGGACAAGGGGAGGTGGTGGGGGGTGTTCAAAGCCTCAATTCTGTTATTGCACCTTTAATGTTTGACAAATCGTTGTCTTGATGGTTTCTCATGAAAGATGACACAATTAATTTAGAAATACGTAATAATGAAAGCAGTACAGTACTTCAGAGGGAGGGGCCTGTCTTGCATTCAGTTAAATACAAATAATTATTATAAAATGTGTAATGCACAATATGTGAACATCAAATCAACATTAAAATACGATATAAATACTAAAATAATTGTGACACACTGATTAACAAAAGGTTTCCAAAATAAAATTCAAGTCATGGCGAGGTTGTCATGGTCTTTTGGAGGGACACGTTTCCTCCTGTGGTTTCTTTCTGCTTTCATACCTTTTCAGCTTTGCATACTTGGGACTTCACAGTTCTACTTGTACATGTGCATCATGTCAGACAGGCATCTTGAATAACATTCATTTGGTTGTATACAATCAGTCACAGAATTTGAAACCAAGTTGCCCTGAAGTTGGATGATCTACACAGTTCATTGCTGCTTTTCATTTTGTCTGCTGTCATTTGAAACCATGTCATTCTACAGTACATCAACCAGATCATAACAATATGAAAACAGTTTATGCACAGTGAGCAGACTGCTGGTGCTATATGATCAGTGAATAACACTGATAGAATATCGCCATAGTTACCATAGTGGTAGAATCTAAGTATAAATTAGAGTGAATAAAATAACAAATAACTCCAAAAACTAGAGTTTCCTGCAGAGCTACAGCTCTGACGATCATACTGCATGCTTGAAATGCATATGGGTACAAGCAGAATGTCGACCTTTCATTTTGCAACGGTAATTCCATTTCAAAGCCATAAGAGGTCTGTGTTCTCACCCTATTCAAGGGGTTACAAGGGGTTGCATCTGGTGCCGTGACCCGGATATTCAGAAGATCAGCCTACAGCCGATCCGACAGCCAGCGGACTGCAGGGCGATTGATATGAAGATCCCACCGTGTGGATATTCAGGTTTCACCCGTGATAAAGTTCTGGAATTTAACACAGGCCACCAGCCTTTTACTGGTAAATTTTGGCTGTGGCCGTTAGGTTTGTCTGCTCTTTCAGGCTCTTTGGCGAGTTATCAAACACCCTTCAGAGGTGCTGTTCTTTTCTAAAGCCTATTTGAATGGTAATTGTCAACAGACCAAAAAAAAAAAAAAAAAAATTGGAAATGGTATTGTAATTGTATGTTTTAAGTTCTATTAAGTGTGTTTGCCACTAACATTGTTTAAGTGGATGATTTTCCTATCTTAATATAATCATTGTTTTGAGCAGCCAGTAGCTAGTTTCCCTGGAAGAGAGTTGCAGCACTGGGATCAGTGTCTTCCAGTAGAGCACCTTTCGGCGGCATGCCAGAATGTACCTACCTGGACTATTCATCATTTTGCTTGGGACCCCTTTGAACCCTGTCAAGGACCCCCAAGAGTCCCTGGACCCCATTCTATGAACATACAACAAATCCAATATGCATTACTTTTTTCACACTTAAAAGTTGGATTTGTGAATAACTATTACCACCTCAACAGTGGCTTATAATTACATTTACTTGAATGGTTTTATTTGTCTTTGTCATTTGTAAACACAGCAACAGGCCAGTGGAAGCTATCTTTAATCTAGTGGAAGCTAAGCTATGGAATTCACAATAAGGCAACAAATAATTTAGTGGAATTTGAATAAAACCCAAACCTGGATCATGTCACAGAACATATGGTTTGCTATATTACATAAGTGTGATAACCGGAATCCAGCCATATTACTCAAAATCAACCTGTGTAGTGACATTTGAATCTAGCCTCTTTTTCATGGTGTAAATCTCAAACTAATTTGTATAGATTTTGAGAAAGAAAGGTGTGTAGCAAAATTTGATGGACCGGGTTTGTTCCCGACCGGGCTCTTTTGACGTGTTAGCCCACTGGGGGGATCCGTCGGGACAGTGGAATCAATGGAGACCCCAGCAGCATACCGAGTGCTCCAGTGCTGTGGGGGAACAGTACAAACGCACTCCTAATACCCCAATTCTCTACCTCCTTCTAAAATCCCGCACAACCTCCCCCTCTAACTATCTTCTCCGCCGGCGGACCTAACCATCCGCGAACGGTCCCACCCCCCTTGAGTGCAAGCAGCCAACAGCTTCAGTTCTTAGCAGAAAGTTTGGTCTTGGCGTGGGCTACCAAGCCCCAGCAACCCACAGTTACCTGCTCCCCCCAGCTCTGTTGCCCATCTCCCGGCTCTGTCTTTTATCTGTTCAGAGTCCCTGACAGAGTTAATGAGCACCCACAGGTGCGCACAATCAACCTGACTGCGTGCAGTGATTGGTTCATCACAGGTGTATCAGTTAAACTGTGGGTAATAATTTGTGAAACTGTGAAAGTAAATTTGCACACAAAGCTAGAATTGATCATTTATCATTTTGCGTCTGTTGTGCTGATGCTGTGTTGCCACAGACATGTGGTATGTGTGCCATGAACATGTGCCTGAGTGTTGCAGAGTAAGCTAGTGAGGCCCTAGAAGGAAGTCATAAATCTGACCTTGACCAGACCACTGCTAGGTGGAGAGAGCCTATAGGATGAACCATGTTAAACATGTTATCTAAGCATAAGTGAACCAATCATGAGAGACTTCTTTGTTCCCAAAGAAACTATAAAGCTTGTAGTTAGCTGATTTTCAGTGAGAGAGAGCATAGAGAGACTTTGACTTTCTGTGTGACCTGTGTCTTTCTCTCTCCAATATATCTGTATACAATATATTTTTATACTTCAACCTGTCAATGTTTTGTGTGTTATTTCAAGAGTTCTGAGTGCTTACAGGCAATTTCCACGACAAAACATAGCAAATTTATACTAAACTAAAGAAGTACAAGGACATCTGACATGAAGAAAAATTACCTGAAGCAAGTTAAGTTATTTGCAAGTAACACACTTACACTAGTAAATTAAGACACCATAAAATATGTTTTATAATATGACATTTTTTATTTCACAAAGCATGTTTTACTTAAACACTTAAATGCTGCCACTCAGATTTGCTTAAGTGTATTTAAATTCTCATAGGGCTGTACTTCCATAGTAGCTCCCCAGGCAGTGCTCAGGGGATTTCTTTCTGCTCCTCTTCTTTCAGATGTCTGAAAAGTTTTGGCTTAGGTTTATATTAGTGAGGAAAAACAATTCTTGCTACTGCTACATTTTGCAGGATTTATAAAATATAATTAAAAGTGCAATTACAGGGCACAGGATACCACTATTCAGAGTTATCAATAGTGGTTAAACAATAGCTATTACAATCTAAATATGTAAAAAAAAAAAAGTGATAGTATTGCATGATTAAGTTATGTTTGAGTGGGGTCGGAAATATAACTTAGAAGCCTATCCAAAACAAATTTTATGCTGTCTTATATAAAAGGCCAATGTATTTTTATTTCCCATCAAAACCATTACTGGCTGTTTCTACATTGGCATATAGTTTGTGAATTTTACTACAAAGTCACACTGGGACAGAGAGATTTCTAGGTTAAAAGGTTTAAAGATGCTAGTACATCTTGTTATGCTAAACAAGAAAATAACTTTTATTATTGTTATTATTATTATTATTATCATTATTAACTATTGATTTGCAAACAAATAATACACAGCTCTGCAGTTATATAAAAAAAGATCTTCAAGTCAAGTATTATCCTATACGTACACGCCTCACACATTTTTCACTCTGATCCTTGAGAGATACCTTGACATTTTTAATTCTAGAGTTAGCATTGTCATTTGACTAAGCAATAGTGCCTCAGCAACAGGTTAGTGTCATTCTTAGCAATTCTTATTTTCCATAAAGCTAACTTGCTGCAAGCGGCACCCTTTAAAATGAGGAATGCTAATATTGCAAACATTTCATTTTTCGACACTGCCAAAATAAAACCTTTTTCCTGACAATGTGACAAATACCAGATGAATAAGAAAGAGAATAAGAGTAAGAGAAAGTAAAAGACAATTTTAAAATGTCCCAGTATCCTTCTTGTTTATATCAAAGTATTACAAGTGGATAACATGAATACGTTTTATAAGAAAAGCAAAAAAACTGTACTTTCAGATTTATGCCAGGCACGTAATGAAATTGCTTACACAAAAATGTTAATGATCTATGTCTCTTCTTGGCACACGTGTCTACAGCAGTTGCAGCAGGGGCAGCAACAGCGATAACAGTAATGCTGAAGTTGACATAGCAGTCCGCCGGATCTGGCTGGAGTTGCTTTGGTTTCTTGCACCCTAGTCTGAGCCAGTTCACGGACCTTCTGCTCTCCAAATGGTTCTCCGAGCTCTTGATAAGTCACTTGACTTCTTTCGGTAGCTTCTCCTTCTGTCACATGTATCACATTGTCTGCCTGGAATGTTTGCATGGCTTTGTCACTAGTTTTGAGCGTCCTTTTTTTCAACTTGAGTTTTTCAATCTCTCTGAGCATCTGCACCTTAAGCAGCTCAAGCTCTCTGTATTTATCATGTAGTATTTTTCGGTCTTTTTCCCATTCACTTTGAAGGGTTCGGTCTCCTTGTTCCAGCTCCACCTTCATCTGCTCTAACGGTTCTTTCCCTCTCTGCGACCAAGCTCTCTTAACCAATTCATTGATCACCTTTAGTCTTTTCTCCAGGTTCTTTCTCATCTCGTGACCTCTACGCTTCATTTGATCGATTTCCCTTTGTTCCATTTTCGTCTCTTTCCAGATCTTTTGCAGGTGATGTCTTTTTGACATCTCCTCCTCTGGGACATCAGTCCGCTCTGGTGATGCCATATGTTCAAGATCTTCAATATTGGTGTGTTGTGTGGACACTTTATCTTGTCTCTGTATATCATTCTCCTCTATTTCCAGTTCAGTAGGCCTCAACATTTTGAGATGTATCTCATTGTCTTTTTCTTTGATCTTTTCTTTGGCCATTTGCATTTGGATTCGAAGTGTCTTCTGTTCAATGTCTTCCTTCTCTCTTTTTATATCCTGCAAGAGCTGAGCTACATTGTCACATTGTGTTTGTTTTGTCACCTTGATTCGAGTGCTCAGGCCATCATGTTCATCCTCTAAGTCTTCTCTCTTTTTCTTAATCCGGAGAGCAATTTCCTCCACACCAGCACCATCCCTCTTTGTCTCATCCATAAACTGATCAAAATGATTGGGTTGTGTTTGTAGATCATCTTGTATTCTTTCTTTGGGTTGTTTGGCTTCTCTTTGATTTCCTGGATCATTCTCTAGTTGGATATCTCTAATATTGTTTTCCAGCTTTTTTGTTTGGACACAAAGGTCTTTCACCTGTGTTTGCATATCTTCTCTTTCTTGTTGTATTTCAGCAGTCATGGGCTTCACTGCATTTTCTCCGTCTTTCAATTCAACACTTTGCTTTTCTGTTTTTTCTTTTCCTCTGTTTATATCAGCCATTGCCTCTTTAAGTTTTTTCACATCTGTTTGTAACTTACTCTGAATTATGTTGATTTCTCCTCTTTTCTTTGCCAGTTTTTTGTATTTTTCTGTTGATACCATGTCCCTCGTATTCTTTAGGATGTGCTTTTCCTTAGCAATATCAGTTCTCATCTGTGTGAGTTCTTCTGTATATTTCTCAATTTCCTTGATTGTGATTTCAATCTTTTCCTTCTCCTGCTGGGCCTTTAGAGCCATGACTTCAACATTTTCCCTAATTGTCTGTGTCTTGAATTTCTTGACATATTCTGCAAACCTCTTCAACTCCATCATTAGTCCACCAAATACATGTTTTTCATCTTGGAGTTTTTGTCTGTTGTGATCTATTCCTTCTCTGTGGATTTTTATTTCCTTCTTTTGTCTGTTGCTGTTGTCATTCAGCTCCTCAATTTTCCTTTCAGTGTCATCTTTCTCTACTTGTATTTTTGCATTGACCTGATCAAGGATAATGTTTAGCTTATCAATATTAATACTTTGCTCTTCCTCTTTTAACTGTGCCATCCAGGTTTGGGCTCGAGATTTTTCTTGCTCTATCTCAGATTTTTTGTTATTAAGGGAAACCATATCAATGGACAGTTTGCATTTCATGTTTTCAATGTTTTGTCTTTCTCTTTCCATTTCAGCCCGTATTTGTTCTAGATGGCCTTTTTCCTTTGATACAACGTCTCTCATGTCTGTTGTTTCCTGTATTTTTATCTCCATTATCGCTACCAGACATACTAGATGATCTGTCCTTTTCATGATGTCTTCCATAAAGGCTGATAATTTTTCATTCTCCCTGTGAGTTTGGAGAGCCATGTCGGCAACTTTATCAGTTGCTTTCTTTGTCTTATCCATGATGTGACCTAGACTCTCTTTTTGCATGAGATATTCTTTTTTTCCACTGATACTGTCCATGGCCTCTTCAGCTTCTTCTTTCTTCTGGATTAGATCCTTCCTTAAAAGTTCCAGTTCTTTTCTCTCTGCAAGTACAATGTCACGACTGTTTTGGAAGTCTTGTGTTTGTTCTTTGATGTCATCATCTTTGAGTTCTTGTTCTTTTTGTTTCAAGGCAATAATGTCCATGACATTCTCCAGTTCTCCTCTTTCTTTTTTAACCTGAACAGCCAAATCTGTTAAATTGCTCTTCTCTCTGTTGATCTCATCAAGGACATTATCCATGTGATCTTTCTTGTTCTGTAGTTCGATATTCATCATTTCGATTCTTTCTTTATCCTCTTTGACGTTTTGTTTTACTTGTTGTAGCATGTGAATTTGTTTCTGGGTCTCAGACTTCGTCAGCTCCATATCAAGTTTCTCTTTACTTATTATCTCTCTCACTCTGTCAAGGTCATCCTTCTCTTGTTCCAGTTCTGTCTTGAGTTTTTCAAGATTTTGCTTTTCCAGTGAAACCGCTTCCTTCCATTCTTTTTCCATTTCTTCTCTCTGGTTCGTAATGTCTGTCCTCAATTTCATCAGATCTTCGCTCTCCATTTCCAGCTGTTTCTTCAACTTTTCAAGATCTTGTTTTTCTACAACAAGCTTTTGCTTCCATTCATTTGCCACATCTTCCGTTTGTATCTCCATGTCTTTCCTTGTTCTCATCATATCTTCCTTCTCTGTCTTAATCAGTTCAATGTAACCATCAATCTTTTCTTTCTGTTTATCAAGTTCCCCTTGCTTGTGCTCCAATGTTATACTCAGTCTTTGTATGTCTTCATTTTTCTCTTGTAATGTGTCCATTTTCTTTTGGATATCTTCACGTGACCTATGATCCAGGTTTTTCAGTCATGCATGAAGATTTTCAATAGCTGTCATTGTTGTCATGAGATGATCCTCTCTCTTTTTCAGCTCTGACATATCTCTTTCCACTCTATCCTTTTCATCTTGAACGATTTCTCTCTCCTGGTCAATATCAATCTTCATTTGCTTGAGATATTCTTTTTCTCCACTGATACTGTCCCTGGCCTCTTCAGCTTCTTCTTTCTTATGGATTAGATCCTTCCTTAAAAGTGCCAGTTCTTGTCTCTCTGCAAGTACAATGTCACGACTGTTTTGCAAGTCTTGTGTTTGTTCTTTAATGTCATCATCTTTGAGTTCTTGTTCTTTTTGTTTCAAGGCAACAATGTTCATGACATTCTCCAGTTCTCCTCTTTGTTTTTGAACCTGAACAGCCAAATCTGTTAAGTTACTCTTCTCTCTGTTGATCTCATCAAGGACATTATCCATGTTGTCTTTCTTTTTCTGTAGCTCGATATTCATCATTTCAATTCTTTCTTTATCCTCTTTGACATTTTGTTTTTCTTGTTGTAGCATGTGAATTTGTTCAGACTTCATCAACTCCATATCAAGTTTCTCTTTGTTTATCATCTCTCTCCCTCTATCAAGATCATCCCTCTCTCTTTCCAGCTCATCCTTGAGTCTTTCAAGATCTTGTTTTTCCACAACAAGCTTTTGCTTCCATTCATTTGCCATTTCTTCCCTTTGTATCTCCATGTCCATCTTCGTTTTCATCAGATCCTCTTTCTCTGTCTGAATCAGTTCAATGTAACCATCAATCTTTTCTTTCTGTTTATCAAGTTCCCCTTGCTTGTGCTCCAATGTTATACTCAGTCTTTGTATGTCTTCATTTTTCTCTTGTAATGTGTCCATTTTCTTTTGGATATCTTCACGTGACCTATGATCCAGGTTTTTCAGTCGTGCATGCAGATTTTCAATAGCTGTCATTGTTGTCATGAGATGATCCTCTCTCTTTTTCAGCTCTGACATATCTCTTTCCACTCTATCCTTTTCATCTTGAACGATTTCTCTCTCCCGGTCAATATCAATCTTCATTTGCTTGAGATATTCTTTTTCTCCACTGATACTGTCCCTGGCCTCTTCAGCTTCTTCTTTCTTCTGGATTAGATCCTTCCTTAAAAGTGCCAGTTCTTGTCTCTCTGCAAGTACAATGTCACAACTGTTTTGCAAGTCTTGTGTTTGTTCTTTGATGTCATCATCTTTGAGTTCTCGTTCTTTTTGTTTCAAGGCAACAATGTTCATGACATTCTCCAGTTCTCCTCTTTCTTTTTGAACCTGAACAGCCAAATCTGTTAAGTTACTCTTCTCTCTGTTGATCTCATCAAGGACATTATCCATGTTGTCTTTCTTTTTCTGTAGCTCGATATTCATCATTTCAATTCTTTCTTTATCCTCTTTGACATTTTGTTTTTCTTGTTGTAGCATGTGAATTTGTTCAGACTTCATCAACTCATTCATCATTTTGATTCTTTCTTTATCCTCTTTGACATTTTGTTTTTCTTGTTGTAGCATGTGAATTTGTTTCTGGGTCTCAGACTTCATCAGCTCCATATCAAGTTTGTCTTTGTTTACCATCTCTCTCACTCTGTCAAGATCATCCCGCTCTCTTTCCAGCTCATCCTTGAGTCTTTCAAGATCTTGTTTTTCCACAACAAGCTTTTGCTTCCATTCATTTGCCATGTCTTCCCTTTGTATCTCCATGTCCATCCTCGTTTTCATCAGATCCTCTTTCTCTGTCTGAATCAGTTCAATGTAACCATCAATCTTTTCTTTCTGTTTATCAAGTTCCCCTTGCTTGTGCTGTAGCTGTCATTGTTGTCATGAGATGATCCTCTCTCTTTTTCAGCTCTGACATATCTCTTTCCACTCTATCCTTTTCATCTTGAAAGATTTCTCTCTCCTGGTCAATACCAATCTTCATTTGCTTGAGATATTCTTTTTCTCCACTGATACTGTCCATGGCCTCTTCAGCTTCTTCTTTCTTCTGGATTAGATCCTTCCTTAAAATTTCCAGTTCTTGTCTCTCTGCAAATACAATGTCACGACTGTTTTGCAAGTCTTGTGTTTGTTCTTTGATGTCTTCATCTTTGAGTTCTTGTTCTTTTTGTTTCAAGGCAATAATGTTCATGACATTCTCCAGTTCTCCTCTTTCTTTTCGAACCTGAACAGCCAAATCTGTTAAGTTGCTCTTCTCTCTGTTGATCTCATCAAGGACATTATCCATGTTCTCTTTCCTGTTCTGTAGCTCGATATTCATCATTTCGATTCTTTCTTTATCCTCTTTGACATTTTGTTTTTCTTGTTGTAGCATGTGAATTTGTTCAGACTTCATCAACTCCATATCAAGTTTGTCTTTGTTTACCATCTCTCTCACTCTATCAAGATCATCCCTTTCTCTTTCCAGCTCATTCTTGAGTCTTTCAAGATCTTGTTTTTCCACAACAAGCTTTTGCTTCCATTCATTTGTCATTTCTTCCCTTTGTATCTACATGTCCATCCTCGTTTTCATCAGATCCTCTTTCTCTGTCTGAATCAGTTCAATGTAACCATCAATCTTTTCTTTCTGTTTATCAAGTTCCCCTTGCTTGTGCTCCAATGTTATACTCAGTCTTTGTATGTCTTCATTTTTCTCTTGTAATGTGTCCCTTTTCTTTTGGATATCTTCACGTGACCTATGATCCAGGTTTTTCAGTCGTGCATGCAGATTTTCAATAGCTGTCATTGTTGTCATGCGATGATCCTCTCTCTTTTTCAGCTCTGACATATCTCTTTCCACTCTATCCTTTTCATCTTGAAAGATTTCTCTCTCCTGGTCAATACCAATCTTCATTTGCTTGAGATATTCTTTTTCTCCACTGATACTGTCCATGGCCTCTTCAGCTTCTTCTTTCTTCTGGATTAGATCCTTCCTTAAAAGTTCCAGTTCTTGTCTCTCTGCAAATACAATGTCACGACTGTTTTGCAAGTCTTGTGTTTGTTCTTTGATGTTATCATCTTTGAGTTGTTGTTCTTTTTGTTTCAAGGCAATAATGTTCATGACATTCTCCAGTTCTCCTCTTTCTTTTCGAACCTGAACAGCCAAATCTGTTAAGTTGCTCTTCTCTCTGTTGATCTGATCAAGGACATTATCCATGTTGTCTTTCTTGTTCTGTAGCTCGATATTCATCATTTTGATTCTTTCTTTATCCTCTTTGACATTTTGTTTTTCTTGTTGTAGCATGTGAATTTGTTTCTGTTGGTCAGTCTTCATCAACTCCATGTCAAGTTTCTCTTTATTTATTATCTCTCTCACTCTGTCAAGGTCATCCTTCTCTCGTTCCAGTTCTGTCTTGAGTTTTTCAAGATTTTTCTTTTCCAGTGAAACCGCTTCCTTCCATTCTTTTTCCATTTCTTCTCTCTGGTTCGTCATGTCTGTCCTCAATTCCCATAGATCTTTGCTCTCCATTTCCAGCTGTTTTTTCAGCTTTTCAAGATCTTGTTTTTCTATAACAAGCTTTTGCTTCCATTCATTTGCTATATCTTCCGTCTGTGTTTCCATGTCTTTCCTCGTTCTTATCAGATCTTCCTTCTCTGTCTGAATCATTTCAATGTAACCATCAATCTTTTCTTCCTGTTTATCAAGTTCATCATGCTTGTGCTCTTTTTCTTGATCCATTGTTTTTCGCATTTTGTTAATATTCATCTCCACTTGTTCCAGATATGCTTGCTTTTTATTCATGTCCTCCAATACAGCTATCATTCTTTCTTTCTGTTGTTTGATTTCCGTCTTCATATGTTCCACTTTAACTCTTTTCTGGGCTATTATGCTATGTCCTTTCATTATGTCCTGCCTTTCTTTCTCAATTGTTCCATTAATATTTTCTAAGTGATTTTTCTTTAGTTTTTTTTCCTCCATACTTGTTTTTATTTCTTCCCATTTCTTTTGAATGTGATTTGGCAATTCTGCTATGGTCTCTGCTTTTTTCACCCCTTCCATTTTTTCTTTACCCATGTCCTTTTCTCTTTGTAGCTTCAGCTTCATGATTTCTAATCCATCCCTCTCTCTGATGATCTTCTCCAGCCTTTGATCCAGTTCTCTCTTTCTCTTTTTTGTCTCCTTCTTGAAGGCATCCTTTTCTCCCTGCATCTCAGCCCACATCGTTTTTACCTCATGCTCTTTTCGAATGGCCTTCCGTATTGCCTTTCCATTTTCCTTTTTCTCCACCTGCAGTTCAGACTTCAACAGTTCCATCTCTCTTATTTCTCTTTTAGTCTTCTCCAATTTGTCATCAAGCTCTTGTTTTTCTCTTTGGATAGTGTCCCTCATATGATTAATCTCATCCATTTCTGCTTTAGCTTGTTTCATTATTTTTTCAAAGTTAATCTTTTCTTTCTCTAGCTCAGATTTTACTCTGTCCATGTTGTCTCTGTCAATCTTGTTCTCAGCTCTCAATTTTTCAATCCCCTCCCTTTGCTTTTCTAGATCAGACTTTAGTTTTTCCAGATTTCCCATTTCCCTCTTACTTATTTCCAAGCCAGCTTGAATCTTTTCTTTCATATTTTGAAGGTCACTGAAGACATTGAGGCTTTCAATCTCTCTGGTTTCCTCCATCATGTTCTGTTTATCATTGAATTTCGAGGCTTCTTCTTTCTCTCTGATGCTTTGCACATCTGTCTTTCCAAGTTTTCTCTCACCAAGATCCCTAAATACTCCATCTTCCATCATTGCTTTCTCTTTGTCCACTATTTTCCATTGTTCCCAATATTGTGTTTCACTCTTAATGGCAGATTCTGTGTCCTGTCTCTGCTGGTGCCTTTGTTTCTCAATATTTTCATTTATAGAAACCAGCGTCTTTTTGGTTTCTTTTTCTTTCACAACTATATTAAATTCCTCCTTTTGTTTTTGGATGAGGGCAGCCTGGTCCTCAATATTTTTCTTCTCTCTCTTGATCACCTCCATCTCCTCTACCAGATCTTCTTTTTGTCGTTGCAACTTAATCTTCATAACCTCTAACTCATCCCGCTCTCTCATCGTCTTCTCCAGTCTTTGGTCCAACTCCCTTTGTCGTTTTATTGTCGCTGTCCTCAGTAATTCCTTTTCTCTTTGTATTTCATCCCACATCATTTCAATCTCCCCCTTTTTTCTCATGCCTTTTCTAATTGTCTGTTCATTTTCTTTCCTCTTCCTTTCCAAATCTGACTTCAGCAGCTCCATCTCCCGTATTTCTCTCTTGTTTTTTTGCATTTTGTCGTCAAGCTCCTGTTTTTGTCTCCTGATACTGTCCCTTATATGGTTCATCTCATTAATCTCTTCCTCAGCTTGTTGACCCGTCTGATAAGGGATCATGTTTGACTCGCCCACGGCTCTCGTGACATAAGCATTGAATAATCATATGTGAGCAGGCGGTGGCACCCACACACACACAGTAATGTCTATTGATATTTAAGAAGTACACAAATCATTCCCAAAGTTATAGTATAAATGCCTCGATGGAAAATTAGACTAGTTGAAAGTACTCAGTTGAAACTTCCACTTAAGCCTAATGAGAATTATTGACATACATACAGTCTTCAGTGTACTCAAATCAAAATGACCCATTCAGGTGAGCAGATATGCCCCAATAAATATTGTCAGGTTACCTTTCTACAGTGAGACTGAGAATCCTTAATTAAATACAACTGTGGGCGGTGTAGTCACAGTCTGCCCACTTTTTCAGTTCACCCGTACTCCTATCTATTCATTTCTCTGCATTTCAATGCTTGAGCCACAGTTCAACCACTGAGTCTAGGTCTTCTTAATTAACCTCTTCCTCTTTAACAACCTCCAAGTCTACTATCTCCTGGACATGCAGAGCAAATTTCCATATTGATATTATATTAATATTGAACCTCAATTCTGCAAAGAACTGCAAAAAGGCCCGTTCCAGTTTTATTTGTGAGTTATGTACATACAGTACTGTTCAAGAGTCTTAGGTACATGTATAAGAAATGTGTAAAACGAAGATGCTTTCAAAAATAATTAAATGAAAAGTTTCTACATATCAAAAATTACTACAAAGAGCAGTAATTTAAAACACAAATGCAGAAAACTAAAAAATAAACATCTAAGACCAAATTTATATAAAAATAAATCTAGGGTGCCTAATACTTTTGGACAGTACTGTATACACATAGAGATATGTGTATATTTGAAGACAGAAACTTAATCATGGAAAATAATCTCTTTTTACTCCAATACAACACAAACATAAACCATCAATTTACAGCTTAAAAACACTTGATCAGTCCTTGTGTACATAGGGCAATCAATCAGGAGTACAAGAAATAATTCAACATAATAAACCTTATTAAACCTTCCTTTTCCCTGGGAGTCCAGCGCCCTCTGCTGTGCAGCAACAGGCAAATGGTAATGGCACAATTTCATACTGCATACATTTCATGTTTCTTGTATGTTTTCATATATCATATTTTTTTATTATTTTTTCACAGTACGTTCTACTGCTCTAATTCACATATTTCATACTTCTTATAGTTCCACTTAATACATACAAATTTAGTATTTGTTTGGTGCATTAGATTTAATAACACTACATTTGCTCTATTCTTATTTAGATTCTGTTTTACTTTTGGGTATTAGATTTCCCCACCAGGATCATTCAAATTTTATCTAATCTTATTTTATGTAAGACTTCAGTTATTCCACTTATTATTATTTACTCCTCTGTTTTTTGGTTTTCTTGTTCAACATCACACCAAGCTAATTCTCACACTTAAAGTAAAGGTATTTTCAGAAACAATTTGCATACTGATGTAAAGAAATGAGAAGGTTGAGAATGTTTTCAGCTGTGCCGCCTTCAGGTGCTGTCCTGAACCCGGGAATGGTGAGTTGCTAGAGACACAACTGGGTGGGGCACAGACGACTGTTTCAACTGAGGCCCGATGTTGTTCAGACCTAAAACTACACATTTAAATGACTGCGAGAATAACTTTGTTTATGAATATGTACTTCTGTACAGGTGTGTCAGTCTATGAACAGTTCTGCTCACTGCCCTACAACGCTCACCGCAACAGACCACCAAAGTTGAAAAAAGATGGCAAGAAAATGTGAGTGTAAGTTGAACTGATCAATATTACAGAATTTAAATACCTATTAATTTGTATTTCCCTTTTTCAAAATATTTCAAACTCACGTTGGTATGAGTAATATAACCCTTAAGTCTCTCTGTTTAGGGGGTTCTGTCATTTTACAAGCACCTGCAGATGACCCTCTCTCCTTCATCTCTCCTCTTCATAGTCCTGGAGCTGAGCGTGCAGGGGAATACAAGAGAGGAAATATCTTCTGCCTTGCTTCTACCTTCCTTTGTGAAGGGTGTGTTCAAATCCTCAAGTTTGTTTTGACTCAGTAGCCCCCTCTAGTGGCAAGATAAATCGCATATTGCACCTTGAATGAAAATGTGTACAATATATACATTTTCTTGAGAATTAAATATATGCAGCATGAAATAAGGAAGAAATTATAACTACATCAAGATATAGGCCATACAAATGGTAGACAAAAGAGGTTACAGGAATATTAAGAAAAGTGACAATGTTGAGCTGTAGGCTTCAGCTACTCTAATTTCATACATGTTTGTAAATTTGACCTCCTGGCCCATATAACAACTGGTGTAAGACCGAAGGAAAGACAGGCTTTGAGGTGTATGACTTGAGCAGACTAGGCTGACTATTAGTCCATCTGATTTTCGAGGCTCAGTTTCACTAGGGGAGCTTGGGCCGGCTGATTGGGCATGGTCTTAGGGCAAGGTGTGCCCTGCCCTAGGGGCTGGGTGTTAGCTGTTAGGGTGTGGAGAAATGCTTCCACATTGTCCTGCTCAATTATCTTGGTGAGGAGTCGGTGCACCATTCACTGGGGATCTGGTAACGCTCTCTGAGCTGCCTCTGCCTGTCGTTGTTGCAGCAGGTCCTGTGTCACACATTGCTGGGCAACGCTGGTTTCCAACAAGTGGCAGATCAGGTCATCCATATCTGAGAGAGAGAGAGAGAGAGAGAGAGAGAGAGAGAGAGAGAGAGAGAGAGAGAGAGAGAGAGAGAGAGAGAGAGAGAGAGATAGATAGATAGATAGATAGATAGATAGAGAGATAGATAGAGATCCACAGATCCACAGGCGGCAGAGTTACCCCAGGGGAAAACAAAAAAGAAAAACCCTCTCTTCAGGGGGCTGTTCCACAAAGCAGGCTTAGAAAAGCGGCGATTAACCTCGCAAGCCTGGTTTGAATTAACCTAACAAATCAATCGGGGCTAAAGCGGTTCCACAAAGCCCAAGTCAAGCTACCGTGATCGGGCTAAACCGAGCCAGGCTCAAGCAATCCAGATAATTGCGCGTGCACAGTTGTACACGGGTTATTTAAGCAGCCGGAGTGGTCGATCATGGATCTGATCGATTCATCATGGCGAAAAATGACGGTAAAGACAGAGCCGCAATGTTCACGGCCACTGAACAGCGACTTTTAGTAGAGGTCTATGGAGAATTCAGCCATATTACAATGAAAAGGGAAATACGATTGCCATAAATAAAGGGAGAGAGAAAGATTGGCAACGAATTGCTGCTAGATTGAATGCGTAAGTAATTGTTGAATTAAAAACGAACAAATTGTATAGACCTTATTAAATATCATGTGTTCCAACAATATTAAAGAACTGAAAAGCTGTGCTAAAAATATTATAAATGAAACCATGCCATATATGAAACCTCAAGACTGTAAATGTACTATCTATCGCCATAAATTATGTAGTAAAGGCTGTACGTAAGGTTTCATCTTACTACATTACAATCATCGTACTGTACTGGACCCTATATGGGGATCGAACTCACAACCTTAAGACTGAGAGTCTCATGCTCTACTGACTGAGCTGTTCGGGCTGGTTCTTACTTTTATTATATTTTTATGAAATCGGTTGTTTCCATCCTGGAAATTGATCGGCTGAAAGCGCGTTCTACAGTGACTGTAAATCCCATACAGAAACAGTGAATGCGTCTCCTAGCAACCGTGGAAACATCTTGACATATATTCAAGGTACTTTATTATTTCACTGAATTTGTTAAATAAAAATAATTTAGAAAATAAAATAATATTGTCATCAAATAATTATTTCTATAAGTTGTAACCGTTTTCGAAAAGCAATACGGCACTTGAGGTCTCGCTGGACACTCATGGTTAAATGGGGTTGCCTAGCAACGCTCTGAACCGTGACTGTATCCCCGATACAGCGTACATCATTTTATATTTTTTATTTTCTCTTAACGTTACATTTTATGTCTGATAGTGTAGGGTCTAGGGTAATAGTGTTGAACATTAGGATGGCGGAACCTTGTTTGAAAATCATTGCGTTTCAGTCGGATCAGTGTTACGGGAGTACCGATTAAGCTTCAACTGTTGTTTAGCCTGATATCTAGCCTGCCTCGGGGCATAAATTGCCGCCGCAACTTAGCTTGAACTATGCTGAGCTTGCTTTGTGGAACCGAATAAGCCTGAAAATGAGCCAGACTAAGCGAAATAAGCCTGGATAAGTGGTAAACTCGCTTTGTGGAACACCCCTCAGGTGTGTCTTGCATTCTCCATCAGTGTGGCGTGGGGATATGCCAGCGCGCGCACGCACGCACGCCACCTTTCAGGGTGATTTATTGACAACACAGAGTGGAACCCTGGGTGACCGTGTGGCGTGCAGCTGTGACAGGGGTGTCCAGGAAGGGATAGCATTGAGCTGGTGCACAGGGGGCGTTAACCTCTTTCAAGTCATCCTCTGTGGCAACCAGTGGGCAGTATCCGGCCAGAAAACACTCTTCTCATGAGCTCACTCAACTCTGTACTATGCAGCCCTTTTGAGGCTGCCTGGAGATGAGGTGAGTAGGTACAGCTGTGGGTGTTGATCAGGAGGTGATTGGCGGCAGCTGTGGCTCCTGTGCTGAGCGGAGAAAAGGCCATGCCTTCACAGAGCATACACCAATTGTTTCTCTGGTTTTAATTTCAGTCCAGCATAGCCTTCATAGGTTGTTGATCATAGCTAGCCATAGCTATCATCTGAGTGTGTAAAACAGTTTTGGTGCTCTCTGTCAATTTCAGTCTAAATTACAAATTGTAATCTAAATATATTAGTAATCTATTACCTGAACCATAATCTAAATATCATCTACAAGTAATCTGAATATAATAATAAAGTCCTGTAAAAGAAATGTAAAAGTAATGATTGAGAAATGCAATCTATATGTAATCCAAAACTTTTTTTTATTTTTTTACAAACATACAGTCTATATGTAAACCTTTGGAAGTTGTGTGAAAGCAAATTGATGTGAAAATAATCCAAAGTAATCTGAATACACAATTGTAATCTACAAGTAATCTGACTACAAAAATTGAATCGCCATTCAATGTAAAAGTATTGTGACTACAAAAAAGGAATCTATTTTTTGTTATTTGTTAAGAATAAAATGACATGGCCTTTTTATTTAAGATTAATTGTAATATTACTAAGATTAAGATTAAAAGATTAGTTAGAAAAATATATGTAAAACAAGTATGCTATCAATTCAACAAATCATCCTAAAAACATATATGTATGTCCGAGTCGAGTTTGAGTATGCAGTATACGGATTACGTACTGTACCCATTGGAAGAACATTGGATTAGCTGCTGTCGGACTCATTGAGCCTTGATGGGAAACTACACTTGTACCAGTACGTACCATTGCAGACTCGGTACCTTTAGAGCTGATTCGTTCAAAATTAGTCTTTTTTGAGCGGCACTACAACGCTCCTGTTTTCAACAGCTCAGTGTGTGTGTATATATATATATAGGGTAATTTTTGCCGTGAAAATGGCATTTTAACCAACCAACCAACCAACAAGTTTATTTTAATTTACTGCAGATTCCTCCTTAAATGCATTGTTTTCACTTTGGTACTCGGTATTATGCAAAAATAAAAAGCAACAAGTTCATCGGGGTTTTATTTTGAAGGCGTGGCCGGAAATCCGTTTTAGTCTAGCTCGCTTGACACTGGTGTAGAAACAGCTATACAACCTGTGTGTGATCGCTTGGTTTAGTTTATTAACACCCACAGTTTATTACAAGCCGTGTTTATTTCGTTTGAGTTCCGGTTTCATGACGCCAGGAAGAGATAGCTAGCTGACAGCAGAGACGAGAACAACATAACGGCAATGGCAAAGGCTCGTATTTTCCGACGCAATGAAAACGAGAGAGGCTTTTTAAATTTAGCTTGTTAGCTAGCGTTAGCTGCATCGGGTACAGTGCACACACAAGCCTTTTTGTTCTGCTGTTTGGCTCAAGGTTTGCGCGATCATTTGTTATTAGAAATAAATAGAGAGCGCAAACACGGCGGCTGTTCTTGTTGAAATACTTGCCCGGAATTATCCCTGGTTGTTGTCCCCCCCCCCCAGCCCCGGGGCTGACCCCCGGTCGGCGACTGAAGCATGGCAGGAAATCCGAGGAGGGGCGCCGGTCTGATCGGCTTGATGAAGGACGCCTTTCAGCCTCATCAGCAGCCTCTCCAGCCTCACCAACCTGCCGTGGTGGATAAGAAAATGGTGGAGAAATGCTGGAAACTCATGGATAAGGTAAAGCACGACGCTATACTTTGGCTAACGTTTTAAAAAATATATCAAGAAAATGTTTGACGAAACATTTACACGCTGGCGAGTTTTGTTTTATTGCAATTCGTTCTAAAGCAGCAAATATCTGTTTCCTGTTATTGACTCCTTGTCTCCTGCTCATTATCAAGGGAGTTGATCATTTTATAATAACTATAACTGCACTCTAAGTTTGGGAGAGTCAATTAATTTACACCATTATAGATAATATAGAACAGGGCTTGTCAAATATTTTCATGTCATGGAACCCCAAATAGACACAATTTAGTCCACGGACCCCATTTGATTACATATAGTCTCAGGGGCCCATATGGAAGGATTTCTTTCATTCATTTAATGTTGAATTGTAGATATGTCTACACTGTCCATGGCGAGATGAGAGTGAAACTTATGATTACAATAGTCATTTTATTACATGCTCTAGGCTAATTGGGAGAACTTCTAGTGAATAAACCCCCTCATGGGCCTGCTGAGCATCCTCAAGGACCCCTGGGTGTCCCTGGACCCCACTTTGAGAACCACTGCTATCAAGGATATGTTGGGCATTAGATTAACATATGAATCCTGTTTAAGGTTGGATGCTTGCCCTAGCTGCGTTCCCACTGTCCTGGTGATATGCCTGCATCCGTCCCTGCTCACTTCACAACAGTTGGTTCCAGTAAAGTCAAGATAATATATGAATTACAGCTCTATGCCACTAGCCTATATGAAAAAGTACAATTAAGTACAATTGAGAAACAATTTGTTTCCATTGTATGAAGCCAGGACTAGTGATTATGAAGTGTTCTATCTCCAGCACACTCTAATGTAACTTGACTTAATGTAGATTTTTCAATAACACAGCTGTCAGTCGTTCTTGTGTTCTCAATTTTAATTGACCAATAACCGTATACAAGATTAAAACTGAGCTGCAAAGCTTAGGGTCAGTGAGCCACTTGGGATTCCATCCCGATGACCCGTGTTCACCTGGGGCCTCATTTATAAAACTTTGCGTACGCACAAACCTCAGAATCTACTAACGCAAGAAAATATTCAGATCTATAAAACCGTGCGGCGCACACCTGTACGCAGTCTTCTCTTTATAAATACCCACCTGCGGAGAATTGTGCGCTCGTGTACTCCTCCCAGTGTCCTCCCACTACTCCCAGTGTCGTCCCACAATCATCCATAAATGGTCAATGCTAAATAGGTCATGAATATGCCGACGTTGTTAAGGAGCCTTTGTTGGACTATCAATGAGGGAGAGACGCCAACTGCAAGAAAGGCGAAATTTGCGGAGTGCGAGATCAGGGTGCTCATCGCTGAGGTTGAGCGCCGTAAAGGTGTACTGTTTGGGGGTCAGTAGAGGCATCTGGGCCACATTGTGGAGAACCGCACAAGCCCTAATAATCCGGCACACCTTAATAATAATAAAAATAAACTTTAGTTATATAGCACTTTTCGTTACAAAATGCTTTAGAAGACAAAATAAAAATGGTAGACAAACTGATGATGAACAAAATGATAAAAACAATTTAAAAACAGTTTAAAAGTTATATAACATTGAGCATAAGGAGCTACATATGAGAGAGTAAAATATGCTTAGCCCCTCAGTTGTATTTTTGCCCCCTCTGTTTAAGCTTTATGTATCTATAGAAAAATATTTCCATAGGTGTATGCTAGGGCGTCCATAGTAGCCCACTGAAACGGAGCGGAGGAGATCGATAGACAGACAGACAGACAGACGTCACTTAGTTCGGTCTCTCAGCCTGCTTGCTTTTCGTGGTGGTAAATACAACTTTCGGCCCTAATTCCATTTCCCCCGTTGTAGAGGGAGAGCTGTTTCTACGCGCCTCCCCCTGCTGATTTTGACAGAGAATCGTTATCGTTTATAAATTCTCTGCAGTGCTCCGTTCTTATGTGAGTCTCTGATTAATAAATGTATTCTTTGATTTTGAACAGTAGCCTCATGTTGTTGTTATTTAGCCTTTCTGAGGCTATTGCATGGTTAAATCAATGAGTTTTATTTCATGAAAAATTGCCCCCTCAGTCACTTCATCCTGGCGCCTGCCCGGTAAAATAATCAATAAAATAAGAGTTAAGAGAATGTCTTTGTATAAAAATAGGTTTTAAGTAGTAACTTAACAGATACAACAGACCACAATCCCTGTGAAAGCACACTTATAAAACTATGTTTTTAAGAGGACTGAGCTTTATTTTGTGATCTCCCCATCGGGCGTCGCTGATTCCCGTGTCTGAAAAACTTTGCGGTGAGCTCTACGCATGGGTGAAAGGATGCGTAGAAGTGCGCACCTTTTACCGCATAGAATTTTTCTATAAATCCCGACGTTTGTGGTAAAATATGTGTACGCACATTTCACCCCCGTTAACGCCACTTTTTTGTGCGTAGCAACCTTTATAAATGAGGCCCCTGTTGTGCTCAGGGTGGCTACAGTTGGAGCTTGAGGCAGGGATTTGGTCAGGTTTGTGTATGGAGCCGAAGATGGGGGGCTGTGGAGTTTATTATTTTGGGCTGCTTTTTATCAGCCATTTATGCTTATAATGGAAGGTAAATGTGCATTTAGATAAATGTTTCCTGTATCCACATTATATAGGGTAAGGTTGGCTAAAGTAAATGCAGACGGAAAGTGATGCAGTGAAAGTAAATGCAGTTTAAGTAGTTATTATATTTATTTTAAATTAACAAGACTCATGTAAAATTATTGCTTATGTAGTCAGATATACTTACGTTCAAGTTAAAATGACAATCATGAAACAATGTGGATTAAGTTACCTGGGTGTGCTGCTCCCAAAAATAATGCTCCCCTCTACTTGCAGTGGGGCTTTTTGATTTGCAGATAACTGCTGTATTCACTCTGGAACTCAGTTGACAGTTTGGTCCCAAAGAAATATTGATTTTGATGGAATTTCTCAGCCAAGGCAGCCGACAATTTTTGCTAAGGCTGCCTGCCTTGTCTATAAAGCTTGACGAGAAACCCTGCTGTATTAGTGGGGTGAAAATGGAACCCAAGAGAAGCAGTTCAGCAGGCACAGTGCTCAGGCAGAGGGATATTCTAAGGCCGGCAACAAGAGCAGGGATGGAAATTGTTTTCACACGTTCATCTGCTTTATTTAACAGTACATGATCAAACACTAAGAATACAAATATAAAAAATTTGTATTGCTTCAGAATTGAAAAGCGTCTATGACCTTGATTATTGGCGCCCTTTTCTAATACTTAGTTGCACAGCCTTTGGCAATAATGACTGCTTCCAAATGTTTCTTGTAACAATCAATAAGCTTCTCCCTAAGTTTCTCACTAAGTTTCTCCCACTCTTCAACTGCAACCCTCTCCCATTCTTCTATGTTCGAAGGATTCCTTTGACCAACTGCACATTTCAGGTTTGGCCATTGGTTCTCAGTGGGAATGATATCAGAACTCATTGCTGGCCACTCCAGGACAGTCCAATGTTTTCTCTTGAATCATTCCTGGGTTCTTTTGGATGTATGGTTTGGGTCATTGACTGCTGGAGGACCTATGACCTTCGATTGACACCCAGTTTTCTGACACATTTCACTCCAAATTGCCTTGGTAATCTTCTGATTCAATGATGCCAAAGCAGCCTCACAGCATTATGGAACCTCTATTGTATTTGACTGTAGGTAGGGTGTTTCATTTCATCGTCTGTAAACAAAGCGCATTACCAAAGAGCTCTAATTTGGTTTTATCGGTCCACAGAACATTTTCCCAGAAGGCTTTAGGTTTTTCCAGGTGGGTCTTCGCAAAGATCAATCAGGTGGTCTTTACATTACAGTCATTTACATGGTCTTGTGTTTCTTTTTCAGCAGTGGAGTCTTTCATGGCCTCCGACCGTAAAGTCCTTCTTGGTTCAGTAGAGCGGGTATAAATTAAATCATCAGCTCACAGGCAGGAATGGTATGGTACAATTGGTTTTGTCCATGAGGTAGAAAAGACTAAGACTACTAGTTGAAGTAGGCATTCATGGAACAGAGCTTCCTGTGTTCACATCACAAGCAACTTGATAAACCAGCTGCCGGAAGTCCATTCATTTTCTATGACGACAGAAATGTTTTTTCATGTTAGACCACAGCCATTTTGTTTTGCTTGTTGAGCTGGTATCTATAGTCTCAGACAGCACTTGATGGTAGAGGAAACTGGAGTCAATCCAATATATGAATTCATTTATTCATTTTATTTCATTCTATTCTATCCAATCAAAAGCAAATGAAATGGCACAGAAATTGCATTTGTCATTGTTTTCCTGTGTTAGAAGTGTTTATTGGTTACATAAAGATTTAGATAATTTATTTACATCACATTTATTTAGAGCACAAATTTCATTGTAATTGTATACTCTATTCATTCTCCCATTGCTGGGAGAGTATTACATAATTGGTTGTGTGGCTTTGTGGAAAAGCGTCTCCATTTCCTTTTCCAGTTCATCACATTTATTTCCATCTCTGTGCTAACAGTTCATGGTTGACTCTTCACAATAAATGGAGGTTCGGCTTGCTGAGCTTGTTAGCGGATATCTGCACCTTTTATGACCGATGAAACGGCTCCTAAATTCTCATATTCCCTCAGCCGCCGTTGTTGCTCTTTCACCGCAGCTGTTGCTGTTGTCCTCTGAGGTTTTGTCCCTGATATTTTGAAGCTGCAGAGAGTATACACACATTTGCATGCAGCGGCATATTTGTGTTGCTATTTCTGGCAAGTTCTACTTAAGTAAGTACGCTGTTGCCTCTACTCCGATCAAGCATATAATGGCAGCAGCGTCATTGAAACCTTCCGTTTCCCATCCAGGTGGTATGTTTATGCCAAACCTAGCTCTGAAGAATTGTAACTACTCTGACATATTTTGTCAAGATGCAAAACGAGTCTGTCCCAAGGACAATACACCTGGCAACATAACCAAGTACTGATGTGTCTAGCAGCAGCAAGCGGGTAGAAATTATCTGACAGAATTATCAGCCTTGTTCAAATCAAGGAACAAAGCTTGGGGCCTAGCTAGACACACTGGGGACCCATCACATTGCCATCCATTTAGACAACTTGGAAATGCATGTCCTCTGTGAGGAAAGAAAAATCAAATTATTACTTAGACTCGAACCCCGCAAAAATAAATTGAAATAATAAAACAAAAAAAAACAACAAATCCACTATTTCTATAGCCACACATGTCAAATTTAACGACTGTTTATTATCTGACCAGAAAGAGATTTGCCTAGCTTTTAAGAAACACTTTACTGCTGCTGGTTATCTATTTGAAAATGAATACACAGGGCCCCCTCTTATTATTATTATTATTATTATTAATAATAATAATAATAATAATAATAATAATAATAATAATGATGATGATGATAGTGTGCACCCTATAAGCCACTCCTCTCAATTTACCATACAGCCTGTCTCTAATGTTGTTCTTGATGCATTGCAAACCATTGATGTCAATAAATCAACGAGAGGATAAATTAGATCCCTTTTTTCCTAAGGATTTGCACCCCATTTATCTCTGAGCAAATAACCCATATTCTCAATCTTTCTATTTCGACTGGCATAGTCCCTAGAGTCTGGAAGACTGCTCATGTAACTCCTTTGCATAAGGGAAGAGATAGATGTGATTTCAATAACTATCGACCGGTCTCCAAACTGTCCTGTCTCGCAAAAATCCTGGAGTCATGGGTGAATAATCAACTCAAATAATTCCTCTCAAGGTATTATATGTTGAGCCCTCATCAGTCTGGTTTCAGAGCTAAACATAGCACCATCTCTGCTGTTACATTGGTCTTGAATGATATTGTATCTGCTTTGGACAAAAAGAAACATTGTGCTGCTCTTTTTGTTGATCTGTCAAAGGCATTCAATACAGTTGACCATTCACTACTTTTACAGAGACTGTGGTTTTGGTTTTGATTCAATTGCCTGTAGATGGTTTCAGAATTATCTCTCTGAGAGGCTTCAGCGTGTGAAATTGGTGAATGCCCAGTCTGACTTCTTACCAGTAACAAAAGGTGTTCCACAGGGATCAATTCTAGGTCCTGTACTGTTCACCATTTATATTAATGATATTGTCTCATCTCTTACTGATCGTCACGTTCATCTTTTATGCAGATGATACTATTCTGTACTGTTTTGCTGTACAGTTACAGCTAGCTACAGCTATCGTACTGGTACTGAATGCAAATAAAAGTTCATGCTCTTTTCTAGATCAAGAGATATTGATTACAATAATCTACATTCATCTACGGATAAATGAACAGATCTAGCATTGAGAGGGAATATAAATATCTTGGCATCTTGATGAGAGATTCACATTTAAATACCATGTAGCAGTAAATTGCGGCAAGAAATTGGCTTCTTGTACAGAAACAAAGCAAGCTTTCTAATGATCAGTAGGAAGAGAATCATTGAAGCAGTTTTCCTGTCAGTCCTGGATTATGATATTTTATAGACTCTTAAGCCCTTAGACTCAGTATATCATTCCGCCCTCAGATTTATTACTGGTGATAGTTATGCTACTCATTACTGCATCCTTTATGATAAGGTTGGTTGGTTATCACTGTCCGAGAGACATGATAAGCATTGGTATTTGTTTATCTACAAAGAACTTGTAGGAAAATTACCTCCCTATATCACAACTATGCTGGATCCTATGTTGGACCCTTGGGCACTACTACCAAACGCGTTCAAATGACTGGCTCATGCTTTAAGTCCCCCAAGTTTGTTCTGAACTTCGAGTCAGCATTTAGCCTTTCTGCTCCCAACACATTGAACAATCTTCAACGCGCTAAAGATTGATTCTCTCATAACACTGACCAATAAATATTCTGTGTCAGTATGTAATCGTTTTGACTGATTTGTTTATTATTAGTAGTAGTAGTAGTAGTAGTAGTAGTAGTAGTAGTAGTAGTAGTATTATTATTTTAATTTGATTGTAATTACTATTACTTTCTTTCTCTTTTGTTGTAAATGAGGGCAATCCTTAATGATTCCTCAAGGACGAAGATGGTACAATTGGTTTTGTCCATGAGGTAGAAAAGACTAGGGGTAAAGAATTTCTAGGCAGGTACATTGTAGGCCAGCTAAGGGTGGCCCGAGATTAGAAAATTGATAATCTCACAGGAAATAGTGAGTACTAAATTAATCCAGATTTGATGTAGAAGATACATATGAATGGAAAATGCTTAGGTATACTGAATTGGTAGCAGAGGTGGAGCAGTGGGTTTGGAAACCAACTAACAATCATATTTTTTTGTGTGCATGTAAACATGATTATTGTAACCTTCTGTTTCCCATCCAGGTGGTACGTTTATGCCAGAACCCGAAAGTAGCTCTGAAGAACAGTCCACCCTACATACTGGACCTGCTGCCAGATACCTACCAGCACCTCCGCACCATCCTGTCCCGATATGAGGGCAAAATGGAGATCCTCGGGGAGAATGAGTACTTTCGCGTGGTCATGGAGAACTTGACCAACAAGATCAAGCAGACCATGAGCCTGTTTAAGGAGACCAAGGAGAGGATGTATGAGGAGAACTCCCAGCCGAGGTAGGCCTCATAAGAAAAGATGACACTTAAAAGATCCCTGTGGGAATTTGGGTCGTTGTAACAGCGGAAGTGATCGACATATGGCAGATTAGAAAACGTAGTGTAAAAATAAAATAGAAACATAAAAACAATAGGAAGAACAATGGAAATATAATTAATAACTGGGGCTGTATAAACATGAAGCTGACAAATTCCAACATGTTAAGTAGACTGTAGAAGCTAGACTTATGGAAAAGAGTACAAATTACTGAAATGCATGGATGATTGCTTAAATTGTAGAAATATGAATATAAATATATACAGTTTGAAATAGTGGAGCCATTATGAGAAGTATCAGTGTGTATATATGCAGTATGTAACTATGAGAAGGATATATGAAGCAGGTAAGTGACTTTACAGCAATATAGATGACAATATAGAAGGCCATAGAAAGTGTTGTGTGTAGACATGTGATATATGAAACTATGCCTTGCCAATATATTCACTACACATTCAATGTTTATTAAATTCAGTATATTCATATATTCTTTTTTGGTCTCATCAAGGTAGCAACGTAATATTAACAGGTTATTTTCTCAAGAGACTCAGAGATGCTGGCTTATCGGTTTTTAGAATCTTTCTGTGGTTTCTTTAAACAAATCAGCATATGTTAAAGATGAGGCTTCCAAGAAATGACCCCACGCCTCTGTGCTAAAATGTCCATCCCTCCAGTAAAACGCAATAAATAGCTCTTGGCAACTGTTACCATGTGAAATGAAGTAAAAGCACAAAAGTGTGATAAAGGCATGATTAACTGTTGTAATCGGACCCACTTCCTCTTTTTCTCAGAAAGTCATTGCTAAGCTAAAGTCCATCCTTCCTCATTACTTATTTGTGTGTCAAACTCTGATTTTTATCAAGCGTTTCCTCCCAGATGCGCTGCCTCGTTGCTTTTGGGGTTAGTAAATTTCCCCATTGCCCGGTTGTGGCGTTCTGTCATTTTGACTAGCAAAGTTTCCATTGCATAAGTGTCTCACGTTTATTATCGGATGGCTGATTGCATTCCGGGTATTAGTAAGACCCTATGGTGTTACCATGGAAACACCTCACAAAGCTTTAATGTCAAATGCCAAGCACCTGAAAATGTGAATAAACGCTTGTTTTCTTTATTTTTATTCTCCACGGTTGCATTCACGCCCACAGTTGGTTTCCTTTGGTCTGAACCAAAGTGGAAAAGATTACAATACATTTTTGAATTTGGGTTGTTTCGGTTCACTCTGTCAAGTTACAAGTGAACAAGGGTTACCTGTCATCCCATGGAGGGTTGGGGGGGGGGGGGTCAAAAGAAATTTCAATCCAGTCCCTGTTCAGGCAGTCACAGTGTGGTTATTGAGGAGTAAAATGTTAAAGCGATAAACGTTTTAGAGTTTGATTAAACCGCTCCAAACATGCTTGGTATGAATGCAGTGTTTCCCACAGAATTAGATTCTATTTGTGGTGGTAGCGCAAATATTTTAATTGCCAAGACATTTGTGACAAATAAATAACAATTTATAAAGCTCCATTGCATTGCGTTTTGGAACCCCTAAAACGATGCTGACTCTGGGGTTGCGTTTTAGTGTGGACGGGCAAGGTCCAACTGGCCCGAGTTCGCCAATATAAACACACCTGACGTCACAGCAATACAGCGGCGCACACCGTGAACAGTAAACACAATTCCCTTTGCATCAATTTTTACTTCATATGTCGTTTTTGTTATGAAGACATGTTTACATTTGTAACGTAATTCGGTTGATTTGAGCTCAACGTTACGAGATAGTCTTTACTAGTGTGCGGTACTAGACTACTAACGTTAACGTTACTAGTTCACTGATATACGGCGATTCTCCTCACTAATGGCGTTGTAGTAGTTGTAAAATTCTGAGACTTGCCATACAAACATGAGTTTTCTGCCGGCCCCCATTTTCCCGAGCAGGTGCACTGGAACACATTTAGGCCGAATCCCAATTCTCATTTTCACCCCTACGGCTTCGGCTTGGCCCTTCGCCTTGGCCCTCGGAACAGAGTCACAAGGGGTAGGGGTAGAAATCTCTCCCTAAGAATTGGGACAACCCTTCAAGACGCTGATACGTCATCGATGACGTTTACTACAGACGGGACGAGTTTGTTATCGGAGATTACTATGGCAATAATGGTATTATCACAGTGACATTTGCCGAAATAGAAAATCAATATGTGACGGTGTTGATATTGTGGCAGGCCGCCACAAATAAATCAATCTAGGGGAAACACTGGAATGTGCCCCAAGTGGAACAATCTCCTTCAAGGTTTAGGCTAAATAAGCTGATTTGCTTCAGGTGGTTCTCAGCCCCCGTGTCATCCATTCACATGTTGTATTACTTGGGTAATTTACAATATCCCTGCTGTTTTACTTTTCACTCCAGTGCTCACTTTGTTCTCAGTTCTTCCCCATTTTTCTGGCTCATTGTTGACTTCTTTGTTCTTGGGTCAATTTGGTGGAAATGTTTTTAGTCTGGTGTTTTGCAACTTTCCTGTTGAGTGTTTGCCTATCCCTCTCGGTGTGCCACCACTGTTCCTCTTTGCTGATGAAGTTTGTCTGTGTTTGCCATATGTTATGTGTCATGGTTTCACACACTGTTCCCCTTGCCACATTAATACATTTTGTTTTTATGACCAATCGCCCAATCTGGCCTTTTTGTACCTCTGTTAGTTGTCTTATGTTGCTTTGGAAACTCAATTCAACTTAATATGACCTGTGTAGCAGCCTTTGTAATCATGATTTAGTTAGTTTGTTTCCATTATTTTATCCACCCCTTGTAATTTCTCAATGTATTAATTGTAGGATGCAGTGTGATCAATCCATCCTTGTCAGTGAGAATTTGTGTGCAAGTGACCTGCCTTTTTGATTGAAGATTTAAAACCTTTCCTACAAGTGGGCCGAGTTTCAAATCCTTGTCCGGTTTATAATGCCTCTTATTGACTTGCATTTGTGTCCATCTTTCCTCTCCTCTTCCTTAGACGAAACCTGACCAAGCTGTCGCTGATCTTCAGCCACATGCTTGCTGAGCTAAAGGCCATCTTCCCTAATGGCCTGTTTCAGGGTGACAACTTCAGGATCACCAAAGCTGATGCTGCGGAATTCTGGAGAAGGTCCTTTGGGGACAAGTGAGTTTCTTTCATTTTTTTTTTACCCTTTACCCTTCAGTTTTAGGTTAGTTCTAGCAACTTCACTACTGACTAGCATATTCATAAGGTAAAGGACCATGCCCATTGCAACACACATACAAGGTGGGCAGATTTCCTTTACAAGTATCTGTATTTCATTTTAGTGAATCATGTTTGTAATTCAAACTTTGGTGGATGGTTAACAAGATGCTCATTGATATTTAATATGAAAATTACAAGCATTTAATATCTTAATATTTCTATGCCTTTTAAGGTGTGGATACCAAGATGAGGAACATCTGTGGTCATCCATTTTCCTGATTAATGTGCCACAACAAACTTCACACTCTTTACTTACTTTTCCAAGATGTAAACATTACTGCAAAGTTGTAATGACCTTCTCACTGGAATAACAAGTAGTTAGCTCGCTAGATTCAGAACGAAAACAGTTTGCTTCCCAACTATTTATGGTATCCAAAGCGCTTTACAGTATATGCCTCTCATTCACCCATTCACACACACACACTCACACACCGATGGCAGTGAGCTACCATGCAAGGTGCTGGCCTGACCATCGGGAGCAATTTGCGGGTCAGTGTCTTGCCCAAGGACACTTCGACATGTGGACTGGAGGAGCCGGGGATCAAACCTCCGATCTTCTGATTGGAGGCCGACCCGCTCTACCTCCTGAGCCACAGCCGCCCCCAAGTTTATAGACCCCTTTTTGGATAAGTGGTTTCTAACCTCAGACAGGGCTTAAGGAAACGGGTCAACATGCCGGTACTATACAGTGTTGCAGTGTTGGGTGTTAATGCGTAATAAACGTTCATGCTTGAAAGTTTGTGAACCCCTTGCAATTAGTAATTATAGTGTTTTTACCATGCAATCCTTATTTAATTAAAAGTAGCCTTTTCTTAACTGAAATAAATGATCTATATTTACCAATTTCATATATTCACTTTAGTTTTTAGAGGAACTTGCATGTAGTAAAAGGAAAATTGTATAAAGGGAATTAGTGCAGGTGCAAAAATAAGTAAACCTCTCTCATTAGTTAAATCAAGTAGGTACCGTAGGTAGAATCAGGTGGGTAAATAATTGGGTATGAAGTTAACCACTCAAAGGTGAGAAACCTGGTCAGTTTGGTGTTACCATGCAGGAGATAGAAAAACACCATGCTGTGAACGACTGATCATTAAGGGAACCATGAATTCTGTGGGAAACCAGAGAATTCATGAACAGAACATCAGGCCGTCAGTCTGAGGGATAAAGCTGGGCTGAATGTGGCTGTTCAACAATACGATGATACTAAGCATTCAAGCAAATGTACCAAAGAATGGCTCAGAAAGAAGTTTAGTGTTTTGGATTGGCCAAGTCAAAGTCCTGACCTAAATCCAACTGAGATGCTGTCAGGACCTGAAGCGTCTATTCATGTGAGACCTCAAACCTCACTGACTTGGTTGAGTTCTGGAAGGAGGAGTGGGAGAAAATTTCTCCAGGAAGATGAAAAGACTGATCAGTGATCAGTGGCTCCAGGAGAGGTTTACAAGTCATCACTGATAAATGAAGTGCCTGAAGGAGTTCACATATTTTTGCACACAGGGATATGAGTTTTGCTAAATAAACAATGAAAGTATATTGTATTTATTTGTGCATGTTCTTTATTTGGGATAGTCTATATATTAAAACATTATCATATTGTTATGTAGGTTCTTCACGTGTTCAGTAATAAGAGAAGTATTTGAACTATGCACCCTCCTCCCCCCATACAGAACCATAGTGCCATGGAGGACCTTCCGTCAGGCTCTCCATGAGTTCCACCCCATCAGCTCTGGGCTGGAGGCCATGGCCCTCAAGTCTACCATCGACCTCACCTGCAACGACTACATCTCCGTCTTTGAGTTTGACATTTTCACCAGACTCTTCCAGGTAAGGCCTAATTATTTGTACCACAAAAGGGAATTTAACAAACCTCTTCATCTCCATTGAGTGCGAAACTGTGACTTCCTTTTTTTTGTAAAGAATAATTTCCCGACATTCTGTCTGTCTCCTAACATGACATTCACTCTGGCACACATATTGTTAGCTAAAAAAAGCCAATTGCACCACTGTGTGGGTGGTTAATTTCAGCCTTGGCTACCTTTTTACTCCACTGGAGTAGATGAGAACATGCAGTAGTAGAGGTGGGGTTTTGTCATTATTACGGGTGTGATGGCTACTGTGGTTTTCTGCTGCAACTCTGACAAGTAGTCCTGGCTTTCCAGTTTCACCAGTCAAATGAACCAAAATGACATCCTCAAATGAGCCTTGGGGAGTTGTGTTTCTCTGGAGATGCAGCATTAGTGTACTACAAAGTAGCAGTGTTTTACCAAAGTTCAGGATTCTCGCTAATCATGGAATTTCTGCAAACTGACTGGTGTATTCCAGACAGGGGAAATCAGGGAAGTTGAAAAATTAGCAGGTACCAAAGTATCCTGGGCCAGATTTTAGAAGGAAAAACCCTATAAGACCCTATAGTAATATTATAAGAATGCCATAGCAGATTAGAAAATACCATCAACTAGGATTAGGTCACTATAAACTCTCCGCTGAGTACCACTCTATAGGAATATTATAGTGATTTTTTTTTTTCCCCTCAGGAGTTACTACAAGTTCAAATTTGTAGTGTCCGATCTGATGGTGGCATGTCTCTCGCTCTCTCTCTCCCTCCCTCCCTCCCCCCTTATGCCTAGCAATTCTCTCTAAATGCTTCACTATCACTTTTTTTCAAAATCATTACGTACGCCTATGAGTTGGGTAGCCTTAGCCTAGTTAATGTTTAAATAAAATAAAAAGATCACTGAGGTCCCCACCCAAAAGGGTCTAAAATCGCCCCTGCAACAATGTATTTTCCAACTTATTTTACATTCATTGGATTAGATGGTGGTTTTCAGCCCAACTGGAGTGGAAACCAGAATGTTTATATTCTTTCTTTACTGTGTGTGTGTGTGTGTGTGTGTGTGTGTGTGTGTGTGTTGTGTAGCCGTGGTCTTCTCTCCTGAGGAACTGGAACAGTCTGGCAGTCACACACTCTGGCTATATGGCCTTCCTCACCTACGACGAGGTCAAGGCCCGACTGCACAGGTTCATCCACAAGCCTGGCAGGTAAGACCTTACGGAGTTACCTGTAACTGAGCAGAAATGTCCAGCACAAACACATGCAATGTGTTATCCACTAGGGCTGAGGGGAACATTTACTACAGCAATACAATTTAAAAAAATAAATAAATAAATTTAAAAAAAATTCAATTTGGACTCAATTCTGCAAATCCTGATATCGATACTTGTAAACCCAGTTGTTTTATACCTACCAGAGAGCAGATTTTGTTTTTTTTCTTTTATAAACACCTCCGCTGCTCTCCTGCCCCTCTAGCCATCATTTCATTGAAACTTGTGTGAGAAGTGTGGAGGCCCCACTTGACCAAACTGTGTCTATTGAATAGAAGTGGCAGGCACCATGAAATGGAAAATGACTTTTTCATCTTGTTAGCTAATTTTCCGTGTCACATTATACACCTATTTAACAGTAAATGCCATTTATATCAAATTCCAATGACTTTTACTTCCTGGAAGATGTCGTCTTTTTAGTGGTTACTTCATGGCATACCAGTAGCTGTACATAAAAAATTCTCTCACTAATGCATATCCCATTGATTTACACCGTCAGCCGCCGTTGAATGATCCATTTCCGCATTATGTCTCCCCCCACCCACCCCCCTCCAAACATCCTCTTTCAACCAGACATGTCAAATTAAGGAAGCTAGATGCTCTCAAAATGAGCAAGCAAACGCCAGCTAATATCAAGGCAGATGTTTGGGCACATTTTGAATTCAAAAACAAAAAGGAGTAAGAGCAACCAGTGTATTAAAGAGCTTCCTTCCTAAGTTATTTCATTTCACTACCACCCACAGAAGTCTGCGTTGTTTGCATTGAATTGACCTAATTAAAAGGAACGGAAATACTAAAATCAAATCTCTTTCAATTCTGTTGCACTTAATGATGAATTCATTTTTTTTTTTTATTCTATTTGAATGCTCACCCTGTATTATGGCACAAACTAAGGATTGCAACATCAACTCCTCTGTATTGGTAAATGGTTAGTGGTTACTTCCTGGTGTACATTTGGTGTACATAAAAATTCCAACCAATCATGCCATCACAGATTTTTGAACAACCCCACTCGTCAAATTACGGAGGCAAGACGACATCAAAATGCAGTTTCCTTGTGACTTTAATTTTGGACACTGTCTGTTTCTGACAGGGATATGCCAAGGATCAATTTCCTATTTACTTTGAGTATACTGTGGCGATTGAACATTCCCAGTGTCTGTTATTGGTTGAGGTTGTCGTCTCCCTCTCAGCTACATCTTCAGGCTGAGCTGCACACGACTGGGCCAGTGGGCCATCGGCTACGTGACGGCTGATGGGAACATCCTGCAGACCATCCCCCATAACAAACCCCTCTTCCAAGCCCTCATCGACGGATACAGAGAGGGATTGTGAGTCACACTACAACACAATTTCAATGCATTGTGATTTTAGTGTAAATTGCAATATTGAAGTGTGATAATCCCCTGGTCATTGAATTTCTGGAATATCCCTGAATTTTGAGAGGTTTATTCCAGACAGTGAAAGTCAAGGGATTTAATCAATTCTCTGGGGAAGTCGGGGAATATCAGGGAATTTTACAAATGGCTCACTTTCCAGCAGATGTGACGTCTCGTCAAGATATTTCTAGCACAGCTACAATGGAGTAGAAACCTTTCAGCTATCGAAAACATCAGTGTAAACGTCAAGTTTTGGTGTCAGTCCCTCAGAGTCAAAGAACACCGACATTCAACAATCATATAGGCTTTTCACACTTGAATATGTTAGCCCAGGGTTAACTTTAACCCTGGGTTATAATAGCCCTGGGTTAATTTATCTCACGTTTCACACTAGTTTTCTTTAACCCTGGGCTAACAATTGACCCCAGGTATTCAGTGTTCAGGATTTCACACTGTAAGCTTGTAGACCCCGGGTTAACGTTTAATGCTAATGTTTAACTCGCTGTTACATTCTAACCCTGTTACATTCTAACCCCACAACGTTTCACACTATTGTTCTTAGCACCGCGTTTCGGGGATAGCACCACAAAAGAACCTCTTTGTTAACCCAGGGTTAAAAGCGGTGTTAACCCTCTTTCAAAAATGCAAGTGTGAAACGCTGCTTAGCCCGGGGTTAAATGTGTCCTTAACCCAGGGTTAAGAAAGACGTTAGCCCGGGCTTAAGTGTAGTGTGAAAAGCATAATACAGGGAGAAATCCGTCATAGAAGGGCCAGAAATACCAATTTCTCCACCGACGGTAGCCTCAATAGATCACAATGCAGTGCAGATGACGGTGACTAGTTGGCTAGCTAGATATACTATTTAAATGCCCTCTTTTGATTGAAAGCAACAAGTTCATGCCCATTCATCTCTGGGGGTTGTTGAAAGGCATTCTGGAAAATGTAGGAAATCACTAACTGAAGTGGAAGTAGACAAGGCAGGTTGAGGGAAAATGGGTACACCAAGAAAGTAAATTGCAACACATCACAAAATAACTTCTGGAATGCATCGAACATCACATCACAGATTGATGATTTGGGGGATTTGTCCTTTAAGGCCATAGAACATTATAGTACATAGTATCTACATTGTATCTACACAGCAAACCCAACTGTAGTGGAAACCAGACTGTTCACGCCTTTAGAAACAAACCAGGAAGGAATAAAAAAAAAAATGGATTTAGTTATTGAAATATATATTATATATTACTGATATTTTGTGTGTGTGTGTGTGTGTGTGTGTTCTAGCTATTTGTTCCCAGATGGTCGCGCTCAGAACCCAGACCTGACAGGGCTGTGTGAACCCTCCCCGCAGGACCACATCAAAGTTACTCAGGTTTGTCTTTTGTTTCTCATTTACACTCACTGTATACGCTGACGCAGACCATCCCCCCTTTTACTGTCCTAAAAGTATACTCTTGTCCACCAATTGGCTAAGGTTTGAAGAGTTCGAGAAAGATTTGACCAGTTATTATCAGTCGTTATCTGCATATTAACAGTCCCTCTCCCTCCTCCATCCCTGTAGGAGCAGTATGAGCTGTACTGTGAGATGGGCTCCACGTTCCAGCTTTGCAAGATCTGCGCTGAGAACGACAAGGATGTGAAGATCGAGCCCTGCAGCCACCTCATGTGCACCTCCTGTCTGACTGCCTGGCAGGTAAGTTTATTTATTAAGGAGCGGTTTATTTCAACTATGGACCTTTTACTCCTTTAGTTAATTTTGTTTGGTCAGGTGAGAACAATGTCATTCAAACTCAGGCGGCGCCAAATATCCTCACTGAGACTCCAGAAAATCTGTCCTCTTCCAAGAGAACTGCGGTGTGGTTCGTTAGGAGTGAGAACATAATCCAAACCAACTACAAGAAATGGCCCTAAAACGCAAGGGTTTATGGGTAGACTTTAAAGGAAACTGATGTTGACTTCTGATAGCCAGCAGTTACATTACAAAATGAACTAAGGACAAACCGCACTCTGGTATTTCTTCATGTGTTCTTAACTGGTATGAACACCAGAGAAGGGAAATTGCAGCAAAGAGCGGAGGCAAGTACATCATCCTTAGCTCAAGTTACAGGGACTGGAACCAGATTTGTTTTGACTCCTTGACACCAAAACCTCTAACCTGACATGATGACATGTTACCAAAACTCCGTCCAATAACCAAGCTACTGATGAATCCATGTGACTTTTGCTTACAAGCCCTGGTTCGCTTGTAATTGGGCAGTGTGAACCGAAACAAACCAAACACCAAAAAATATAACCAAGTTAACTTCCATTCCATGGTTTTCATTCCAACCACAGACTACGCCAGGTGATTTCACTGGTTAGTTCCTCCTCTCTGGTTGAAGGTGTGCTCATCGGTGAAATCACCTGATCTAACGGCCGAAGCGATTCCAAAAAAAATATACCGCAAGGATGTAGGATGGATAAATATCCCGGAGGTTTACTTGCCAGCCGAAGATGCATCGGATGGTGACTTGACCAACAAGAACAAATGAGAAGCCTCAAGATCCATTGCGAGAATGACATCACGTCCAAACAGCGCAACAGTCTATAGTACAGAACCGGTTGAACCAGATAGGAAAGGACGGTTCTTCGTGCTCTATTTCATGAGAATTTTTTTTTAGTTACTGTAATGACAGTAATAGGTGAGAATCTTTCAATTTAACATTATCCTAACATCACACACAAACACACAAACAGTGTTCCAGCAATTCCAGTTCCCCAATGGGCTTGGATTCCATGTTCTGCTGCATTGAGCTACACTGTTTCTCTCAGGCATTCTCACGGATAGTTTGCCTGGTATATTTCCTTATTCCAGGGTGCCTGCAGGTCATGAAAAAGTCTTAAAATGTCTTAAATTGTATTATCTAAACTCAAAGCCTGAAATGGATTATTTAAATGATCTTGTTAATCCGTATCCAGTTGACTTCCTCGAACGCGGATCTTTTCAAGCAACAGAAAACCTATATCGAATTGACGAAAAACGTATCCAGCTAACCCAGTTATTCTTGATCGAGGAACAGGGCCCTGGGCTCTAAGTTGAGCATGTCTCCGCTGTGCTTTATGTCAATGTCACCCCTGGTCAATTGGCCAAATTAAATCACACAAGAGGAGGGACTAAGCAGAAGTTGGAGAAACTGGAGAAGTTGATTTTAGTCATCCCAGAACACCCTTGTTTGTACAATCAAATGAATAATTACTACCATGACAGAAACAATTAGCAGTGCCTGGAGGGAAGTAAGTATCAAAGGGGGTGTTTGTCACTTCAGGTTACCTTGCTAACACTAATTAGATAGCTTGCAAATAATTTAACACTCTTTGCATGCTTTGACTTCTTGCCCTCTGTTGCTAGTGATGCTCACAGCTGCGAAACAAAAGAAAAAGTCCTCTTATTTGATCACAGCCGTTTTCCGCTCTATCAAAGCTTTAATATCTCTTCCTGTGCCTTTTGTCAGGAGTCAGAGGGCCAGGGCTGCCCATTTTGCCGCTGTGAGATTAAAGGCACGGAGCCAATCGTGGTGGACCCCTTCCACCCCAAGGCCAGTGGGGCTTCTTTTGCTGGCTTCCAGGCACCCAACAGAGCGGAGGCTGCTGGCACCGAGGAGGAAGAGGACGATCGCCTGGAGGACCAGCACCTTGTCATGAGCAGGCTGGCCTGCACCAAGGTAGGAGCACCACATACTGTTTAGTACATGGGATTCTCAACCATTTTCTCGCCATGGACCCCCAAATAGACACAGATTAGGACCACAGGACCCCCATTTGACCAGATTTAGTAGTACCATATGGAAGGATTTCCTTTTTACATTTAGTGTTTAATTTTAATTTTAATTTTTTTTCTGCACTGCACATTGGGAGTGAAACCTATGATTACATTCATTTTTATATATTCTCTAACTGGGATAATTTCTAGTGAATTCAATTCGAGTGAAATTAAACTATTCCTTGTTTTGCCAGGGACCCCCTGCAGCCTCGTCAGTGACCTCTAGGGGTCCCTCTATCCCATTTTGAGAACCACTGGTCATGACATGCCGTGTGCGTGTGCGTGTGTGTGTGTGTGCAGGTAGAGCGCCCGCCTTCTCCAGTGTCACCACTGCCTCCCGTGCCCCCTCGGCTAGACCTCCTGCAGCAGAGACCCGCCAGCTCCCTTGGGGCTTTAAACCAAGGAGCCACAACTAAGGTAAGTGTGTGTGTGTGTGTGTTCTTGTACTTCTATCCTAGTCAGAACCAGTGTTGGACCTTCAGATTGAGGTCACTTTGGCCGGTGCTCATTTCTTCAAGTGCCTAGTTTAGGTTAAGGTTAGGTTTAGGTAAGGGTAAGGGTCTTTTGCCCCACCCACGTCTTCCCAGCAAGTCAAAGGATTTGAACTGGCGACTTTCCAGTCACAATATAGTCAATAGAAGGTCTTCATAAGTTAGTACAAGGATGAGAGTGTGTCTTCCCACCTCTACACCTATATTCTGTAGTAACAACACCCTCTACTTCCACCCCAGATGCCGGCCCCTCACAGAGACAAGCCTCTACCTCTGCCTCCGGCCCTGAGAGAGCTGCCCCCTCCCCCTCCTCCAGAGCGCCCCTCCCTGGCCGGCCAAGACTCGAGGCTCCAGAGGAGACCCCTACCCTCCACCCCCGACCAGCCCGCCTGGGCTGCCAACTACATGGTGCCGCGGCCGGTAACCAAGGCGCCGCCAGCCCCGGCCTCCACCTCCCAGAGCAACGGAGCCAGTGGCGAGGGAAGCAAACTCCCAGTGGCCACCAACGCTGTCTACTGTCTGGCTGCAAGGTAGGAGGCTCTGCTATGGGGAAGTGGAGTGGAGAGGAGAGGAGAGGAGAGGAGAGGGAGGAGTATGTTGGGACAAGAGCCGGAAGGGCAAATGCTTGGAGAGGGATGCATTCAAAAGAGGTTGAGGTAGCACTTTATGTGAAGTGGAGTAGTCACGATATCGGAATTTAGACTTAGAAGTTAGAAGTTTAAAAGGGCAATAAATACATTTTTACCGCCCCATATCGCAAAATGACCATATTGCAGGAGGTTGATAGGGTTGTTGATCAATACCAATGTCTCAACGATTACTTGGCCACGTGCTGAGATTTCTGGATTTCAAAACTGACTTTCTGGTCCGTACTCTGGTTTTGGAACAAAAACTCTCCGCCCATTTGAATTCCAGGACACTCCCCACACACTTCATGTAAAGTGTTACCCAGATTTGCAGAGGTGCAATTCTCAGTGAGACTACCTGATTATTGAAGCAGAAATCAAATCAAATCAAATCACATTTATTTGTATAGCCCTTAATCAACGTTACAGTCTCTAAGGGCTTCACAGTGCCCAACATGTGAAAATAAAAACCTGAAATAATCTCTCTCTGTATGTGCAGACCCGTCCTAGCTCCAGCAGCGTCCGGCGCTGAGAAGTCGTCACCTGACTGTGAGGAGAACGAGTACATGAGTCCCACCTCCCTCCCAGTCTCCGGCGCCCCCTGGGTCTTAGCAGGGTCCTTGGTGCCGCCCCCCCCACCGGCTCAGGCCAGCCACCACAATGATATCAGGTAAACAGGAGAGCCATCACTGTTGGCAGGGCTCCCTTGGTCATCGAAAGTCCTTAAATTGCCTAAATTGTTAAAGAATTGTTAGCAGGACGATATGAATCCTATCTGCTTTACTAAACACAATTGGAATTCCCTTAACAATTAATTTCCTGGTGTCCTTTTTCTTATACTGCCCATTTATGGTTTCACAACTTTTTAAATGGGTTTTTTAATTTAATTTAATTATTTTCCAGGCAACATTTTAAAATGTCTTTCTGAAACCTGCAGGTGCCCTGTTTCAGTCTAAGAGTGACCCAACTTTTGAAATGCAGTCAAGGCCTCTCTGAACGGCATTAGTATTACCTCGGGAGATCTGGTGATTGATAATTTTTACATCAGGACCACAGGAATTTTGGCTCGTCTGGAACAAATCTTTTCCATTATTTTCTCTATTTTTCTAAAATGTATTATTTTCCACTGCTGAATCCTATTAGCTTTGCTGCTGCAACAACCTAAATTCCCCACAGGGAATCGTTAAAGCTTCATCTAATCTATAGACTGATGCTGCTCTATCACCACTGGTTATATGGTTCTTGTGCACAAGCACCAGACAAACATCACGGGACACCACTCATATGTCAGGTCAAAGCAATGAGTATATGTGTGACAAATATGTGATGTCATCTAAATATAAAATCTGGAACAGGTTAGGATACATTTAATAGTGTGTTTACCTTAATTACATTTAAATATTGATATGAGTTTTCCTAAATTAGATTATCATAATAGATCTTTAAAGTTCCAGAAACAACTGATTACTTATTATAGATATTACTTCTTTTTTTTTTTTTTTTTTTAAATAATCCATGAGCACTCTGCTAAGTGGTTAATGGTGTACAGGCTGCTGTCTGCAGGTAGGTGCCCAAACAATGTATATCTGGGCATTTGCAATAGTGGTACTATTATGTGAGCATGTCCTCTATTACGGCATTCTTATGCATGTCGTTAATTTTCATACTTTTTGTCCACAAGGGGGCACTAGAGCCTTAGCTTTTTCTTTTCCACTTTCCCCATCGCCTTATCCTGCTTCCTATGTTACAAACCTACAAAATCCCAGTTTGACTTGCTCCTTGGCCTTTGCTCTCCTCCCTGCTAGTCACTAGCTTTAAATGGGGATGCACTTTAAGGAGATAAAGGCAATGTGAGACTGCTTATCTCTAGATGAGATGTTTATGAGTCTACAATCCCCACACTAAGCAAGAAGTGATAGAAATAACTTCTGAAATGATAAAACCAGAATGAGCAATGGAGGTGATGGGTGCACACGCAATTACCCAGCTGTATCTTCTTGTTTTTGTTCTTTAATTCAAGAGAAAATGTATAAAAACACTGATATATATACATATATATGTTTTTCTTTCTCTCAGCAGTGAGGTAGTTGACGATGACTTTGAAGACCCCCAGGTCTACGAGTCCATGTGTAACATCCAGGCCCAGGCTGGTACACCAGAGACTGCACAGGCCTCTGACTCCGGTAACATACACACCAACCTATGTTTGATCTGTGGGGAAATGTAAGGTGTATAGAAATAAATTGATTTACATTCAACGCCCAATCTAGAGTTTTACCCTAGTGCTAGCTTGATGCTTATTTAATCACGGATAGAAGGGGTATGCTGATGGTTGTTAAAATTCATCTGAGGAAATTCTGCATGGTGTTACTTTTTAAAGTAGATGATAGATGTTGTCATGTCGCTTGCAAGGTCACTTGATAGCAACAGTAGCTAGAGAACACTAAGTTGTGATGTTATGCATATACATCAATGGAAAATGGAATATAAACATGCAAATCTAATATAAACAATTGGGTTTATGGAAACATAAGCAGCCAACAATTTCAGCACAACGTTGAGTAAACTGAAGAGTGGGAAATATGGGAAAGAATATGGATTACCCAATGCTTGGATTTACTTACACTTGTTACTTTCAGTATTGATTGCTTACTTAACTATGGATTACAAAATATGAAATATGCACTATATATTCAATGTGTGTGTGTGTGTGTGTGTGTGTGTGTGTGTGTATATATTCAGCACTATGATATCTTTATTTTTCAGAACATCCTCACCAGTCAGCTGTAGTTTCCCAGAGCAAGCTGGAGGAGAATGAGTTGGAGGATGTTTATGAATACGACTACCCAAGACCGGTGGTCCCAGCAGCCCCCACCAGACGAACCCTATCGGATATCACTGGCACCTCCGCAGCTTTCAGCAATCTTACCATGGACAGCTCAATAGAAGCCTGTATGTACCACCGAATCCAATCCGCATTTGTGTTGAGTTCCACTGGGTCCCAATTTTGTAGCCATGTTAACTTCTTCTCTGTTAAGTGATGAGAACATAGACACCAAAATCATCCTTGTGCCCCCATTAGATCATTGGCTCCGGTGCTACATGTATTAGTGTTAGCATGGGGCCTACTATCACTCAACATGGTGTATGCTAAAGTGTTAGTATGGAGTTTACTATCACTCAACATAATGGAGCATGGAGTACCAAAGCCAACGATCTAATGGGGAATCATGGATTTTGGTGTCTTTGTTCTCATCACTTAACAGCTAAGTTGACCAACAGGACAATCTCTCAAAAACTGTGTATTCCTTTAAGTTGCTTGTATCAAGTCGTTTTTCCTGCTTGTTGTAGTAACTCTTGTCTTTCCTTCTTCGTTCCCAGCTATGTTTGCAGCAGGTGTCGACCCTGATCACCCCCCCAAGCCCCTCCCACGCCGGGCCAACTCGGACCGACGGCCTCGGCCCTTTAAGCCTGAAGCTTGTGGACCGTCACCAAGCCTCCCCAGTCCCTCCTCCTCCTCTGGCCCCTCCCCTTCCTCTTCGGGCCCCAGCGGCCTCGCCATGAGCGGGGAGATCGAATGCCTGATGTCCCAGGGCTACTCCATCCAGGACATCCAGAAAGCCCTGATGATCGCCCAGAACAACCTGGAGACAGCCAAGAATATCCTGCGCGAGTTCGTCTCCATCCCCTCCACAGCCCACATTGTCACGTAGCCTCTCCGGCCACAGCCATCCTCTACACCTTGTCTCTCTCTACACACTGTGCCATTATAAAGGGGATAGCATTTATCTAAGCACTTTCCTGAAGATCCAGAAGTACTTGCCAAAAGACTTTGGGGAGTAATGCCGCGTTCATGTCTCATTGAAAGGACCGGAAGAACATATGTAACTCGTTGGAATGCCTACATCCAAAATAATTAGTAACACTTTTACATTATGGTTCACTAATAAGCATTAACTAACTATGGGTTAACATGTGACTTATTAAGTATGCTTCAATCATGGTCAACTAATATGCTAATTAACTGATTAATTATGGTTATTTACCATTATAAGTAAGGTTGGAGGATTCTCCAATTTAGTTATAGAAGCACAAATTGTAGTAAACAATGGTAAGGTTTCAATAAGTTATGCTTAATTAATATACAGGTTATAAAAACAACTATAATGAAAACACCTAGACATCAGCTCATGATGGAGGATGATGTTGATTTCACTTACTGACTGTATATTACAATATTCATTAGCATTATGCTTGTTTGTGGCTGCTGCAGAGGTAATGAATAACTAAAACATTACCAAATTAAGCTAGTAGTTAGCACTGTAGTTATTAACTCATTAAGTATTTACAGTGAGTGTATTAGTTGACCATGATTGAAGCATACTTAATAACGAGCTAACATGTTAACATATGGTTAAGTGTTAATGCGTAATTAGTAGTTAATTAAGCATTAATTAAGCGTAATGTAAATTGTTGGCTAATCATTTTTATATATGAATTTAAAATCTACCATACACAAACTTCAGCAGATATCACTCACTTTTCGTAAGTAGAGTTGATTGTTAGTGTGATTATAACTTTGATCATTATGATTTTTATGATTACTGCGACATCGGTGGATTCTCCGCCATGTTTGCCGCCTGTCCTACTCGTTATCACCACTAGGAGGCTGGCGTGAACGTCTTTTTTTCATTTTCGGCAGCTTGTACTTACAGGAAATCGGATAAGACATGAACGCAGCATCAGTGGAGCGTCTTAAGGGAGAATTAAAGCTTTTAATGTGAGCTCTATGTAGCCAAGCTTTGACCCTGTGGTCGCATACTTTTTCCCCCCGAGGTGGACTCATGCCGTGCCTGTGTTTCCTCAATCCGAGTTCAGCTTTTCATTAAGCTAGGTGTTGACGCTACGGGAACTTTAAATCCTAGAGGCGGGTCGTAAAGATGGGATTTTTAGCAGAAAAAGCTACTGTTGATTGGCCAGTCGATGTTATGACTTGCAGCCATTTAGTTTTGTGTTTGACCAGCTTCGCAGCGAACCGCGGCATATGAATATGTAGCTAAGTAAGGTCAGAAACTAGCGATTGATTCTGTGCTTTTGCTGATGAATGTGAATGTTCAGTTGCATTGCAGTATTGCGGGGCTTCATGTCTTTACAGTTCACTGTAGCTTGTTCTTGACTAGATGAAGTGACGGTGTTTGACGAGAACGCCGCTCCAGATTTCCCTTCACCCCCGCCGGTTCAGTGATGGTTCTATAATTAAATAACAAGTGTGACTAATTGTCCGAGTACTTTCATGACGTATAGTGCTGTGCGTTTTGCTAACAATGGTTAAATTGTCAGTATTTTTTCCACGCATTTATTTTATTTTTTTTTATAATTTACTGACGTCATTCATAGTGGTCGCCGTTAAGCCTGGTTTATTCTGTGAATAGCTTCGATATGTTATGGTTTCTTACTAAAGAATGAAATGGCGTGTCCTATTAGAATCCTCTCTGGGAATCCATGTGTTTGTCATTTATTTTGGATTAACATTTTGTTTCGTCCCTGAGAAATCCGATTTGAAGGTGTCTCCTTTTGAGCTCGAAACCAACAATAAACAAGGTTATGTCTTGTCGCGTGGACTCAGGTACTCAAAACGTGCAGTAAAAAGCCAAGGTTAGATGTGAAGAGTCAAGTGACAGCAGAAGAAAGGGACAGGCGAGTTAAACTGCACTAGGAGGCAGAGGTGGTGAGTCCAGCTTTTTCTCTTTCACTTTTGGGCCGGGTGAATCTAGAGCATCTCAGTTAGTCAGGGTGGGACGCTCTTCTCTGTTGAAGCCCCACTTTGTGAATTAGACTGATAAGACATAAGACAAAAATCTTGCCTAGTGCAGCTTTAATCCCTAAACCAAAAGCATTTTAAACACAAAGCGTAATTTGTGCATCACTAGATGGTTCTGTCGAGAATATCCTGTCAGGTCCCCCCCTTGGCTTTGTTTCCATCTGATCTCAATGGTACTGTTTGAACTTTGTAATTTATGCAGTGTATTGACTGTACTTCCTTGACCGTGAAAGTGCCACTCCCATGTGAGAATAGACTTGAAGCTGACAGTCTTAGGATGTCGTTGAATCACTGCTGTTCTATCACACATCATTACAGTCCCAAACTGCTCCGCAATGCAGAAGTTACTGGTGAACTGTAGCACAGTTGGTGTGTGGTTCGATAAGATCAATTGTAAAATGATATGTATGATATAAATCATTAACCTAGCCTTTAAAAAAAAATGTACTTGCCTACTAAAAAAAAGCTTTATTTCATTACCTTATTGCATGTGTAAATACAATTTTATTTATTGTTTTTTTTAATATCCTCAGCATTCATTGTGTTGCCATGTTTCATGCCTAAGCCATTAAGATTTTCAATTAAACAGTATTTTCTTTAACATTTGATCTGTGTGTTTTATTGGCAATGATACTATAGGCTGTTGTATATCAAAGTGAAAGTTGGGGGTAACCTACACGTCCTTGAAAAAGTCTTAAATTATCTCAAATTAAAGCCTTGTATGAAAATGTCTTAAATATAGTTATTAGGAGTTTTAAAATGTTCAGTTTATTTTTAATCAAATTGAACTTTGTTGCTAAATTAGATAGTGGTATTGACAGATTGTTTTTGTTTGATTTGGTAACACATTTACACTCTTAGGTTAATACAGGACAGGGTTAATACAATGACAAACTTTTGTTTTTCATTGCATGTACTTTAATACAAAGTGTCCTTTATCTTCTACTGCTCAATTATAGTTATATGTTAACTGATCTAATTGGTCAGGAATAATTTTTATTTTTGTATATTTTTATATTTATTTTTGTTTTTAATTGGTCTTTATATTCAATTCCAGGTAGCATTAAAAGCTGTTAAAAACTCTTGGCTGCCATAAGACCTCATCAGGATCGATCGGTTCCGTTGACCCCGGCCCCCCGGATTTGATCTACCAGCCCCAAAACCACGCCCTGGAAATCTCCCTCCGTGTCCCTTGTCCACCCATTGTCCTCAAGAGCTTCATCATAAGGGAAGTTAGGGTGAGAGGGGCCAAAGCTACTGTTACCCTGGAGTTTGGCGGGGGGGGGCGGGGGCTACAGGTGTTTGCCTTTTCAGTACATTAAGCTCATTGTTCATACTGGACACCTGGCAGACAGAAGTTCTCCAAGCAGAAATTCATCAAGTTTACAGTCCCATCGGCCAGCTCACCCGTTAAATAATGAGAACATTGACACCAAGATTATCCGCATGTCCCCGGTAGATCGTTTTTATGCTAACCCTTTAGTACATTAGTGCTCAAAACACTAATATTAACTCAATTCACCAAAACCTTAGACCTAGTCACTAGTGGTCATACAGTTATATTCTAAGGCTCTTATAAATAGCATGACTGTCATCAAACACCGAATGTCAAAGACTTTCCTGCAACTAAATGCATCTCTGGGGTACTGCACAAATTATACACTCTTTTTAATGAGCACTGGTTGAAATGACTAACGCTCACTGTTTGGACTTGATTCATTTTTGATGTTGGTTAATCCCGTTGGTCCAAAACTTGCCAAAACCCGCTAGCTAGGCATGAGAACAAAGACACTTCACTGGCTTCCAGTAAAGTTCAGAATCGATTTTAAAATCCCTCTGTCAGTTGTTGGATCCCTCGATGAGCTGCTATCCCTACATATCTTGTCTTTAACTTAACACTCTGAACAGGGCCCTCATATCCTCATCACTGTCTCTGAGTTAATGTGGGGCCAAGTCCTTTCAGAGAAGCATCTTTTCAGCTTTCAAGGTCCCTTTTGTGGAAATTGCCTGGAAGCACTCAGAACTAAAACAAAATAATACACAAAACACTGATAGGTTGAAGTATAAAATATATTGTATACAGATATATTGGAGAGAAATACCTTGAACCAGGCCGTACATAAAGTCAGAATCTCTGCATGCTCTCTCTCATTGAAAACCAGCTAACTACAATCTTTATAGTTTCTTTAGGAACAAAGAAGTCTCTCATATGATTGGTTCACTTATGCTTAGATAATCATGTTTAACATGGTTCATCCTATAGGCTCTCTCCACATAGTAGTGGTCTGGTCAAGTTCAGTTTTACTGCCTTATAGGGCCTCAAATCCAGGCCTCACTAGTTTACTCTACAACACTCAGGCACATGTTCATGACACACATACCACATGTCTGTGGCAACACAGCATCAGTACTACAGACACAAAATTATAAATTCTAGCATTCTGTGCTAATTTACTTTCACAGTCCCAGCTTGAAAGGTTTTGGGCATGTATACAGCATGCATACTCTTGTCTCACTGTTACTGATGCATTGTTGTCACACACATACAATATACTGAATGAGTGAAGGGTGATTATTTGTTTTCTGTGGCTGGAGAAGGGCTGCTGGGGGATAATGGTGAATGAATTCCAACACGGAAGTCTGTTTTCTGTGCCGTCCTTCCTCCTCCCACCTTCCAGGCTCTCGGTGGAAATCTGAGCTACCGTACAACTCATTTCCCAGATCTTGCTGACAGCAGTTTGGAAAGGATTTTTTTTTTCTTCCCGTCTCTCCACTGTGATCACATTGCGGTGCTCTAACACAGACCATATTGAGCTCTAGGAGAAGCCACAATAGCGTTTGGAGTGGTTATATGTGTATTAGTCAGGCCTGGAGCACAAAGCAGCTGAAAGCTCATCCAACCAGGATTGCATGTCAACGTGACTCTTACAGTTTTTTTTCTATTGCTTTTGACTCAATTTGCAGATTTTCAAAACAGATTTTCAATGTGCAAAACTCTTAACACAGAATGCTATACTGCTCATTTTGAGTTCAAAATCTAATATAGCATGCAAAATAAAAATACCGGTGTCAAATGAGAGAATATTATATGCAAAAGTTTATCATAGCACCAGAACATTGGATATGTTCATCGTTGAAGTTTAATTATTGGTGCATTTTCAAATACAATGGCCATTATGAAATAATACTGTCAAACACTAAATAATTGTCATCAAAAAAGACTATGCAAGAGTCATTTACTCATAAGTACTTCAAATGAAGTACAGCAAGCATCCCCTGTGATAGACTGCAGTATATATATATATATATAGCTTGTTTTTATGGAAGACAAACAAAATATTAGATTACAGTAGATTACTGTATATGAAAGAAATCATGCAGTAAACTCAACTATTTTACAGTAAAAAACAACAGTTACAGTAACAAAAAACTTACAGTAAAGTGCTTAAGCAGCATTTTGCCTCTCTGCTGCATTTGGCCACAGAATTTAATGTACGTCGTATCTGATATCTTCATTTGCAAGGCAGTGTTGGTAAAATCTTAGACCTCTGTTTACAACATAGTCGATCACAGTGGCTCTAATTTCATTTGACACAACTGCATGCCTTCTGCTTGGCCACGACCGCAACCCCAACGACCCCGTCCTGCATTGCCAACCTCATCAGCCTGCTACATGTTGTCAGAAACTGCCATTCAGGTTTCTAAGCAGCCTTTTATGTTTTGGTGAAGAGATTGAGATCAATTGTGTTGCAATGCTACTCATCTGGGCAAGGTTGCTGGAAGTAATGAGACATGACTACAAACGCCTGTTGAATTGATTTAGTGATCTGCGTTTGTAGTAATAAGCATTTGAACATTGTTGTAATGTTAGGTGGCTGTACTCTGAGGATGGAGCATATGATTTAGAGTTAGGCACTTTGTATGTCAGCATAGGATGTAGTGTCTTAGAGTATGAATTTTGAAAGTCAGTTTGGCACTTTGCATTTTGAGTTTTGTACATTGAAATTCTGCTGTGCAAAATGAGTCAAAGCAATCGAAAAAAACCAATACCCTTGCAATGTTTTTGTAGACATAACGCTAGAAAAAAAATCATCTAGTTTCGAATGAAACATTTTTTTATTTGGCATTATTTTCTTGCAAAAAAAATAAAAAATAAAAATGCAAGCATCAAAGAATCCCATGTACAGTACTTAATTTATACACATTTGAAAGACAAAAATAAAAAAACATAACACAAGCTTGAACTGTGCGGGTTCAAATTCCTGTTGGCGAAAAAATTCCAGAGCCATAAACAACAACAAATAACTAGTCAGTCATATTAAATTAAAAAGATTTGTAAATGTATGGATCATGCCAGAAAAAGTTTGATTTGAACTCCTAAACCGCATGCATGGGTGTTGTTGTTTTTTTTGTTTGGTCTTTGTGCAGTGTGTCTTTGCTGGGTGGTCCCTAAACTAAATACGACTCAAACCTACACATTCTGAACTGTTTCCCTCCAGAGCAAACATCCAAACTACATCAAACTGAACAAAAAGGCACACGTTTGTCTTTATGTTTTGGATTCACGTGCTGCGTTCCCGTCACATCAGAAGAATGATCGAACCGTTCCTACGACTCATGACAACAAGTTGAACTCGTTGGAACACCCACATACCAAGTAATTTTTATTTATGAAGTCAAAATCATCTGTAAATTAACTGCAGCAGAAATTGCTCACTTTTCCTAAGTAGAGTTGACTGATTAGTGTGAATATAACTGATAATTTTGAGTTTTATTACCTTGAACTGCTGAAGATAACGTGAATGGACTTTCCCAGTCAGCAGGTCGTATTTACAGTAAATCCGACAAGAAGTGAACGCAGCTTGAGATCCACTGTGTGACGTTGAGGGAACGGAACAGGATTGGCTGAGCATTTACGAACCAAAATTATGGCTCAAATGTGTCACACTGCACATGACATGATATTTATACATTATTTTCTAAGCAATGGAAAGGAAAAAACGCTTCGAAAACGTATCGCTACCACTGAAATGTTGCACGTCATTGGGCAGTTCTCTCGGCAACAAAACGCATCTTTTCACATAACCTACATAATAAGCAAGCAATGCGTCATATACACAAAACTGGCCTTTAAGCCACCGTCACCCCGAACACAAATAAGAAAAACATTTAAAAAAAACAGAGCAAACCAAAGAAAGAGAAAATTCAGTGTATGATACATTCTCAAAACAAAACACGTTTCAACAGGCACTGCAGATTACTAACAGACAGCCTTTTTACCTTCAGTAACAGTCCGAGGCCACCACTAGTTCTTTACACTACACTTATTTACATAGAAACAGTACAAAAGCTTGACAGTAGTTTGCAAAGGAAGGCCTACAGTATGTCTGATCGCTCCATTGGTCCATATGCTGACAGGCTTTCTGGCTAAACTGATGATGATAAATGGTTTTATATAGCATGAGGAAATTTCTCCAGGGGCCCGTATGGTATTTTATGTGCATCAATATGTATGGATGTATTATTGCTATCCTGGATTGATGGAGAATTTTAGTGTCCCACGATGGTCTAAATGTTGCTTCAGAGGCTTTAACACACTGACAAGAAAAAAAATTCTGGGGGAAACACTGACTACCTTCCATTTATTATCATGAGAATGGTCTGTTTTAAATATATTGAAAATCAGCCCCTTTTAGTGGCTATCAATCCACAAATATAGGTATCAAACACCCATATCTGTCGAGCCCTAGTGGATAGTATTTAAAAAGCTTGTTAGCAAAGTTGGCATTCTAGAAAATGGTTACCAAAACCTGCAAGCTAATGAGTTAGCATACAGCTGTACCTACTAGGAATGCTGTTTTTTCAGGTATCTGATGTACCAAGTTTTTCTCCCCCAAAATATTAAGTGACTGGTGAAGAAAAGTTAAGACTAAAACAACTTCAAATGTCAAGCTACCCCTTTAATTTTAGGACCGTGTACGAGTACATTCAAATTGGTTTGATCTTTGCTGGGTGAGATGTACCACATTGGTCTCCATTTTTAAGGTTCTCATCGCCACAGAAACAACCACTGGATATGTTTTTACTGGAGCTATTCAAATGCTTCCCCTTGCCCTACTGAACCCCTACTGAACCCCATTGACTGAACCCCTACTGACGCATGGCGGTAGGAAGATGCCAGAAAGTTTCTTTTAAAGCCACCCAACTGATAGAAGCCAGAAGACGCAACTTCTCTTCTGAGGCTTGAACGCTAGCATGTGTACCTACATTTCTCTAGGTTGGTTGTTATGCTTCCCTCCACAGGTCACGATTGGCTTAAGAAAACTCTGTGGAGATGAGATGTGAGTAGTTTGGGTAATGTACTGGCAGGGATTTAGATACAATTGACTCCGTCCAGCAAACATGTTGACGTTGACAGGATGGCCTGCAGGCTAAAGGTGCTAAATGTCTAGTTTCCAAAGCTGTTTTAACACGATTTGTACCGTTAAATAATAGCAGATTTTGTAAAACTTGAGCTTGTTTGGGTCGGCGTTCAACTCTTATACCGCCACTAGAGAAGAGAGGAGCTTTTTGGCTTCAGACATCATTTCACTTTAGAAAAACCATGGACCTGAATCTGGATGTACAAAGAAAAAAAACCTCTCCGAAACCAAACGCTACCATTAAATGTCACTATGAAAATCTGAGTGCCAAAATATCTTAAATAACAAAATATATATACTATGTACACTTTTATAAAGGTTATGATGCATAAGACATGGCATCATACGTACACTCAAAAAACAGCAAACGGCTAAATAGAGTTGGGGGGAAATAGTACAAAAAAAAACACAACGTAATTGAACGATTCAAACGTCCTCCAAAATCTGTACATACACACTTTGGCTGTGTGTGTGTGAATGTGTGTTCTTGTGTAAATGTGGCAGAAATCTGGCGAGTCTCCGCGAGTTCCTCCGAGTTCCTCCGAGTTCCTCCAATCCAACGACACACACACACACACACACACACTGACTGGTGTTCTCGTCCGGCCCGCCGCATTGGCTCACTTCTGCAGGTCTATGTACTTTACTCCATGGAAGAGGGGTGGAGGGGAAGAGGAGGAGACATTAGTAACTGTAATGCCGGTTCTGAACACACGGCGGCGTAGTGAGCGAAAATTTGAACGACAAAAAAAGTAAACAAGGCCACGTCGACGCAAACTCCGATTCTGGTCTCAAACATTGCTTTTGAAGTCCTAAATTCCTAAATTCCTAAGTCCTAAATTAATAACTTGGTCTCGGCAAGGAGACACAAAGTGGATGTCGATTTCTCAAGCAGCTCATGTTTAATTTTATAGCAAAATAGTTTTTCTAGCTGTAGTTACTCTATCAACTAAAGAAACCAGCTGCGATCCACAATTAATAAGCCTGTAAGCTAGCTAGCGTTTGGTCAAGTGGTTTAGGCTGTAAATTAAGCCAGAACTGTCAAAACATTTATCTAATTATGGTTTAGATGCTCATTTTCATTAAAAAGAGGACAAAGACTCAAGGTAAGAGTGCAAAATAACGTTGAAAGCTGATTGGTTCCTGTTCTGTTCAGACCACGTCAATACATTTTTCCAAAAGTGATTATCGCCAGGCGCTCACTTGCGTGCTATACGTTAGAAACTGGTGTTAAGTCTATTTGTAGCCACATTAGTTGCCATCAAAGTGAAAGCTATTCTTCCATTACATTATTGTGTCGTAATGATTTTCTTCTTGCCCCCGGCCATAGTTACCTGGTCGTTAGGGCCCTTCTTGTCTCCGTTGACCCCCTTAAGGAGGACAGCTTCCTCCGTCTTCGCGTTGGTCTTCATCTCCACGACAATGTCATCTTTGGTGGTCTTCTCTTTGGTGCTGCTGACAAAAGAGGGATTCAGGGGTTTGCAGATTTGGAATTTGACAGAACCAAACAAACATGCAGATATGTGCGGTGGGGCTGGGCCGGAACTGGAAATGAAATTCAAATGCAACACCGGTGCTAAGATGGTAGCTGTCCTGGGTGAACGAAAACACATCTACTCACATCTCCTGCTTCCCTGAGCGTCCACATGGTATCTTTCCCTTCTTATGAAGGAAGTAGAGGACGCTTCCCAAGATGGCCAGCAGCAGGATGCACAGTATGATCACCACAATGATCACCCCGCTGCCCTCAGCTACATGCACATAGACACAAAGAGACAAGAGAGGGCGACCCCATGTTAATGGGATTCTCACAGCAGCAATACACCAACTGGACCTTAGTCTGGGTCCACAGGTTGAGGTGAGATTCAACTTGTCCAGCCTGTAAATGTCTGCAGGTAAAAGTCAGTGCAGCTTCAGTGTAGTCTTTAGAAAAGAAAAGCCCTTTCCTTTAAAATTGGACTGGTTTAGGTGATTCACTGTTACCTTACAGCTGCATTAGGCACGTTTTTTATGTAAAAAAACGTCTTAAGACGTCTTATCGGCCTACATCAGGAGGTGGGGCTGAAACAGAGAACACTGTCCCATCCCCACTAATTAAGTCGTTCTAGATTCACCCGGTTTGCCCAAATTGAATTCTGGTGTCAGCTTTGGTGACTGGCAGGAAATAATATCCACACACAGGAAGTGATGAATAAAAACTTAAAACATGAAATCCAAAGTGTCTCCTAGACAGAAGTGAGCCAGCACTCCGTCCAGAGAAAGTTGATCTTTTTGCAGATTACGTTGCAGCCATAGCAGCCTGTTTCGCGACTGCCGACTGAGGCAATCTACCGGAGCAATTCCAAAACTTTTTGTACCTGTTTTGTGGTATAAATGACGAATTTGTACAAATAGAGCCCAGGTTTAAAAATACCAGAATTCCCCTTTAATGCCCATGGTTTTAGAATGGGATGTCCAGCAAGCTCATATAGTGGTCAGGTGTCCACTGACGTTTGGCCATATAGTGTATATATAAATATAAGGCCAACCAAAGCAAAGGATGCTACATGCAGCCTTAACCATACCACCACTAGTGACTAGATGTTTAAGTGAATTAAGTTAATCATTGAGGTTTGAGCAGATTATATCCATGTTCTTTTCACGCACTTTTCAGGTTGCCTTGTTCTTTGTGCAATCAAATAGACTGGTGAAACAAACTGGTTAAGAAGCTGACTCTGTTGCAGACTGGTGAAACAAACTGGTTAAAAGGCCGGTTCTGTTGCAGACTGGTGAAACAAACAATCTGTAAATCAATCTGTACACATCTCTGGACACTTTTTTGTATGCTACCGCCATCTAAAAATATGTTCTGGTAATGATAGTGGTAATGACAACCGACAACAATGCTCACTGTCTCTGTACATCTATCTCCGTCTGGAGTAAGGTGAACAGCTAGTAATGCACATATCCAAATCTGCACATTCTGCACGTCAGAATGAATATATTAATTCAATATATTTGATAAGGTGAACAGTTTTTTACCGTGCACATCTACATGCTTTGACACTTTCTGTACATATATGCATGACCTTCTTTAAACCTGTTGATGTGAATATGATTTTGCACATCTTTTATATAAGCTGTACATTTACATAATTGTTTTCTTCATATTTCCAAAGCTATTCTATTGTATATGTTGCATCTTAATATTTTTTAAATAATTTTGCTTATTTCATACGGCATATATTCAATATTTAGTATAGTTTCATATCATACATATTTTTTATTCATTTGTTTTTTTTGCCTCAGCATGTTCTATGGCTGTTATTTTGGGTTCCCTGCACACATGCTATTTTTTTCATACTTTCATTCATACATCTGTACTTAATATGTTCGTGGCATGTTTCGCTTTTTTATACCAGTCATTTGCTATATTTTTATATTAGAATATTCTTTGCTGTACCCTATAACTATATTGGTGCTATAATGGCTCAATATCCCCAGGGGGATCATCATCCAATTGAATCCTGTTGGCAATGTATCCACCAAGCTACTACCATTACAGGCAAGATTGTTAATGCACAACGTTTTCAATACATGCTTTTTGAAGTTCTTACCAAAGTTCAACCAGTTATCTCTCTCGCTGACACTGTGAAGCTGCTAAATTGTGAAGTTGCAAATAGGACCCAATCTACAGGTAATAGAAGCCTCCAGCACTGATAAATCCCATCCACTACCCAAAGCCCATTTCCCTACATCTATTTTTCATTCCAGACTTGGAACAATGACAAACGCGTTAAAGCAAAACCGCAAAGCACATGGGTTGTCCGTTCTTTTTTCAGGCACAAATGCTGTGTTAGTAGCCTACACCAGAAAACAAGATTTGTTTCCATTCATGTGTTTGTGACTAATGCTTTTAGACCAATTTGAATTTTGATGTGTCATGGATGAGTTATCAGTAAGTTGTGTGATATTTGGAAATCAGAAGGCCAAATAGGCTTATTCGCATTCAGACCACAGTGTGCAATGAAGCAAAAAAAAAAGTACCAATGGCTGTGATTTTCTTGCAAGCATCACTAGGAACATAAAACTTATTCCTCCTTAAATGTAGAGCTTCTTACTTCCTCAAAAGCTTCATTCACTATGGTAATTACAGAAAAAACTGAAAACTATATTTGCTTTAGGCCATGGTATGTTTCATTTTCATCATTTCACTAAGTTGAGTTAACATGCAAGTCTCCACATAATATTATTCCGAGGATAAATTCCCTCTCATTAAATCTCAATAACTCCCAAATCGATTTGTGCAAGTTTTTTGATATTTGTGGGATTAAGCAAATAATAAATCAGATGTGTTTTTGGTGAAGTGCTCCTTTAAGAGGCCTGAATACCAACGCATGCAATTCTAGTATTAAATCTGCTCTGAATCACAAACCCCAGTAAATGCTTTGGAAAGCAACCAAGCATTTATTTCCCCGGTAACAATACCCCACTGTACTGTAGATGTATTCAATTTTGTTTTTTTGCATCCCACATTTTCCAGCAGTTATGAAATGTACTTTATGTACCCGGTTTATTCCCCACAGGCTAGTCAAAGGTTTTAATGGTGGTGACTACTTTCTCAGTGGCTCAGACACGGAGCATGAATTCCCCTTGTCCCTCCGTGTTAATGCTCGTCGCCCATACCAGTGCAAATTGCCCTGGCGTATAAAAATCCGCAGTAAAAGGCAAACAATTGTCTGGAAGTGAGTTTGTCTGGAAGAGTCAATAAAACAGTGAGACGATCCCTCATTTCCATCCACGTTCTGCTGCTTGTTGGTGTTTCAGGATATTGGGAACAAATAATGCGTTTACCAGTGGAAAACATTTGGCGAGCATATTTAAAAATCAGTGTAAATATTGTCTTGCACTGTTTCGCTGGTGTTTTGATCTTCCCTCCCCATCAAACAGAATATTTAACGCAGCCAAAGGCGACCCAGAGGAGCAGCCAGCGAACCAAAGACAGCGTTTGTAAAAAAAAATTGAGACAGAAAGGGGTAATCAAGCTCTTTTTTTTCAGGTGGAATGAATTGAAGTGAAATTCAAGGGCAGAAGGGGGAAGGGGTTGAAGGGGAGGGTTCTTTAGCAGAGACAGAGCCGCTTTATAGGGCAACGATCTTACCGGGAGAGAAGGGAGCAGTTGAGGTGACCATGGGAACTGTGAACAAGTAGAACAACACTTAGAACCGGAGCGCTTCCATGTATTACCCAAATACAGATTTCTCATGATATCCAATTTGATCCCCATTGCTTTATAAATGTTTCACAATACCATATTCCAAACAACATATTGTGATCGAGGGTAGAAACTAACTTCTACAGTGGCTGGTAGGTGCCAAAATTCACCAGCCACTTTCACTCTTTCGCTAGCTAAGACTGGTGTTTCACGTACCAGTGGCCAATTCTGGTTTTAGTGCAAATTTTGGAATGTTTAAGAAGCTAAAAATGGAATTGGTGACATGTGGCTGGTGGTAACCTCAACCTCTGAATCTGGGTTCCTACCCCCAAATTGCTAATCCACTGCAGATGTTGTTTTATTCTCCAAAAGTGAGGGAAGGGCTCTTACTGGCTTTGATGCTGAAAGCTTTGATCTCGGTGCCCATGTCATTGGAAGCGTTGCACAGGGCGCTGATGTCTGAGGTAACTTTGACGGACACCACGCTGTGAGCCGTGTGTTCGTTCACCTTGTTGACCACCTCGTGCCAGCTCTGTGGAGTGAAGACACACACATACACACACCCACTTATTTCCTGCAGGTTGAACAGGCTAGCTCACCAGGGAGATAAGAGCCCTCATATATCTGACTGAATGGTAGGAAAGAAACTACAGGAGTCAAGGCCTGATCCAGACATTTACAGTATCTTCAGGAAGTATTCAACCCACTTGACTTGACCGTTACAGCCAGGAATTCAAAATTAGGACGTTTTTTTAAAAACATAACATACCGGAACATATCTAGTAGAAGCTAACATGAGCATTTGTGTTGGCTAGTAGTCACATGTTAACATTAACTAAATTAGCCTGCTGGATAGTTAGCTAGCCAGTTCTCCAATGGACCTCCATGATGGAGCCAGACGTGGCTGCTGGGAAAGCAAAGCCTCTAACACAGGACACTAATTTGGATGCACTTTAACCCAATTTGGAGTGTCACTGCAAAGGGGTTGAATAGTTATTGACTCAAAACACTGACAAAACAAATGAAAATAGTTCAAAGAAAATTAACATCCAGAGGTCAAAACATAATCTGAGACTAGGGTTTGAGTTGTGTAATGAATTGCATCTGACACTTTATACTGAGTAACTCCATCCATACTGAAGTAGTAGTTGTGAGTCTGGCTGCTGGTACCTGGCTTCCAACGATGTTCCAGGAGATGCTGGGCAGTGGATGGCCGTGGGCTTCGCAACTCAGGTTGACCAACCGGCCTGCCGCCTCCTCCAGTTCCATCTCCCTGTCCTCGCCATTCAGCTGGGGAGCACCTAGACCACAGACACACTCAGTGTATAGAATAGGGGATCTGCAGGTTTCAGGAAGCCAAATTTAAAACTGCGCTAGACAAGACTTTTAAGGAGATTCACTATATTTGCCAAAATGAAATTCACTGGTGGGAATGAAAGTCACCGGTTGGAAATCTACTACTAACAGGAAGCAGCATATGAAATTGTCTCTTAAACAGCAGCGAGCAAGCTAAGAAGCTAAGAAGATATTACGTTTACTGATGTCACCTTACAGGATTTCTGGGTAATAAAATGCTTCCAATTTTTTTAAATTGAAATGTTCATTTTAGTATTAAATCCTTCACAACCTAAGTAAATGTTTGGGAAATCAACCAAGATGTATTTATTTGTTGACCATAGCCTCCAGGCTATGGTCAAGCCTTACACCCCCGCCCAACCACTTCGCTCTGCTGCCTCGAGGCGACTGGTTGTCCCGTCGCTCAGAGGGCCCTGCGGCCGATCTACACGGTCACGGCTCTTCTCTGTCCTGGCCCCGCAGTGGTGGAATGAACTCCCCACTGATGTCAGGACAGCAGAGTCGCTGCCCATCTTTCGCCGCAGGCTGAAAACCCACCTCTTCAGGAAACACTACCCTGACTCTTCCTCTTAGCCTTGCCTATTTGTCGTCAATTATGTGTCTGAGCTCTTGTTTATTGGCTCTTGTTCATTTGATACACTTATTTGTCTTAGCTCTTGCTTATTTGGTTCACTTATTTGTCTTAGCTCTTGTTATTTGATTCTCTTATTTGTCTCTTTTGTCTCATTTGTTTAAGATATAGTAGGTTGCTAACTTATTGCACTCTTACCTTAACACTAGTTATGCTCTTAGTTGCTTGTTTAGGAAGGAAATGCACTTACGATTTCTGGTGACTAGTAGTTTTCTTGCCTACCTATGTTGAATGCACTTATTGTAAGTCGCTTTGGATAAAAGCGTCTGCTAAATGACTGTAATGTAATGTAATGTAATGTTGTTGTTTTTTTTTGTTACCATTATGTACATTGTTAACATTATGTATCCAGATTTTTGCAGCCTACTGAGGGTTTTATTGGCAGAAAGTAACTAAACTTTTACCAGACGACTTGAAAGACGGTCTGGTTGTTTAGAGCTCTAAAAAGAGCATACAATGACCATCATGTTTCTCTAAACAGCTTGTGCAGCATAATTCAAGTGTTTTGTAGCCAACCAGCTGGTAGCCTCTTCTTCTGCGGTGTGGAAACTTAAACTGGGCTGATCCTGTTTCCAAATGGAGTCTGGTAGGTTGCCTCCCGGCAGGACTACGTGATGTAGCTCCTTAGTACCACGTCCTGAGGTAAATCTAATGTTTGGCTACAAAACACTGGGATTATGCTTCACGAGAAGAGAAACGTGACGGTCGTTTTATGTCCTTTTTGGAACTCTAACCAACCAGCCCCCGGTCACTTCAATTGTTCGGGAACCGGTGGAGCTGGAACTGCGGTGGCTAACTCGCTCTGTGTTTGGTGGTCGGTTGGCTTGGTTGGGAAAATAAAATATTATTTCGAAACATTTAGCGGCATAATTGGTGAAACGCCATTGGTGGTCACTGACCTTGGACGATGATGTGGACGGAGCCGCTGGTGCGCAGGGCAGGCAGCGAGGGAACCATCACCTCGCATATGTACTCTCCTGTTGTTTCATAGGCGGCGTCCTGCAGGAGTAGTGTGTTCCCTTTGCCCACCTGCTTCCCGTTCTACACACACACACACACATATGCACATGTATACACACACACAAGCAATGAATCCAAACAAAAGAAAGCAAGTAGGCTTCGTCACTGGAACTGTATTAGAGAAGCTGTTAGTAATAGATGTCATGGCTTTCAGATTTCAGCTCCTGTAGGGGGCACTCTAGAGATCATTACCAAACTACTTCTGTCAATAATCATGAATTACAATTAATTTGTTAAGTTATTTTCCATCAGGGATTGCTTCAAACCGCATACTCATATTGTACATCTGTATCTAATTCTGTGTCTAAATTGCATGTTCCTTGCACATTGTCAGTTCCTCTGCATAAAGGGTTTCTCCATCTGATGTCTGTACATTAATTTGTAATTTTTGTCTGAATTTTTCATTCATACATTTCTACTTAATATGTGGTATTAAGTGTTGAGTGTTGGAATTGTTAGTTTCTATGACCTCCATTTGCTCTATATTGCTCTATTCTTATTTCTATTCTATTCTTCATTGTGTATCCTATTACTACTTGCTGCAGCAGGAGCCTGATTTCCCCACAGGGATCATCAAGTTTCACCTCATCTTATCAAATCCCAGTGATGTAGTCAAAAGCCAAATGTCTGTCTTGAGAGCACGCCTACCTTGATCCAGACAGTGGAGGTTTTCAGAGAGGACAGAGCGTTGCAGGTTGCTGTCATACTCTCTCCTTTAAACATGACTTCGGAGTCTTTAGGCACCACTACAGCTGGGTCCAGGTCTGAACACACGCCAAGAAAACAAAGAAGGAGAAGGAGCAAGTGTTTTAGAAAGTTCTACAAAACGTCTTGTCATTCTGCATTTCCAATAACATCTTTTTTGCCTGCTTCTCTGTCTGAAAGGGGCTTCAGCTGCATTTTTGTATTCGTAACAACGGTTTGCCCTCTCTTCATGTCTCCTTATACTCATAAACCCTTGTGTTTTGGGGTTGTTTCATTTAGTTGGTTCAGACTTTTATGGACTTACAGATATCCTGGTGCATGTACATGTGCATGTGCATGTGTGTGTGCTCATTCCTCACAATGCACGGTGAGCTGCATGTCTCCGGTGACCTCAGTGTAGGGGTCAATGTCCAGAGGGCGACACTGGTAGTCGCCGCTGTCTTTTCGTGACACTGCTGACAGGACGAGGACATCGCCGCTGCTGTCCAAGTCCACATCTGGCTCCTGCAATGAGGGAGAATCATTCCACTGTAGCAGAACTGTAACCATAGAAACGTCTGCGGCTAACATCCACGGCTACACTGTAGCAGACCTCCCATTTGCCAGTCATTGTTATTAAAATGGGTGAAATAATGTAAATGATATTACATTTATGATAGAGATATTACATATTTTAATGCATTCCTGAATTTTACAAAAATACTGTGGTTACAACCCTGTCCCTTTGTGATACAGTGAAATGCTAATGCTAAAATGGAATGCTAAATATGGCTAGCATTGTTTTTTTCCTTCATTGCAGCTCGAAAGCCCACCTCAACAAATAAAGAACTGCATAATAGAGGTACCCTCAAAAGCAAAAATTATTATTTGTGTTGGATATATTAACAATGGAGATCACGTTTTTATCCAGTGAATTATGGTTATAGCCCCCCAACCCCTCCAAATGCTACTCAAGCCTCAAGCCCCTAGCTGGCCAGTTAGGCACAGCTCAAACCAAAGTCAGCTGAGCTTGATTTGATATTGTGCGCACATACACAATGCGTATGTGTGTCTTACATGGGAATGAGCACTACCCATGAGCCTTGTCAGTTTGATCTCCGGCCTCAGTGGCCTCCACAGATCTCAGCCTGCAGGGCCAGAGATGCTGACAGCGCCTTCGGAGACCTCGCGCACTCATTTCTACATGGGGTCCTGTGAGCTCTGCATATCAAAAACATTCCCTACATGTCTCCCGTTGTTGTCACCCATTCTCTCTTGGGGGTTTTTTAGGGCCCGGGTCCACCGAGAGAAAAGGCTTTCCATTCTTACTTGTTCTCTGTTGAAAGTGAAGGGTGGAGGGGGGTTGCCGTCGCCCTGGCAACGCAGCTCCACAGTGTCCCCCTCTTTGACCAAACCCTGCGGCGACTCCTTCCACAGCTCCACCATGGTGGTAGGGTCTGGACAGACAGACACACACACACACACACACACACGGTCAAATTAAGCAGGCTTATTCAGGGACCTGGTAAAGTCACTTTACGAGGCCAGCCATTTACTTAGTGCTGACAGCAGACATTGTTTTGGCCCTGGCTGTCTCAGTATGCTAAATGGGTTTAAATAACAATAGACCAACTGAGAAAACGATTGTGGCTCTTTAGAAAAAAATGTATGGATGGTCCTTATGGATAGTGGGAGTTTGAAATCATATGGCATTACTGGAAAACACAGTTTGGTAACAACCTAGGGATGGTAGCTTGGTAACTTTCTGTTATGTCTTTCCTTTTTCTTCAGTCTGGCCATGACAAGACCAAAGTTCCCTCTTTGCTATTCAAATTTTCCAGTTAGCTAACTGCCGATATGACGCCAACACGGCAATAGCATGGAGTTAGCTCTTAGCTTACAGTGAATGGTGATGTTGATGCCCTTGGATTCGGCTGTCCTGATGGCCCCGGGGACGGAGAAGCTGACCTCACAGGAGAAGTGGGCGTCCTTGTCCTCCTTCACCACCTTGTACTCCAGCTTGCTCTGGACTGAGTAGAAGCTGCCGGACTCCCGGGTCACCAAGATCAACATGTTCACATCTGGGGTGAAGGGACAGGGACGGTACACATATGTAGGAATGCATCGATACCAAAGGGGGTATCAGATTTAAAGATGCACTGAGCAATTTTGGCACATAATTGGCAATTAGAGGTAACTGCTGGCATGGTGAGGTAACATGAAATGTGATGTCAGAAAACTGTAACTGTGGCTGCCCCAAATGGCAGCCAGAGTTACAGAGGTAACTGTTTGATTTTGGAGGACTTCACTATCCAGAAATATACTGCCTCCTTTATACCAAAGAATACCAAAGGGACAAAGTATTTACTTTACAAATGGAGGGAAAACACAACTAAAGAGGACACACCATGTTGTTGTTCCTGTCTACTGTTTTTACTTACGTCCCTGTGCAGGCATCAGTGGTATGCCATTCCTGTACCAGGTAATGTTGGGTTTTGGGTAGCCATTCCGGGCCTCGCAGGATGCGACCTGGATGTACATTCACATTGACAAATCTTTATTATCCTCTAGTTGGGCATCGGAGCAGTAAATGGCCAACAGCAATAGATAAATGGATCAGGTCTCATCTGATCTCAATTTAAAGTGGACATATCATTCACCAAAGACCCAACTAAACCTAACTAAATAATGGGGCCATAATGTTGTGACAATGTAACCAGATAGGGCTGGCTATTGTCAGGGATGATATGATTTTATATCAACACTATGGCTCACTATGGGTCCTGATACAATATGACAGCGATGATTTACCCAACTAGAGCTATTTATTTCCACAACAATTGCTTGACAGCCCCTTGCCACCAAGAACACAGTAAGCAGCTGAGCCACGCAGCCAGAGATAGACAGGATAAGACCTGTCAAGTGATTTTTGCCATCAAAATAAAACCAAAAGTTTGTTTTTCTGCATCTTCATCTATAGTAGGTAAGGTAGTAAATCAAGAACATAACAGAAAATGTTTACTATCATTGGATTTGTACATAATTTGCAATTAACCTGAACACCTAGCCTATGTTGCCGGATGATAATTTGATGACTGACTGGTGATGTGAGGTATTTACAGGGCATGTAACTACAACGTTGTGGGTTGGTATGTCTGAATTGGGGAATGGCGTAAGAAAATTAAAACCATATGACGTAGCCACAACATCCTCAGCTGCCAAGTCACAAAATTACAAAAAAGTCAATAGGTCACATGCTGTTACATAATGTGTTAACTGGGTGGTCAGTACCACTAATGGTGCATTCACACCAAGAATGTTTGGAGCGTTTCATTTGAGCCTTTACTCCTTTCGTTTTGCACCAAATAACCTCACCGAGACGCCTGAAAATGCAGGTCTTGATCCTCTTCCAAGCAAACGGAGGTGCGGTTTGTTAGAAGTGAGAGTGTAATCTGAACCAACTACAGGAAGCGGCTGCAAAATGCAAGGTTTTATGGGTATGAGGAGACGGATGTTGATAACTGATAGCCAGCAGTTACTCATGCTTGGAGAGCCTAGCATAGCAAAATGAACTGAGGGCAAACCGCAGTCTGGACTGATGCTCATATTCAACTATTTCTTTAAGTGTCCTTAAGGGAAATGATGGCAAAGAGTGAAGACAAATCCATCATGCTTGGATTTGTTTTCAGTGTAAGATTTTCAAGGATATTGTAGCTGGCCTGTGGTAGGCTAAGATGAAGTGGACTCACCTTGGTTGGCACCTCATTAGTCACAGAGATCCCAGTAAGGACGCCTTCAATCACCGGGGCCTCTGGGGGAGCTGGACCAGGAGACAAATCAATCAATTCAATGATAATAAATAACCATATCATTAAGCAAACCTCTAATAATAACTCTGCAGTCTCTTACACAGGACATGTTGCCTTGGATGAATTTCATATACTAAACCATACGTCATGACCTTGACATTGGCATGACCACTTCTGATACTGCAGAGAAGGTTGACTGGAATTCTGTTTCCTATTTAACAATCACCCAGGAAACACAAGACCAAACATGAAGAGGGAGATTAAGGTAATTTAAGATATAAGAGTTGTATTGGACTGCGCTCTTGTAGACTGTGAAATGAATGACGGAGCATAAGCGATTAGTCAGAGGCAACAGGTACTGTGTAAAACACAAATAGTCATGAAACATGCAGCATGATCTCAACTGGAACAGCGAAGTCCAAACTCCCTGCTAACATACATACTATTATACACACTTTATATTTAGATTAGGTTAGATTAGATGAATCTTTAATGATCCCTGTGAGGGAATCAAGAATCAGCATGTACAAGATGTAAAATAGCATCAATAAGCAGTGGAACTTACTGAGAAATAAAGCAGAAAATGTATTTCAATTGTACAATGGGTTTGTGTGTCTGTGTAAATAAAACATTTTTTTCTTACTCCTTGCTAACCCTTTAGCATACACGATGTTGAGTGATAGTAGGCTCCATGCTAACACTTAAGCATACACTATGTTGAGTGATAGTAGGCACCATGCTAACACTTTAGCCTACACTATGTTGACTGACAGTAAGCTCTACAGGCCATCAAATGAAAATCATTCACTTTTCATGACTAAGTCTTCTAAGTTTGGATAATGCTTATACTTGCTTACATGCTTATGCCTATACTGGATATTCCTTTATGCCCTGACACAAAGAGACCCCAGTTACCCAGAGACTGAGCACTCGGTGTTCGGTACGCTTCCTTACCAAACACCCTCAGGTGGGTCTTGCCCTCAGCATTGCCAGCGGCCAGCCCGTTGACCTGGCAGAAGAACTCCTTCTTGTCAGAGAGCCGGACATTCTCGATGGTGAGCAGAGTCTCCTGCTGGTCTGAGGTCACCTTGATGCGACCGCTATAGTCTGTGTTGTTGTCCACCATCTGCTGGCTGTTGTCGCCATAGAAAATTCGCATCCGCGAGCTGTTACCTGGAGTTCTCTGGAGGAGGACATACAGATATTAGGCTCAAGTAAAGATACAACCTACAATTACAATGTATGGTATATTAGGCTATAATTAAAAATTGGATATCAGTCAGTGTCGTTTAACATAACATTAATCATTCACTTATGCATGAACCAAAAACGGAAGATTGAAGACCATATATAGAATAGTCCGCACTCAAAAAGGAGGGTGGTACGTTCCTTTTTTCCATAGTTCAATCATTCAGGGGAGAGCTGAAGAACAGCCAAACATTTTGGCACTAGGCCATCCTCAGTGTCATGCTCAGTCTGTAAACCTTGCAATGAAATGTGCCTCACCCTGCCTAAAAGGAAAAATTCACCAGAAAACACTTGAACAGATTTATACATTTTCACGCTGTATGCACGAAAGATACATCATCTTATTAACGGTAGATCAGGGTGGCGGCAATACTTGAAATGTCTGACCATCATTCAGCATAGAGGCAAATAAGACGTTTCTCTCATTGAGGAGAACTGAAAATACAACCGAACCTATGAGACATTAAAAGAAAATGTAGATCCAGATAACAAAGTCTGGGAATATTTCAAAACAAGACCCAACAATACAGCAAAGTGGAACCTCTTCAAGATAGGATGGTCTTCCACAGCAGCCCTACATCAACATTTGGAACAAACTATCCTGGAGCCACATCTGCACCAGATCGTAGTTGTGCTGAGTATTTATGCTACATGGCTATCATTTATGGGATAATCATTTTCACACAAAATTGCAATGCAAGCTCCACAAACCAGAAACCAAACCCAGGACCTTCCAAGCCACAATGCTGCATGCTTTGGCAATATTGTTTAAGTATTAAAGGAAAAGCAGACCCTTCAGATACTCTTATACTGTTCTATCTGTGATGTTCAGTGCATTACAGCTGTTTTTTGTGTAATTTTGTACCCACTTCAGTGGTGGCTGGTGACTCAAAAAATTGGGGAGGACAGGAGGAAAACCAACCCACGGCATCATGTTATTTTACACTAGTTGACTACTTATCTCTACTTTCTTATGTTCAAGTTATGTTATGTTCTTATGTTCAAATGTAGCAATAATCCAACTAGCAACCTAATAATAACCTAATAATCAGGGGTTAAAGTGGGATTTGGCAGGTGGGGGAACCCTAAGATCCGGTGTAGCGGTGCAGCAGGGAAAAATGACTCACCTCATAATAATTATTGTTTATTTATTATTTATTTAAGACATTTCACAATGAACCAGATAACTTCAACAACACATAGTGTACACAGTGTTTCCCACAGAATTAGATTTTATTTGTGGTGGTAGCTGACCGGTTGGGGGGGCACCCACACTTTCTTAAATTAATTATTAAATAATACTATATATAAGGTGCTCCACTGTAAATATTTAATTGCCAAGTACTTTGTGACAAATAACAATATATACAGCTCAATTGCTTCACGTTGTGTCAAACACATAACAAAATATATACAGGCACATTAGAATAGAAATTAGGCTTTTCTGCCCTGCTTCACTCGAGACGATCACAGACGCATTCTAATGCCAGGTGTAAACGGACGTACTTAGAGGTGTGAACTTGAGATCTGATCGCCCAAATCGGATGTTAATGCCAGGTCTAAACAGGGCCTACATCTCTGTTTGCTGTCAATCTCACTTGTTCTTCTGCCCTAGCTGGCTGCTGTGGGAGAGCCACGTCCGCTTCCTGATTGGGTCTTATCAGTCAGACGTATCCTTCCCTGGCGATGGATAGTGCCCCTGGTAATGCGGTAATATGTTGCTGTATTTGCTTTGCGACGACTCCCAATCTATACTCTCCACCGCGTTTACCGCCTATACTCGTTTGTTACTTTCAGTAACAGTTCCACCTCGTCGTCCGTCCAAACAAAGACATCTCTGCTCTTACTTTTCACCATTGCTGTTCTTCATAACGGCATTTTCTGCAACTAAGCAGAGCAGACAATCTGCTTCCTGTTTACACCGGCACGCGCATGCCCAGTGTAGGTGAATGGTAACGTGATATGCGTTTTTTTCTGAAACGGTGCTATAACGCTTGTGTGGACCGAGATCGTTTTAGTTTCAAAAACGTATTAGTGTGGATGTAGCCTCAGAGAGGAGGCTACACGGAGGCTACACTTTCTGATATTTTGAGTGAGTATCTCGATGGCATCAGCTGGAAGGAACGCCAGGCTGCAGTATGAAGCAGTATGAAACTGCCAATCAGATTTATTTACTTATTAATCGAAGGTGCCGGTGTCATGCCAAAAAGTGATCGTCCGCCAAAAAGTGATTGCCGTCCTTTCCGATGTTTATATGTGTTATGTCTAATAACCTTGTTTATATTTGTAAACTAGACTGTAATTAACATGATTTACGGATGGGTTATATATAAAATAAAGAAATGCAATTTGCAATTATCCTTATGACTCTACATTATTTTTACCTGCTCTGTGCCCTAGATTATAACCAATCCAGTCCTGTTTACCAGTTTAAATATCTTTAAAGTGGCAATAGGCCTACAACCCATAAAAGGCAGTTTTCCACTTGCCAAAAAGTGATTGCTGCATGTCACTGAAAGGTTATTTATGCCTCAAAATGACTTGATTTAATTCATGAGGGTTATATTTTAAAGATTATAGCTCACCCAGTCCTTTTTACCAGCTGAAATAGTTTTAAAGGGGCAATACAACCCATAAAAGGCAGTTTTCCACTTGCCAAAAAGTGATTGCCTAAAAGTGATTGCAGCTCCAGCGGACGGCAAGCAGTTTTTGGCGGACGATCACTTTTTGGCACAACACCGGAACACCGCTCCGGATCGTTCCGGCCCACTTTAACCCCTGATAATAATAATAACCTAACAAATATCATATTATCTTATTACCTTATTCAGGTTTGAATCTTTCTGGTGATTTTTGATCATGGTTATATGTGGAGTTGGTCATCCAGCAGTCTTGATTCTCACCTTTGCTGCATAATCCAAACTGTGGAATGGCTGTGACAACAAATAATCCACAAGATGTTCTTCCCCATCCCACTCTCCGCGTCTGCGTCCATGCCTCTCTGTCACCCCCTCACTCACGCTGCCATTAATTTCCGCAGCACCACTGTCCTCCAAATCCATTCTCGCCGTTAGCTTAACAGTCCTTCAGGGCTGCTGCAACAAGCTAACTGTTGCATTGAAAGGCAAACGTAAATCTGAAAAAAGGAAATTTGGACCAGCCTCCCCTGGTTGAAAAGGCCTAAATAAAATGTAATTTTTTAGTTTTGTGTTTAAAAGTAGTTTGTTATAATTTATTTTCTAAGATGCTACTGTATAATCTATCTATCGCTTTACCGCCAGCTCGTCACACTCACGTACAATACAGTGGTAGAGAATTGAAGATGAAATTTGGAAATTATCATTGGACCAACGCGATGTCAGTATTGTATTCTGGTTGTTGATTGGTTAGGGAGGACGTCCTCCCTTGGCGCATCATTTTACGTGTTTTGACCAATAACAGATTAGCATGAAAAAAAATGAAGTACATTAAATTGATGTAAGAGATCCCGTCCTCCTCTGCCCCCCACACCCACCACCACTTCACAGACTGCCCTTTCCCCTCTTGCCTGCCCTGCAGGTGTCGCTGTTGAAGCATTTTAATCAGAATTTCAATAATGGATTTTTTCCAAAGAAGAGAGAAGAAATATTTTATAAATGATACTGAAATTTGGTAATGGTTTATTTCAACCAATTACTCTTTTTTATATTTTGATCTCCCTCTTGCCTCTCAAAAATAGAGTGGGGGGCAACCTCCTCTGCCTCTATGGACCAGCCTCCTCTGACCCACTTCACCCCTCAATCTGCCTCATCCACTTCTACTTCAATTAGTGATTTCCTACATTTCCCAGAATGCCGGTCGACAACTCCCAGAGAACGTTCCTGAACTTGTTGCTCTCAGCTGTGGGTTTAGGTGGAGAGTAATAGTGATAGCAATAGCATAGTAAAAGCGCAAGAGAGCAAGTTTCTCCAGTCAAGAAAAAGTGAGAGCCACATCTGTTACGCAAAATGCAATGTCTTATGGCTGCATTGCATTATGGTCTATTGAGGCTACTAAACCTAATGTATACCGTTGATGCTTTAGATAGCTGAAACATTTTCTGTCAACAAACAAACATTGTCGCTGCGCTGGAAATATCTTGGCCTCAAAATAGATATTTTTTTCCCAGGCTCCGTACATGGGAAAGAGAAAGAGATAAAGAGACAGACAGAGGCAGATAAAGTGTCTCTGTTTTCCTAGTGTCTCCAGCAGCACTCACCACAAACCACTGGATCATGACAAAGCTGGGCTTGTTGGCATCGCTGAAGTTGTACTGGCAGGGGATCTGGGCTGAGTCACCCAGGTAAACCTCCACGCTCTCACCCATGGTCAGCTCCACCTTGGCCCAAGCTGGAAAAGACACACACACACACACACATGCACACAGTCAATTAAAGCCAAGTCATCTCTGAGGTCTCCAGTTGTCTGCTGTGGTACGATCATGGCCCATCTACCTGTGTGTTTGGCAGGAGACAGACTGCACATGTGTGGAATGTCTTGCCGGCCTTGAGCCAGTCTGCCGTGTCAGCCAGCTCTGAAGAAAAAGCTACTTTTTACACATGGCACAATTTCCCCCCCTTCGCCCTCTCTCTTGCCTGGCCAATTGTAACCACAACGCCACATCTTGGCCCAGAAAACCAGTTCCCTGGGCATCATCATGGGAACGCAGACGTGGGGAATGCGAGCCAGTTTGACACTGAGCTGTCGGCGTACGGAGCCAACTGCTTTTTCAACCGTGTTGGACTTGGCTGCTGTTCCGGGGTGGCTGGCTCGTACGACGACAAAAGAAAACAAGTTATGTGTCTTGGCACATAACAGTCTGTTCTCTGTGTCTATTGTGTTTTTGAACTTTGGATATGTTTTGCATAACTTTAAAGGGGGAAAAAAAATCCACCGTTGGATCCTCTTACACCGTTAGATATCATCAATTAGTGGTGTTCAGTGCATTCCATGACTCATTTTGCGATGAAGTGTTGTCATTTTTGTATTTATTTTTTTTAACTTTCCTCACTTCTGCCTCAGTTAGTGATTTCCTACGTTTCCCAGAATGTCCCATGCAGTGTTTCCCATAGATAGGCTCATCTGTGGTGCACCGCAACAATATTGAATGATTTAAATGGATCTCTAACGCATCACGTTATGTTCTCTATTACACCAGAGACTAATCTCACCCAGCTGTATCTTGTAAACACACCGCACCACACGCCTTTTTTCCTTGTGTGAGACAGACATCACCTGCTAGACGGACTGTCTGACTTAAAAAAAAGCTGTCTGACAAAAACTTGATATCGACTCGACAACGATAAACGACAAAGATAATTGTTAACTTTAACAAGTCACCATAAAAATCATACAAAAATGAACGTTTTGTACATTGTTGATGCAGAAAAAATCTCTGAAATACCCTTTAAGCTTACCTACAAGATGCAGATGACTATACTGGGTAAATTTGTTGTTATAATTAGCAAAAGAAATATCCTATCTCTTAAATACTGTTATGTATATGTCCTTTCACCAAAAACTAGGACATATTTGTCACCATTTACAGTCCTGTTTGATATGAATTCTGGCAGCTATTTACAGTATACATTTTGCACAATGTCTTTTGAAATGTTTTTTAGCTATTAGCTATAACATTAGCTATAGCATTTTGATGTTGAATAGACCGTAGCTGCTACCTGCATTGTTTTGTAAAACAAAACTAACCAAACTAAACTAAATATATTTATGATATCAGTTCAAACCAGTTTCCAAATCTGTTTTAATATGATTTTTTTTACCCTGAAATAATATATTGTTTGGGTTGACATTGAACTTGGCTGCCTCCTACACGCAGCCGTACGACCAAAGCTTGCTGCGCCATGTTAGCGAAGCAGGCTAGCACGTGCGTTTGAGTTGCGTGGCTTTGCTAGTGCGTGCCTTTCATTGACAATTCCACAATATGCAGGGAAAAAGCAAAGTTTGAACCATGTAGTCTCCTCATATGTGGCTGTGGCGTTGGCTGCAACAGACCAAGCATGAAAACAGCTTTAAGAGCCCCGCTGCTGCCCTGCAGCCCCTATTCAGCTGGCCAGCCCCCCCATTATCAGCCTGTCTCCCTCCCTCCCTCAGCACCAAGATGGAGCTCTAGTCATTTTTTCTTCCTGTCTCTCCCTCCTTTGCCCTGCTCTATGGTCAGCCAACCATGCATCTAAGACGACGGGCACGCCATTGTTCCCCCACCTGGGTGGACCAGACACTCCCCCCTCCTCCAATCTTCACCAGCCAGCTACAGAGTACTTCTCCGTGCCAAAAATCTAAGGTTAAAGACAGTTTATCATGTACTGACGTCGTTGTTTACTGTTAAGATGAAGGTAAGATGGGTTTAACACAACAGGTGAAGGCAGGGAGAGCTAAAATGTCGCAGAAATTACCGGAAAAGATTTTGTGTTGCTTTGGGGCTATGCTGGTAACTTTTCAGCTAATCCGATTAACGCTTGGGGGGGTGGGGGGGCGGTTGGTGGAGATTTGACTTCTAAAGCCAAACTAAAGCCAGTCTTATCTGCTCCTATTTTGACTCTGTAGCACAGACAACAGCACAAACATACATATGACCCCTGAACTGTGGATCTCAACATTCAAAACTTTGTGTCAGTGGGCATACGGTTGTGTGTGTTTTTAACTGGTTGTCAGATCTGGCTGACGCAGAAATAATACATTCTGCCAAAAAAAAACAAAAAAAAAAAAACGCTGCTGAATATTTGGATGTGTTGACAGGGCCAGGCCTGTGACTTGGCAACGAGAAATCACATTATTGGCTTGTCACAGGGATGGCAGACATAGGGAGAGGGAGAGGGAGAGGGAAAGGGAAAGAGAGAGAGAGAGAGAGCGAGAGAGAGAGAGAGAGAGAGAGAAAAAAGTCACTTTCACACATTGTATGAATACATAACATTGCCAGTTTAACTTCCATGCAAAATAGAGAATGTCTGATTTGTGCACACAACAAACGACTGCACACAGATTATTCTGTCCTTGTTGCTCTTGTTGTGGTTATCGTCTATGTATAACATTTTTGCTGGGATTAGTAATTTTGCCATATACTGAGGAAATGTCTGACGCCAACTCTCGCACGTTACGTCTTGTTTGCTTACGGTAATTGTGCAAATGTCACGCAATTAATGTGGTGATGGTTTATTGATGTTGAGATGATACACATAGCTTTTACCTTTTAACACTTCCATAACATTTCTAGAAAAGGTATGTGAAGGAGTATACAGACAGAGTTAGGGAAGCAACAAATGAGTTGCCCCTGTCCTTCCAAGAACCAAGTCACTGTTCCCATCAGAGAGACGGAGCCCAGTGATAATAGAGCTGAGACAAACAACAGTTATAAGCAGAAGTGTGGGGGCTCCTTTCAGGGTGGCCCTGTGCATACAGTTGCTCATTATGCACCTAATACACAAAGAATAGCCTCAGACGCTAATCCAAGTCGTCACAACATGGGCTTCCCCATTTGATAAAGCCTGTCAGCTTGGGTCACCAGTAGACCTCCAGCTCTACCGCTGATAACAGTGCAAATCATCTCTGACACAACAAATCAGCCTAATGTATTTCCAATCCTTTACATGCCGGGCCAGCCGTGAAATGAGAGGGAATACTGATGAGCATGTAAACATATTCATAGAACTTCTTCTTTCCTTTAACATTACAGCGTCAATGGTGGCCTCCAGTCAGATAGTCAGTAGACGTACTATAACAGGGGTGTCTGCAAGTGTCATCAAGTTAAATTCCAGACTTTTAAGACCTTTTTAAGGCCAGTTAGAATGTATATTATAATATCATACCAATTTTGCCACTGAAATAAAAGTGAAAATGAAAACAACTACTAATTTTGGCCTCTCAAACTGAATTGAAGACTTAAAATGCTTCATTTTCATTCATTGTTTCTAACATTCCGTGTTCTTCTCCTGTTAAGATCACCATCAAAACACCCCCCCCCCCCAACACTATTTTGGAGAGGTCCAGTCGCTGCATGGTGAGTTAAGCCCCGCTTTGGACGCCTCTGATTGTTTTTCTGAAATACAGGCCATGGCATTTTTATCTTATATGCCAGAATGATGAAGTTCTCTGCCAGACGTTCTCTACACCCAGGGTGGAGAAAGGTCAAGACTATCATAATCCTATAACTCTTTTACTACCATTGATAGAATCATTAACGCACCGGTGTCAAGTAACACCTCTCACTCTCCTGATGAAGTTTCTGGCCTTTTCTCTTAAAAAAACTCAGATACCACCTCCTGATCGTGTTCTAAATGTCGTCCACAGACCAACCAATTCTCTAGGCTCCTTTGAATTAATACCTTCAGAATCACTTCTAGGTATCGTATCCCACATGAAATCATCATCAGCTCCCCTGCACTAGTTCAGCCTCTTCTTAAAAAGCCTTGTCTCGACCCTTCTAATCTCAGTAACAATAGACCCATTTCTAAACTTCCATTTCTGTCGAACGTGCTTGAGATGGTTCTGTCACCACACCATCACTGATGTGGTCTCGCATTCTTTCTTCCTGTATATACGTATTAAATCTACTAACTGTTCGAATTGTTCTCTTTTGTCTGTTGATGACTGACAGGTTGACGAGTTGGAGGTTGGAGTTCTAAGATTTCCATCACAGGTTCCATACTTGGTCCTATTCTCCTCTCTATCTATATGCTTCTCATTGGCCACATAATTGAAACAACATTTCTTTTCATTTATTTTGCTTTGCAGAGGCAGTTCACCCCAATGTCCACATAGCCTAGTCCTACATGACTGTTTAGCAGATATCTTCACTTCAGTGACACATCTCTACTAGCTGTACCAAAATCCAGACAAAAATCAAAAGGTGACCGAGCATTTGCAGTTAGGGCTCATAAACTCTGGAATAACTTGTTCAAGGAGATGCTACATTTGTGGCTTCTTTTAAGACCCCATTGAAAACTCTTTTTTATAAATATGCTTTTAACTGTTAGTTTGCACTCATTTTATATGATGTACTTTCTGATACTGTACTTCCTTCATTCCATTTTCATCTTATTCATGTTTTTATTGTAAACTCTTATTTCATAAACTTGTATTTTTTTATGTTTTGATGTAAAACACTTTGTAACCTTGTTTTGAAAAGTGCTGTACAAATAAAGTTTATGATTATTTAACTGTATTCAAGACCTTCTACAGCCTTGAGTTTAGATAATATAACTGAAGCTATTTTAAGACTTTTTTCAGCACCTGCAGACACCCTGTGTAAAACTACTGTGTGTGGGGCCTGAGGGGGCCTAAGAGGGTGGGGGGTGTAAAGAGCTGGCATGTAAGTGTGGATGGCAGGGCGGAGGGTTTTTCAATATGCAACCCTGGTGTGGTGTCAAACACCTGGGGGATACTGTGTGCTACCTCACATCAAAGAGCACGCACACACTGAAAGCATACAGCGCCACGGTGGAGATGAGAGCTCCTTGCCCTACTGATGTGGCTGCGCTTTGTGAAGCAGCCTCTGGCACAAATCTCCCCAGCAGCCTGTTCCCTGGGTGACGGTCATTGGCAGTGAAAGGTCCAGGTTTTAGTCTTTCACACAGAGGAGATAAGGAAGTGGCGCAAATCTCCTCAAAGCAACCTCTTGTGCATCGGAGAGCCCCCTTTCTATGCAGCAGAGCATATCGCAGTTCCAGGTCAGGACCTGTTGTGTTGAAGTAGTTGGGGTTAGACTGATATATGGGGCTGATGGGGCTTTTATTAAAAACGGAATATGATCCAGTCAGTGTCGTCCTATATGATAGATATGATGCAGTTTATATGATTACGTACAGTATTTATTGTAGAATTGATCAATTCTCCCTTGAATTGATTCTGTGATATCTTGATTGGATTCCACACAAGTACGCATGAATATGTTATTATTATTATTATTGATTTCTTTTTAGTTTACATACAACAGAAAGTTACCATTTCTTCCTCTTTGTTTCTGTGAAGAAGCCAACGAGTGCACTCTGGTTTGGGTTTAGGTCCAGACTGGCTGTAAATGTAGGGGTGATCACATCCAGAAACAGAAACAGAAACTTAACACTGCGATGAAGCCAAATAGGGTTATTTGGTTTGGATTATAGTTTCTGGCAGGCAGCTGTCAAGAGTGTGGCCATTACAAACACAGTCTACATTCCTTCACTTTATTTCAAATCAGGAGCGTGCCATAATAGGGGCAAATCATGATACCACTTGTCTTTTAAATAATATTACATAAAGAATAATGGGATTACCTCTAATATCTTCCATTTAAAATACACACTCAACAAATGAAGTTGCAAAGAAAGGTTTTTAACGTGTACTTAAGTGGTTTGCGTTTGATGCTGACTGGTTTGGATTGTGGTGAAAACATCCCTGGCCTCCATCCAATGCCTCCTCTCTCTCTCTCTTTCTGACAAACACACTCAACTTGTATCTCCATGTCGTGAAGCTACGGTCCCTTTCCTCTCATCACCTCCTCTCAGTCCATTGCATCTTTGTGGCCCATTACATCTTTCAAGCGTTGTTGTTTCTATTAGCTTTGGTGCAGTATAATGTCTTTCAATGTGAAGAATGGAAAAGTACGACTTTCAGAGCAGCTTCCTCGACACTGCCCAGGCAGCCTGGTTTCATGAAATTTCATGAAATTAGTCTGAAAATGCAAATGCTGTGCTCCATGCACGAAAAGTCAGAGAAATACGTTTTCCCCAACCACTAAAGGATTACATGGAGGGAGACAGAGGCCCTGTTTAGACTAGGCATTAAAATCCGATTTGGGATATCCGATATCAAGTTCACACCTCTAAGTACTGGTGTAAACGCACCCAAATCGCATTTAAGATCGCATCGCTCAGACCACATTCGGAGGTGGTCTAGAACCGATATGACCACATCCTCTTAGCAGTGTGCATGCGATGCATGCTGGGTCGCATTGAAGGACCGCCTACTCAACTGATGTCCTCTGTTTAAGCGGCAGCGCTGTCAAAATTGGCCAAAATTACGATTATCGATTATTCCTTTTAAAAAAAGCACAGTGCATTACGTCCAGAAGAGGGCAAACCAATACAACAAGATACATGACTACTGGTATAGGTATATTTATTTCAACATGTCTTTTAAAAGATTGACATACATACACATTACAAAATAAACTAATAAAATAATGTCCTATACCGTAAAACGTCATTTAAAGACCGTAGACCTCGCTCTCTCTCTCTCTCTCTCTCTCTCACTCTCTGCGCCGTGATTGGTGCTAGAGTGAGAGAACGCGCTGTCTCTCATAGCGAGATCAAATGAATGATTGGTAATTGATATGTTATCAGGCTAACTGGTATATATGATACGTGTTTATTTGCACATAGAGCGGGGAAGTGAGATCCGAATCACTCGAGACGATCACAGACGCATTCTAATGCCAGGTGTAAACAGACGTACTTCGAGGTGTGAACTTGAGATCTGATTGCCCAAATCGGATGTTAATGCCAGGTCTAAACAGGGCCAGATAGACAGATAAACAGATAGTAGTTTGACATTGAAACAGCGGGTGTGGAGGTCGGGAGGTGGATGCATTTACCTTCAACATCCGACAACCTATGTTCAATTCCTGACTCTTGCCGAGAAATTTGTGAGATTTTCTTATTTAACCATGACCAAAACCTTACCTTACCTAACCTTAACCAAAGTTGTAGTTGCCGTCCGTGCTAATTTCAACTTCAACTGTGTTGGCCCAGGACACCTCACCAACAGAAAATCTCAGCGTCATCTTGACTCTGGATGCCCTCACATGGCATACCGAAACATGTTAGGGGATGTTCTCCAACTTGTTACATGGATTTCAATGTGTCTCCCAGCCTCCCTTTTTTTTTTTTTTTAAAGAAGCGCTAATTATTCCCGCTGGGCTGGCAACTTCTTAAGCTGCTGCATTAATTTTTCAGTGTCGTACCCTGTGGTTGAGGCTTCGTTAAAGGAGCAAAGTGAATGTTTTATTTATACTTGTATCTAACGCTCAGCGGCGAGTGCTGGTCGTACCTCTGCACCAGCTACCCATCAATAGAGCCCCTGGAGCTTCTAGGCTCTGGCGTGCAGGTTGCTCCACAGCCAGAGGACGGCTAATTAAAGGTCAACAGGCTAAACGCTGTATCTACATCAGAGGGTTGTTTTAGCTGTGAACAATATAAAACGAATGTAAGCGGGATTTCCCCAAAGCTAGAGAAATTGTTCAGTTACAAACATAGAAAAAAAAATTGTCTTACTGCAAAAAACAGACAGATATATCTCATTTACAGTGCAACTGCTGCTAAATCATCACAGTGTCCAAATGCTTTGTGTAACAGCCACTGGAACTAATGCTGGAAATGGGAACAAAAGCAAAAGCAGTTCCAAGAGTTGAAATTACTCCCAACCACGCTGCTGTAATTCTTGAAATGCTGAGTGAGTTTGATTCTGTTGGTAGCATCCTGTGGTTTTCATTTAAAAACTAACCCTGGATACATAAATATAAATTTTCACTAACATTTAATTGGATTTCCTCTTTCTTAAATGGATTGGCACGCATGGTCTATACACCACAAGTATGGAGCATATATGCCAAAAAAATGGATTAAAAAAAAAAGAAGACCAAGCATATGAAACCTTGGATCTTTTCCCGCTAATTAGCCAAAAAGAATGTTCAGTGATACCGGTAAGCCCGAGGACGTACAAAAATGTTATTCAAGCATGTTTCAAGGTAGACGAGATCTGGAAATGACAGTGATTGCTGCTTAGTCTCATATTAAACTGGGTGAAAGACGAGACATTAAGGTAAGAGGGGGCCAGGTATGGGGGGGGGGGGGGGGGTCTGGCCTGTTATTCCAACACTATAAATAGAAGACCTTTTTCCCATCAAACCTCTGACGACAGTGTACCGACTCACTGGTGGATTCTGACAAAGGCCCTCCTTATCCCAGTGCTGCGGTCATCGCGGTAATGAATATCCTCGCAAGCTACAAACTAGGGGCCAACTCCATCAGCTTTTTCCTAAACTGAACAGCAGAATTGGCTGGATCGAGGTGATCACTCCCATTTCAAACTCCATGGGACAGGCTTCAAAAACCAACTTTCAATCAAGAAAGTCGCACTTCTTGAGGGATAAAGCATAAAATGACCAGTATATATCTGCAATGGGTTGATGATCAACCCTTTGCCCACAGCTGAGATTTCTCACTTTCTGGCCTGTACTACTGTTTTGGAACAAACTTCCCCAACCGCTTGCATTTTCATCTGCTTAGCGATGGAGGACGATGCATTCCAGCTACAAAGGTTAAAAAGCCTCATTCTCAAGCCAAAAAAATCAAATGACAAAGCAGTATTAACATTTTCGACAAAAAAAAGTAATTTGGCAGCTTGAATTTGTATTTTCCCCTTTAAAGATGCTCATAAAATGTGCGTTTTCCTGATATGATTCTTCACTCCCTGCGGGTGGAGAAGATTATCCGCCAGCGACCATACCCGGCATCAGCATGATAATAATAAGTTGGGCAAAAAGGGTGAATCTAAAGGGCGTCTCAATTAGGAGGGATGGGATGTGCTTCTCTGATGCAGACCCACTGTGTGATTTAGGCAGCTTTAAAAGGAAAAATCCACCCTAAAACACTTTAACTCTGTTGAGAAACAGCTATTGCCGATGTACCTTGTGTATCTGGGTGTATTTTGTGGTTTGGCGGTGAATTTTCCAAATGTAGACAAGTCGAGATATTTCCAGCACTGCTACTAATGGAAGATAATAGGAGAAAAAATATCAACAACCTAAAACATCAATTTCCTTTAAAGGTGATGACAAGCTAGGGCCCACAACAAGCAGCCCGCCCACAAATACTTCAATGGCTTTGAACCAAACGTTGCCAACAATCTGATTACGGCCTCTTTCCCACCTTTCCAGCATTCCAATCCCTTATCTAAATAATGTGTCTGTCTATGTTTGCATGTACATCTGTTTGTGTTTGCATGCCTGTTTCTCTGGCTGTGCTAGCATACGTCTGTGTGTCTGTCTGTCTCTGTTTACATGTGAGTGTATCCGTATGTATTGGCGTTCAAGCAGCCCCCGTCCTACAACAAAGGCCTGTCTGTGCACTCCCTATGCTTTTATCCCATCTATCAGACGTCAGGCGAGCTGTCGGATGAGTGGTGCCACGCCCGATTCACCAGGATCAAACTGGCGATATATCTCTCCTGCCCCCTCCCCTAAACTCCCACTGAGAAGGCTTAACCCTCTCAAAGAGAATAACAGAGTGATCACAGGTGCACTGCTGCGTTAATGAGTGGGAGAGGCTACTCCCTGAACCCAGTCCAGCCCTACTACCCACCTCCCCAACTCCCACCTTCATGAGATACCCTGAGCTCAGTCTGAATTCATTTTCTCTACCCACTTAATCCTTTTCAGGGCAGAGGGGGGTGGAGACTATCCCAGCATGCATTGGGTGGAAGGCAGGGAGACACCCTGGACCCCCCGTGGGTCGGCTCTAAGCCTTGCTGCCAATTTGGCATGGTGGCCGACGTTGGTATTGCAGCCTAAAATACACCGTAAAATACAAAATAAAAAGCATTTTCCCCATAGATGGCCATTAGAAAAGGTACTCTTTGAATTATGAAATTATGAATCATGAAATTATTCATCACGAGGGTGTTTCTTTTTTTTTTTAAATCCGTATAAAGGCTTTCCTTACTTCCCCTTTGCAGACAAGAACAGAGCACCAATTTTGGTTAGCTGTCTCTCTTCAGTGCAGACCAGAGTTAAACTGCTTCATACTGGTAGTGACTGTGTGTCTAGCTACCAGTCGCATTTAGCTATGACAGATAAACAATGACTGTATAAAGGTCAGTTACTGGCAAAACAGTACTATCAACTTGCGATAAACAGACTGCTCATACTCCTGTAGGCCTAAATATCTTTGCTATCTTAATGGCTTTTTCACATTTTATTGGGCTGACATGCCAGCAGCTGCTTTGAAGGAAGAGGGAGATGAGGGTGTTGACAGGAGGGAGGAGGGGCTGCTCCTGCATGTGTGTGACTTCACTGAGCCCCTCGCCCAGCGTGAAACGGATCTACTTGAATCGTATCAGCCAAATCACTAGAGCTAGCTCACCTAGCCGCTAGCAGACCAAATCAGGGCTGCAGATTCGCATCAAGGGCCTTGTATAAAAGGTTAGACTCAGATTAGACAGCTGGAACAGTTGGATATCATTATTGAGTGTAGGAAATCATTTGTAGGAGTCCCACAAAGGCTTGCAGGTGGAGGAGAGTGCAGCAAAGACATAGTGGTTGGCTGAAACTCTGCTTAAACGTTGTGTTTTTTTCTTTTATTACACTACAGATACTACTCATTGATGCCCGGGGGGGGGGGAATTATGAGATTAAAAACTACCAGGAGTGGGGTTCGAACCCACGTGGACAAGCATCCATTGGATCTTAAGTCCAACGCCTTAACCACTCGGCCATCCTGGTGAAACTGTACCTTTATAATAATTTATAAACTTTTTTTCTCCCAGAAATCATTGGTAACAAATACCCAACGGACAATTTCCCTGGGGGGGGTCCTGGCTTTCTCCTTAAGGTGTGGGCAGACGATGCACCAAAGTGCGCAAGAATTTGCTTCGCCTCTCATTCACTTCCACTGAAAACCAAACAAAGGGCGGATAAAAAACATTCTCTGCAAATTCGCACGGTCGGACAATAGAAATGCAACACCTTTATAGATTTTTTCTATCTAAACGTAGCATGAAGCCTCTAAGCCTGCAGCACTTTCTGCAGCAAGTCCCAGGTCTCCAACAGAGTCCACGGTTCAAGTGAGAAAACACGTTCACCTTCACAGCAGTCTCAGCTACTCCCAATGACGAGTCTCAGCACTCTACAGCTACACATGTTTTCACAACAAACCTCCCCTGTATTTCACATTTAAACACTGTCCTCACTTCTAGGAAGGAATAATAACTCTGGCTCCTTTTGCTCTGACATCCTCCTCCCCGACCCCCGGCAGCCGGTCAGGCAAAGTCAAACACAATGACATATCTGTTTTCAGAAGTCAGTAACCAGCTGCAGAGTTTGATAGGAGAAGACTGAGGGCCCGACGCCTACTTTATCTTGATCTCTAGACTGTGGGACTCCAGTTCTCTGTGCTCAACAGACAATATCAAACACTTGTTTTATTCACATGGCTGGTGATGAGACCTTGGAAAAGATGCTGTGGTTATGACGCTCTGTCCCGCTGGGTTGAAGGGCAAGGGAGGAGGCGGCTTCTTGCATTGACACAGGCAGCTGTTAACAATGGGAACGTCCCCCCCATTCCCATGCTATGGAGGACAGTGGCAGCTGGGGATGGAAACCCTCCAATAACACCTGTGGGCAGGCCATTTGTCAAGTGATTTGTGGGAAGGAGTGTAGTAGTAGTGAGAAGAGGAGGAGGAGGAGCAGGAAGAGGGGGGCTGAGGAGTAGGAGTAGTAGCACTAGACCACACACAATGAACTGAGTGTTGGTTTCCCACTCCCACGGCTAACACACCTGTGCAACCATAAAAAAAATATTACCTCGCCAATCAACTCCACCCCCCATACACACACACACACACACACACACTTTTAACATATTTATAACCATCACGTTATATACACACCAAAGTTACATTTTCAGCATTGCATGACCTTAAATCTATCAAAACACCTGCGTGGTAAATGGTTACACATATAAATTAGCTACCTAGCTAGCTTACGTTAGCAACCGTAAGTGCAACTTGTTCATGTCGTAGTTCAAATGTACATGTTTAGACGTGGTTAAAATGTATGTTTAGTTGTAGTTCAAATGTATATGTTTAGTCGTAGTTCAAATTAGCTAGCTAGGTAGCTAGCTAATGTTGCTAAATATCATTGACATAGCTGGATAGATGCCCTTTGCTTGGCTCCAAATCACCTTTATGGGGTGTTATGTAGATTGCATACTGAATTCATAGCATCTAGCCTGGTGTTTGCTTAGAATAAATACATTTGTGTTGTGGAAGACCTTAACCTAATTAAGATTTTTGCAAACAAAGAGCCTTTGTACCTGTTGGGCATTTTGATAGTGGAAAAAAAGACAAAATCTTAGTCAGGGTTGACACATTGTATGCCAAGGACAGCAGCTTGGTGGAAGACAAGAATTCACAGGCCAAAAGAGGTTCGATAACCCATTTTATATGCTGAAACTGGTATAAATTAACGTACACAGAACACTCCTCTTTGATTATGGCGGGTGATCTTTTAACAGCGTCCAATATCAAGGGAGAGGGAGAGGGGGAGGATTTGATATTTAAGTATCTCTTTATCCTCTCTCTTTTGAAATGTCAAGTTCAAAGATCCGCGCCGATCGCCTTGATCTGCGAGCTGAGACGACCTGGAGAATTAGCGAGCAACGCTTAACCGCCATCGCATAGTTGGTAGTTGCAAGACAGTACGCAAAGGAGTGTTATTAACCGTGATCATATTAAAGCACAGGGTGTACGCGTCCGTTTGATGTTTGTTCCTTGTGCTCTTGTCAGACTTACTTGATCAAATCAAAACAATGTTTCCTGGGTAATGAAATGCTCATTGCATGTCTGAGCTCTTTCTAATCGAATTCAAGTGATTCGATTAGGATGTTTCCCAGCAGTCTCTTTGATGTGTGGACACCCAAATCCCAGAGTTTAAGAGTGTGTAAGTTGAATATATACACAGACCGAATATATACAAACTTTTTACAGCAAAACAACACGCAGACCTAGAGCAAATATGGCGTCTAGTAAGAATAAATGGATATGCTGCTCCACAAATGTAAGCGGGGCATCAGTGTCAGTGTGTGAAGTCCTGCCAGTTTATGTAGGTTCCAGCATTCGTTGTGCCAAACGGAGCCTGATGTCCTGCTGAACTGGAGCCAAGTCAGGCAGCGGGCCGAAAAAAGCATTGATATGCCAAAGACAATACATAGCCAATATTCTGCCCCACTACTATGAGTAGTAGTAGTATTTTTACAATTTACAAAATGTTTTGTTCTTAGTTTTTATGTGTGGTTATTCTCACCTCTGGTCTAAGAGTGTGTACCATCAAATGAAGGTGAATAAAACAACTGGGTTTGCACATAAGAAATTACAACAATGAGAGATGAGACCAATTGCTCTATATTTAGTGATGAAATGCTACGTCCTATACATCTATTAACAGCTACCTGTCGATTGTCAAATTGTGTAATTCATAAATGTTGTTGGGGAGACACAGGAACTAACAGGATGATTGGAACAACTGTGATGCCTGTAAACAACGGCAGATCTTGCATTGTTGGAAGACCTCAAAGCGACTATGAGACACGAGAGGATTGTTAGGGACAGGCGAGACTTTTTCTTGGAGAGTAACGAGTGGCTTTTAAGCTGTTTTCGAGTATTTGCTCTTTGAGTTATTTTATTTGAGTTATTTGAGAAATTAAAGAGAGAGACCCTCCTCTGTGCCCTACTTCCTAAGATGGCTTGATAAATGAGGGCCATTGTTTTTCGGGGGGAAAGATGCAGCGCAGCTCTAACGAGGCAATCACTAGCCTGTTCACTTTGAATTGAAAATAAATAAATAAATAAATCCTGGACTGGTAGATGGCGGCAAATGGAAGATCATTAGCAGGAGCATATAAGCATATAAACACCTTGCATTTTCTGCCACTTCTGATCAGTGGAGGGTCTATCAGAACATCTGGGCCCAAATTGACTCACCATAGTATCCAACAACAAGCTCAATTGCTATTATGCCACCTATGTAGTCTACATGATACTGCTAGTAGGTGGTGGAGTAAAGAATTGATATAAATACGACATAGTGGTTAGAAGTGGCTTCTTAGCCTCCAGTCAGGGAGCATAAGCGATTAATCTAATAGAGCATCATAAGATGCTTGCCTATATAGCATCATCAAAAAAAAAAATCTAGAAAATCACTTTGTGAGATGCTATTATTGACTGGAACATGACAAGAACAGCATGGTTTTAATGAATTAACTACAGTCATCTTGTGGTATACAGTCCATGTAAGTGAGACGCTGACCTGTTATTCCTTTGCCATAATTGGCCATGTGTTATGCTCCCTATGATGAGTATTGATGTGTTTTTTAGGGCTTGTCAATATCACTGTTCCTGGTCTCTGCTGGGCAGCAGATGCTGAGCTGGCTGGAGGTGGAGAAAGCCCACAGCGCCACGACTCCTCCAGCCCTGCAGGGGGCTGTGCAGAGTCAGAGCTTTTTAAACAGGCCTGCTGGCCGTCGACCATACTTGGGTGCTTTTGGTACATGGTTTGCTTAAATCCAGTTGCACTCGCTTGAGGTTTTTCTGGGTAACTTGGGCAGGAGCTTGACTTCATTTTGTAAACAAAACAATCTTGCCTGCGGAAATATAAGGCGCCGTGAGAAACGGAAATATGCAGCTGGTAACTGTGCAGCACTGTGCAGGAGCCATCAATTATTAAGTGGGACTTGGGGTGGGGTCTGTAACATCAATATGACTCCGTATTAGATAAGTATGACCATATGGGGCAACTTAAACATGGTGCTAATCCCTCTTCCGCCCTAGTTCTTAACACTTAAAGAACCCACTGTATGCTGCAGGGTACTGGCAATACTTCCAGGAAGACAAAAACGTGACTCTGCTAGTTTGAAAAAATATGCAAAAGTCAATGGCATCTAAATTATAGAGGTTCTTTCTGCCCTACAATAAAAAAGGTTTTCAAATGTTTTTAGCCATGACATCTGTTATAACCCCATAGCTAGCTATAAAGTATAAATATTTTCCATCAATAAATTGACACACTGTTGCACTGCCATGTCATCACACCAAATGAAAGCTGACAGAAGAAACAGCTGACATTTAAGAATCAGTATTCATTAGTAGTCTTATGTAGCTATTATGAAGCTCTTGCTCAGTGTTACAGTAGATCACAGTAGACATATAATATCCTCAGCCCAACTCAGAAAAACAGGAACAGGCGGTAGATTCAACAGTTTTCTTTGTCTATGCAACTTGAATATTTTGAAAGATGTTGCGCATCCATCATTCATAGTGATGACAGGCAGATGTTCAATCCATCCATCCATCCATTCATCCATGGTCATCCGTAAGAGTTATGTCAACTGGAATAAATGAAGCCCTAGCTCTCTTTCTTCTAAATGTAGGCACACTAAAATGTAGGCAGGCCAAAAGGAACAGCTCCAACTCCTTATGCAGAAAATCAGGAAAATGCAGTATTGCCTTTCTGAGGAACTGCTTTTTTGAAGCAAAAATGGCAAGACATGCTATGGTGAACATTTTTTTGTCAATGTGGGGGCATGGTGGGGACTTTCTAAAGTTAATAATCATGCCCATAGCCTAGTCTCCCATGAAACAATGTCGACCAGGCCCATGGACACGCTCCAGCGAGGGAGAACTCACCACTTCCACCCTGGCAGACACTAAGAAGAAGACATCTAGTTTAGTGGTGTCACCTTACAGTATTTCTGGTTATTGGAGACCTCAAAATTTAAACAGTAACCTCTTGCTACCTTTGGGGCCACCAATGTGCAAACTGAGATTCAACAGCATGGCCTTTTCTGGTGTTGAAAAGCAAAAGTGTCAAGACATGCAATAGAGAACACGAGACCCAGGAGTCCTAAAGAAATGGGAATTATTCTGAACTGATGACAGTTTTCTCTCAGGGCAAGTTATTTCTCCATTCTTGGAGAGGAAGAACAGAAGGAGAGAGTTTTATGCTGGGAGGATGTTTTTGTGGGATGGGGAGTAAAGGCCAGTAGGGCTAAGGGGTTACATACCTCAACCATAAATATAATAACCAGTGCAACTGATGCCTCAACACACTGCAATGCTGAGGAGGCTATTATAAATGACTTTTTTCCATGACTTCCTTACCATCAGAACCATGTTAAAGATGCAGGGAGCTAAAGAGCTAAAGTAACATTTTTGAGGAGTGATATCAACCTCAGCTTAAAAGTTCTACCACCTGATTCATTTACAACAATTAATTTACAGCTCCTCTTTGCTTGTTGCGTTCATTTCTAAGAAAATCACAATACTCCCATCATGAATAATACTTTTATACATGACCGCAGAGAGGTGAAAAGGTTTGACAGGGTGGGCACGAGAGGGTAATTTTGTGTCTTAGTCATCTGACGCAAAACAAGCCTCCTCTGAAATCTGTCAGGCAGTGTGGGCATGAATGCTGGGAAATAGCTAGGACTGGTGGAGATGCACAAGGAGCTTCTTTCTTTCACCAAACACAGTAACCAGATTTTCCGCTTTGGCTGCTTAGGAGCCAACTCTCAATTTGAACGTAAACCAAACAGCGACCCTGCGAATGAAAGCCCATTGGAATCGAAGACGTCTTTTTCGTTCGTCATCTTTCGGAGACTTTGTAATGTGTTCTGAAGCTGTAAAGTGTCTGTCTTTGTATTGTTTGCATCACTATAGAAAATGTGATCTGAGTTTTTGGCATGGGATTTGTAACCATAGCCATAATTGATATGAAATATCTGGATTGGGGCTTTAAAAGTATCATATAGTCAAACATATCGTGTTGCACAAATAAATTGTTTAACCACAAACATTAGTCTACGCAACGTAAAACTTTCCATCAAATATACCTCGACTCTTATGAGATGTAAGCAGAGTTCCAGTGATAAATTGCAGTTGTCTTGGAGACCCTGCGGGGCAGATTCCACCTCAAAACCTGAGCTGCAGAAGTATCTCACGTTACAGCTTTCAAAAGGCACTGGATGTGTCTGATAGCCACACAAATAGCCCAAGAAGGCAAGTCTGGACTCTGATTCCTTAATACATCCCATCTATGACTTCTACATCAACCTTCAGTGTTTTATTCTAATCTGTAGAATAAGCTTGACACTGACTGTTTCCAAGGATCACATTTCCAAGGAACTTCAAACAATGACTCACAGGGGGAAGTCGAGAACTGCGACAGATAAGAGCCCAAAACACATATTTGTTTTGACCAAAGGTGTTCTTAAAAAGCTTGTGGTAAGTTACCCCAGCTCCCACTGAATTTGAGATGTATAATCAATGAAAAGTAGAAGAGTTAGAAAAGGACAACATCGTTTCATCTTTTCCGATCCCCGCTTAACTTCAAACTGCAAGGAGAGTCATCTGTCTGAAAGTCTTCCCCCACATCTGGGACGTTTCCGAGCTGAGTGAGAAGAATGACAAAATGCATTCAAATGCACTAAATGGATGCTTTGCCTAACCTTCATCAAATGTCACAAGCTTAAAAGGAATCCTAAAGGACAAAACAGAGTACTTCCAATAACTCAGCAATAATTACCACAAGCATTCCAGATTTAGGCCAACTTATGTTAGGAGGATACAGGGAAAGCATACAGCCTGGAAATATTCTCTATAAATTCTGTCTGATCAACAGTTGCTGCTTGTATTCCTCTACCCCATCCTATGTTCTGCCTTTAATGGTACCCTTGAGACAAAAAAGTCTGTCCTATGGGCGTTTGGCAAACAAATGCCCTGCAACCACTCAACCAACACCAGATAAAGACAAAAATAATTAGGCCTCCCACATCAGTTGGATTCTGCCCTCCATCATTGTGTTGATCATTGAGCCTCGGGAGGTAGTAATAACATTTCCAGACAGTGCTGCTGCTGCTAGGTTTCTACTTCCTGCTTCTGGTTAGGCTTTAACACAGATCATGATTAACCGGGATGGACAGGTCTCCTCACACTGTGATCTCACTCATGCTATGAATAATATTGTTCTCTCCACTCTTTCAGAATGCTAGTCACACAATCTCAAAGTTAATTTTGGAATGGCGCCGTATGCTGGGTGTGTAGTCTACTCAAATATTTGACAAAGATGAACTGGACGCCAAGTGCTTCCAGTGTGAGACAAAGACTTAAAGGTATCTGCAGCTTTCAGGAAGCCAAATCTAAGACTTAAGACCTTTTTAAAGCTGCGTGAACCTGAATTTAAGAACTCACTAAAATCTAAGAATATTATGTGCTCAATTTGCAGTAATGGACAGATTATCTCCTTCCAGGTGAAGAACTGATGGATGTGATGGATAACAAGCCAGATTCTTTCGTCCTAGCATTCCGTTGCCTTGCTGTATCTGGAGCTCTTTGTCCCCCAGTGGGATGCCAATGAAGATTTATTTCACACCGCACTCCATCATTCATAAAAGAGAGCCTCAGAACAAAAACCGCCAGACACAAGCCATGTCGATGGCACAGGCCATTAGCGAAGGAGGCAAACATCATGAAAGACGCTTTCTTTAGCCCCGGGGTCGCCATGAATATTCATCTGCACATGTAGAGGCTGTACACAGAACTGTCTTTTCACCATCAAAGCTATTCTGGATTCACCCTGAACTTGTTTTAATTGGACAGCACATGGGGATGTGTCGGATGGGAGGTGGATGTGACAGGTGTTTGGCGTGGTGCCAGGGACATCATATGCTTCTCAATTTCACCTGGATCTATGAAAGGGAAATCCCCCTTCAGATACTCTTAAGAGAGTTATGTATCATCAACTTGTGATGTTCAATGCATTCCAGGGGTTATTTTGTGATGAAGTGTTGTAATTTACTTTTTGGTGTACCCCTATAAAATGGGTATGAACTTCAACTTGAGAATGAACTCCAAAGTTTGCATTGCATTCTGGTCTATGGAGGTTTCTGTCGGTGGAGAAATTGGTATCTCTTCCTCTTCTACAGTAGATTGCCAATACTTGCATTTTTTCCATTAAGGGCACTGTTGAGGGGGTTAAATAGGGATCAATAACAATGAAAGGATATCAGGTTGATACCAGGGTAAAACAGGCACGTAATCCTTTTCAGGGTGGTGGGGGGGCTGGAGCGTGCATTGGGAGGAGGGCAAGGAGACATGCTGGACAGGTCACCAGTCCGTCACAGGGCAAATGGAGAAAAAAAACAGATTCTATCTAAATGTGCAGTGAAAGGACTGCTTCTTCTTCACGTTTAATACTCTAATTAGCATCGGCAGTGAAAAGGCGACATCTGTCTAGTGTCAGTATGCCAAGGGTTGAAGATCGAGATAGCCATGACTGCATGTTCTCTAGGAGCATTTTTGACGACTCAAAAGTAAGCTTGATGAATGGGGCTCAACGTTTGGTTTTGCTGGCTCTACGGGTGGGTGGCATGGACAAAATATCATATCAAATCAAACCATATCACAATATTTTCAGATATTTTCACGACTCACGATATGAACCGCAATATTTTTCAGTTGGTTTTCTAAAGCTAAGTTGCAAGGTGCTGAAAAGTACAACCCATATGGGATATGCCAAGAAAAAAATCCATATCTGTACTTAAGTTTCAACTCGCAACTACTAAAACTAACAACTTAAAGGTGGCTAAGGAAACAAATACTACACTAAAGGTATTTTTGAAGCCTTTTTTTTTTTTAAATGACAGATAATTCACAGGTGACAGTGAGTCATCGGTTGGATTGGCAGTTTGACATAACCCCCAAGAACAAAGGAAACCAGAAGACTTGACATTCCTCGGGACAATGAAGTGGTTTGAGGGGACGCTCTGAGCAAACACTGAAGCAACGAGGTTGGCATTTGCATTGTTCTATGAAGAGACACATTTCATATCCATTACAAGAGACAAGATCTCAAAGATAGAAATGAAACCTCAAACTAATGACATCGCGCTGTGGTCAAATTTCACACACCACACAAGCCCTTAAGGCTTTGAAGGGGGAAGCCTGAATTTTTTTGACATGGGACATGTTTTTCTTCACTTATCTGGGCTAATACAAATTCATTACAGACTTTCTTTTACAGGGATATCTTGAGTTTTGAGCAAGTCATGGTTACCGACTTTTAGAAATGATGGATCCCTATATATCTTTATATAAAAAAAAATATTTTCACGTTCATTGGTTTCCAGAATTTCCACATTGGCTTTCTTCCACAGCCCCCACACGAGAAATTTTGTAGCACATTTCACTTGATTTATTATAGTGGGCACAATGGTCTGGTCTGATTATATACCATTCACATGGGCATATATGTCGTAAGGCTCAAACCTCCAGGGACAGCAGGTTAAATGAGCAAATAAATCAACTTCTACTCATTTTGTCCCGAGGCATCTGTAGAACAAACACAACTGCTGGAAGGGGAGGTGTGGTTGTGGTTGAAAGTGTCTAAATATATTGCTAATTTAAAAATTGTTATTATATTATAAACAACAAACTAGAGCAATAGAGGCAAACTATCTAGCCCTAAAACAATAGATTAATGGTAAATGTTGGAAATGCCAGGATCTCCTGTTCTTGCCGCCTTGGAGAGTTTGGAGAGATTCCAATCTTAATGCTAAGAGATAGAGGGAATTATCCTTGAAAGGTAGGAATTCCAGGTGGGTGGTATGTTGTTTGGTGCCAGGTTTATGTGCCAAAGCCTTCTTACACTGATAAAGCTGACCTTAATTAAAATCTGAAGGAATCTTTCACTGCAGGTCATAGGACCTGAGAAAAACGAGTCGCTTTTTCGGTGCTCATTGCGTCTGCGCTATTGGGGCAATAGTAAATATAGCAGACACATGCACATCCAATCGCAACGCCATCTAGTGTCTCATTGCGGCCAATCCTGTGGGTACATCCTCACACACACACAAAGGCACCACAGCCAGCACTGACCAACACACAACTCTAACTCTTGGGGCTCAATTGAAAATGTGGCCTGGGCAGCAATCCAGAACACCATCCTACAGTTGCAGACTTAACCCCCCTCCCTTCACACAACTGTTTTCTCGTGTGTTACTTCTATTTCGGTCCTAGTCGATACTGTTTAGATCAACAAAAGCAATGCATCGGGGATGAACATCTTCAGGCTTTATTCAGTGGAGGAGACATAACTAAAAATAAAAAAGTGGGAAAAAAGCAAGGAGACGTGGTGGTGGGGGGGCATGAGAGAGGTGTATGAGGACAGAGGTTGGGGGGATAAGACTGAGAGAAGGCGGGAAGGAGGAGAACGCCATTGTGGTGTACTATTTCTCTGTAACTTGAGCTGTGTATACCAAACCCCCTCCACTTGCCCCCCCCCCCCCAAACCGAAATGTGCCTTGTCCGATGAATTGGGCGTCAGGTGTGTGCAGCTGCTGTTTAAGCTGTTTGCAAGAAGTCGAGAAGAAAGAAATGGGAGAAAGGAAAGAGGGGAAAAGCTTTTCAATGGAGGCGACATCAGAGCGGTTTTGTCTGTCCCTCTGGCATTGATGGGACCGGTGCCAAGGCTCGGATGCTGGCCCAAGAGAGCGCCATGTGTCCCACAGATGGAGCTTCTAAATATGAAGGGACATCATGTACAGATGGCAAATTTCGCCAAGGCGCAGTTCAGACACCAATGCCCAAATTCAGACTGCAATACTACTTGGGAAATTCTTTATCTTCAAAACACAAACACCTATTTCCATTTGTTAAACACCATTATATCTTGGGGGGGAAATGATTGCTTCTAGTAACAACAAAAAACAAAAAGGTCAACAAAAAAGAATTACTTGGAAAATGGATTTAGAATACAATTTTCCTTAACCTTTCACTAATAGTCATGTATATTTTATGGCCTGGCAAAAATGTTTAGTTTAATTGTTTTATCACTCTCAAGTTGTTCAACATCCCCAAAGGAAAATCTTAATGGGAGCAATTTTGTCTGCCAATGATTGAAGCAACTTGAGTTTGAGCCTATGTTTACTGGCTTTTGGGTAAAATCAAGGATATTCCTTCTGAATCCAATTAAAAAAATCTTATACATAGATAGTTGTGAGCTGTTAATCCACTATACATATACAATAGATACACTGATGGGGTCTATATGACAAGAAAAGCAAATAAAAGCCAAAATACACTCCAAAATACAATCCAATGCAAGCAGCCAAATCCAAAATTTGGAATTCAATGAGGCTTTTGACGAATCAACCTCTCGGCATTCCTCCAGCATGGTGCAAAAAAAATCCTGAATTGGCACCCTGCAGCACTTTCTCTCAATTTAAACAATAAAAAAATACTCTGGTGGTACTGCAGGCATTTTTTGAGTTTTCTGACAGTGTGTGAGATTTGCCCTGATAGAGTTTAGTGCCCTGGCATTATTCCATAATGAATTCTTCACCCGCCTGAATGCACATGGATGGTTGTTCTTCCCTCTCATGAGTAATTACCACCATTTGTCTCCCTGACTGACTTTGCCTAAACAACCATCTCCACTTCCTTAAAAAAAAAGCTCCAATCTTCTCCAGGGCAAAATTTCTCACTGTATAGATTCCTCCCTGTTGAAAGAGGTGCCCTGAATAAAACACCCAAAACTCAAGAGGGTTTTTTGGCAGCTCTTTGGCACCAGAGAGATAGTCGATGCAGAGGAAATTCCCTCCAAGAAAGCAGGGGATAAACCTACAGAGGCAGCTGTTTGATATAAAATCCCACTCAAACATCAACGATCCACAGACTGGAGATACGTTGCATGCATGGCAAAGCCCTTGAAAACCCTTCGGTTTAGGCTTAAGGGGAGGGGGCATGTCAGCTCTGTCCCTGCCAGCTAAACAGCTACAGCTTTGATTTTCCCAAAAAGTGCATCTTAGATCTTCAGAGCATGCAAAAGACTTCAAACCGACACCAAAACAAACATTTCATGGGTAGAATCGCTTTGATAGCTGGGCTTTTTAAAAAAGTGGAATCAAAAAACTATATCTTGTTATTTTCAGTCAGTGGGCAGCATCTTTAAAAGACTAGCTTAGACGTATTTAAAGCATAACTTTGGCCATTTTCGAGCTGGAGCCTATTTTCCCATCAATTCTGACCAAAATCTCATCAATTGTGAAGCCAGGGTGTGGCTCTCTAATACAGTCCTATAGGGTGTCCATAAACACTCCATAAAAAGCACTCAGAGCACCATCACCTGACAACTTGCACTATGCTATGCTTTGGGTGCTTTTGGGGTTGATTTTTGGAGTGTCCATTGGCCCGTGACTGTCCTGGAGAGCCACGCATGCAAGCAAGCAAGACATAAGTTGTTCTATATAGAAGCAAATGACGAGATTTTGGTCAGGATGAATCGGTACAATTGAAAAACAATGGGAAAATGGGGTCTAAGATGTACTTGACATTACTTGCCTCAATTCTATCCCCGACCAAAGCCCTCGAGGAACAAACTGGAGCCATTAACAGCTCCTACTTGTTTTGGTCCACGCTTCAGCGGGCGACTTCAAATGGGATAAGGGGAACATGGAGTGCTTTGGTCTTGTACTTTATCCCCCATGCTCCTGTCTTGCCTCATTATTGTACAGTGAGGCTTGAAGCCTAATGATATAGTCTTGATCAAGGAGCCCCCAGAAGGAGACCTGCCACCGTTAGTTGAATGAAATGTAGGAGGAAGTCAGGAAGGTGAAAGGAATGGAATGGTCTATACGTGCAATGAAAAAGATTAAATCGAAAAAGGTATCCGATGTTTTATGTTCAGTGCGGTGACATTCAACATAATATTTGCTTTAGTTTCCATATCCCTAATCAATGTCAGCATCACAATTGCCTATAGTGCATGCCAGCGCACCATTACAATACTGTGGGGATCAAAAAGCACACTCTCTTTAATGAAAAAAATGAGTCAGTATGTTAGATTATGTGGTTGCCATGCCTGGCTGTCACTCAGGCTAATGCACTAATCCGGCATGAACAACTGGAGTCGACAGCTGCACACTTCCCTGCTGCCTCTGGACGATACTGGGAGCAAAATGCATTCTCCTATTCCCACAAAGACGTGACGAAAAGGTTGGGCAAATCAGGAAATTGATGAACCTCATGGGCGCTCTGCATCTCTTCCATATTTTCAAGAGAGGGAAGTTGCTGTCTAGGATAGGATAAGCGTTGTTCAGAGCATGCATTGGCCCATTCACTCAGCTAGGGTTGGGAATTGTGCCCAGAGAAAGTTGAATGGTTAAATTCCTCTGGAGCCATGTGTTTCCCCCCACCAGGATCGAATCCTATGTCTCCCTCTCTGGTTTCCAAATGTCTAAATAAATAAAAATGTACTAAAACAGGTGAGTGGCCTGCCCCCTATTCAAGGTTGGGAAGTGATAAGAGTTTATCAATGTCGATTCCTTAACAATTTCCTCTTAATGAAGGTTAGCAAGGCACTAAACCCCCAACTGCTGTGGTGACTGTGGAGGTACTGGGAAGCTCTCGGTGTGAATGTGAACTGTATTAATGTGAAGCAGGGTGCTGCTGGAAAAGAGCATGGAGCTTAGTCGACTTTTGCTGGGTTAATATAGGTTAAAACAAAATAAAAATAATAATGATCCAATTCTTAACGCTTCTTTTAGCAGTTCCTTTCTTTCTTTACAGCACCCCAAAAGCATTAAGTCTGTCAGGACAATTTGTATTGAAGCAATTGAGGTTCTGCTACCAGTCCCAAATTAGAATTAATTAAAAAGTTATTGCAGACTGTTCAAACCATACTGCTTTATTATTGTGTTATTCACAATATGCTTGCAGACTCTGTTCTATAAAAAAAGCAGGACAAATCTGGTACTCATTAATGGGAATCAATAAAGCTACTATGTTTAGATCCAGTCACTTCTGGAAACATTGAACAAATGAATGTTTGACAATATACAATAAAGATACTATTGTCTCCCGCTTCTATGCTGCTTTCTCTGGATTCGGATTAAAACCATTTAATTAAATATTATACCTACACATTTCAATTTAACATTTCGATTAACCGCAAAGGGACACTATTTCACGCAAGTGCATTAATGCTATCAATAATGCACTTCCTGATCTGCACAGAGAATGTAAGAATCTGTTCTCCAATGCCGTTATCCTGGGCTAACAGAGGAGCTCGCCACAAAGCCCAGCACTCCCGGAACTTGACAACAATAACCCTAAGTGGGGTGGACCCTGCTTCCATCAGATGACGTCAGGTAGCTCTCCATCAAGAAGGAAGTGGGTTGTTTCTCAGTGGGTTTGCTGCAAAAAGCCACAGCACACCCAGGCTCTAAAATGGCTTATGGCCATCCGTTAATGAATGCTGCTTAAACGTCTCCATGTCACCATCTGAGCTGCTAGAGTCTATTCCAAATTTGCCCAATACAAGAAAGGGGGAAAATATATTCCAACTGCATGAATAATTGCACCCTTCAATGAAAGTGATTGACTTGAATCCAGTGTCAAATTGTCTATAATTTCAGTTTTTAAATATGTCTGCCAAAACATCATTAGAAAATGTCAACCCACCCCAATATGAATCCATGTGATTCATGTTGCTGAATCAGTCACAGCCTGGGGAGCTGTACACATAGGGGTGTAGCAGTAAACATAACAAAGGGTTCAGAGTCTGACAGTGTTGTCATATCAGGCCTGATAATTTGAGGGAAATATGGCAACTGACCTTTTCTTGAGGGTTAAAAAACACTGTTAAAATGATTGTTATAACAAAGCAGAACATATGAAAAAAACAGTTTTCTTGGTGTTTTTCTATAGTGCCGATGATGTTTATGACCTTGTGTGTCATTTGTTCTCCGACACAAATGCTCTGTGATGTTCCTCCACTGTGGGGAGGAACATCAATTGGGGTCATCCTGTCAGTGGTGTGCGTCTGTCGATTGAATGAATATTAGGATAACCGACTTAGGACACTAACGCCCCCAAATCGATGATTCCCTCCGGCGTGGCTAAATAGCTAATTTAAGGGGCTAATGGTGGTAAGGCGAAGGCTGTGTTCCTGCCTGTCGGCTACTGGGAGGAGTCCAGGTAGCTTCGAGGAGTCCAAACGCACCGGGGAGCTGGCTGACCTTGTTAGCTGAAGCTGACCAGAGATAAAAGGCTTACTGCCATCAGTGTGTGACTGGCTGTGGCAGGACAAAGACACTGATACTGAAATGATTAGCTTTCAGGCCCCGTTTACACCTGGTGTTAAAATGCAATCTGTATCATATTACGAAAAAAAATAAAGTTAGTTAATGCAAGGTGTAATTGGAATGGGAATGTGATGGGATATGCTAGAATGTGATGGGATATGTAGCAGGTGGAAAAACGTCACTGTGGGGGGTGGAAACATCATTGTGGCGGGTAGAAACGCCATCGCCGTGGGTAGAAACGTTGTCGCTGTGGGTGAAAAACGTCAATGCCAAGGGGAGAATCGCATTCGCCGCGGGTAAAAACATCACCAGGGGTAGAAACTTAATTTCCGTTGGGTAGAAATGTCATCACCACACATCCTACTTCCGCAGCAAAGGAAAAGTAGGCCCAGGCTGTACTGTAACAGCTGCCATGTTAGCTTTTGTTGCCCTCGCCCCGCCTACTCGCCAGCTTTGCCCATAATGGAATCAGTCAACGATAAATACCAGGTCTAAATTGTTCATTATCTAGATAGCATGTGTATAGCAACCAGAATTGTAATACCAGGTGTAAATGAGATTTGGGACAGGACTGAGCCCTTAACCCTAATTGTTATTTTATTGGTTTGACTGGTAAGAGACAAAATAAGTAATTAGGTAGAACCTGCAATGGCAGATTTGTTTTCTTTCTTGCCCACTTTGTATTCTGTTCATATGACCATAAAAGCCCATGCCACCGTTCTGATTTACTGTACAACCAGACTGCTCCCATTCCTGTAACGCTACCTGACCCGCATACATATGAACACAGAGTGTTCTTATGAACACACAGCTTGATTTCTATGCAGGAGAAATGCTTTTAGCCACAAATTGTATTGGAGTAAGTACCTTCAAGGACCATTAGGGAGGAGGTCAATTTTTAACAGTGGGGTCCTTAGGCCAGGGTCTCCATCACTAGTCAATGGCCTAATCCAAAAACAGACAGCTTTACTCCGTCTCCAAAGGAGGTAAAGGGGAGAGGAGCATTAAACGGAGGTAACCCAATTAAGACAAGGCTAGCGCAGTAAAAAAAAAGAAAAAGAGGGATTTGAGAGAAAAAGAGGGATAACGTCGGGCCAGAGTGAGCGTTGTCCTGTTGCGAGATGGGATATGGAGGAGAAGAGGGAGAGGCATGGGGAGAAGGTTGGGGTGGACATAAGGGCACAAGCTACTTCTGCTAAGTCTATAATACACAATATTATAAGGAGTCTCAGAACAAAACATTCTGGTCATAAATATGCCTTGTGATTTGGATCAAAAAGTTGTCTGGTCTTCTTTAACAACGAGTACCTGTACCTCCCATCTTTTAAATCCAATAATGATGCTACGTTTCTGCTACTATGCACCTTATAAATTGCCTGCAAAGCACTTTGAAATCAGAATTTCACCTCCCCCCCCCAATTATTTCAAAGCAACGATATGTAGGTATGTTCCTGTCCTGTGTTTCTGACTGTTTCATGTCCTCGGGCACCTCTTGAAAAACAGATCCCTATCTCAATGAGACTACCTTGTTAAATAACAGTACAAACTGCCAGCAGAACTACAAAAGTCCCCAAGGCTCCTTGAGTTCTGTCAAGTCGCTTCTCCATGTGTTGTCTTTGCACTTAGAAGGGAGGTATAACGGGTGTGTGGAGGACAGGTTGTGAGGAAGCTGAAAGGCAGTGTCAGTGTGAAACACTCACAAACACAACACACACACACATACACAGTGGCAACACTGCTGGGAGACCATCCTCTTTCATCAATATGGTGCTATTACAGTCTGGTTTGACTACTAAAAATCACCAAAGAACCAAAAATTACTCAGATCCTGTCCTGGGAAATGGGTATTTTTTGGTTATTTTTTATTTGAGTTTGGTTCTTTGGTCTAAATAAAGTGGTATGGTTCTTTATGTAGTTAATAGCAGCAGTATTAACCCTTGCGTAAACTATTCCGACCTTGTCGCGCGAACAAGACTTTCAGCAACATCCAAGTACCAATGTCAATTTATGTTTTTGTTCAAGGAGTTCAAACGTGCAGGCTGGTCGGTTAACAGCGCCCATTAACTAAATTGTAATTAATCACACACTTGATAACTTCTGACAACAATGTATTCAAGTACAGGGTTAGAAAATAAGCAAAAAAGAAACAACAAAATCGATGAAGCCCCGCGAATTCAACGTGCGCTCGCTCCACTCTATGTACATTACACTCTATTCAAATTTACTAACTATAACTGACAATTAACCGCGCGTGTTTAAAAAACGGACAAAACAAGCCCAATTTTGTCGCAACAACACGCAAGCGAGCTACACCTGAGTCTACAAACAGCAGAAAAGACCGACAGAAAAGACCTCTCATGTTGGTCTCAGCATCCGAGAAAAAGGCACGCTGCATCTCATTCAAAACCCTCAGTGCAACTACTTTTGCTACTTTTACATCATTTCCACTACAGTGGGGAAACCCGAAGAGAATGTTTGATTTTTTCGCTTCACTCACCATTCCAGCTCAGGCAACAGATATGAAGAAACACCAGTATGAATGACTTGTGCGGGAGAGCCATGTTTCTGCTGCTACCGTATCCCAGTCCAGACTGAAGTGGTGTGTTGACTGGAAGTTAGTCGGTGTGATTTGGGACCGGAGGGAGGGGAGAGGGGAGGAGAGTTCAACTCAAGTCTCAGTCAGGCGCCTTTCTATTGTAGGGCACTTACTGACTGTAGCAGGGAACATTATCTTTTTCTTTCTGTTTCAAACTCCGTCGCCCTCTTCATTGCATGCACTTCTAATTGGTAGGAAGATCTCAATTGCAAGGCTAAAAACCCTATCACCTCCTCCATTCCTTTCAGGCAGTCACGTGTCATTAAACAGTATGATGATTTAGGTAAATACTAATGTTGGGTGAATTCAGCTTAAGTGGGACAGTAATGTTTGGAGAATTAAAGGGTAATCCCGGTATTTTTAAACCTGGGCTCTATTTGTACATATTAGTCTTTTATACCCCAAAATAGGTACAAAAAGTTTTGGAATTGCAATGGTAGATCGCCTCAGTTGGCAGTCGCGAAATGGGCTGCAATGGCTGCAACATAATCCGCAGGGGCAAGTGCGCGCGATCAAAGTACGTCCACTAAAAGTGCTTGTTTTTGCCACTGACAGGCTCAGATTGTTATTCTAAGTGTCTGACAACATTACAGAAAGGATCCCTACAGAGATAGACCTTTTTTAACCAGAAACCTTTGTTTAACCTCTTCATGCAACAACTCACCTCATCTTTCAGATTTCAGAGCGAGACTTCTCCTTGAGCGAGGCTTCTGTTTCTGTTTCTGGTTTCTGGCTCAGATCCCAAATTTATTGATTATGTACCAGGTATCGACTCACTAAAGCCTCTTTCACACATGCAGTGAAATCCGGAACTTATCTAGACATTACTCGGAGGGGTTGTGTGAACACAAATGTCCGAATCAGTTGGTCTGGAAATTAAACGGACTTTACCCACCCAGCACCCTAGTCTAAAATCCGTTTTATCACCGAGTGAGCCCAAGTGTGAATGGAGCGGAAGATTCTCCAGAGTATTCTCTATGAGCGAGTGGGCGTGTTGATGACGTATTTATCATGCGACTGGCGCGAAACCGGGATAATACAATGTATATCTACTTCCACCCTTTCGTCGATACTGCGGATACGCCTAACTACATTTAGTATTGACATCAACGCAAAAACGGCCACTGAGAGTGAGTCGGTCGATTTCCGCAGCATACTTTTTGCGTCATGTCCTGTCTCCCGCATGCTCTACCCAGGCCCCACCCCTTGCCTAAACTAACCAGAGTATTTTCTGTTGTTGTGAACGCATCCGAAACGGACATTCTCCGGTGGTGTGCTATATGTGTGGAAGGGCAACTCCGGTTTAAAGAGCGGACCTGATTCTCTGGAAAATATCCGAGGTGTATGTCTGAAAGAGGCTTAAAATGAGGGACAATGTTAACTCTTAATCTACGCCCCTTGCAGATGAAACTGTTACCAAAGTAGCCCCAGGTGTAACAGGCATACCAACCACATTATGGGAAGATGTGCAGTACGATAACCCTCACATGTTGCAGCAGCTGCAAATGTGTGTGAGAGTGGCGTCAACCTCAACCTCAGATCAGGAGATATTTGGCTCAAATCCAGGCACAGACTTAAAGGTGCTATATGTCGCATTTTTAAACATCAATATTTAACTGTCAAATTACTGTGAACAAACCATGGTTGGGACAATTGGTTTCTTCTACTTTACTGAAGAGGATAAACACGTTTCGTCCCTAAATTACTTTATTGATGTTAAAATGCTACACGTAGCACCTTTAACTTTCTTGTAATTCAGAAACAGTATTTTGAATCACAGATACATTGTGAGTGGTGTGATATTGCCAAGCAAATATTATTTCTCCTTGGAAATGAGGTCTGTTATATGGAGAGAAAATCTGAAGGTAGCATGAAAAAGTCTTTGAAGTGGGCAGAGATCCCAGACCCAATCTGAAATCCTTCTTTTCCACCTGTAATGGAGAGAAACGAGGGAGAAAAAGATGATTCCATGCTGCCAAATCACTTTTCTACTGTATTTTGAATCTGTTTTGCTTCCTCTTACTTTTTTCCTGCTCCATCCATCTCTTTGTTCTAGCCATGTCTTGTACTGTCGCTGAAGAGCAAACAGAGGGAGAGTGGGCTGGGACACTGAGGATTTAATGGTCAAACTCCATTAACACACCCACACACACACGTTACTTTTACGCGGAAACAGGTGTTGAAATGATCTGCACTCTCCTGTTAACTTAGCAAGTTGACTTTTCCAGAAATGATTGTGGCCTGGAAGAACAATCATGAGTTTTAATGACTAAAGAGCAAGTAAGCCTAGCCCATTGTGTCTTAACATTGTGTGTTAAACCAGCGGGCCTAAGCATGGGGGAGATGAGGGAGATAGGTCCCCCTTAATATTGGGAGGTGCCTCAATTGCCCGCCCCCTTTTAAAAATATATACCAGGCTAACAATGAGGGAAGTAAACCTTTTGTTTCCGAGTGTATTTTTTTGTAATTTCACACCAGCACTATATATCAGTCATCAGTAATAGCATAATGTTACCATTTTAAACTCCTGTCTAGAATATCTACTTAATTCATAATTATAATTATTATTATTAATTATTAATAATTATAATTATATAATTCTCAAATGTTAATGGCATAGTATGATGACTGTATAATTTTTTTTTTGCAAGCTCTGGTTCCTAGTTCAGCCTCAAACTTTCCCCTGACCTTTTTCTTGAGAGCGTCTGGGTCACTGGCAGAGTATATGCTGACCTTGTGGATCGGAGGCTCGAGATGGGTATAATGCTATAAGGCCACCATTCTGGGTTAGTCAGTGTCATTTCCTTACACTGGAAAGCTTTCCTTACACTTAGGGCTATGTAGGAGATCCCGCTGGTGCTAGGCTGTCTTCAGAGATATTACAGGTGTTGACCAAAACTTTAGAAGCTTTGCTGCTTGGACCCCTAATTAAAAGGTATGAGAAATCTTGTTCCAATCTGAAGTCATGGTAGGTCATGGTAGAAGCCCAATTTTCAAACCTCAACGTAGTGTCTGCTGGGGTCAACCAACATGTGGCTTAGTTTCTTCCTCAAGATCAGTTCTTCTTGGGTGGCAACCTGATAGCATTAACCGATGACTACTTTAATTACCTGGGATCCACCAAATGGCAATGACACTTCCCAGGGATCAACCCATAGTCGTTCCATTTACCTGGTAAACAATTATGTTTTGTTAAAGTGGAGCCAAGCAGTAGCTGCTCTGTTTACCTGGGATCAAGTGTTCCGTTTACCAGGGATCTGCCATTACTGCTCTCCTCAACATGGGAGGCTTCGACACCTGTAATAGCCCTGACCTGAAGACAGCCTGACACCAGTGGGATCTCCTACATAGCATTAATGGCTACGTATAACAGTAGCCATAGTTTGGGAATGTCTTTCCTTACACTGACTATTCCAGAATCGTGGCCCACTCTACACCTCTGAACCAGGAACCAAGTGGATCAAAGCTTCAAAATAAAGCAAAACAATACTTTTTTTTTTTTTACATGTAGGTTAAACATGTACCTTAAATGTTGTGAAAGGGCAGACAAAGATGAAGTGAGGCCATCCCAATGAAGAAATCTGTCCCAATGATTACAAGGGGAGTCACCAAACCAATCCAACACTGGACACCAAGTCACAATTAAAGCTAACTGTATTTTCTTACACCTTGGTCTGATGTCAAAGCTCATGGGTTTATGTGTGAAATATTTCTGAAAAGTACTGTAATCCAACATTTGGAAGAGAAAGAAGAAAAGGCACTTCATGTTTCGAGATTGTACAAAATGTCTACAGGGGATTACTGCCAACGAACTAACCGCTAGCCTTACCAACGCGCTTGACTCAATCGCCCCGTTAGTTACTAGAAAACACCACGCTAGGAAGTTTGCACCGTGGTTTACCCACGACACTCGTGCACTTAAACAAGCCTGTAGAAAACTAGAACGTAAATGGCGATTGACCAAACTCGAAGTCTTCCGGCTTGCCTGGAATGATAGCTTGCTAAATTATAAATGCGCACTCTTGTCAGCCAAAACTGCACACTTCTCTAGGTTAATCAGTGCAAATAAAAACAACCCAAAGTTTCTATTCGACACTGTTGCTAAGCTAACACGGAATCCCTCCCCCTCTGATAGCTTTCTGTTTTCTCCGAATGATTTCATGTCCTTTTTTAGTCAGAAAATCACGCTGATTAGAAATGAGATCACCAGTACACTCTCTACTGGCGGTGCCGTCTCACCCCTGAAAAGTCCACTTGGTGTTCCCCGGGCTGAATGTCTTTTCTCACAGTTTGATTTAGTTTCCTTAGACTCTCTCACCAAGCTAACTCTGTCTTCAAAACCCACGACCTGCATGCTTGACCATCTACCTGCTAAACTGCTTAAAGAAGTATTCCCTATCTTAGGACCCTCCATTCTCTATATGATCAATCAGTCGCTCTCCACTGGCACGGTGCCCTCCGCCTTTAAAACGGCCGTGATCAAGCCACTACTGAAAAAACCGAACCTTGACCCCGAAGTACTTCAGAACTATAGACCAATCTCAAATCTGCCGTTCCTCTCCAAATTACTTGAACGAACAGTAGCCAGTCAACTTACAGATTTTTTGTCAAAAAATAACCTGCTTGATCCCTTCCAATCTGGCTTTAGATCCTTTCACTCGACCGAAACTGCACTCACGAGAGTGGTAAATTATCTTTTGTTAGCTATTGACTCCAATTCAACCTCAGCACTATTGCTACTTGACCTGAGTGCAGCCTTCGACACAATTGATCATGCGATACTCTTGAACCGTCTTGAACATTATATTGGTATCCGGGGATCAGCCCTTTCTTGGCTTAGGTCTTACCTACTTGATAGATCACACCACGTCTTTTACAACAACATGACCTCAGAGTGTTGCAATATGGACTTTGGTGTCCCACAAGGCTCTGTCCTAGGACCACTGCTATTCTCTATCTATATGCTACCACTTGGTGGCATCATTCGCAAATTTGGCATTAACTTCCATTGCTACGCCGATGACACCCAAATTTACATACCAGTCAAACCAACCGATGACACCCAATTCCAAAAACTAGAGGCCTGCCTATCAGAGGTCAAATATTGGATGTCCCTAAACTTCCTACTCCTTAATGGCAGCAAAACTGAGATGCTGATTGTGGGACCGGCTAGACATAGACACTTATTTGAGAATAGTACTCTTAACTTTGATAGTTGTGTAATCTCCCAGAGCCCATACGTTAAAAACCTTGGGGTAAAATTCGACCCTACCCTCTCATTCGAGTTGCACATTAAGGAGATCACTAAATCAGCGTTTTATCATCTTCGCAATATTGCCAAAATTCGACCTATGCTAACAGAGGCAGACGCAGAAATTTTAGTACATGCCTTTGTATCATCCAGAATCGATTATTGCAATGTCCTTTTCTCGGGCTTACCTACTGGGCGCACTAAAAAACTACAACTGGTCCAGAATGCTGCTGCCAGAATCCTGACCAAAACTAGGAAATTCGACCATATAACTCCCATCCTGTCCTCATTACACTGGGTGCTTTTACTTACATATAAATCATTACATGGGATGGCACCGTCCTATTTATCCGATTTGATTAAACCTTATAAACCGCCACGCGCCCTCAGATCTCAGGACGCTGGCTACCTGTCTATCCCAGCAATCAAAAAGAAAACTGCAGGTAACAGAGCCTTTTCTTACCGGGCTCCCTATCTATGGAACAGTCTGCCTGCCTCAATCAGAGAGGCAGGCTCTATCGAAGTCTTTAAGTCAAGGCTAAAAACCCATTTATTCTCTCTGTCATTTGACCGGCCTTGAGGGAGTGGCTCAGTCTCTTCTCAGAGTAAGGCTAGACCAGTTAGCTCATCCTAGATCAGGGTCCTGCCGATGGATACTAGCATCCTGCCTACATGTCCTATTCTCCTGGTCTACCTGCCCCTGTCCACTGACGCTGGTCATGTTTGTCTGTGTGAGTGAGAGTGTGTGTCTGGGTGTGTGTGGGTGAGTCTCCTATCTGTTCCAGGCCGCAGCCCGGCAGAGTTGGCGTCTGGTTGGTCCCCGCTCCTAGGACGATGCTGACTGAGCGGACATTGCGTTCTCCTATCTGGGCAGTGTTGGCGCCTGCATGGTCCCCTAGTCCTATGATGACGCTGACTGAGTTGCCGTTGCTGTGATGCCGCCCCATCAGATCTGGATGTCCCACCAAAATAAACTTTCATATATTGTGTATACGCTGCTTGCCCAAACTCGGCATCTATTGCACGCCCAACCGTCCTGGTAGGGGGATCCCTCTCTGAGTAGCCCCTCCCAAGGTTTCTCCCAATTTTCCCAGTGAGGGTTTGTGGGAGTTTTTCCTTGTCCTCTGTGAGGGTCTAAGGCTGGGGGATGTCGTGTACTAACCATTTATTATTTTCACATGTTGGGCACTGTGAAGCCCTTAGAGACTGTAACGGTGATTAAGGGCTATACAAATAAATGTGATTTGATTTGATTTGATTACGAGAGGGAAGGGAGGTAGGGCGCACCTACCATCATGTGTGGCACTGGCCAAGATAGGGCAGGTCGTCCCATGGCATGAAGACACTTTAAGGCAGACAGAACGCTGTATCATTGAATCGGTTGATTAAGTCCACATGCATGTTGCTTGAAGTGAGCCCACACACTGGCAGGTCTGCTCACACAGATTGGGGGCAGAGTGTTTCACCACAGGGGTGTCAGACAAAGTCAAGGACCAATGGTTTGAACAGACTCGGTGAGGGGAAGGGGTGGGAACGCAAGAAAGGGCACCCTTCCCCTAAAAATGCTATGTTGTTCCACGGTCCTGTTTTTATGAAACTTTCAAAAGTAATATCCAGTGACCTCAGATGTTTATGACATTAAACCACTACCAAAATAACAAGGAAATATCTGTAATACAAATGTAAGCACAAGGGTTGCCCTGCCACAGAAACAAAATCACATGATTGAAGATATTTTTGAGTCTTTACAAAACTATTGATACGTTGATACAAGTACTGACAGTAGACTAATAATATATATATATATACATGTATATAGTATATGGTTCTCAGTCCTCTCAATCCTGGTCATCCTGGTTTTCTATCCTACCAAGTAGTTAATTGCATTCAATCAGCATCTCTAGGTGTAAATTAGTCCCTGATTAGACATCCAGAATGAAAACCAGCAGGGCTCTGGGTCCTGAGGACCAGGATTGAATATCACTGATTTACATTATATATACTGTATATATTCATGCATTCATTGATTATACCAACTTATTCCTATTCAGCGCAGTGGCTGAACATGCATTGGGTGGAAAGCAGGGAAACACCGTGTAGAGGTCATCAGTCCATCACAAGGCTAACACATAGACAGTCAAACACACTCACACTCAAATTCACACCTATAAGCAATTCAGAGTCTCCAATCCACCTGACTTGCATGTCTTTTGAACATGCAAACTCCACCCAGAAAGGACCAGGGCTGAGATTCAAACCCAGGACCTTCTTGCTGTGAGGTGACAGTGCTTGTGTATACATATATATGAAGATGTAAATCTAAATAGAATATATTATATGTATGTTATATATGATATATACACAGATGAAGTTTGAATAAAGTCCTACATGACCTCTCGTAATGTTTGACTGCTTCTCCGTGTCCTGACCTGGCTGTTTCTGCTAGTGTGTTATCTAGGTCTGAGTTTCCCCTCAGGCCACCACACATGGTCTTCATCACAACAAACATTTCACATTGAGGTGTGAGACAGAGTGGCAGACTGGGCTTCACCTCACTGTCAACAGTCACAGTTTGACTTGTCAGTCCCAGTTTATCCAGTTCAGGAAGTGATTTGAAAGTCAAATTAAAGTAATATTTTTTTGTTGTTGCTACGCTCTATCATTAATTGATATAATACAAAAGCCAGTAATAACTAAATATATGAAAACTAGGCAAGAAAAAGAGATACCTGAAATAGAGAGTCGTGGTGTTGGTAGCTAGGGGCGGTCTTATCATTAGGCAAAAGTAAGTGATGGCCTTGGGCCCCAGCAGCCAAAGGGCCCCACAATAGACAAGAATCAAGTACTATACACTTATTTTTCACCAGTTTAAAATAAATTTAGCTACCCAAGTGATGCAGACAAACAAAAAAAGAGGAACATAAAAGCTTTGTTGACAACGATTTTCATCAAAGAATCAACTGCTGTAGTGCTTGTCGCTAGCAATATTATCACTGCCTCCAAGCTCAACGAGCTCTACCCTTACACTTTGCTCTGCCCCAGCTTGAAGGTAATGTATAGAAAGGATGGATTGAAAAGAGTGAATGTTGGGGCCCCATGCTTGCCTTTGCCTATGGCGCCAAAGTCTGCCCCTGTGTGGGTGTAAGCTCATTCATTCAGTAACATTATAAGTAAAAGTCTGGTACGGTATATTTGTTTCCAAATTTGAGTTACTGTGACTCGGTAAACTGTCTTGTCTTTAACCCTATCCAAAACACTCTGAGTTGTAGCTTGAGAAGAGTCAGCTCAATTAACCTGAACAAACTGCTGGTTTTTGGCTTTGTTAGCTAGACAACTAGCCAGCAGGCTAATTTAAGCAACTGATGTTAATGTTAACATGTGAGTACTAGCCACTATTAATGCTAGCTTCTACTACTTCTACTACTTATGGCTAAATGATGTGTTAACAAGACAGTGGAAGCTATGGTTAGCTAGCTAACATGATCTAAATACAAAACTGATCAGATGTATCAGTGATGATTAGTTCCCAGTGAAAAACAGCACAGAAATTAACTATGGCTCAACATTCATTTTTATTGAGACGTGATTGGTTTAGAAAAGCAATCAGACCTCCAATATGGCTGCCAGAGGGTGTGATACACCCTCTATAGGTATGTTCTAAACACCTGGCCTTTCCTGGGACAAATCCTCTAGCACAAAGGAAGTGATGCGTCTTATACACTAGTGGTGTGTTTGGAATAAATAGAATAACTGGGTAGTTAGCATGAGCAGCTGCCCACACTGTTTAACTGACAAGTCGTCTCTGGGAAGTGAAGCGAGAGACACCACAGCAGCGAGCACACAACAAAGATGGAGACTAAATTTAAAACAAAACACAATGACCATTTAGCACCAAAGATGATTTTTTGTTTCATTTGAGATGAGATGAATGCCTTCACATTCAGCTATTCTATTCTATTCTATTCTATTGTATGTTCTTTGTGTTTTGGAAACTCTAAAATTCTGCAGGTAAGGTAGGTAATAGCATACAGCAAAAAAAAGAAAAAAAAAAATACTAAAGTGAATCTTCACTTGGCTGGATGCCTGCCAGGACATTTCAAAGAACAATCAGCCCTACTACCCAGAATTTCTGATTATAGTCACGTGATCTTCAACCATTGGACCATTGTGTGTATGTGTTTCGATTCATGTGCATGTGGTTTTGTAAGTCAGAAGGAGTGAATGGGGTTGATAGAGGGCCTCTAGATGTTTTGGGGGAGGGGTAACTGATTGCACCTCCTTCCATTGCTCAGTTCCTATGACAAGGCCTGCCCTGAAGGAGACTGTCACTTCTTCGTTGACCCCTAGGAAAGACTGTTGCCATGGCTACAAGATGCCTTAATGAACTAATGAATCACTGTGGCACACCTCAGCTCAGACACATCAACGTCTAGTTGGAGGGAGGGAATGAGGAAAGGGGTGGTGCCAGAACTCCATCCCAGACACAATACTGGGTTTGGTTTGAAGACAGAGGGCAGGCCAAGTACAGGGGACCCAGGTGGCCAATTGTTCCCAAATGCACTGCATTAAAATTGGGTCAGGACACCTCTTAATCATCGGTAGACAGCTCCACACTTCACATTCATTCTTCTCTGATCACATTACTGCAAATCTTCTAGGTTGCTGTTATCAATTTCCTAGTCACATAATGGAGAGATTGGAAACAGAGTCAGTTTTGTGTGAAACGCTACAGCGTGCTGAAACATTTCACAACCACACCTGAATTTTAAGATATTTTGCTCTGTATTTCAATGTTCACATTTATTACTCAACCCCTTTAGTGATCATGTTTCAGGAAAGTGAGTGAAATATTTAGAACTTTGCAATATCCTAAGCATCCTTTGCATTGAAAACATGACCCCGGCCGCCAGTTCCAGACCAAAAGGTTAACGCCGGATGTACCTTTACATGTGTTCACCGGTGCGTGTGATATTTCATTTAGATAACAAGGGTTTGAATTGAACTGCTTTAGCCTTCGGGCAACTCTGATAACGCAGCTCAAAGAGCCCCAATCTTCGCCCATATGACAAGGGCAGCCCATTCAGTTGTTTTCCACCCCGTGGCATGGCCTTTGAGCACCGACCAAGAAAGGAAATAACAGCTTAAATGCTCTTCATCGGGGGGGGGTTAACCGGCCACAAACCTCACACTAAAAAAACTAAACATAATAGTCCAAAAGAAATAAAACATAACCAATGTCTTTTCAATACTTCACTCATGGGCTTTAGAGTTTTTCACACATGCTAAAGATGAAATACACTTGCCCTGAAATTTGACTGACAACCCCAAGTGCACTCGTGACCCCCATTAACCTTAAAAACCCTAAAAAACATTAAATCATTGCTAACATAGAAAAAAGTCAAACTACAATATAGAGTATTCCCAGAGCTGTAAGCTATTTACAGCACTTGTTTTCATAATTTCAATGTTTTATGAAATCATCTGTAGTTTAGAAATAGTGGATTTCAGGTTCTATATACTGTATATGTCTCTAGGTCCTAGTATCAACCCTAGTATCAATCTCTTCCTCTTCATATTGACCTTCAGACAATTTTTTGGTATAATATTTTTACTGGATTAAGCTCAGTACTAGATTGTTTCAGTGAAAGACTAAACTAAATGACTTTTCTCTGAATACCCCGAAGGGGAATATCAGACCTGCAAACAAAGGGGAATGTGTTCAGCCGAGCTTATGTTGAATAAAGTGAGTGCTGTGCGTGGTGTGGATGGAGATGTATTTTGTCAGGTGTAAAGTTTAACAAAGGTACAAATTGTCTGTTTGAGAGACTGGGTTATGGGGATGTTATATGCCCCCTTTTTTTCTCCAAACTGGGTTTGAAGGAATGCAGCAGCTGTAATAAGAAAGGCAACAAAAAGAAAAGTGGAGGGGAGCGAAAGGGAGAAAGTATGGTAGTCTGGGGAAAAAAGAAGGGTTATTAAAGGGAGCTGAAGTCTATGTATAGAGTTTTGAATGTTTTAATAAAAGTACTGCTCTTTTAGTTTTAAGATTATCATTATTATTTTCATTCCAAGTCCAGACAAGTCCACTCGCTAAGACTGTGACAATTCAGGGATATTGTGTCCATAAGTATATTAATAACAGTGCCAAAAAAGAAATGAACTACTGCTGCATGTGAATGGCTTTGTCTCCTTCAATTATGGCTCTGGGAGAGTAAGTCATTACAGATACTTAGCTCCTGATTCATTAACTCTGACTGTTGGGGTACCTGTCCCTTAAAGCCAATCGGCAAAATGCCACATAAAAAGCAAAGGGACTTGAGTGTACCATTCAGGTCTTTTCAGAAGAAACGCCATATCCACAACTCAAAATAGAAGTAGACACACACAACTTTTTGAGCTGGATGAATACCTAGAAAAATAGCATGAAATGTATTTTTAGTAGGCCTGCCAACCCACAGTAAAATGAACAATTAGAGGATAATTACAAGAAATAAGTTTGATTTTTAACAAATATGAGGAACCGTGTTGGTGGGAAAAGCTCATCTAATGTAAGTGGAAATTTCTTGTTCCTCATCTCTCACAGTTGTCAGTTTCCTAGATTTCCTTGTCTTTCTGTCAAAGACTTTGTTGCCTACTTGGAGGTTGACGACATCTGAACCTCTTCTCCCAGCTACCCTCTAGCGTCTCCTTAAGTCACTTCCTGCCTCCTCTTCTGACCTCACTGATACCATCTTAACATCTCTGTCCTCTGGTTTGCCTCCTGCATTTCAGAAAAAGTGTATCAGGTATCGCGAAGGAGAACTCCAAAGCCCTTGCTCTTCTCTCTCTAATCTTAATCTTAATCGCTACGCCCTTTTATCATATCTTACAACTTGCTGATGACACTCAACACTACATTTCTTTCCCATGCTCTGACAATTCAGATTGAGGTGCACAACAGTACTTTCTTCGCTGACATCTCCAGCTGGCTGTCTGCGCACCACCTCAAACCTAATGTCGACAACATGAACTACTCTTTTTTCCTGGAAAATCCTTCCCTCTACAAGACCTCTCTGTTACTATTGTCAAAACCACAGGGACTCCTACCCAGGATGCTGAGAATCTTGGTGTGACTCTAGACAACTGACTCTCATGGAGGCCCACACTGCAGGCTACATCATGATCCTGTAGGTTACTCCATCAAGTCAGACACTTCTTTACCAGGGACTCTAGAGCAACTCCCTCCAAATTGGCCTCCCAAAACACTCACCTCAGCCCCTGCAACTCAGTCAGAATGCTGCAAACCACTTTGTCTTCAAACCCACTAAATTCTCCCATTACATTCCCCTTCTACATTCCCTCTATTGGCTGCCTGTGGCTGCTCATATCAAATTCAAAATTCCTGGTGCTAGTGTACAAAGCTTTGAAGGGATCTGCACCTCCATATCTCCAGGCCATGGTCCAGCCTACAGCTCTGCCTTCTGACGAGACCAGCTGCTTGGCTCAGCCTTCCCTGCCAGCCTGATCATCTCTCCACTCATTTCCCAATGCTGTAATGATATTTGACCTCCCCATTCATGTGAGAACAGCAAGAGTAAATCTTCATCTTCCATCATAGGGTGAAAACTCATATCTTCAAGAAATACCTCACTTCACCTTCTCCCCACTAAATAATTTCTTTTTTTTCTGCTGCTCATTGATGAAAAAATGATCTTGCATGATCATTTTATGGTCACAGGAATACTGTCATGGCGCAATCATCCTGTAATTTTGGTGATCTAGGAATTTAAGCTTATTCTTCTGCTGAGTGGAGTTGAGCCCTCCAGTCTACAGTTCTGTCATAACAACTGTGGTTAATGGAATGTATTGAAGGGAAAATCTTGAGGGAGAGAATAGAACAACAACATCCAGGTTGTGATGCAGGTTCTCTACATTAACACTTTGAACTTGTCCCACACACCTGCTGATAAGGTCTCCCAATCAGCCAGCTGCAGCCACAGAACTCCCGAATTTCCATCCTTGAGGGCATCTAAGTTGTAAAAAATCTCTGGCATCTACATATGGCATCAATGCATTGGTGTTTGACTGTCAATTCATATCTATCAGGCCTTGATCAGTTCTACCATGAGTGCCCTGAAACAAAAGGCCAAATTGTTCAATCCCCAACACAGGAACAGCATTTCACATTGGACACAAACTCAAGAAAATTCATGCAGTGATATTCTATCAATAAACTTTAATATCTAGGAATCCTGAGGAGTATTGCCTGGATACTGACATTGCCTTCCTGCAAATGGCTTAAAAAGACCACCTTACCTTGAGCCTGCATATACAACCTTTATACCCCCTGAATGCCCCAGGACACTAGTTTCTCAGTGTTAAATTTCATGAGGCTGTGATTATCCTAGATGTCACGGTAGGTCACTTTACACAGCAGTTGGTTTAGGGTATTTGATGTCATGTTATTTGCAGTGGAATTTTGTTTTGTGCCTGCACACAATTTACAATTGACTGCAACATCCATGTCATCCTTTGGCTGGCCATTTAGGACAGGACAACACACTTAGCACTTAGTTATTAGACCACTCGCTGACTGTCACAAATGTCAATTAGTCAACCACCCGGGCACCCCAAAGGCACCTTGGAGGCCTCTTCAGACAAACGGTTGGATCCTCTGTTATGTGCAGTACGGATTTTCCTCAGGCCTTCACAGGGTTTTGCCTTTTTGGGCTATTGTATGGCTGACCTGTTAGTATGTTAGACCTAGTTAATTAAAGCTGGGAGCAGGGTCTAAGCACTTGTAAAAAAAAACATCGAAATTCAATATGTCTTGAGCCCGTGAACAAAACTCATGGGACAATTTTCTCCAGTGCCCAAGAACCTCAACTGCTTCTAAATAACAGAGGAACCCAGCTGAGAGATCAAGTCCTCGCATTGCTTTCACATTCCGGCTCAAGATAGACCCTTCTTCTGCCAATATCGCCACTGAATGAGGAGAATAGTTTAATTTCAGCCCTATGCCATGCACGGTCTCCACAGCTGCAGATGTGTGTGGTGGGAGGGTTGGACAGCTGGGTGGCTGACTCCCACTACAGGGAGCCTTTCTCCTGCAGCTGTTAGCCAAGGTCAATGATGAAAACAGAAGAGACCATTGCAAGCTTAGCTTACTGGGAGATGTCCAGTGTCCTTTGCTCACTCCTGAGACTGAAAGCTAGATTACTGCTTATTGTCGTGGTACCCTTCAGCCTATGAATTAGTTACATCATAGTGCTATGTCTAAGGGCTTGTAGGTTCATGTTGCACCAGTAGTATCTTTTGCATAGAGGTCTTTGGCTGTAAATAATATGGACATAATCTCATAGTGACAGAAAAAATACATTTTCATAAAGGTCTTTGCTGCTAGAGCTCACCAAAAGTAGGGCATATATTCCTTGGATTGTTACTGACCCACAGCAGTGAAACCATATAATCAAAATCACATGATGTCATTGGTGTGACATTATAGAGGGGGATGGAGAAAACTTAAAGAGAGGAAGCTCACTCTCCAAAGCACAAAATAAGATCTGTAACTATGTTCTGTTTGATGCTAAGGCTATAAAACCTTCATAAATATTACAATGTGCCAAATTTTGTTGTAAAAGTGCATAAGACTTTTCTTCATTTGCTCTGTTGTTACATCCCCAATCTACAGTTCCAAGTGGGGGGCTCAAATGTGGGTGTGGGCTATTACTCCGCCCATCTGGCCTACAAAAGGAAACAAGGTGCGTGGGAGTGAGCTTATTGACCCAGTTTGAATATTTAGGTGCCCACCTTAGAATGAGCTTATTATATGTGGGCCAAGGACATTGTGGTGTTTCAGAATGTATTGCGTCTGGACGGGGCGGTGCATGACGCTGGGGAGGGGTGATGACTGGATGGATGCTGGGTTTGTGGTGTTGGTGGTAAGGGTCTATGTATAATATATACCAGGTGTGCTTTAGTATTGATATTGACTTCAGACAGTTTCTAAAAAGAGAGAAGTCATAATATTTCTGATTTTGCAACACATATTTGTTTGTTGCACCATATACAATATTGTACAATTACCTGCATAAAATGCAAGGGTGCCAATAACTTGCACCCATTGAGAATTGAGACCTGAAATATGCAGTTGGTCAAAGGAATCCTTTAAACATTGAAGAACCGGAGCGGGTTGCAATTGAAGAGTGGGAGAAACTGCCAGCAGAAAGGTGCAGGAAGCTTATTGGTGGTTACAAGAAACCAAGAATTAGAAAAGGGCGACCATGGACGCTTTTCCATTTTGAAGACATAAAATCTTTTTATTTGTATTCCTATTATTTAATCATGTGCTGTTGAATAAAACAGATGAATGTATGAAGACCAAAAGTTTGAGTTGCCAATGATTTCAGAAGATATTATACATTATCGGCTTAAAATGCAAGAACGGCAATAATCTTGGGATCAATGTATCAAATAAAGCAGAAAACAGAGAGTGTAATTTGTTTTTTTCTGGCAGAAGGGTACATCCTATACATTGCATTCACCAAAGGAGGGTGATATCTAATGGTATACAATGTACTGTAGCCGGCTATACTGTATAATTGTGCTTGTTAAACTGTCTTGGAAGGTCCGTTTCCAGTCTGATAAGGAAATCTTTGCAGCAAAAGAGAGCGTATAGGTTACTCCAAAATGCCATTTGAGTTGTTAAAGAAGAGGAAAAGACGTTAAAGGTGGATGGCAAAAACAAGCCTAGTCCCGGCTGTCTGCTTTTTTTTTTTGGTTGCTATAGAAACATGCACTTCAAACCCCAGAAAGCCAGAATCCATGTAATCAGCACTACAGAGCAGGGGGGGGGGGGGGGGGGGGTCCTGCTAGGGTTACTCCCAAAGTGCCATGTTAAATAAAGATGAATTCTCTTTTTTCTTTCACTTTCTTGCACCAAAAGATCTCCTACCCTCACATTTCCTCGTGCATTCATTTAAGAAGTGGATGTAATCATGTTCCTCCTCCTCTTATTAAATATGTATATTTAATTTTCATCAAGGTTCATAATTCAAGTGGTGAAGTAGGTGCTGTCGTGGGACTTCATTCATTAATGAGGAGGGCCAAACCGTAGAGGTACAACCAAGAGCATGCCACCATATTGTTCACATTCATCAACCTGTTTCGTTTCACCATCGGCGGAAGTGGATAGAAAGGCATTAATATGATTGATCAGTTTGCTCTCCGCTGATTGGCTGTATAATCCTTTCCGCGTAGGTTTACCCCAATGAAGATTTTCCATTCGATGGTTGTCCGTCCTCTCTGACTTTTGATGCCACTTTTGAATTTCTGGTACTTCCTATGTGCAATCTCTCTCTAATTTAACGGCGAGGCGAGTTGGAAATACTTTTTTCTCCCTTTCACTGGACAATGTTGACACAGGTGAAGAAGAAGCCGGTGCAAATGTGCAAATATTGGCCTTTCAATAAAAATTGGACATCGGCCAGTCAGTGTTGTGGCCACCAGCAATGTGATGGAGGTGAGGGTATAAATTGACCTGCAATGATCTCAAGTTCAAGGAGCTGCTAACAAAGAATTTCATTAGTATGGCTTTCAGTGGAGAGTTTTAGTGTCCTGTGATGGTCTAAATGCTGTTTCAGAAGCTTTTCCACCCAGAACAAAATTCTGGAGGAAACATGAAAATAGTCCATTTTAAATAGAGGGAATATCAACAATTCTGCACAAAATATAGACTATCTGCAGCTTCAATGCAAAAATATCGGTATTGCCTATCAAAACCCCATGTTGGTGCTCTATACCACCCACCCACACACACACACACACACACACACACACACACACACTACCCACTCTCTCCAGAAACACCCTTTTATCATGAACCGGTGGCGTCTGTCTTTCTCCCCTTGCCTCTCTTTTAATCAGCCCGTCCCAGATGGAAGCTCATCAACGCTGCCCTCCTGCTCGGTGCGCGCTATCTGAACAGAAAGCCTATTTCAGACTCGTTCAGGCAGAGACCCTCCCTCTCCCGGGCTTGCTGGAGACATCACCGGGCTGGCGGAGAAGGTGAACGGAGATAAGAGTTCTTTATCTGGGGGTCCCACGGGGGGGCGGGTTAATAGGGAGGGAAGGGGGACAGGGCCGAGGATGGGGAGGGGGTAGAAGGAAGGAAGGGAGAGGTAGTTTTAGGCTTCAGCCGATCCCCTCCCTCTTTCTCAACCTCCTGATGCCAGGCTGAGGCTCGGCCCCTCCATCCCCATGTCCTTGGGCTCAGTCTTGACGGGGCCCCCACTGCTCCGGCTTTAATGAGAAAGATGAAAGGGGGTGCAGGCTGCGAGAACACCCAGCCCCTCCTCCCCTGCTGCAGCCTCTTTCACTTTGCTCCCCCGTCTCGTTGCTTCAGCCTCGCTCCGCTGGGCCCTCCAGTGCTACCTCATCCAAGACAGGGGGGGTAGAGGGAAGCTCTGCTGTAGTCATAATTTGGGAGTGAGGCTGCTTTTAATTTTAATTTTTTTCCCCAGGTATTATTCCCTCTGATCTTCTTTTTTTGTCTATCCTAGTGTTCCTACTGTATTCTGGCACTGCGGCTCTAGATATGTTTAAATCATGCACCCCAGAAAGCCTGTGCATTTATTGGAAGTCAAAGAATTTCACTGCCACACAAAGCAGGACTCTTTTTTTTTGAAAAATGAATGCTTTCTACATGTTCCACAGAGCTTCTTGTAACCCCACTATCCTTCAATTATCACTTAACACCAGTGATGTAATGGTTAAATTAAACAAAATCAATATTTTCAGAAAAGCATCACTTTTTGCTTTTTCTCCCCTTCATATACCTTAGATCAGTTTGATACCACTTACTATGTATGTCTACTATGAATTTAGGGTCATAAAATGTGTGTCAGCCTATAAAGGTAAACTATTCAGCAATAAATTAATGTAAAGGTGGGTAAACTGAATTCAGGTGGGTTTACCCTCCACACTACGTGTAATGTTAAATCTTTATACATTAAATCCTATGTCTATTTTTGTAGTGATATATATACACACTACCGGTCAAAAGTTTTAGAACACCCCCCTTTTTCCAATTTTGATTCATCGGTCCATAAGACCTTCAGTAGTCCACTGGCTGTGCTTCACGGCCCAGGCAAGCCTCTTTCTTATTTTGTCATCTTAGCAATGGCTTTTCTACTGCCACTCGACCTGTCAGACCTGCAGCTCCAAGTCGTCTCTTCATAGCAGAAACTGAGACTTGCTTACTTCGACCAGCGTTAAGCTGTGATTGAAGCTGTTGACTCTCAGAAACTTGTCTTCTGATTCTGTTGTGGCTTTGGGTCTTTGCCAGACCTCTTCCTGTCAGCGTTTCCTCCAGTTTCCAAGTGCCTTTTGATGGTGTAAGAAACTGTACTCACTGACACCTTGGCTCCGAAATTTACGTTATTTTTCAGTTTTTGCTGACCTAAACTTTTTTTTTTAACCTCTAGCAGTTTAATGCTTACCTTTATACCATTTCAGGTTATTCACTAGACTTGAATTGCTTAAATTTCTATAAAAACTGGAAAAATGGGGGTGTTCTAAAACTTTTGACAGGTAGTGTATAGTCCACTGTCCTGAATGCAAGGTCCTATCCCTGCACCCTGTCAGTATGTACTGTGGTACGTCTCCAAGTGTCATAAGACAAATTTGTGCTTCTTATTCTATTATCAGGTTTTCATTCCCACCAAACACTACAGCAGCTGATTGCACTGATTGATCACCACTAAACGGCAGCACCTCTCCATCGCTCGGCTTCATGCAGCACTAGCCAGCCGGCCCTGATAACCCTTAAGAGATAATATGATCAGGACCAAGGAAAAGGAGTCACACTATTCCCAAGAACAGACCAAGACTAAACTAAGTAATGAAGAAAAAAAAGGGGATCTGTTGAGTGAAATCTCTTCAGTCTACTTACACAGACATACAGTAGTCCTTGGCTAGTATTTGTGGCCAGCATGACAATTCAATGCTTCCACCTTGTGGTGATTATGGGGTAAAACATTCAAAGACTCCGCAATGCAACAATACTATTAAGACTAAGGATTTGCTTGGTCAGTTCTGGCTTTACAGTACAATCATATCAATCAAAGTACAATCATAAATACAGATCATGATTTTTCTCCTGATGTAGATCAACATGGGTACTTGGATATTTGACATAATCAAAGAGACGCTGGATGAAAACAGCAAACGATTTCTTGTTCAATGCCTCCCTCACTTCATAGATCATAGTCAGTTTAGATTCCAGTGTTTGTTATCAGGACCGAGGCAAAGTACTTCTATAATATGAACCATCAAACATAGAAAAGGGTAAAAAAAGAAATTTTATGCTTGCCAGAAGGGCCATCATCTCTTTCTTGTTTGATTTAGGTTTTCCATATTGCTTGTTGGGTTCTTCGTTGTTAGAGGGCTTAATCCTTTGAGGATGTAACATCAGTGTTAGTAGCCCTTGCTAATAAGTGTGTGTTAGCAGTAACGTTGTAGTACTGCGTCTGTGGTGTAGCAGCCTTAAATATTACATGTTCATTGTCATAGTTATAGGTTAATTCTTGCATAGAGCATGGCGGAGGCATGTGACAGACTTGTAATCAGGACTGTGACGGCTGCAACTACCAGCACACAACCTAGCACACAAATGGTAATCATACACAACCAGACACCTTTTAACATAGAAAAATGATAGTGACAATTTTTTTTAAACCTTTATTAGCTTTGTGACATGAATATATGACTTGAGTAGACGCAATCTTTCATATGGAAATGTGACTGGCTATAACATACTTTCCTTTGTTGAGTATCCTGCGGAGCAATCAGTCCTTGGCACCTGGCCAACAAAGACCGGGCCGCTGCCTCAGACCAGTTTATGTGGGCCAACAGGATGATTGGACCCTACCACACCAGCTACAGCCAGAGGGGTGGTTTGGGACTTTGTGGCAGGAAGTCATCACAAGAAAGTGATAACATACCCTGCAATCAACTATGGGCTAGCCCAGTATGTATATATAGCACTGCTGGTGTGACTGGAAGTTAGTTAGTTTTTGTTTAGTCACAGCACTTATGCCTTCATTTTGACTTAGTTCTGTTTATTTTGACTGATATGATTTCTGTCTCTAGAGCAGTTCTTTAAGTTGAAGTCTGTGTCTTTTGTTGTTATTTGTTTTGTTAACCCTCTTAAACAACTGTACATATTTTTGGGCTAATAAAACCCTTATTTTTCGCACCACCTGATCTCCCAGTCACACTGCCAACCCCGTGTCCCTCACAAGGACGGTACACATCAAGAGGTTCACCAGATTTATTGAAAATTCAATTCCCCTAATCTTGGACCTCAGAGGCCTGTTGGTGACAACTGTACATAGAGGGTGGTGAAAGGTTTTGGAGAAAGAGCCAATCCCCTCTGAGGAAAAGCTTGAAACAACCTTCATAAATAAATCAATTAAATGATGTCAAATCAAGAATTAAAAAGTCAAGACAAGACCCCTTCTGTATGATCCTGACTGAGCAATATTCAAGCTGATGACACTTTACAAAGGCTTTAAATGATTGATGGATTTGGATCCTGGATTTGAGGACCGCTGATGTTGAAGGGAAATTAATGAAAAAGGCACTACTTTTCCTTGGCTGAGCCTGGCCAACATCTATCTCTGGACACACCCACAGAATTGTGTTTATTGGGGTACAACCATCTCTAGAAAATCAAGAATGAGAAGGAAAACAAGATTGGCATTATTAGAAGAAGTCCAAGGCATATAACTCACTCACTACTCCATCACAGTAAGGGGTCGGGCAAAAACAATGTACGAGACGAAAACAACAAATGAACCATGCAGTGCTTTGGGCTGAAAGGTTTTCAGTCCAGGAAAGCACAGATTTTGTGGAACTCTTTTTTTTTGGCGCCAATTTAAAATTTATTTGCATAGAAATGTCGAAACACAGTGAAACTGAGATTTCTGGAAAAAAAAATCTCCATCTATAAAAACATTCCAAAAGGCACATCCTGGAAAGCATCCAGTAACACCTTAGCGATTCTTTAATTATATTGACTTGGTGACTGAAGTTTTTCTCAGCAAACGCAAAAGTGTTTCACCATATAACTGGTCTGTAGCTAATATTCCAAATTTGTTTAAACAAATTGCTTTTGCAAATAATTCAAATGTCATAAAAAGTGCAATGTGCTTTTCAGGCCGACAGGAAGAGTTTCGAAAAACACCATTGCTCAACCGCACAGCGTCAGCTTCCTCTTCACACTCGCTGTGCAAGGCAACATTATCGACATCCTCATTTGCAAACCCCTCGGTGGGACAATAAAAACACATTATTGTGATGATACCTGGAAATGTAACAGCAAAAAAATTGTCTAGTGTTGGTGTCTCTAATGGAGATGAGTCAAATGATTGTGTAACGTAAATTTAACTACGGTACCAAAAAAAACAAAACCTAATTTAAGCTTCAATCACAGACATGGAGAACAAGGGGAGAGGTTAGGGCAAAAGGTCTCTTCAGCATCATCAGATCTGCTTTAGCAGAGATCGTTTTTTTACTTAAATGTGAGCAAGAATTTAATGTACAAAGGGACAGGCCTCCTTTCATTTTTTCATCGTTTCGGCAAGACCTACCCTATTTGCTCAAATTGAGTGAGTACAGTTAGTATGGTATGGCTGAAACTCTTCACCATCTCCACGCCCACCAGCCACTAAGAAAAATAAATGTAGGTCCAAGGAGTGTGCAGTTTACGGACCTTGCCTTACAGGATTTCTGGGTAATTAAGTTCTTCAAACTTTCAAAAATTTGAGGAGTTATCTCCCGCTGCCACTTGGGGCTGCGGCTTGTACCATATAGTGCAGAAAAAAAATGGGTAAAGATTAAATAATACCAAAGACTCTTTGTAGGAACAACTCAGTATTAGCGGACCTTATGTATGGTTGGAATCAAACAGTTGTTACAGCTACACTTAAGAGAAGGTAGCATGCTGCTATTGATAAAATAACAAGCACCATGTATTGCTATCTATGTCTTTGACCATCTAAGAGGTAGACATGCAGTAACAGGGGTAGGGTGTATACCTTCCATCAAAGCAACACATTCACTCACTGCAAAACGGTAGCTACAAATATCCCAAACCATAATAATAATAATAATAATAATAATAATAATAATAATAATAATCCTCATCAATATTTGATATTGATTAGATTGTAGCCAAGAAATTGAGATTTCATGAAAAACAGAGGAGATCCTTCTCCGACAAGCTTTTATCATCACCTGTAACAAAGTGTTACCTGGTGATAATTGTAACAAAGAGTGTTTTGTTAAGCACTTTCTGTAAGCCTCAGGTATTTTTAAAGCATACAATGAGTAATAATATTAAACTAAATAAATATATCCTAAATAAATCTACATTTGTTACATGGTTATCAGTTTGTTTTCAATAATCTCTTAGGTGTAGCTGTAACCATCTCAATTCTACAACCTTTAAGCACTACCAGATAAGTTACCTGGCAGTTACCTGGTTGTTGTTATGATGAGTCAGTGGGATTATTCCTTACCCATCAGCACGCCATGTTGCTATGAGGGAAAGGGAAAAAGCCAGATTTGAAAGCATTTAAAATAATGGCGGTCAGAGAAAGGTAAACGGTCCACAAGGACGACATTCATAAAAATCAACAAATAAAAACAAACATTTGCGACGTTGCACATATTCCATTCCATAAGTGAGTGGATTTTTTGGGTAACACGGCGTTGTGAACTATTCCAGTCTTATAAACTTTTGGACTTGCTCCGGTTGTTCGTGTGCTTCTGGTAAACCACTCCCAGTGTGGTGAAGAAGTTCCCCATGAAGAGCACCAGGAAGGAGCAGCCACACATCGCAACCTAGAACACAGCAAAAACAAAAAAAGTTTATTATTTTAGTTTATTTTACGTGCAATAAATGTTAATAGCTAAACTGTAGGCATTACATGGAAGAATTTGGTAGTAGTTGTGGCAATCACAGATTAAGGCTTTTTAGGGTCCTATGTACAAACTTCAATCGAATGTAGAATACAGTGAGTGAAATGTACATTACATTGTGACCCAAACTGAAAACATTCGGGACAACCAATCACAGCATCATCTGCCAAAGATGGTCTTAAAATCTTCAGAATGCTATAGAGGTTCAGACTCTTCTGCGAAGCACAAAGGTATGTCAAACAGGGGCGGTCTGAGGTGCACTAACCTGCCATTCTTTACATTCTGGGAGCTGGGCCATTCTGAAGAGTGTTATGCCGCTGTAGAGTTGCCAGAACTGTAAAAAAACAAAAAACAGGGCATAAGCAGTCATAAATTGCTCAAACGCAAGTACAATGCCAACATACAAGGATGTGATCAATAACACAAAAAGGAAGGAAATGGGAATTCGAAATGAATGGGAATTGGGTGTCAAAAAAATTGAATTTTTTTTAACTTTGACTTCTGCTGCTTGGGTAAGGCTATTTAAATTTCAAGAGTGCATTATATGTATGAATTGTATACAAGAATATTTAAAGGTCCAACATGTAGCATATTTAACATCAATATGTCATTATCAAAATAATAGTAATACCATAAACAAAGGAGACCATGGTGGAGATGATTGGAGGCCTCTATCTCACGGCAGTGCTATTGCTTTCATTTCTCAATCATTAAGACCACATTTCCCATAAATCCAGTTGCTTAACTTTTTTTTTTACCTACTATTGGTGTTATCATTTGTTTCCCCTGTATTAGAAGTAAGCGACTATTGTTCAGTCACTGAGAGAGGGGGTATATTCTGTTAACTGCTTTATTCATGGCAACAATCACAGGGGAGCAAATGTTCATGGAAACAAGATGAACCTGAAGAGTATGGACGATAACCAGGTTACTCTGTGCACAAAAATATACAGCCAGTGTTGTTAGAGATAGGGCTTACTTGATGGGATTGTTTTATGTATTGAAGGGTTTTCAAAAAGGTGTAGGTGACACTCACATGACCGAAGAACACGAAGGGGAGGAGGAAGGTCAAGCCTCTCCACATCCAGGATTGGAAACCCTCTGAACAAGAGGAGAGGAAGGAGAGGAAAGGAACTGAATTTATCATGCCCTTTACAAGAAAATCTTTCTTCATGGTCATCATCAGGAGGTACAATGCACAGGGTACCAACACTTATTTTATAATTAATTTACACAACCTTTCCATAACTTCATACCACATTTCCATGACTGTACTACTGTGGTGTAATGTATAAAGCAATCTTTATAAATGCTATGACATTGAAAATTTGTTTTACTGGAGTACTTTAACTTCTTGAATAGCCTGAGGTTGGAATCATGTGAAAAAGTCTTACCGCAACCGTTTTGCAGCCTGACCAATTGCATTTTCGCCTACCCGTTTTTGTCGTATTTTTCCAAATTCATGTGTAATTTACAAAAATTTTCAAACTTGGTATAATCATTTAAACTTTCAGCACTTTTCCAAACGTTAAATGATATTTTTCCATTTTCCAAAACATTTCCAGGGCTGAAATTAAAAAAAATATAATATAATAATTTACAATAATTTCCCCAGGATTTTCATGGGAACCGTGACAGTGGGAACCCTGAATGCATACAATAAGTGTAACACATAGAAAAACCTAACAGACAATGTAACATACAGTAGAGAAATGGACAGAACAACAATGCAGTGCATACAGAACACACTTATGCAATGGATCAATGTGCACTAGCACCGTACTTACTTAACCATACTTGCCAATGCCTTTCATTGAAAACCCTTTGACTAACAGAAATGACATGATACAGAAACCACATGTAGGCTTAATGGTTTAATTCCCATTAGTCCTGTCATATTATTTACCCTGTAGCACAATAGGCCAAGTGTGACACTAACACTTCCAAGATTAAGCAATCGATTCCCACTGGGGCAGGCCATGCTAAAAATATAGACACTCATGGTACTGTAAGACTGCTGAGGCTGGTGGAGTGGAATATGAGGCCATTTTACTGGACTAGAAGAAGAAGAAGATTACTTTATTCGCAATTCGGGGTGCACACACATGCACCAACACACACAACACATGCAAGGGGGGAAGTGGCCGCCGAACACAACACACACACACACACACGCAGGGTAGGGTGCCCGAATTGAATGAGTTCTCTGCTGTTTCCCATCCCCGCCGACCTTCCTCCAGGGACAGCCAGGGAGCAGGGGGCAGCCTCCAATACCAGCGCCCGGGGACCAATTCCAGGTGTAGGTCCTCATCTTGGTCAGGGACTGGACAGGATGTTGCATGTTTTTAGATGGGGTTCTTTATAGGAGGAGACCCATGTGAGCACGGGGAGAACATGCACACTCCACACAGGGTGCAAACACTGTTTCCTCACATCCATAGTCAAAGATGACAATGCCTCCATACACACTACTGGTTTCAGGAACCAGCAGGACGATGTCAAACTCCTTCCATGGCCTGCCCAGTAGGCATATCTGAACATCATTGAACCTTTATGGGAAGAAGATTTCCCTCAAAGAACCGGAAGGCTTTCCTTCTTGAAGAAAGCTCCAACATCCCGCTAACCCGGTCCGGGATGCAGGAAGACAGCAGGACAAGGAGGACTGAAGGGTGGCCCTATTCCTCATTAGATACTTGATAGTCATGTATTGTTAGCCGTTTACATTACTTTGTCCACCCCCTGTATTTCCAACTACACCATACAACGTATATTGGTGTAATAGTTATCATACAATGACATTTTAAGAACAGCAGCGATAGCGACTGACAATAGTTTGCATTGTACTCACCGACTGTCACGTCCATATTGTGTCTTTCTCCCAGTGTCCTGAGCCTGTACAGACAGCCGCTCTGGTAGTAGCACTGGAGAAACTGGACAAAGCCTACTTTGCAAAAACAACAGAGGAAAGACAAAGCAATGTGTTTATGGCTCATGTATTGGCCTATTTTACAAGATATCAGTTATACATTGTATGATATATGCTATCGTGAAATATGTTATATTGACTATTAAGGGGTGACATTGAGTCCCTTACTTTGGTATAGACAGTATGATAGGAAGTGATTCCTAAACATCTGGTAGAGAGTCCCTTCAGGCCTGTGAACAAATTTGTTTAGAATGGAGGTCTCTGTTAAAAAGTTGTAAAATCAATTATTGATGCTTTTATGACAATAACACTGCACTTGCTGTTTTGAGTAAAATACTTGGAATGAGCATTTATAACTCCTTATAACTCATGTATAAGCTTTCATAAGCCATAACAACACAAAACCATTTGAAGCAAAATAACAGAATTGAGTGGACAATGTACTATAACTGTATAAGTCTTCCTAACAAACATTTTGAGGTTGAATAGACATTGATTGGATGGTCTGCACCAACGTTGAAACGTTGAAAAAACGCATCTAAATATAGTTCCAAAATGAAAGTTCCATCAATTCTTTGCAGGGTTCCTATGTATAAAAGTGGATAAAAATCACTCACCAAGTAAGCATGACTCCAGACAGGAAAGTCGTCACATAGTGATGGATCACCCACCAACCCTTGATCCTGAAACAATATGGAGGAAGGTCACTGAGGGAAATGTAGCGCTGCCGGACAAAACTGCAAGGGGCAAGATTTGTTTGCGGATACCAGGTGTAGATGTAAGCTAGGTCTGTCTGACGTTAAACTAAAAAAAAAAAAAAAACATGAAAGCCATAGGAATGGTGAATTCAATGAGTCACTTGCATATTTGTACACATACTTTGGAGACAAACGGTATCACTACATACCATTCTATGATGCTGTCAAATTACTAAATTGAGAAATGTACAGTTGTGAGAAAAAAAACCTGTTTGTGAACCCTTTTGAATTACCGGCACGGCTCCTAAAATATGGTCTGATCTTCATATAAGTCATAAAAATAGATAAACAATGCTTTTCCCCCTGAGGTGCCACAATGTATAGTGCAAACACAATATCATTGAATTTGTCTAAACAGGTGAAGACATATTTTTAGACTGGCAGACACTTGTTGGCAATAGAGGACAGAAAAATAGCCACCACAGCTGATCAGTACTATCTTTAACACAAATCTGAATCATGTGGTCCATTTCCTGGCCTGGACTATATACCACATTTCTTCCTTTTGGAAGGACAGAGTTGACAGGGAAAACATTTCTGAGGTAATGGCATCAGAGAGCTAAATAAATATATTTTTCAACAACTTATTTTTTTTTTTGCACTTTTGTTGTGTATTATAATAAGTCTCTTCAGTCTACTGGTATTCTCAGAAATATGTTGACTGGAGATGAGCCTTCACATTAAAGAAAATTTAATTTAATAATCATGTGTTCATGTACACCTGAACTACAAATTTTCTAAAATTCTCTTCCTATCTACCCTCTTTGCTGCTGAACTTTACCACAGTATCAAACCACTGCTGCTGCCAAGGTGTAACAGAGTGATAGACATTTCAGCTTCATACTGATGCGATCTTAAAATTACAAACCACATAACAACCCTTAATTCAAAACAGGACTCAGTCAGATGAGGCAAAGCAGTGTCATACAAAAGAGACACAGCAGTGACAACACCCTATGTCAGGATACACGGCTGCCCTGCAGTCCAGCAAGCCCAAACTGAGTTGAATTTGCCTTACAATCTGCCAACTAGCGCTATCTGACCAGGTTGTCCATTATTAAAAAGAAAATAATGGAGACAATAATGTCATTCCAGACCTTGAGCCGTTGCTGATGAGGATACTCTCGCGGATGGTGAGCGTGCAGTAATACCACACCATCAGGAAGTTGAATAGGGCATCTAGGGCTCTGACAAACAAAATCAAAATAGACACACAAAGACGGCAAGTTAACCAAACCCAAAATGCATACACCCAATGTAAGCAATTCAGCAAAGCCTATCATTCAAGCACAAGTGCAGCATTATGAAAATGCAAGTATATGACATAAAATATATATTGACACAAAAAAATTCCATGAGACACGTAGGAATGGCAGCACTCTAAAACAATCTTTGTAAAACATGGCATGACTTGACCTCAATTATACTGTGTTTTTAAAGCCATGATGGTCAGATCAGGCTGTTTTGGCAAAAGCTTTCATTGGAGCATTGCCCTCGGATGAAGGCTTTTGCTGAAATGCATCAGCAGCACATCTGCCATTTATTCTCAACTGTAACAATATGACACTTGTTAATAATCTAAAATCCATTTCCTTCTACCTGTAGGTGAACAAAAAGCGACAGGTGAAGGAGAATAGGAAGAGGATGACAATGATGACCATTTTAAATTTCTCATATTCATCTTTGTAGGCGTATCTGTTCGGGAGACAGAAGGAATGGGGTTAATGTGCTGTTGACATTATAATGTACTGGTAATGGTATTTTTTGGTGTTCTTACAATGTCACTAAAAGGCAAAGTGACTTACTTGGCTTGTTTGTTGAGGAGTGTTACATTGACATTTCCTAGAACAAGAGTGAGATATAACCTAAACAGGAAAAGGGAAGGAAGGAGTAAGTCATTCTAGTCAATTCTTCACCTTTCCATTTCATCATTCCAAAATGTAACTAAAAACGAATACACTACAAAGCTGAACGGTTTGAAATGTTCAATCTTTGCTGTGTTGTTGGGTTTAGATATTGAACTCCATTTGGCAATGCAAAGACACATAATGAATCGTATTAAATGATCAAACCCGTTCTTCTTTGGCAGGAAAGCTTCCATCTCAAAGAAAACATCCTGTCTGTCCTTGATTGAGTCCTGGATTTCATCTATAGTGTTCGTTTCTTCCGGACTTTCCGTTTTGTATTTTTTGCATCTAAACATGGAAAGGCATGATGACATGACATTATAACCAGAAAAAAGAAACAGCAATAACCTTGTATACAAGCAGGTAAAGTTGTACACTAGGAATGTACACTAGGCATCTTCGCACATTGGCGTCTCCAAACGGTCTGAAATTAGAGGACTTGAATACCCAGAAATACCTGTAAGGTGACGCTAGTAAATGGCACACAGCATGATCATGTTTTGGATTTCTTTCTCAAATACTCTTCAACATCAATTTGTGATGCTCAGCGCATTCCAAGAGTTGTTTTGTACTTTTACTTTTTTGGTGTAAACACTTTCCCTCAACCTGCCTCATCAATTTCCACCCGTTAGTGATTTCCTACGTTTCCCAGAATGCCTCTTGACAACCAATGTTGAGAACACGTCTAAGTATAGTTCCAAAATGAAGGTTGAGACGACGTACATAGCTGCTCCCATGCATTGTTTTGTGAAATCGGGAACTTAAATATCTTTCTATATCAGTTCAAACCAGTGTCCAGGCCGTTTTAATATGATTTTCTTCACCCTGATATATTGTGCTCGTTTGGGTTGACTTTGAACTTGTGCGCCTCCTGCACGTTGCTGGCTGGTTTCTCTTCCTCTTCTATGATGGATTTCTCCCTGTATTGTGGAACGTTGGTGCAAAATGGTCTAGAAAGAAGCTCTACTTAAGCAACTTAAGCCCTGCATAGTGCAGGCTTAAGTCGTAGTACACTGGATGCATGTTTGTGCAGTCAATACCTACTCTTCTAGTGACACGGTGAGTTCTTTCAGCTTCTTCCTCTGACGTGCAATACCACTGGAGCAGCTATTTTGCAATTTGGTGACCTCCTCAAGTTTCTGCTTATATAGACGATGGGTCTCCTGGGGGTTAAATAAATATAGGAATAAAAATACAACAGAGGAATGCATGTCCAAATATAAAATACTATTTGTTCTCAATTTTAATGGAATTTTAGATACAAATGAAGTTCTGGGTTTACCTGCCCTGCCAGTCTATTAGAGAGATAATCTACTATACTGTATATGGACTGTTTTTTGATTCTCAAAACTTACATGTTGATGCCGATCTATCTGCCGATATCGGACCCTTGTAGTCAACGAGAATGCAGCCTAACGTGCACAAAACAGTACCTAGCCACTGCTAATTTGCTGTTTGCTGCTGTGATCAGTTCACCAGAATCAATAACTTGCCATCTTATTGTCATCCCATGAATACTATCATCTCAGCATCGATCTGGTTGGCCAATTCTTTGTGATAAGTAAATTATCCAAGTATCCAGATGTGGTAGGATCTGTGTCTGAAAATGTACCTCTTGGCTCACCTGTCAAGGGGCTGGTAAACTAAACTAAAACCTGCTTTCAATGCGATATCGTATATAGAATTGCGTTCTCTGTGTTCATTTAAAACTCGCTCACTCACAAGTTTGTAATTGATCATGAAGTGCAACAGAATCCAAAAATCACAAGAGAGCATTATGAAGATTTGATTGGCTCAGAGGGGTGTATGGTGGCTAGCAGGGACGAAGTTGAAGAACAGGCTAAAGTTGTTTATAACCGAGACATTCAAAAGGTTCTCAAAACGTTACCAGCCAGCGTGATGGGTGACAATTCTTGATTTATCCACAATTTCTTGATTTAAGGCAATTTTGCACTTGGTACTTTCAAGACTGTAGGTGGGATATTTTTTGGCAACAATTTAGGACTTTGGGATGACAGCCAAAGAGGTGCACCCCAAAAGTTCTTCAAAGCGCTTCAGCATCAAAAGACAGGTCAACAGTTGTCAACTGTTAAGAAAATAAAAAGTGATGGTTTATATTTTTGATCAATATACAATGAAACTATACTATGTGGCTTTAGCCATAGTGCAGATTTCCAGCTTTAGTTTTAGGGCATTTTCAGCCATTTGCAGGGATGTAGTGGCGGGTAAAGGCACCTTTTATTTATTTATTATTTATAAATTCCTAATAAACATCATAAAAAGCAGTGTAACACCGCAAGTTATATGAAGAATATAGTGTTTTGATGGGGAAATGTATAAATTGATGTCTAACTAAAAGTATAATTGATGATTATTGGTGGTTGTCTTAATGATGACCATCAATTGGTGTTCATATTTTACCCTCCTAATAACTTACCACTACATCACTGGATGTGGCTTAACATGGTTAGCGTAAATAAGAAGTAAACATGGGTGTGGGTATAACTCCCAACTTCGAATAATGGGCTCCTGCTAGCAGTTTTCTTCCTTGTTCTTCTGTCGACTTGCCTGAGGACTGTGGCTGCCATATAGTGCTGCTGTCTAGCCCGGTCTTGCCTCCTGAATGCGGATCCTACTACTCCCTTTCGCCCTCCCACTCCGGCTGCTAGCTTCCCCTGGCGAACACACTCCTTACCTGAACTTGTTGATAGTCCTTCTGCAAATCCTCCCATTCCTGGAAACATTCCGCTACACCCGTTGGGCCGAACATTTCAACAATTCTATTCAGACAAGTCAAAATCCCTCGGAGTTAGTTAGATAAGTCCCAGCTCTGATGTGCAACAGTTGCACTGGGTTTTAACGTCCTGTCAATTACTAGTGTGAAGGCAGCGCGGATACAAACAATACGATTTCCGGTGACAACTTTCAAAATAAAACCCTTATTGACAAACGTGCGCTCCAGAACCCAGTTCCTGGGGGCAAGCTACTACTCAAAATCCCTGTGCTTGTCAAATATACAGGGCCGCTAAAATATCCTTTAGGAATACTTTTAACACTAAAATAGATAAAAACGACTTTTCTAAGACAGTAGAAACTCTGGTGTAAGATTTATGTTTGTTTTTCTTGTATATTTTCTATCTCTTTTTTTTTATTATCTTGGTATAACACTGGATGTCAGAGAATGTTCTACATCTAAATGAGATCAGTAGTAGTCCTTTTGGGCCCACCCAACTCCACTAAATTTACTCATCGTGAAATTAGATACCCTGTCTGCCAATGTGAAGCCAGCAGCACAAAACTTACGTGTAATTCTTGAGCTTTGATATGCAGGCTAAGAATATATATGCTGTGAATATATATATAAAAGCTATATTTTCATTCCATATTTATTGTAATGATTCCACTGAGTATTTTAATACGATTCTTGTTATTTTGTGTTTGTTTTTTTACAGCCTCCACTATTTTACTTTTATTTTGAAGGCCACATCGCCTTTCTCCTGCTCTCATTCTAGCTAACTCCAGGTATTTTGACGCAGCTCTGTAGTGACTGTGCGACGTACGACGTGCTACTTTCCAACTGCTTTGACCAATCAGATGTGCCGTTGGTGTTCTTGGGCGTTTTCGGTGCCTTGTCTTAGCCAATCAACTTCTTCGAAAAGCTTCTTTCGGGACAAGTCTGTATTTTTAGAGCTCACATTATGTAACTCTGTACATTTGGTACCTGCCACTGCTAAGACTTCTCAAACATACAGACATTAGACCCCCATTGGATTAGAATTTGTTCCAAGGGACCATATGAGAAGATTTTTAGTTGTTATTGATTTACTATTGTACAACTGTCACTAACCATGGGGAGATGGTGGTGAGAGTGAGAACTATGATTACAATAGTTATTCTTATACTAACTGGGATCATTTATATTGAATTTAATTATGGAAGTCAAACTCTTCCTAATTTTTGTCTCAGAGGAGTACCCTGCCCTTAATCCTACTGACTCATCAGTTTGTATGTTTTTCTTTAATTTCTAATAATAATAGAGCTATGTGCTCATTATTCTAGCAAGATACTGTACCAGCTCTTTAATAGCACATTGGAATAACCTGGTTGATGGAATTAGCTGGAAAAAAGTATGATTCCACACACAAATTATTTTTTACCAACAGGGTTACAGACGTTACTACCTCTCTTTATACATGGGCGCAGTGGCAGGCGGGGCAGTTGCACTGGAGCCCGTGGTCAACACCATTTCATTCCTCAACTTACTGTGTAGACAGAATAATAACACTGAAACAAATACAGTTGGCTGATATGAGAGATGAAAATATCAATGTCTTTATTGTACCAAGCAAATATGAATTAGTCATTCATTCTGAAAACTTTAACACTGTTGTAGATTCTTTTGTCAAAAGTTGGGTTCAGAAATATCAGTCAGTTTTCTTCCCATTGTGTGAAGCTCCCAGTCAGACAGCTGTTGTACGAACCCCCTGTTTGGCCTCATGTTGGTTTTACATTTGAGCACATACTCCCAGGCCTCCTGAAAATGGTCAAAGTCACAACAATATTATTATGTAAAGGTTAAATGGTACATAAAATATTACATTAAGGCTACGTAAAACATATCACTGAAGAATCATATCATTATTAAAGGGGCAATAAAAGACAACCAAAATTACCATAATATACTGTCTCTGCGGGGAGTTGATAGGGTTGCTGATCAATACCGGTGACTTATCGATTACTTGGGCCAGGTGCTGAGATTTATGGGTTTTAAAACTCACTTTCCATACTTTGTTTTAGAACCTCCACTGGAGTTTCAAGACACTACCAATACTCAACCTACTGCTAAACAATGGAGGACGGTGCTACAAATGACCAGCTTCACAATGCATTTCAGCTACGAAGGCTAGAAATTGGAATTTTTATTTATGCCGACTGATACGCCATGAGGTAGCCACTGAAAATACAGCATTTTCCAGGAAGTAAAAGTGGGATTTTGATATAACAATACCCCCAAAAAATGAAACTTAAAAAAAAAAATGAAACTAAAAAAGTTATTTGTTAAATCACATTGTGTTTATCTATTTTTATGACGTAGAAGAAGATCAGACCATATTTTAGGAGCCATTTATACAGGAATGCAGGTAATTCAAAAGAGTTTGCAAACCTTTTCTTGGAACTGTTTTTTGACATGGAAAATGAACGAGGTAATCTGATTGTCACTTAAAGAGCACATCAAAACTATGCATTTTATTTCTTGATTATTTTTTTATCACACATTCCAAGGAAGATATACACAAAGGTAAACTACATAAACACAACTTGCCTCCAATGTGTATTTCAGGTGGTGCATCAGAAAGGCTATGGTTGCAGCGCTACAGCGGCTTATGCCATGACTGGAAAATATCAGGACAGGAGACCCCATGTTCAGATTTGAACCTAAAAACAGGGAAATACAACAAGATGATTAACAACAGAGATCTACACAAAGCGAGGGAAGTACAGTTATCTATTATTTATTCCTGTTAGTCATATACTGTGCATCATGTATTACTTCACCACTTTGAGACAAAAAAATATCTAGTAATATCTGCCATAACAAAAGCATTTGGACGCATTTTGGGGCTCCATTTACATTAACTTTAGTTGTGGACCCAATAACCGTAGGGTTATGTGATTGAAGTACATGTCAATCAGTTGTAATTTAAAGTGTATTTACGTGTAAGCAGTAAAAAATGTAGTTCAGTGGATATGTACCATAATTTTGGAATATTTGGACTATGTGTGCAGCTTTTTGAGGCAAACAACCAGTGATACTGCAGCCATTTAGCTCATGGGAGAACTATCGGTTGATAGGTGTAATCAGTAGACCTATAGGCTAGGCTTCAGAGCTAGAAATTTGTGATTTTTGGGATTGTGAGATCCCTTCAATGTCCCTGTATGATTTACCTAAAAAAAACATGGGTAACTGCTCAATTTATACCTGAGTTCGACATGGACGAGTGTTTGACCTGAGATGCAGTACTGCATTTTGCACTTATGTTTGCATGCCTGCTCACTGCTGTTGAGTTTGCTGAATGTCACATGACCTCCAGCTGAATTGTTACAATATCACAGATTAATGCACTAAATGCACATATTTACCACTTCTATATCCACAATATGGGTTTTTTCTTGTTCCATCCACTGGACTTTATGTCTCCATTTTTTAGTTGGCAAAATGTTTGCAAGGATAAAGATAGTACTTAGTACTTACTTAGTACTTAGTTCTCTTTTAGTGTGATGGGGTGGCTTACCAATAAAAATACAAAGCCTCTCAAAACTTGAGGACAAATCGGCCATCACTGAATCTGCGACATGTATGTTGAGGATGGCCGGGTTCCCCTTTTCAAACCTAATTTCAAAGGAATCGTTAAAATTGAAATCCAGAAATGATAATACATTACATTCATTAAATAGTCTACTTATGTTGCCAATATCAAGTCATTCCTTACTCCAGAGTGCTGCTCTGAGAGATGTTGACCATAGCGCTAATTTTCAGGGCTTCACAGATGTTGCAATTGGTGGCTTGTTTCTGGTCACCCATATAGAGCAGGCCTGCTATAATCTCCACTGGATAGGTCTTGAGATTTTGCAGCTCCTGAGAGATTCAACATATATATTATTACACCGTCATCCAAATGAACATGGATCAACAATTTGAACCAATTAACCCTTTGTAATGTTAAAGGAACAATCCTCCAGAGACCAGAATGCAATGCAGCCACAAGTCATTTTGAGGAAGGGGTGCGGCCATATCTGGAACATCACACTTTCAAGCCATTTATATGCCACATTTGATTAGAAGCAAGCAACAACTTTCGGTTGAGGGAAAGTGGGCTCACAAAATAACTCCTGGAATGCATCGAACAACACAAATCTAACAGTGCAAGAGTATCTGGATTTTTCCTTATGAACGTTATGAAGCCCCAGTTTAGGGAGTAGGCATGTTACCATGATGGTGTACATGGTTTTCACGGTTCTTAAGAAAGGGTACAGGGCTGAAAACTTCTGATAGCCTCCTTTCACGATGCGGATAGGATAGAGGCTGGCTTTAGCCAGGACCTGGGCACATGCGATGGCTTCACCTACAATCATAGGCAAAGGAACACGTTTAGTCTCATATCGACTGCTAAGCGTCACTAATCTCACTCAAAGAAAGTGGGGTGGAACAAGAAGGAGTAAACATTGAGGAGTTAACTTTCACTTTGGATGTGATTCAAGCCCCAATCCAGATGTTTTGAAAACATAAATGATGGGTATATAGGGACACAGAGGGATCATCTATTTGCAACTCTAAGATCCCAACATAATTAAATATATTCCCCTTTGCTGAATTGTGTACAAACAAGGCTAATATTACCAAACCATGTACGGCTTCAAAATGCATGCTTTAGTGGACACTTAGAGCCAATCCTTGAATTAAAAAGCTTAGGCAATCAAAATACTATATCTTCAATCTTATACACAATGGAGGGCGCCATACTCCCCCTGATGATGGCTCCTTCAAATGTAGAGGCCTTGGGTAGCAGGGGTGGGGAAAGCACCGAAATATCCTACTCAAGTATAAGTACTGATACTTTGCTGAAGTTTTTTTGTAGAAGTAAAGCTATTATCTCTCCACACCCATCTGAGTTAATTTAACACTTTAGATAGTTTTGAACACTTTCCCAGAGTCATATCAGCTCTATGAATGGACAAACAACTCTCCAATCAACTCTGTCAACTCCAAATAATTGTCACTGAACGCTTATTAACACTGGATTAACTGTGTAATACTCCAGTCAAAACATACTTAGGTTTAAGTACAATTACTGACTTTAAAAAACACTTAAAAAGTACACCAAAAAAGTTACTTCATTTCACCATTGCTTCAGCTTACCTTGCCCTTGCAGAGAACTTGTGTCACTGTCATACACCACTATGTACTGCATGCTGTCAATCTCCACTGCTACTGGCATGAGGAATGTGCCGTCTGAATCCTGGGAAGTGTTGATTACAGAGAGGAAGTGCTCATCTTTTATGCACTACATAACCCTGTAAGCTAAGTTCTACCGCATTGTCTTGTCTTTCTGTCTGTGTGAGTGAATGGGATGGACAGATGTGAAGACTGCAGATAAAACCATTTCCGTACCCTTGTTATGTTTTTAGCTGTTACGATATGGCTCACGTTATAATGTTCCCTTTCACGAGCATCTAGAGAAAAGAAAAGCATAATGATAGCAATTTGTTACAACATCAATTCAATTGCAATGTTGAATAAAATAATCCAGCATTTACCTAACAGCCTTAGCTAAGTGTCATATCTTACCAATTAAACAGAGGTAGTTCATCTCTGCCAACCTAGGCACATGGCTGTACTGATTGAGGATGTTGTACAGTTCACATGGTTCCCATACAACGATTCCAGCCATTGCAGGAGCAACATGAAAATAGTTACAAAGTACCAGTATGTAGTCGTCTACTTAGATTAAATACATGTAAATACTGTCTCTGATACGGTATTGACTCATACTCTCAACTCGGACTAGCTGTTTAGCTACCGATATTAATTATGGTCAAAATTCTGGTCAGAATTTAGCAACTTTCAGCGAGCAAGCTAGCGAGCTATTTGGTTTTGATAGAGGAAACTGGTTTGTAGAGTAGGTTTGTATGAGTGCAGTTGCTAAGCAACGTAGCGTCTTCCGGGGTCGTTAGTGGGTGCGCTCATTTTATGACCCACGAGATGCTATGACGAGTGGTGAGGGGAGGTCTTTGAAATAGAGGGCTAAACAGGAGGCGACAGGAGGAGGTGGCGACCTAAACGCTAAACATGTTTTCCCAGAATCAAGGAATCAGGATCAGGATCATCCGCGGGTAGTTGTGGGGTGCCAGGGTGCCAGGGACCGCAGCAGGGACACCGGCAGACCCACACCCAGGAGCACACGGTGGTGCCGACGTACTTCCGGTAAAATCTCCGCCAGCTAAATCACTTCCGCTAGATCCATACTGCTGCTAAATGTCTCAGAAAAATAAGTTTAAATTTCAACGAACCGATAGCACTACAGCTGAACATTGCTGTGTGCCTTTGTGTCAAGCCTCCAGTAAGTACAACAAAGTACTTAGTTTTCATACATTTCCCTCCGATGCGGAAACCAGGCGAAAATGGATTGTCGCTATCCGGAGGGAGAACTTTACAGTTAGTCCCCATACCCGAGTTTGTAGCCGGTGTTACAGATCAACTGGTTTTCACGTTAACTGGTTACCTTTGTTTGTAAACGTCGGGTGCTTCGGCAGCTGTTCCAACCACGGAGAGGAAACGTAGCTGACCTTGCGAATGCCTGAATGATTAGAATAATATATCGCTCATAATTTCTTCATTTAGATTATTGATGCTTTATGGAGTTTAGTGAAACTGGGATCAGAAATATTCTTAACCATATTTTGTTGTATTTTCGTCAAAATAAAAACTCCACACCGGGGTTTCGAAACCATATATACAATCTAAAGGAAAAATCACGCTGCTTTGTACCAGACCCCTGAACTATGCTGCCAGTGTATTTGGCGATGTCAAACACGTAGTCTATTCTGAAACTAAAACAAGTGTCTATTATCTTCCGGGTTCAAAACACCACTGCCAAATTAACTTGTGACCACTGTTATTGCGATGATAGCAGCCACACAAACCTAGTTTGTTGCGCCTCTGAAGTTGAACATTTTTCGAAGACCTGAGGTTATAATGTCTGCTTAAGTTTTGGGGGGGGGAAATAAACTGTGGGATCCGATGACAACATAATAAACAGGTTTCGGACGGGTGCTGGAAATCCTTGAAAACGTTTGAATTTCAATGTGGTATGTACAAGGAGTGAAAAGTGCTTGGATTTGGATAAAATGATTGAAACTGCTTGAAATTGTAATTGCATTACTTTCATGGGAAACCGCTGGGTCAGTGACACAGTTTGAAAACTGAAACGTTGTTCGGTTGTGTTTTCCTTTTAACTTGTCTCCCTTCTGTAGAATGCTCTCACTTTTTTTTCATAGTGCAATAACACACTCAAATTGTGTGCAATGTGTGCACTGTATGTCTGTTTAAATATGTACCATTTAATATATATAATATATACTAATATGCAACATTGTGCACCTCAGTAACTTTGCAATTTTTTACACTGTTTATATTTTTTTATATACTTTGTTATTTTTATATACTTTTATTTAACTATTTTAGTACTTTCTTTCTTGTAACTTTTGCTTGTAACTTTGCTGCTGACAACACTGAAAATGTTACAGCTGGAAAAGCTACAGAGGGAATGCATTGGAATTAAACACAGAGGCCACTATTTAACAAATTAACCAGATTAACAATGACCACACTACCACAGCTCAGCTTTTTTATGCATGTTAAGATAAGATATACTTAATTGTCCCTGAGGGGAAATTTGACTTGGGGAACACATACACAATTACAAGTGCAGTTTCAATTGATGAGTAGTCTACTTAAGTGGAGAGATTGGCACCATGCTCACACTAGGCCTAGTAGTAACTGAACAGCCATTATGGACTTCAAAGTCCATAATCTCTTCCCCAAGGGATGTACTAAACAAGAAAGGTACATCATTAAAAGGAGAGCGACTAATTTCATAATTAAAGGGATGGAAAAAACAGCAACCCAACCAGGAGCTCGCTCTCTCTCTCTCTCTCTCTCTCTCTCTCTCTCTCTCTCTCTCTCTCTCTCTCTCTCTCTCTCTCTCTCTCTCTCTCTCTCTCTCTCTCGTTTGTGTGTGTGCACAATGTTGCATATTAGTATATATATTAAATGGTACATATTTAAACAGACATACAGTGCACACATTGCACACAATTTGAGTGTGTTATTGCACTATGAAAAAAAAGTGAGAGCATTCTACAGAAGGGAGACAAGTTAAAAGGAAAACACAACCGAACAACGTTTCAGTTTTCAAACTGTGTCACTGACCCAGCGGTTTCCCATGAAAGTAATGCAATTACAATTTCAAGCAGTTTCAATCATTTTATCCAAATCCAAGCACTTTTCACTCCTTGTACATACCACATTGAAATTCAAACGTTTTCAAGGATTTCCAGCACCCGTCCGAAACCTGTTTATTATGTTGTCATCGGATCCCACAGTTTATTTCCCCCCCCCAAAACTTAAGCAGACATTATAACCTCAGGTCTTCGAAAAATGTTCAACTTCAGAGGCGCAACAAACTAGGTTTGTGTGGCTGCTATCATCGCAATAACAGTGGTCACAAGTTAATTTGGCAGTGGTGTTTTGAACCCGGAAGATAATAGACACTTGTTTTAGTTTCAGAATAGACTACGTGTTTGACATCGCCAAATACCCTGGCAGCATAGTTCAGGGGTCTGGTACAAAGCAGCGTGATTTTTTCCTTTAGATTGTATATATGGTTTCGAAACCCCGGTGTGGAGTTTTTATTTTGACGAAAATACAACAAAATATGGTTAAGAATATTTCTGATCCCAGTTTCACTAAACTCCATAAAGCATCAATAATCTAAATGAAGAAATTATGAGCGATATATTATTCTAATCATTCAGGCATTCGCAAGGTCAGCTACGTTTCCTCTCCGTGGTTGGAACAGCTGCCGAAGCACCCGACGTTTACAAACAAAGGTAACCAGTTAACGTGAAAACCAGTTGATCTGTAACACCGGCATTTTAAAAAAGAGGATGTTCGTGAGCCAGAGTCCGAGACAGGGCGACGACTGTTAAAGAAGGGAGTGGTTCCGGCGTTGTTTGAGTGGAACAATTTCTCCGTTCCACTTTCAGGACCGGGGTTTTGGGAGAGGAGAGAGCGACCGGCAGAGGATGACACACCGGGCGAGGAGACCGATACAATCCACAAAGACCACGACTACGCTTCGGCTCCGGATCCCGCAGTTGTCGACTTAGCTCTCGATGAAAACATGTCTCTCAGAGAGGAGATCCTCCAGCTGAGGAAACAAATTGAGACGCTTACTATGAAGCAGCGGTTTGGCATTCACCGTTTTGCTGGCTCAGACGGAGACATTCGGTTTTTCACAAGGTAAAATGTCCAGCAGGCTCAGATTAGATGCACTAAAATGCGTTACGCTTACAGACATGTTCACCTGATAGTAGTTGTTGTCAGAATCCTTGTACTTGTAATATTTCGTTATTGTTATTGTCAAACTCCTGATTGTTTGTAGTACTTTAGCAGTAGCAGCAGATATAGTATTGTGTGTGTGTGTGTGTGTGTGTGTGTGTGTGTGTGTGTGCGTCTGTGTGTGTGTGATGAAGGCTAATGTAATCATATATTTGTCGTACTTCCAAGTAAGTTCATAGTAGACACTGATACAAGTTTTTAAATGGTAACATCTGAATTGTATTTCTTTAGGTTTGCATCCTATGGCTTCCTCATGCGCTTCTGGGCCTTAATAGAGCCCTCGCTGCCATCTATGGTCAGTGTGACACAAGCACAGAGAGGCACCTTCACAGAGCCAAGTTCCACTGCAGTAAGTACTCTTTATAATAATAATAATAATAATAATTTCCATGGACCATACAACACAACTTGACAAAGATCAGGGCTGATGGAATTAAAATAAGTTGAGAGAAACATAATGTAACTTTTCATTTGTTTTGAACAGACTCATTCCCTGCAGCCCATAGATGAGATGTTCATTTTTCTGAACTATCTTGCACTGGGTTCAAAACAGTGTGACCTTGCTGACCGATATGGAGTCCACCAGTCCACAGTCAGTCAGATTATTACAACGTGGAGCAACTTTCTGTACACTGTGCTAGGGTCAGTGAGGATCTGGATACCAGAGGAGAAAATAAGGGAACATTTGCCAGCAGAGTTCAAGGACTATGCAGACACTAGAGTCATCCTGGACTGCACAGAGCTGAGGTGCCAGTGCCCATCATCACCTCTTCTCCAAAGTGAAGTGTTCTCTGCATACAAGTCCCACTGTACTCTCAAAGGGCTTCTTGGAGTTGCTCCTCATGGGACGGTCACATTCATCTCTCCACTGTATGCCGGATCTATCAGTGACAAACAGATCATGCAAGAGTCTGGAATTCTCTCCCTTTTGAGACCTGGGATGGCCATCATGGTCGACCGAGGTTTTCTTGTTGATGACTTTGTGCCGTGTAAGATATATAGGCCGGCATTTCTCTCTGGCAGATCCCAGATGTCTGCCTGTGAGGTCAGGGAGACCCAGGCCATTGCACGCTTCAGGGTGCATGTGGAGCGCCTCATACGGCGAGTGAAGGAACACAAGTTCTTTGACACCGAGATTCCACTCCGGCTTTTTGGCAACATTAATCAGCTGTATGCCGTTGCATGTCTCCTGACAAACTATGAAAACGGGCTTCTTGTAAAGGCTTGGGCAAAGAAGCCAGAGTAGCACTTGTATATTGCATTTACATTTAGTCAACTAGCAAATGCTTTTATCTAAAGCAGTGATTCTCAACCTTTTCCATATCAAGGACCGCAAATTTAGTCCACATTTGGGCCACCGACCCCTATTTGATGAGATTTTGTCTCTCAGACCCAAATCTGAGAATATTTTTATTGTTAGATATGATTTTGTCCGGAACTCAATGACTGTCTGTATTGTAGGTAGAGAGATAACAGAGAACCAGTGATCTAAAGCGACATCCTCTGCCGGGCTTTTTTTGAAGATGGAAGATGTGTTAGTCTCCCACCACCTCCACCCTCAAAAAAGCCTAGCAGAGGATGTACAGTATATTGTCTTGAGGACAAAATTTAACTCTTGTAAATAGCAATTATCTGTATATACTTATGTGAAATCTGTTTTATATTGTTGAAGTTATTGAATATTGGTTTATTGAAATACATTCACTTTGTTCAATTTAACTAGTACTTAATTTTTTTGGTCACCTACCTTTCTATAACAATTACCGTAGTTTACACAAGACACAAACACTCCAATGCCAATCATTTATCTTTATTAAATTGTTAGTCATTTACAACATTTCACTGATGTAACATTTGTTGCAATCAGTATATCACTCTGTCAGTGTCTAGGGATCAAATTGATAATTTTGCCTTGAACAACATTTTGCCAGTAACAATATTTGATAAAATAACAGCTTAAAAGTTAAACATTTTCCAACAGTGACCATCAATGCACTGGCAAGTTGTTGTTTTTTTGTTTGTTTTTTTGGACAGCACAGTAGCTGGAAAGCAAGGTGATGGGCAGACAGGTCACATCAACACATGGATAGCGCTGAGTAAGTCAACGTTGCAGGGCAGTCCTATCTCCAATCTAATTATCTAGGAAAGCGTCGAGGTAAAAATAAAAAAAGAAAGTCAATTTTTTCTTTAATTGTTTCTGTGATTTCCTTGTCTCGGGGAATCCTCTGAATAAACATGTCTTCCTGTGTATAGACAACAAAGTCACACCAGTCAAATCCAGAAATCAACATCTCGCCCTGAGGGACTGCCTTAGTTGGTGCCACTCAACGCAGGAACTCTGCTCTTTTGTACTGTTTTCAATTTTGTGTGCTGTCTCTAAGGATGTTTCCAGGGACATCATGTGGAGCTGCTGATGTTCAGTGCAGACAAAAGAACAGGTAGAGGGTCCCAGCCTGTACAGTGGCAGCTGTGGGGGAGAAGGGGCATCTGTGTGTGGACAGGTTTTCGGCACTCTCTTTGTTGGCATGTGATAGGATAACACGCTTCCTTCTTGCACTTTTCCGAACACAGAGTCAACCAGAGGTACATTATTGGCTATAGCCATAGTTGTTATCAATGGAGCCACATCACTGGGAAGGTCATGGTAGACTTCATCCACCCTGAGTGTAGAAACTTCAGGCAGAGGTGAACTGACTCCCTTATACAAGTTGCTCCTATGAAAAAGACAAATTTAAAAAAGAAAAAACAAACAAAAAATGAGCTCATTGTTTGCATAAAGTAAGCTAAAGCATGAGTTCAAATGAAACACCTATGAATAAAGAAAGACCTTATTTGTATTTAAGGAGTAGTAGAAAGACCTTATTTGTGTGAAAAGCCTGAAGAGATCAGGTTTGGACTTTCTTGCTTGATCGACTGACAGTATAAATGCTAAAATAAAATGTATCCTATAATGTAGCAGATGATTACTTTATCTGATATCTTACTGATATGATTACTACAGAAATTACTTTATTAAAATAATAATAATAATAATAATAATAACCTGATGCCTTCTACCAGTCTTCTTTCCCTAGCTCTGGCTGAAAGAATCACCATGTCATTTACCAGACCAGGTTTAACACCCTGCATTGAAACAAAAAAAAAGTTTTTCAATAAACACACAAATATCCATAAATAAAAGTACAATGTTAAAAAAGTTAGTTACCATGGTTCTTGGTTCATGCCACTTCTTTTCAGTCTCTGTGCAGTTGTGTATTGGGGGAACAGAGGTGATCTTCAGTTGGGAATAATGTGCAGTCTGGTACAAAAGTGCTGCCACATGGTTGCACAAAGCTGTACCTGCCACACAGGTACACTGGTAGGTTTGTAGCTGCACAGGATGGGAATCCCTAAACACAATCTGTGAAAATACACAAATCTGTTACAATACATACTGTACTTGCTGTGACTGCAGTTAACCGTTCTTTTTTAAACAATAAATTAGTGAACTTTTGTTATAAAGTACAGTGAGAATGTCTGAAAAAAACAAAAAACAAATATGAACCAAATAACTACAGTTCATGTGCACTAACTCATGCGTAAAAGCTAAAATTGTAGCCAAATCATTATTAATCTCACTTTACTCATTTAAAATAACAAGGAACACAGAACGTGTGTAAAAGAAGTGACAGAACTCAGAACTCAATCTAGTTTCTGTGAATCCTATTACTTTTACATATTTTTACACACTAGTGTTATTTATGGAATATCATACGAAATATATAGTAGCCTTTAGCAGTATTAGATTCATAGCATTGATATGATTCACAGATACTTGATTTGACGAACAGGAACCTGCCTGCACTGAACCTGCAGGATAACTTTCCTTTACGCTCAAACTGTGAGGCTTTCGGCTTTTCCTCATTGATCTGTAGCACTCAGCCCTAATGGTTACCTCTCCTGTCCTTGAATCCTTGTTTGAAACTGAGATTGACAATGACGTTAGGAAAATTGTAACAGTGATTGACACATAACGTTAGCAGTATCACTAACGTCCGGATCTTACCTTCGCAATTGTGGATGTAGCTTGAAATGTATAGTTTGAATCCCTTCTCCTTAGTATCTCCCTAGTATTTCAGTGTAAATAGTGTTTTCCCTTCCAGCTGGGGTCGATCCAGCACCATGTTCAGTAAGCAGACATTCCTCTCCAAACCATGCCACCTTCTACACACACACACACACACACATACATTAACATACCAATTTCTACATAAAATTGAATTTCCTTTATTGATTGTAAATGCTTTCACATTTATACATAACAGGAAAAAGACTAGATCAAAAGGGTTGGAGGTGTAGTAGAAGACCATATGACAAAGAAAATGAATGACAAACACGTACAGTGAGAAACGTTCTCCTTTTCTTCTGTAACGGTAGCGACACATTTATTTGGAACTGTAGCATTTGACATTTAATGCTGGAATTAAAACGATGTATTTGTCGAAATAAAGTTTCTTTATCAGCCTGGTTGGAGCTTAACCAAGCTGATAATTTCCATAAAGCACGGCTATATAGACAGTGCGAAGGTTTGTGAACCCCTGAACAACTCGACATCATTAAGGGAACCATGAATTCTGAGGGAAACCAGAGAATTCATGAACGGAACGTCAGGCCGTCAGTCTGAGAGCGAAAGCTGGGCTGAAAGTGGCTGTTCAACGAGACGATGATCCTAAGATCCGAGCACATCTACCAAAGAATGGCTCAGGAATAAGACGTTTAGTGTTTTGGAAGTCTCACGACCTGAAGCGTCTGTTCATGTGAGACCTCAAACCTCACTGAGTTGGAGAGAAAGTGGGAGAAAATCCGTCCAGGAAGATGAAGAGACTGATCAGTGGCTCTAGGAGACGTTTACGCCAAGTCATTGCTGCTAAAGGAGGAGCCACATATTTGGTATAAAAATGTATAATAAACAAAGAAAGAATACAACATTTATTTGTGCATGTTTAAAGTTATTCCTCTATAATTATATTAAATATGAATCACCCCCTGTAGGGTTCATATATTTCTCCACGTTTTTTGATTGCTTTGGCCCATTTTCCACGCTAGTTTCAATGTGCAAAACTCTCAACGCAACGCAATACACTCTTCTTATAAAAGTACAATATTGCAATGCTTATTAAAAGACATGCAGTTCACTAAATCAACTCAACGTGTATTTTCAATCATGACTTGTTACTTCCAACATTACCCAGGTTAGTATTACTGCAATGTAATTGAATCTTGTACGTTCATCTTTAGTGATTACAGTACATTTTAGTCCAGTGATATAAATATCTAGTATCTACTAGTGGTTTGGTGGGCAGTATTTAGCACTGTCGCCTCACAGCAAGAAGGTCCTGGGTTTGAATCTTGACCCTGGTCCTTTCTGTGTGGAGTCTGCTTGTTTTGGTTTTCTTCTTTCTTTGGTTTTCTCCAGTTTCCTCCCACAGTCCAAAGAAATGCAATCAGGTGACTGGAGACTCTAAATTGTCCGTAGGTGCGAGTGTGTTTGTCTGTCTGTTTAAGCCCTGTGATGGACTGGTGATCTGCCCAGGGTGTTTCCCTGACTTCTGCACAATGCATGCTGGGATGCTGGGATAGCTTCAGCCTTCAGCATGTTGGGTGTGCTGTATAAAAACACAAGCAGTAAAGTCAATGCAGAACAGAGAATGAAACTGATGGTATTACATTGATTCCATAAGTTACATTCGACTCATGCATCCTTTTTGTGTCTTTCTTGCATCATGATGGACACCATTGCATTCATGTTGCCTTCTCAAATATATACCTAGTACACAAAAGTCTGAGTCTGTCTGTCTGTCTCACTGTAAATAAATTAAAAAAGATCACTACTACTAAGGTTCAGAACCTCTTGCCCATTATTATTTGGATAATCTAAACATAAGGAAATTAATTATTTCTTGTTTGGCGGCATGATTTTATTTTAAAATGCAGTAAGCACTAAAAGTCAACAAGGAACAAATCCAATCAGATACTATAGGATAAACCTTCTGCATGATGTAGCTATTACCTCAGTTGACAAAATATTTTAGTATAGTATTAGTAAGTATTTAGTAAGCATTTTTGAGCTTTGAAACTCTGTTGTGAAAGCTGAGACAAAGTAATGGTAAAAAGCTGTAATGAAAAATGTCCAAACAAGGGGTCTCTAAGGTGCTAATGGAAAGATGGAAAAAATGACACCTATAATGTGTCTATTGTGTATTGTGCTACTCAACTACTACTTATTGTGCTATTATTATTTAGGAACCTGCAAATTGCCGCTTGTTTTGTTTGTGTTTTATATATAGATGTGTGATTTAATGTATACCTACCCAGTTGAAACGTGCCTCATCCCAAACATTTTATTGTCCAGTATGACTGCAACGCGATACTGTACATATGACAATAAAAGACTTGAACTAATAAAAATGGAACTTCCGGTTGCAGCTTTCAAAATAAAACCCCCAAACTAGAATTGGCTAAAATAAAAAAATAAGACTTCCTGTCAATAACTTTCAAAATAACAGTGGTAATCTGTGGTAAATGAAAATACTCCCCCGACAAAATGACCTTGTCATGGCATACATAGAGCAAAGTGTAAGAGCAAAATTACAACTGAAATAATTTGATCCCTGTATGAGCGTTCAACGGCAGTAGTCTGCACTTCTAATGAATCTAAATAAACAAAACATAAACAACTCCTTACTGAGTCTGCCTCAATATCCTTCAAAATTCACTTTAAAATCATATCATCAAGTTTTAAATGATTTGGTAATGAATTCAAAGAAAAGGAAAAAAATCACAAGAGATTTTAGTCTCATTTGGATGCATTAGAGCTTTACAGTCAGTAATAACCTCCGTGCTTCATGATACCTGTGGTAAATAGATACTGGATGAATCATTACACTAACACACCATGTCTGCTCTGTCCTGCATAGTAATAGTAGTAAAACCTGACATTCACACAAACTTCTACAAATTAAAGGTTGAAGGCACTTAACTTACAGACAGGTGTTTTCTGGAAGTTCACATCAAGATATCAGACAGTTGTGTTCCTCCCTGACCAGAGCGACATAAAAACTGTCTGTCTGTCAAACCTCCAATGAAATGTTGTTTTCTTTTTTATTCATTTGGTTGTTCCATAATGTTTTCGTATCTTAATTCCTCATTTAAAGGTAGTAATCTATCCACAGTTTCCCTGCCTTTGAACAGGTGAGGTGGGTCACCCTGCCTCAAAGAGCTGCTAATACTATTCAGTATTAGCAGCTTCAATGGAGAGGTTTAGTGTCCCATGATGATCTAAATGGGAGGCTTTTCCACTCTGACAAGAACACAATTCTGGGGAAAACAGTGAATCCTTGTAATATTTTGGCATAAAAATTGTGAAATTGAAAGATATTGAAAATTGGCACAAATTATCGTCTAACAGCGACTTCAGTCTAAGAATATCAGTATCAGCCTTCAAAAACCCAAATGAGTCAAAACCCTAATATCAAACTATGAAACATGGATATGGATGATGTCAAATGAGCAAATACACACACCACTATGTTATTATACTTGTGTGGATGTTCCATTGATTTACATTTAATTCCTAACCCTATCTTTCAATCTGATCAATACAGAATTAACCTTATTCCGAATCGTGGCCGTAAACTGAGCCCAGTTTTGATCTGAACCTGATAAAAAAAATAAACCTTTACTTTGTGAGATTCATCATAGACTCTCACAAGTTACACTTGTAGGTTTCTATTCTAATACACACACACACACACACACACACACACACACACACACACACACACACACACCTCACTGACTTCACTGTAACATCACTGAGAAGCCTCAGCTTGTCTGACTTTAATATCAATGGTCTTGGCATCACCAGCGTTATAAACAGTTTCTCAGTGAAAATGTCTCTATGAGTGTAGATGTGAGTTTTGTCCTCAGGGTTGTAGAAGGACACCTCCCCCCTGTCATAGTCCAGCTGGACTCTGATCCTCCGGAGACTCTTCTTCACTCTGACGGTCTCACCAACACCATCAGTGTATTTTCCACTGCGATGCAGTAAACACCAGAATCCATATTTTGGTGAGGCACGTAGCTTCCCCTTCCTGTCAACTGACTCTTTAGCCAAACCCACATTCCAGCCAGGATGGTCTCCCACCTCCACCTCCCAGCTGTGTTTCCCTGAGCTGAAGCCCTCAGATCCCAGAACACAGGCATATCTAGTGTTTCTCTCTGGGTTGTCAGGGAGCTGCTGCTCTGTGTCTCCATATCTCACACTGGTCAGGTCATCTGACAGAGAGTGATAGGGGTATGCAGTGTTTGGGTCCAGAATGACAGGACTGAACTGGACCTTCCCCCTCATCTTCTCCCAGACTCTGAAGGACAGGTTGCCGAAGTGTTTGGCCACATCTATCAGCGCTCCTGAGACCAGTTGTGGATCCGACAGTGAGCACTGGGCTCTGGCGCTGGACTGAGTGGCTTTATAATTGGTGAGGAATGACAAATTGTGTTTCTGCAGGTCTTCTTCAACAGCAGAGATACTGTCTGAGATCTTCTCCCGAAGGATCTTCATCTCTCTGCTGGTAGTCTTCCCCTTCTGCTCCTCTTCCTCCCTCAGAGCTGCCAGTCTGGCCTCCTCTTCCTCTTTCAGGAACTGGTGGAGCTTGTTGAACTCTGCTTTGATCTGCCTCTCTGTGGCCACCAGCTGTTTCTTGGAGTGTTGAACTACTTCATTGTAGGTCTTCTCAACCTCTTTGTATTTGTTCCTCTTATCCTGAAGGGACTCTAAGTCAGATTTCAGCTGGTCCTTCAGGTCACCACTGCTTGTTCTACAGGAACCACCTTGTGACCATAGTGGTGAGGGACGTCACAGACAGGACACACAGCTCTCTGTTCCTCCTGACAGAAAAATTTAGGCTCTTCTGGATGTTTACTACACACCACCTCCACTTCCTCTTCTCCTTTATCTGTCTCAGATGACCCAGCTTTCTGTCTCCCAGCAAAGGAGTCAGCTAGTTCCTTCAGTGTAAATTTCACATCTGGTTCTTCCTTTGATGATTTTCTCTTATAAATGGGACAGTCCTTGTTTTTAGCTCGTTCCCAGAATTTTTGCAGGCAGCTGGAACAGAAGCTGTGGTGGCAGCTCAGAGACACAGGATCTCTGAAAGTCTCACATGGCACACGTGGCAATTCAGGACATTTTCAAGAACAGTTTTCTCAGCCATTTGCTTTGGTATCTGAATTATCTTTCGATAGCAAGACTCACCAAATCACCTTCCCTCACTGCTTACAATCCTCAAAACTTGTCTTGTTCAGTAGAGATCTCACCCTGTAATGTTCAACAATGTTCAACCTCTGTTCAACAATGTCAAAATCTACTTTCTGTTTCACTGACCGTTTTAAATTATTAATGGTAGGAAATGCTGACATGTGCTTTTGTGACCAGCAGATGGTGCTGTTTCATTGGTACCTTACTGAGTTCAACATTTTACTCTGCATTCAATCCATTTACCTTGATATTTAGGGTTCAACCAGTGGGTTTTAACCAGTGGTGTAGTCTAGTTTATTGTAGTGGGTATACTGTGATGATTCCCTCCCAGCCTCGTACACACCCGTCCCGGAGTGACACCCCATAAGCACCACCACACTCACTAACGCATACAGTACATGCATCCACACATAATTGAGAGCATTCTGAAAGACTGGGTATGTGTTATCAACAATTTATTATAAGCAACACAAGACTTTAACAGCCAATGACATTTACAGCTGGGGTGATTTTAAATCACACAGACATTTGTTATTAGAGGACTTATTATACAGGGTCCGTATTCACAATGTGTCTTGTCTGACCATTAAGATAGATAGATAGATTTCATTAACAAATGTTTTAGATACTTTATAAACAATTTTATAACAACTCTTCATCCATTGATGGGGCCATTCTACATTTAGCACATCTTCTACAGGTAATCCTTTGATGGCCATGAAATTAGCTTTATCTACTGATTTAGACTTAGGAGTCCTAACGGTTGGACTGACACGTCCCTTATTTTTAGAAGTTTCTCCTAACTCAGCCAGTTAGGAGCTAATTTTAGCCTTAGATGTTTTATGAATATGGCCCCTGGAGCACAGGTTTATCATCTGGCAATTTTCAATGCAATATTTCCACAAGTAATTTTGACAGGCGCGATATCAAGGGAGATAGGTCAGCGAGTAGTCAGAGATCAGAGATAACTGAACATCGCAAAACATCACAAAAGTTACCGACGCCAGGACCTCCGGGACCTCAGTGGCAGCTACAGCCATGTATGTGCCATAGTCAACACCTTGGAATATAAGAAATCATATATTTGCCCAAAATGAGATCGTGTCATGTTTCTTCAGCACCAACCTGGATTCAATCTCACAACCTTTGGTTGTTTACATAAAACTTGAAAGATTAAAACAAATATTTGAACCACACAGACATACTCAAGCATTCACCCTAGCTTTCAGTTTCTTTTTTGTTTGTCATAATGTGATGATTTTTTCCTTTTTATTAACTATTAGTTTACTTCGGCCCTGATTTCTTTCTATTGCAGTGTCATTTAAAGGAGATGGTTTGTGTTGAAGAAGTCCATATGTTGTACCCCTGCTGAATAATTTACCTTTAACTGCACCGAGAAAGAGGGAAAGAGACTGTCATTTACTGTATTTTAGCTGGTAAATTGTGTTTGGAATCGTATCAACTTGGTAAATATAGCTAAACTTGATTTTGATTATTCGGACTGAAGATGCAAGTAAATGCAAATGAATTGCAGCGACATCTTGTGGCCATTCGGGCTCAGCACGCCGACAAAACACAAGGTGAAGACTGAAAGGACTTTATGCCCTCCTCTAGTTCAGTCGTTACTATTCCGCTCCGTTAGTGGCGCTGGTGTGTTACTTTTGCCTTCAGAAACGCCCTCAAAGAAGTCTGTTACTATGCAACGACAAGCTTCAACCAGATGGCGAGCCTAGTGTTTGTTTGGCTCTATGGCTGAAGCTAGCTAGTTATCGTAGTAGGGAAAACAGTGTTTACTGTATGTTAGCTAACATTCTTGGTCCCAATAAACATTAGATGCGTTTGTTTATAAATGGTGGGAGGTAATATGCGTTCTGTTGCATCAACGAGATAGGCTAGCTGATTACAAACTAGCTAACGAGGAGCAAACAAACCAAAAGCAGCTAACGTTAGCTTTAACTAACGTTAAGCTTACGTTACTAACTAACGTAAACACTTAACGTTGGGTAGCTAACTGCAATCCATGACAGACGGCTGGAACACAGATACCGGAGAGGCTGTGTACCGGTCCCGGGATGCTGTCAAAAACCTAAAGATAAAGTGAGTAACATTAACTTAGCTAACCTTACCGCCCAGTGACCAAGTGGCTAGCGTTGTGGGGTGGTAAAAGGTAGTTCAATGATGTGTTTTTCTGTGGAATGCCACTCAATTTAAGAAGCATAATGAGAGTGCAAGTTTAGTGGCCTAACGTTACCATGTTGATGTTGATTAGCCGTTAAAAGACGTCTAAATGGGTTATAGCGCCTAGGCTTACTTAGGCTACATTGGGTGTAAGGTTGTGGGTATGGATTTATCTGGTGCACATTTCTGATGTTTACAACTGCTTATGCGTGGATTTACTGCTTGGTCTAAAACTGGGCAATACACAGTGATGTTTAAAATACTTGATCCTCACCTGCTCTCCTTGGCCTGGCTTGCTTTGTCAGTGCAACATAAGAATCTACTTCTGTACACTTCATGTTGAGTTTCCTAGGGACACGTCGTTTTAGCTTGGCGTACATTTGTTTCCCACCCCAGGGTCCGTGTTGAGAGGGTGACCTCCACGGCAGCCCTCTCCCAGCATCTTCAGCAACAAGTTCTGTCCCAGCAAGAGAGAGGAGTCATTGAACTGGACACCTTCACCTCACAAGGCCAAGCAGGTGTTTCTACTGTAGGAGGATGGACTGATGTACTAAAAAAGTGTTTTTGATAACAACGATGTGACACCGATGGTATTCTCTCACCAGGGGACAATGAGGAGGAGCTGGAGGTGGGCTGGCAGGAGAAGCTCTTCAGTCAGGTAGCGCTATTAGCCCTGTTTCCCCATCCCACAGCAGACTGGGACTGAAGTAAATTGCTTGATTGTGACTTGTACTCTGACACGTCCAGATCTCCCATCATGCTTCTGACTCCAATATGTAGAGGATAGGCTCTGAGGCATGGAGTTCGATCAGGTAGCATTCAACACAGGTCTAGGAGCTGACTGTTATAGGTTTTTGAAGGCCAGTACCACTACCAATATTTTCAGACTGAATTCGCTGATGGCCAATATATTGTGCCGATATTCAGTATGTTTAAATTTCTACGCAGTCAGTGTTGTCAAGGTGGAAAGCCTCTGAAACGGCATTTAGACCATCATGGGACACTAAAACTCTCCATTGAAAAGGGAGGGATAGCAGTTCCTTAAGGCAGTCACCTCAACTATTCAATAATAGGGGAAACTCTGGGATACATTAGGCATATAAATAAAAAAAGATATTACGAAAAACATAATTGAACAATTAAATTAATTAATTTTTTGGTGTACTGTCTTCGCAATTCAGTCCAGTCATGCAGACCCGTGCTTTCACATTAATTTCTGCGGTAAAATCCATGTTCTATTTAATTCTGACTCGCATTAAAAAGATCTTGAAAAGTCCTAGATTTACCTTGATCAAACTTGCATGCTAAGAATAATAAGAAATATCTGACGACAGTGTGTGTTCATGACTAGCAGGGTATCCGCAGGTCCTTGAAAAGGCCCTAAAATGTATTAACACACATACATTTATTTAGAGTTTTTTTCTTTGTCCTGCATGTCCACAATACAGAACCAAGTTAGTAGTACAATATGCATCATATCTAATTTACTAAACACAGTTGGCCTTCATGTCCCTTAACAATCAGTTTCATCGTGTCCTTTTTCTTATACTGCCCATTTATAGTTTCACAACTTTTATTAGTTAGCAGTATATTTCAGTAAGAAAGGCTGGTTTTGCCTGCTGTTTCTTTATTTTGTTTTTTTAATTTGTCTTAAATTCAATTCCAGGTAGCATTAAACAGCTTAAAAAGTCTTATATTTGGCTTTCTGAAACCTGCAGATAACTTGACTAAGGCTTTATGAGAGATGCGAATCAGTACAAAATGCTGTTTTTAATCCCTTTATTGTCTCATTATCTAGCTGTGTGTGTGTGTGTGTGTGTGTGTGTGTCTGTCTGTGTCTGTGTGTGTCTGTCTCTACATTTGTCTATTTATCTCTCTCTTTCCCCTCATCTGGCTCTATTTCTCCGTGTCTGTGTCTCTAGTATGAGATGGAGCTGTTCCAGAGTGAGGCAGTATGCCAGACCCCTCTGGAGAGACAGTACCATACAGAAGTCAAGGCCTTGAACAGGACCAAGGGCCGACGAAATCACAGGATTTTCACCTACACCGACCATGACCGGTACACCAACTGCCTTCCATTCCACCAACTGGTAGGTTTTACCACATCTCGCAATGTCGACACTGTCATCGAACAATCCACCTGGCATTCTCTTTTGGTAGTCAAACCAGAATAGCTTGAATTAGCTTGACTAAGAACAGTATGAATAACTACAATAACATTAAAGTGGTAATCTGCCCGTCTTTGATGCTCAGCGCTCATTGCTGTGGTGTTTCTTCACTGCTCTTCCCAGAGATCACCTGTCAATCAAACAGTGTGTCCAGTACTGTGATGTCTTTCTTTCCTTGGATTTTCTGTTGATGAAGTTTGAGCTTCTGTAGGTGGCGCTCTTTTCTTTGTCTGTTCAGCCACGGTGGCTATCGCTGCTCATGCTAACTACCTAGTTCTCCTAAACAAACTGAAATGTAAAACACATCACAGGATTTTTTCCCAGGAAAGACCTACCTGACACTAGGTGTTTAGGATAGCAAATGTAAGAGCTTTCATGAACTGGGTATAAATTTAATCACTAGTGTGTATATCAATCAGCAATAGAATAGTAAATGTGCTTTCTGTCACAGATCACTGTTTAAAGCTGTTGTTTTTGATCCTCAAAGCAGCACTCCCAGGACATGGTGACCACAGCCAAGTCCACCCCCACTTTCCTGGCTGAAAGGATGGCCAACATGAGACACAGGCGGCAGGATAGACGCACAACGTACGTTCAACACCAGTACCATTTAAAATAAATAAATAAATGTATCGATAAAGTTGATTGTCCTCCGTGGAGAAACACAAAAATGGTGATAAACAAAACACAATGATAAACAGTGCAAAGACATGTAGAATTTAGAATCCATTCTTATAACAACCTTCCTGTCAAAGTCTGGTTGTGTGGACCTGTTTGGCCGATTTATCTTGTGAGTATTTGCAGTAACGTTAGATGCACCCTCATTTTCATGAGCTGTTCATTGTTGCTGTGATGCCATTTATCTGTACATTAGTGTTGTCAAGATAAACCAAATTCCAATGCTACTTTGATATGTTGTGAATGACTGAATTCAATATTGAATTTTGTAAACAGTGAATACTTTTACCATGTGTTCAGCAAGGAAAAGTTATTTCAACATCACCTCTAGAGGGTGTAATTGTGGCAATTGGAATTGGTAATAAAAGAAGAAGAAGGAAGGCGGATTGGAGTAGAGAGAGTTGTAGTCTGGCTCTTGACAGTGGACTGCAGCAGTCAGAGTCAAACAGATGAAAACATTCAACAGTGTCAACAGCCCACCATGTCTTGAAATGGGTGCTAATCCACCTAAACTGGTTTACAAACTGGTGTCCGGAGCCAAATATGGAATTATTTCACTTACAGAGCCAACAAACATGGGATGCCCAACTGACATTAAAACCCCTGTGCAGAAGTTGCTACGAAGCTGTGCAGGTCAAGTGTGGTAACACATTGCTTAATGGTTTTCCTTGTTTGCCGTGGCATAGTAGTATCAAATTTGTAGATATTAAACTTAGTATAGGTATCAAAGTCAAAATTCTGGTTTTGTGACAACACCAATGTACATTTAGACTGCTTCTACATGGCTTAGACTTTGTTGTTTAATAAAGAAACTTTCCTCCATGTGCTGTATTATAAAGTAGTCTTGTCCTGTCCTAAGGTGGAAAAAATGCATCTCTTTTTAAGTTATTTCATTTGTCTGTTGTATTGCATAGGGATTGCAGTATCCCCAAGTCAAAGATGATCAACTGGGAGCCCACGGAGGAGTTTGTGAAGAGCAGCCATGTGGTGAACAATGCCATGCAGACCATGCACATCATGGGAGACCTGGGTCCCCCTGGAAAGTGAGTAATACTGGAAATGGTAAGGTTTCATATACGTTCTCATATATAGGACATGTATGTTACTCATAGTGCAATAAATCATGCAGCTGCACCTACTGCACCTAAGCATTGCAGTAGCTTGCTATGATTACTTTCATTGAAATGTAATAGAATCAAAAATCACAATATGTTGTACGGTTCAGTGGTGGTTCTGATTATCTGTTTGTGTTTTCTCAGACTGGGCCAGAAGGAGAATGAATGTGTGCTGTTAACCCTAAGAACGGATGGCAACGGAATAGTCATTGTTAAACCTGACTTCAACAAAGGCAAAGAGCCCTACAGGCAAGTCAACAGCTTCAGTATAAACGCATCATCAAGATTTACAAGTGCAGTCTTAATATCTCCCTGTTGACTATGATATTAACACGCTTCAAAGCATGAAACCAACATGAAAGTTTTTGCACACTGGCGACCCCAAATGGCAGCAAGTTGTAACTGTTTGAATTTTGAGGACTTCATTCACTCATTCATTTGATGTGAACTGCACACAGCACATGTTCACCAACCTGTCTGTAAATGCCTTTACCAAAGGATACCAAAGGAACGAGAAAGGCAAAAGAGCTAACTGTTGGTGCAGAAAAGGTTTCCCAGCAGTGATCATACCGACATACCAGAATTTAATCTTGGCAAAGGGGTGCATCTAGGACTTCTCAATTAGTGGGGGTGGGACACTCCTCTCTATGCAGCCCGATTTCCTGATTAAGGCTGATAAGATGGATGACTTTTTACATTATAATCTAGCACAATGCAGCTTTAAGGTACAGTTAGGACACTTTCTCACCTAATAGTCCATTTGCCTGGTCCGAACCAGCCAAAAAAGATGCACTGCTATCAGATGCCATTATCACAAAAGGCTGGAAATGATGTGACATTATCAAAACCTATTCACAATTGCTTTACAAGGAAGATGAGTGAGGTAGGCTAAAGCTTACAATAAAAAATTAAATTAGAGCCATTTTCACAGTGCAATAGCTACTAGAACTGGACTTCCCAGATGTGAACTTACCCTTATCTTCTACTTAAAAAGAAACAACTAGTGGAAATGCTGAATTGTGCTATATTGTTAGAAGAAAGGAATGCTACGTGTTTTTCATCTACTGACCAACAGAATACTAATTTGGTGACTCTGCTTTCGCGCAGGATTGAGACAGAGGGGGAGAAGAGAGAAGTCTGGCGTCTTACCTTGGAGAATGTATCAACTGTTATGAAACCAGAAGAAAAGGAGAGGGAGGAGCATATGTACAAAGATGTGAGTTCTTCCTCATCTGCTTCCCTCCAAGACAACAGAAGACTTGAGATGTACAGTTTACATTAGTTCTTCACATTCAGTGTTTTTTTTTTTTTTTACCATGTTCACAGCTTTACATAAGGCACAAAGAGTACCTGAATAGCCTTGTTGGACAGGACTTTGAAATGGTGAGTCATTTAATAATTGATCGATGGATTATTGGATTATTGCTATTGTTTGTTAGCTATTGACTTCCAAGTCTTACTGCTTTTGGTTATGGTGATGCAGGTGTGTACAGATCACAAAGTTGCACTCTTAATTTCACAATTATTGTATCAAGTATTTTTCAACACAATTGTAGAGGGAAATCTACAGGATTGCTTTACAACACATATGGAGATGGCTTTACGGCACACTGTCCAGCGTAAACTGAGCTAAAGTTTTCAGTTTCGAGCAATGGTAGATGGTGAAATGAGTGACAAGATTATAGGCTTTAATCTTTACGTCTTGCTCTTCAAAATGTGGAGCTGGTGGAGGGACAACATCGTGTTTGTGACAGGAAGCAATAGGGTATCTGGGAAATGTGAGGAACAGTACAATGAACAATACCTTTGGCATTAAATAGAGGCTACGAATTGTCTCGACCATTATTTACAACCTTATTTGTTTACGGTAATTATAACAAGGTATCACAATTAATTTAACAATGAGGTATTGATGTTTAAAGAAGATCACCTTTAAACCCAGAAAGGCAGGAGTCCTTCAGAGTCATACAGAAATGCATATAAAATATATAATTGAGTGAAGAGATAGTCTCATAACTCTGAGAACAATGGTGACATTGTTATGTTTGATTGTCGATGAAGTTACTGGAGGGGAACGTAAAGTCTGCTAACATTTAGAACCAACATACAACCAAATGTCATGAAGTTAGGAGTGCAGTAGTCAGTTTGGTTGGCCGTTGTGCACACATCGCCATAACGCAAGAAAGACTACAGTATAGCAACTGATTCTCCACACTCCAGTGCGCTGGGGTTTGTTTTCTATGTACCACTTGTGGTACAGGTTAGATACAACTTTTAAATTTTGAATGTTTGGTGGTTATATGGAATTATCAATTCCTATTGGACAACAAATTCTACGTTTCAAATTCTTAAGCTGCATTTTTACATTAGCAAGTTTTCACTGTAGGTTTTCTGTGTAATAATTTTGGGGGCCCATAACTGGCCTAGTATTTTGCACTTCCTACATTTCTCTCCTCTAGCCTCCCGATGGTATTCTACGTCTTTTGGTGAATGGAGAGATAGGTGAGTAGTAAGAATGGGCACGCTCATTGTCATTGTGTGCATACCTAAAATACCGATCACTGGGATTTAATCCTTCTTCTTCTTCACTCTTCCCAGTCTCAGCCAAGGGCTTTGAGTATGACAACTTATACATCCACTTCTTCATTGAATTGCCCAACAGTAAGTCACATATTTGCTTTGTGATAAATTTAAAAAATTTTATAAAAATGAAATCTGCATTGTTTGAAGTTGACAAAAACAAGGACATGCCACTGGGGAAACACATTTGTTAGGGAATACAAAGGAAAAATCCCCTGGCACTGGCATTGCAGTGCAAAAACACAAAAAAACACAGTAAAGATTGCTTAGCACCAAAGATGGCAACAAAATAACCAAGAATCTCATGGATTACCATTTTAACTTGTATTAATATTTGTATCTGTTTAGATTGGTCCAGCTTGCCATTCCAGTCACTCTCAGAAGTTACCCAGACCTGCCGGACCAAGACTTTAGAGAGGGTATGTACAGGGTATGTTGTAATCAACTTTCAGAGTGTGTCTATACGTGATGAAATGTAATAAATCCTGAATGTTTTATGCCCACAGGACAACGTGGCTTTCTTCAGTTACCCCTTCAGCTTTGAGGCATTCCACATGAACGAAAAAGAGAGCGAGGGTTAGTTTGCACTCTGCACTATTGTGTTTAATACTAAGGTGTTCTTCGTACATGCTGGATGTAATTTTAATGATATATTACAGCATTTCAAAGATCAAATGGATAAAACATCATGTCCCTCTGGTCACAGAGTCCATTCCCCAGTGGCCAGTGCTGTACTTCAAGGTTCTTTCTCTGGACTTCTGGCAGCGCTATCGAACTGAAGGCTATGGCTATCTGGTTTTTCCTGCCACACCTGGTATGACATGTATACTGTAAAACTATTGGATTACTATGTATTGCTATTGGCATACCTTGACATTTTGAATGTTGATAATGTTCAAATATTATTTTTAAATTCACCTACAAAGCTACACATCCATTTTCCATAACTGTGTATTCCTATTGAGGGTCAGATACAGACAAACACACTCACATTCACAGGCAATTTAGAGTCTTCAATCCACCTGACTTGCATGTATATAAGTCATACAAATATGTTTACAGCTCTAACAATTACTATAACTTAAAGTGCTTACTTTTCATCCTGTGTATGCGTATGTGTGTGTGTGACAGGTAAACACATAACAACATGCCATACTTGGAGACCCCTCCAGACGGGGACAGTATCTGTGCTGAGGCGCTTCTTTATTGGAGGTTCTCCTGAGTTAGAGGACCACAGCTACGTCAGGGTACCAGGGACCTTCAAGGTAGGATCACATCTCTATGGCACGACTATGCAGCTCTCTGAATGGAGGTGCAGGGCAGACATGGAGGACAATAAAATATGTATACACACACACACTATACTATACTGACTATAATTTGCAAATAATCTAGATACATTTTTAAAAATGTCCATTACAATGACAAAATTCATTGTAATAATGAAGAGGATTTTTACTCATTTAATTTAATTTAGTATTTTCTTTATGTTACGGTAGTGACAGGAGAAAGGAGAGAAATTCTGGAAAATTCAAAATTTGTGACTGTACCTTTAGTAGATTTGTGTATCTTAGACTTCGACTAACACATATATGCTTTAGAATGAGGGAAAATAGAATACAAATTTAAAGATTTTTACACCCCCCAAATTTGTTTCTGTAGAATCATCCATATATATCAATGTATCATCCTATGTCATTGGTACATTCAAAGTTACTCATGTGTTACTCTCAGACCATTAGTGAATTAAAGAATGATAATTTGGAACAGTTTTTTAAACCAAGTCTATTTTTGTGTGGATGCAGGGAGAGAGGCTGAGTCGCTTTGGCTTTCGCACTGAAACGACAGGAAGTGTCACCTTTACCCTGCACTGTATCCAGCACGCCAGGTAAGTAGGGGGTAGGATACCGCCATATCTAGTTAACACAACATTAAAGAGAAATACCACTAAATTTCTGTTATTCATGTGCCCTAGGACTGCATTAATGACCATGACTGACTGTGGTTTCCCAAATCTTTTAACTCAGTTTCTGTTAAAGATAATTGAATGTTTATATTTTTAAACATATATTACACTTAAAGTAAGACTTTATTGAAGACAGTGCCTACTCTACAAACTACATATTTTTGCATTTTCAAATTTCAAAGCTGAAGCAAACATATTCTGCTGCAGCTAGTCCATACATTTTCTCTATGTACTTTTTCTAGTTTTTTTCTATACTAGTCTAGCAACATACAATTTTATCTTTGGCCCTGGAAGTTTGGGAGGGCCAAATAGATTCTTTATGTCCTGGATATTGCCTGTTTGTGCCAGCAGAGTGGAGATGGGGCAGGATCTCTGGAACTTAGTTCCAGCACCAGGTTTGAACAAACACACAGTGGAAAGAAAGCTCTCAACTCAGAATGAATAGTATTAATAATAAACAGAAATATGTATCAGAAATCTTTTCTTTTTTTTCATGAAAATACACACACTATTAATGAAGGGTTAGGGCTTGTGGTCTGCTCTTTAAAACGTTCTCATCCCATTGTAACTTAAACAACTATAAAAAATACATTTTTGCTTCATCTTAAAAATAAACTTTAAACTTAATGTTAGATGCCTGGAAATGTTGGTCCTCATATTGAGAGGTCTTTCAGTGAATTTGGGAAAGAAAAATGTCATTTTCTGTAGTTTGTTTATTCTGTTTTTGGATTAATGCATCCATCTTGTATATGTTTTAGGGCATTTGTTGACGCTAGCATATTGAAGAAGAGGAGGCAGAGTGTGTTTGACAAGCTCGGAAGCTTCAGTCAGCAAGGAGCTGTCTGCAACATCCTGGGTAAAGGGAACCCCTCTGACTGCAGCTATTTAGTATTGCCTGTAGGCTCTTCAAATCAGGCCGGAGCAATGTGTTAGTGGATTTGCAATCTAATAGTCAAATGGGTTGTGCTTGCCAGTTGATTTTCCGGTTATTTTAAAGAAAAAATATATGAATTGGGGAAAACATAGTGAGTTCCCTAAAAGAGATACATTTGAGTGTTTGCAATTAAAACTCATAATTTCTATTAATTTTTATTTCTGTTAACTTTGTAGTTAGTGTCTAATCGTGATCATCATTTTGTGTTGTTAATATTTGTTTTTCTCTGTCAGAGGCGTTCCAGAGGGCCAGGAGTCGGATGCAAGAGGCCAGAGAAAGCCTTCCCAGAGACCTCATCAACACCACCTCACAACTCCAAATCGAATCCACTGCATAGATGTGCAACACCATATATAGGAGTCTCATTCTATGAAATAGATTTAGATTTTTAAAAAAGGGAAAAATGACTTGAGACCATAGTAAAGAGGCTTAGAATTATTATAAAAGTGTATAAAAGTGCTGTTCTATAAAGAAAGAAAGAAGCCCTTTGAGTTCTTTGAGTATGTGTGACTAACACTAAAACTTCAAATTGTTGAAAATGTTCCCCTATTACACTCCATGTAGCTGCGCTGACATCATGTCATGTCCTCTACATTTGACCAATTAATCGCAGGAATATGAAATATACATGCCAAATAACAAACTTCACCCAGAACTACAAGGTATATCGTCAATAACTGTTTTTAAACAATGTTAACGTGTTGGACCTTTCCTTTAAGAGAGTGGGCCTTACTTGAACTCAAGAAAAAATGTGAGCCTCTTCATCATTCCTCACAAAACCCACTGCAGTTTTTTTCCTTTTCCTATCTCCATACCTCCCCTGAAGCTCTCTGATGCCACCCAAAGGGAGGTGTCAGGCCTCACACTTTGAAAACCTTAGGCTTTGAAGTGTCTCAAACCAAAGGTCTTCCAATAAGTAATGAAAATATGTTAGTTGTAACAAGGCCTATGTCTAAATCAGTGCACCTAGTGGAAACTTCCTGTTAGAGGAAGTCAAGAGGAAAATCACAAACAACAAAATGCAGCATTAATACACAATAGATTTTAAAACACTGCGAAACTCAAATACTTACTAGCTTAAACTGTAGCACCACCAGTAGGCCCTCAAGTGTTATGAGTCTTGAACTACTGTGAAAGGATACTTTCTAACCTCTTCCTCCTGAACCAGCAAACTCTTTACAAACTTGGTAATACTACCATGCTATTGCTTGTATGTATTTTATATGGTATTTTTTAGATGTTTGCCAGAGTCTAGGGAAACTGTAATCCTCCCAGTCTTCCACTATATGCCTGTAAATATAAACATTTAAGGTGTGACTACATATTATTGTCAAGTTGTCAACCCTTTCTTCAAGGCAGGATCCATCTGTCTCTAGGGGTTTCACTCTAGTGTATGAAAGGACTCTGAAATACTTGTTATGACCTGGAGCTGAAATCCAAAATTGAAATAGGCAAAGTGCGTTCCAAAAGACACGTCTCTCTTTACAACAACGGGAGTAAAATCAATGAGGTTCTCATGCTCTGCGAGTATGTATGGCCGCTCTTTGTCAAACGCCGGGATTTCACTGGGAACTTGGCACGTTCAGGTTAACGCTCTTCTAGTTAAGCCGTTTTGGCTTACTTTCATCGCGCGTACTTGCCCCTGCGGATTACGTTGCAGCCATTGCAGCCCTTATCGCGACTGCTGGCTGAGGCGATCTAGTGAAGCAATTCCAAAACTTTTTGTACCTATTTTGCGGTATAAATGATGAATATGTACAAATAGAGCCCAGGTTTAAAAATACCGGAATTACCCTTTAAATCCTAATCCTAAACCTGCCCCTTGAAGAAATGAGTGACCTCACTTCGCAATAATGCAAAGTTGTGTGACAGATAAACTTGAATTCCTGTTGTTTTAGAAACTCAATCTGTAGGCATTACACCCAAACACACACACACACACACACTGATTGCCTTTTGCTTATCAGTGGGTCGTGCATGCCTGCAGTCTGGCCTGTCCGTCACCCTGCAGCATGTGGTGAGTATTGTTTTGCAGTAACTGTGGGTGTAGTTCACGCCTGCAACTCCCAACTTTTGTTGGCTATTAAAGAAAAGAAGAGAATTTTATTTTTATTATTTTTTTCATACTAAGATTTACTGGCTACTTACTGGTTGGTAGTGGGGTGGTAGGCTACGGCAACCTGTGTCAGTATGTGGGTAATCTGTTAGGTGATAGCAGTGCTATGTTAAGAGAGATAACCACAACTTTTTATGGCACAACAGACACACACACAGACCAACACACAGAAAAAAGATGTGTCGCAGTCTAAAATACCCACAAGTTGACACTGCTGGTACCTCTCTTCTTCTTTTTCACTTCAAGTATGTGTCTGTGTGTAAGCAGCAGCCAACGGCCATGTTCTTTTATCTGCCTCAAGGCCGCAATCTTGATCCTGTCCTTGTAAAACACTGTCCTTGTGACACGCCTTCCACAGTGGGACCTCTTCCTATTTTTGACCAAGCGCACACACACACAGAAAGCAGAAAGCTAACTAATTGCTCTCGCTACAGATTTTCCGAAGCTATGCACTTAAAATTGGCTACATGGTGCAAACAAAGACACACATGCACGGTAGGCACTGTTATTTAAAAAACATTTTGACTTTTTAAAAAGCCATGACTTGCACACTAGTAGTATGACTGACACGCCACTTGGTGCACATATGCAGCCAGATGTGCTCTACAACTTTACCAAAGGGACCACCCAAGTCCGCCATATTGGATTTCCTGCCTTTTAGACTTTTTTGCATGTTTTTTTTGGATAGTGAAAGATAGGCAGGAGTCCAATGTTCTTGTTACTGGCTTTTACCACCATGGGACAACGGTTAGGTTGTCGCATAAAATTGCAATGTCCAAACTAAATCTCCATTTCTTCCACTTCTTTGTTTGACAGGTGAGTAGGGTCATGAGTTGTTAGGGTGTGTGTGTGTGGTTTATTATTTAAGACGCACACAAGTCCACAAAGGCAAGTTGGCAACACATTGCTGTGGACTGGTGAGTGAATGTAGTAGTGAATGAGAAGTGTCCTTGTAATCAGGCAGGTGGAAATTGGAAGCAGCTGTGTAAAGGATTGTGGGTATTGTAGTTCGACTCTTTGTTACAGATAGGCTTGGCCAATTTTTGACCTAGGGACACCAAAATTAGTGTAGAGCTCAAGCAGACCCAGATACACAAATGCAATACAAATGGACCCGGTTGGATCAACAAAAATAGTCGCGATTTAACTTAATCTTGCATGGCTAAGTGGAAAAATGTATGTATGTATGTGTGTAAATTAACACATGCAGGCTAAAAAGCTAGTACGGTCATGTAGCGTATGTGCATTTTCAACGATGAAACAATATAAGCGTTATAAGAATATCTGATGACAGGCAAATTATGTTAGTGAAGTAAATAATGTCTCCAGTATTTTGAAATCAGAGTACCGCCAGCACCTCCTCATCCACTTCTGAAAGTGACGCACACTCACGGATGATGATACGCAGCAGCGGCGCATTATGGAGCACCTTGGTATGTCTATTACAGTTTTTTTCTCAGTCGCTTTAGTACATTTCTCGAATCATCCTTAAGATTTGCAAAACAGAAAGCGCATTTCTCGAAACAATTGGTACAAACAGCACCACACAATGGATTACCTGCAAAAGCCCATAACATGCTCAAAATCCTTAGTTCATCTCTCAAAAGTAAATCTTTATGTCAATGAACATGTCAGTCCATCAGAATGACAGGTCCTTGTGTCATTGTGTACAAACAAGATAGTCAAAATGCTTAGTCATGTTGTCAATATAACAGTTACTCTGATGGAAACTATGGCGAAGGGTTTGATGACAATGATTGAAAATGCACAAGGCTGCACTTTTTCTGTATGGCATATATCGATTTCAAAAGACATATACAACCAATAATTGTTCAAATTGTCATAATTAGTCATTTGCCTAAATGTGCTAAAACATTTGCAAATGGGAACAAAGATAAATGTTCTTTCTGTTGTGCACAAGTAAGAAAATGTTGTGAACAATTTCACATTGATTTGACGACTTCAACTGTCATTGGAGAATTGAGCCAAAGCAACTGAGAAAGTCAAGATTCATTAATTCAGAACACATTTACAAAAAAAGTCTAATAGAAATGTATAGAAAATATGCTTGACACATTATGACAACTGGTTCAACCATTTTGCATGTAATGACTTATGCAATGAACTAGTGCCTAGATGTTCTGGGGGGTGAGACTACTCAACAGAGAACCAATATAATACTTGTTTAGGAAGGAAATGCACTTAGACTAGTGGTTCTCTTGCCTACCTATGTTGAATGCACTTATTGTAAGTCGCTTTGGATAAAAGCGTCTGCCAAATGGCTGTAATGTAATGTACTGACGGCCGCTCATATTCTTTAGCGGGCTACTGGCGGCAGTGTACAGTTTTGTGCAGAGATCCGCTGGTGGCTCACTTATTAACACCTACTCATAGACGGATAGATTCTTTAGCAGTCCACCAGCGGTCCTGTGACGGTACAACTGGGCCATTGCAGCTTTCAGGTTCAATTATGTGGTCCCATAATCACACATCAAGTTAAACCAGCATATCTCACTGAGAGATGAAGCACACAGGATAGTGGTTTGACCTGATGATAGCACAAATGACACCGGCTTGGACTGATGTTAAAGGACCACAGGAGCCTGAAGAGACAGTTTATTGTAGTGAGTAATGACCAAATATCCTCACAGTATATGAAGGATAAGAAGGAGAGAGAAAATGTAGAGAGAGCTAGAATACAGAGAGATGAAGGAGAGAGGGATCATTATTAATCACTAGTTCCTATTTTTATTGTTTTGTTACTTTACTATTTACAATCATTTTGTGCTTTTATTTAATTGCAGAGACCCATCTAAAGATCAATTTTTGCTTTTTTAGGGGGGCTCGAGGTTCTTTTAAGGAGACAACCCCATAATTCACACCCTGGTTACTAGTGTGGAAGAAAACTAGAGTGAGCAGGATCTATCAAGTTACACAACCCTTACAAAAAAGTAATATGATATGCTATGATATGTAATATGATATGTGATATGCTTTACTCACATGTGAAATCAAATTTCCACGTGAAAATATATGTGTCAGTCACATGTGAATTTAACATTTCCACATGTGATTGGCTTTATTCACATGTGAAAAACTAAAACACGTGTCCAAAAACCACATGTGGGAACACTCACATGTTGTTTTCCACATGTCATTTCCACATATCATGTGACTTTTTAGGTTTACCTCTGGTCTCAGTACCAAGGTCATTAGTGTTGGGAGACAAACAGCGCTAGGCTTTAGGTCAGGGGTGTCAAACCATGTGCCATGGAGGGCCGAGAGTATGCAGGTTTTCGTTCCAACCCAAGAATACAGCAGGTGATTTCACTGATTACCACACCTTCAACCAGAGAGGAGGGACTAATCAGTGAAATCACCTGGTGTAGTGTTCGGTTGGAATGAAAACCTGCATACTCTCGGCCCTCCATGGCACACGGTTTGACATCCCTGCTTTAGAACATCCTCTAGTTAACATGAAGCATCGGTATCATTTTGAAACAAGCATTAATTCATTTAGGAACTTTACATGAATCAAATACAGCATGGCATATATGTACTGCAACTACTACTACTCTTAATACATATCTACTCATGTCAGACAGTACAGTAAGTTTTCTTCCACACTAGTAACCACGGTGCGAATTATGGGGTTGTCTCCTTAAAAGAACCTTGAGCCCCCCAAAAAAAGCAAAAATTGATCTTTAGATGGGTCTCTACAATGAAATAAAAGAAGCACAAAATGATTGTAAATAGTAAAGTAACAAAACAATAAAAATGACAGAAACTGACATAATATCCCTGCCTGTAACACCCCTCAAGTGGGCTGTACCATCTTTCTTAACGCGGTCTTGCTACTGATTTGGTGATGCGCTGTATGGCTGTAACAGCGGTTGTCGTGCCTGTTCACTGCAGAGCTGGATGGTTGGATGCTCTCTCTCTTCCTCTCTCTCTCTGTGGATGTGGATGTATGGAGGGGTGGTAGACAGTATAGGGTCAGTGCTGCCAGGCTGCATAGGCTGTTTGTCAGCAAGTCTGTGTGCAACAGAGTGCTGGGGAATTTGATTTTCCAGTCCGGTTCCTGGTGATCGCCACATGGTGGTGTTTGATATCAACATACAAAGCCCTCCCTCCCGCAACAAAGTCTTACTGGCACTTCAACACTAAGCTATTGCAGGATGTGAATTTTTGTAATAAACTGCTGTTCAGGGATAAATTGAAGGGGAGTAATAAAGGTAACTATGAGAATGTGTTGGAGGTGGGGAAGAGTTAGGAAGTTTTTTTGCCATAGCTATTCTGCTAATGTGTTGGGGGAGGATAATGTCTGTCATTCATAGGCTGGAGGAGGAGATAACAGACATTGAGAAGGATCTGTTTTCCAGGGGGGACTTGGACTCTGGGCTAGAAGAGACTCTGAGGGCAAAAAAGGCTGAGCTTCGGTCTTTCCTGGACCAGGTGAAAGGAGCACTAATAAGGGCATGGATCACTTCAGTTGGCTGTATTTCCCACTTGCCACCAAACCAAGTGTTGAAATATTTGGTGGCAGCAATTGAGGAAAAATGTCTAGAAGTGAATTCTTTAGCTGACCATAGGGAGAGGGAGAAAAAACAAATTGGCTTTGTACTTGAGTACAAAGCCAATTTGTCCCCCAGTGGGGACATAGCAGAAAAAATATATATATAACGAGGGCACGTTTTAATTAAATCGTTCGCACGTTTAAATTCAATCGTTCGCACGTTTAAATTATTTCATTCCCACGTTTTAATTATTTCGTCCCCACGTTTTTATTAACAGGAGATGCACTGCACCTGCTTGAAGTTTCGGTAAGTTAAGTTGATTATTAGCTTGCAAGGCAACATTAGTTAGAGTAATTATATTAATTAAATACATAATTAAAATGTAAATCATCCTGGAAAGAGAAAACCAGGTATTGCAGACACTAACGTCAATCAAGGCGTGTGTGTCTGTCGGTGTGCATGTCAAAGGGACAGGTAATAGCCTAGTGCTAACGTTAGTAAAGTTAACTGCGTGCTGACAAGCTATAGAGTCAGAAAGTTACAAATGGGATTCAAATGTATCCGACGATAGTTTTGTATGCGGGAGACCAAGCTACCTGCATTTAACTGCAACACTAGTTTTGGCTAAGTTAAGCATCTTTCGAGAACGACTTGGCTAACCTAAACGTTAGCCAGTGTTTGCTTACTGATGGGTCTTGGCTACATCTTACAAAGGCTTTTTGTCAGATTATGTAAATGACTTTACCCAGCAGGGAGTTGAAGATAGCTAAAATGACTCACTGTTAGCTGTGCTATTAGCTGCCTACATAGCCAACTTGCTAAGTTTTAATATGCTTTAACATGCTAATACCGGTAGCAGCTAGGCTCAGCTCATGGTGTCAACACAATTATTTGGCCATTTACTGATACTGGATGCAGTGAAATAACACTTTTATCTGTGCATTAAGTGTTTGTAATAGATATACAATGTCACTCAGGGTATTTCATCATGTTATCATTACAGACATATTGGTAGGCTAACAGATGATTGTAAATGCATTATTTTTAGATTCCAACCATGGCCAATATCATGTGACCTGCTTTCAGTCATATTTAATAAATATTAGACTAACGTTAGCCTATTTGTAGTAGGCCTAGGCTACTCTCAAATCAAAATCAAATCACATTTATTTGTATAGCCCTTAATCACCGTTACAGTCTCTAAGGGCTTCACAGTGCCCAACATGTGAAAATAATAAATGGTTAGTACACGACATCCCCCAGCCTTAGACCCTCACAGAGGACAAGGAAAAACTCCCACAAACCCTCACTGGGAAAATTGGGAGAAACCTTGGGAGGGGCTACTCAGAGAGGGATCCCCCTACCAGGACGGTTGGGCGTGCAATAGATGCCGAGTTTGGGCAAGCAGCGTATACACAATATATGAAAGTTTATTTTGGTGGGACATCCAGATCTGATGGGGTGGCATCACAGCAACGGCAACTCAGTCAGCGTCATCATAGGACTAGGGGACCATGCAGGCACCAACACTGCCCAGATAGGAGAACGCAACGTCTGCTCAGTCAGCATCGTCCTAGGAGGGGGGACCAACCAGACGCCAACTCTGCCGGGCTGCGGCCTGGAACAGATAGGAGACTCACCCACACACACCCAGACACACACTCTCACTCACACAGACAAACATGACCAGCGTCAGTGGACAGGAGCAGGTAGACCAGGAGAATAGGACATGTAGGCAGGATGCTAGTATCCATCGGCAGGACCCTGATCTAGGATGAGCTAACTGGTCTAGCCTTACTCTGAGAAGAGACTGAGCCACTCCCTCAAGGCCGGTCAAATGACAGAGAGAATAAATGGGTTTTTAGCCTTGACTTAAAGACTTCGATAGAGCCTGCCTCTCTGATTGAGGCAGGCAGACTGTTCCATAGATAGGGAGCCCGGTAAGAAAAGGCTCTGTTACCTGCAGTTTTCTTTTTGATTGCTGGGATAGACAGGTAGCCAGCGTCCTGAGATCTGAGGGCGCGTGGCGGTTTATAAGGTTTAATCAAATCGGATAAATAGGACGGTGCCATCCCATGTAATGATTTATATGTAAGTAAAAGCACCTTAAAGTCACACCTGGCCTGAATTGGTAGCCAGTGTAATGAGGACAGGATGGGAGTTATATGGTCGAATTTCCTAGTTTTGGTCAGGATTCTGGCAGCAGCATTCTGGACCAGTTGTAGTTTTTTAGTGCGCCCAGTAGGTAAGCCCGAGAAAAGGACATTGCAATAATCGATTCTGGATGATACAAAGGCATGTACTAAAATTTCTGCGTCTGCCTCTGTTAGCATAGGTCGAATTTTGGCAATATTGCGAAGATGATAAAACGCTGATTTAGTGATCTCCTTAATGTGCAACTCGAATGAGAGGGTAGGGTCGAATTTTACCCCAAGGTTTTTAACGTATGGGCTCTGGGAGATTACACAACTATCAAAGTTAAGAGTACTATTCTCAAATAAGTGTCTATGTCTAGCCGGTCCCACAATCAGCATCTCAGTTTTGCTGCCATTAAGGAGTAGGAAGTTTAGGGACATCCAATATTTGACCTCTGATAGGCAGGCCTCTAGTTTTTGGAATTGGGTGTCATCGGTTGGTTTGACTGGTATGTAAATTTGGGTGTCATCGGCGTAGCAATGGAAGTTAATTCCAAATTTGCGAATGATGCCACCAAGTGGTAGCATATAGATAGAGAATAGCAGTGGTCCTAGAACAGAGCCTTGTGGGACACCAAAGTCCATATTGCAACACTCTGAGGTCATGTTGTTGTAAAAGACGTGGTGTGGTCTATCAAGTAGGTAAGACCTAAACCAAGAAAAGGCTTATCAAGAGGTATCAAGACGGTTCAAGAGTATCGCATGATCAATTGTGTCGAAGGCTGCACTCAGGTCAAGTAGCAATAGTGCTGAGGTTGAATTGGAGTCAATAGCTAACAAAAGATCATTTACCACTCTCGTGAGTGCAGTTTCGGTCGAGTGAAAGGATCTAAAGCCAGATTGGAAGGGATCAAGCAGGTTATTTTTTGACAAAAAATCTGTAAATTGACTGGCTACTGTTCGTTCAAGTAATTTGGAGAGGAACGGCAGATTTGAGATTGGTCTATAGTTCTGAAGTACTTCGGGGTCAAGGTTCGTTTTTTTCAGTAGTGGCTTGATCACGGCCATTTTAAAGGCGGAGGGCACCGTGCCAGTGGAGAGCGACTGATTGATCATATAGAGAATGGAGGGTCCTAAGATAGGGAATACTTCTTTAAGCAGTTTAGCATGCTTAAAGTCACACTCTTTAGTCACTCTCATCATGCATTTCCTACCAACTTTGCACAATGCCATCACCTAATATTTGATTACAATTACTGCGATGATTATGTAATTGCATAGCCTACTATGAATATGCATTCATTTGAATTTTCTATACATTAAGATCAGCCATAGTCATTTTGTTAATCACCCCATACTAAATGAACAGCTCTCTGCTATCGTAAAAGTTATGTATGTTTGGAATTCATAGTTTGTTTAATCCCCTTCCCACAGCAGACAGTTAAAACAATGGATGCTGAGCCGAGGGGTTTCTTACGTAAGCGGAAAATTGCTGAGGAATTTATCCAGAAGCTGGAAGATGAAAAGGTAAGGCACTGTACATATGTATCAGTCACCTTTTTGTGTTATTAATACTTTGATAGAAGTGTACTCCTTCATTGTTATGCTGATTGCCATTAATTAATATTATTTTTTATGTAAGTATTATCAGCAAAATATACTTAAAGTAAAAATACTCTCTCTGTGTGCAGTAAAAAAGGTGCCAGTCAGTGTTTTACTAGACAATTATATTCGGAGATATATATATCGGATTATATTATATTTGGATAATAATAGGCTACTACTGCATTCATTTGTATGTTGCATTTTACTGCTGTAGATGTTTAAGGTTGAGCTCATTTTATTTTAACTACTTCATATACTGTTGGCTAGTTTAATCTACAGCAATGCATCATATTCTATAAGATCATCATAGTGTTTGTAGTGTCGCTGTCCTGTGAGAACAACATATCTGTAAAAAGTCAACTTTTCATGAGCTCAGAAAAACAGCCCTTTTTCAGCTTTGTGACAATGCAGCTAATCCAAGAGGGTTTTAAGAAGTTTATTTATTTTAAGAAGTAGGAGAATTTTCTCAAACCATAAAGGAACACTTAATCCTTCAGTTCATCACAAACATTCAGAATCAACACATTTGGAGATACCTGGTTTTCACTGAACAGGGATGGTATGAAAATTTGTAATCTGAAAAGTAACTAAAGCTGTCAGACAAATGTAGTGGAGTAAAAAGTACAATATTTGCCTCTGAGATAGAAGTATAAAGCTGCAGAAAATACTGGAAATACTCAAGTAGAAGTACCTCAAATTTGTACAGTACTTGAGTAAAAGTACTTATTTACATTCCACCACTATGCAAAAGGAGCTGTAATATACAATGGCTATAAATAAATGCTAATACTGAAGTTGACCACACAGTGGCTATCTAACATCACAATATGTGCAGCATCACAGTACAAGTGGCAACAAGGTGGGGCGCCCCGTAGCTTTGGGTCCGAAATTATGTGGGGGTGCTTGGACCCCTTTATGATTGCTTGCAATTATAGTTAATAATCGAAAATCAACCCAAAAAAGGGCTTGACGTGGCTTGATAAGGTCAATTTAAAATGATTTCAACACTCAAATGTTATCATGAATTGGGAACCTTATGACTTAACCAGAGTCATCAAAGTCTAAATTTAGGCTAAAACGAAGGCATGATTCGGGTGAATGGCCTAAGATTGAAAGCAAGACAGTGAATGTAAACAAATGTTGCTTAATGTAGATTTTAGTGTCAAATAATTAATAATTTTACTATGTATATATAGGCACGCTAATAGTACAATCTAATCATGCTAATTTTTTTTTTTTTTTTCCAGATTGATGGATCTGTAATCCCTGTAATGATGGACGGTGACCTAGCAAAGTATATCCCTAAAGCTGGAGATAGAATAGCTACTGTGGCCTTCTGCCGGCAAGCCAACGCATCGCTTGACTCAAACAGCAGGAAAGCGTCTATACTCACAAGGCTGCGACAGAGATTGCAGTCTGATGAGGTAACGGCACCCGCAAAAATGAAGCAATGGGAAGGAAATACAAGTGCTAAAAAAATAAATAGACGGGTTGAGCTTGGATGGATGGTGTGGCAGATTGGAGGAGGGTGGGGTGAGGCTTAGCTTGGATCCAGGGGAGAGTTGAGTCGGTGGACTGACTCTACTCTGGATCCGGGACCGGCTGCGGCCAATTAAGCCTGATTGCAGCCGGGGCCTTTTTAACCTATGTGTGGATGTGGGACAGGGTGAGAGCGCGCCAGTGTGAGAGGCTGGCAGTATGATTGAAAGTCGGCAGGAGACGGAGGAGTCGAGCCGGACTGTCTGGGGAGAGACGAGCCAGCAGCAGCAGCGTCTGAGCGGGGTCCGCGGCTGGAGTGCCGGGACGGAGGCGAGGGCGCGAGCGGCGAACGACGGAGTGGGAGAGCGGGCGTCCAAAGCCGGTGGCGACCGGCCGAGCTCCGGAGGTTGCAGTCGGGGGCAGCCTGCAAGGGCTGACCAGTCGGGGTTGGGGCGGGATGCCCCTGGAAGCCTGGCGGACTGGGGCAGCCTTGGTGCTCTGCGGCTGACCTGCCGGGAGGGAGGAGGTGTGCGCACTGAGGAGGACGGCGCTCTTCACTGCCGTCAACATCGGGTCGGGTTTATTGTGGTGAATAAAACGGCCGTGCTGGCCATTTAACTCTCCCCTGCCTATGTCTCTGTCTGTCACGGACCCCGGTAATGTGGCACCTTGCCACAGATGGACTTTGATGAAAATGACAAACGGTACAAACAAGTGAAGGCAATCAATGGTGGAGGAACGAGACACCTAACCATCGACAAGGATACAACAGTAGTGGACATCAAAGAAATGGCTGAAAAACGGTTTTTCCCAAACGGTTTTTCAAAGAAAAAGAAGAAACTGAAATTGAGTCTTCTCAGGTACAGGTCAACAGTTTGAGCACTGTGGAACAGTTGTATGCAGAAAGAAAGAAAATCCTCAGACTGTATCTTTGTACCAAAATGAGAGAGGAGGAGCTGTCATCAGAGGAAGGCGAACTTGGGATGCAGTTAGCCTTAACCCCAGTTGTAGATCTCACAGGAAATGATCCACCTTTTTCAGATAAGGTACAAACGATCTATGTCACTGTTCAACAAGACACCGACCACGAGATAACAATTGGCGCTGTGGCAAATGAAGATGTGCAGTTAGATGACACAGTGCCATGGGATGACCAGCCACCACAGAGAACAGGCGAACAGCAACTTGCTCCTGGGAATGGCCAGCCAGCACATGGATTGGGTGAACCTCAACCTGCTCCTTGGAATGGCCAGCCACCACATGGATTGGGTGAAGCTCAACCTGCTCCTTGGAATGGCCAGCCACCACATGGATTGGGTGAAGCTCAACCTGCTCCTTGGAATGGCCAGCCACCACATGGATTGGGTGAAGCTCAACCTGCTCCTTGGAATGGCCAGCCACCACAGAGACCAGGTGAACAGCAACTTCTTCCTTGGACTGACCAGCCACCACAGAGATTGGGTGAACCACAACCTGACCCTTGGAATAGCCAGCCAGCACATGGATTAGTTGAACCTCAGCCTGCTCCTTGGAATGGCCAGCCACCACATGGATTAGTTGAACCTCAGCCTGCTCCTTGGAATGACCAGCCACCACAGAGACCAAGCGAACAGCAACCTGACCCTGTTACAGAGCCATTGAATGACCACACACTGGGTGAACCTGATGGTGCTCCTGTAAAACTGATTATTAGAAGGGGGCATTGTCTCATTGACCTAATCAAAGCCTTCACAAACCCAGACATTTTAAACACTGAGGTGTTTATTAAGATGCGTCTACCCAATGGAAAACTTGAGGAAGGGGAGGGAAGTGGTGTGACACGAGACTGCCTAACAGAGTTTTGGACAGACTTCTATGAAAGGTGCACCTTGGGAGGGGGCGTGAAAGTTCCCTTTATTAGGCATGATTATCAGTCTGAAGAGTGGCAGGCAATTGCCAGAATCTTAATAGTAGGGTGGAGGACTGCCCGCTATTTCCCAGTGAAACTGGCAGCACCGTTTCTTGAAGAGGCACTGTACGCCAGAACCACCAGCAGCTTAAAGGACACCTTCTTGCAGTATGTGTCTGATCATGAGAGAGAGGTTCTTCTGAAGGCTTTGGAGGACTTCAACTCTGTTGACAGCGATGCACTGTTCGATGCCCTTGAAGCACACGAGTGCCAGCAAGTTCCTACCAAGGACAATCTGATCCCACTGCTGTCACAGATGGGACACAAGGCTCTCATACAGGCACCAATGTATGTCATAGAGTGTTGGCGTCCCATTTTGGTGCACTTAGCAAGTGTGTTGCCACCAGATGCTCTGCATCGTGTCATACATCAGAAAACACCTACTGGAAAAGCTGTGAAGGAGCTTCTGCGGTTCCCAGAAGATATGACTCGACCACAGACAGCAGTTGCCCGGCACCTGAAGAGATATGTAGGTGAAGTTGATCTGTGCACCCTTCAGCTTTTCCTCCGCTTCTGCACTGGTTCCAATTTGATTGAAAAACCAATTACGATACAGATCATCGAAACCTCGGACTTCGAGCAAAGACCACAATCACACACGTGGCTGCGTTTTAAAGCTACCTGTAGGGTACCACAATTATCCAGAACTCCGCAGTGAGTTCAATAGTATACTCACCAGCTCTGTATGGGTGATGGATATCATCTAGGCCAGAAGGCTGAGAGCACCGATAACACCCACAATTTCTACTGCTGTTATGGTTTCGAAATTTGTGGAATGTTCAATAAGCACAAAACGGCTACTAGATAGCTCTTTGGAAACCATAACTGTTTCAATTATGCAATTTTGAGAAGTATGTTTTAGTTCCAACAGAAGTCTCTTAAAAGTGGTATTTAGGTCCTAAGCAAAAGGGTTTTATTGCAACCAGCTTTTTTGACATTTGACATGTTTACAATAGGAGTTCCACATGTTTAAAAATAAATGTTTTATTGTTGATAAAAAGCTCGGTATAAGCTGAGCCAGTTACCCATTTATTGCTCATAGTTAGGGATTAGCATATTAAGTTTATCTTTAATTTGGGGAAAAGTTATTGAGACGTGAAAGGTGAAAAATTAAAAGGGGTTTTGGAGGAAATGCTTTCAAATTTGGATGGCAGGTACGGGTAAAAAGAATAATTGGCTTGGGGGGTAGGTTATTGCTAACCTAAATAAAATTATGAAGAGAATATTCAGCCTGAATGTGAATTTGCTCTTTTTTGTGTAATATTTGAATTGCAGAAAAGATATAAAGAAGTCTGTTACTCCAGTTAATGCCAGTGCCTGTTGTATCATGGCTGACATTAAAGTATGCCTAAGTTAGGCCTGGTCAATTAAAATTGATAAAAAGCTCTCCGTTTTGTCTGTGTGTTTTTAAATCATTCAATATGATGTTACATTGACATCAAATACTCCTTCACTGCTTCATTGCAAGGTCAGCAGTAACTTATATTTTATTTGCCTTTTGTGTAATTTATATAAAAACTATTTTAAATGAAAATGTAGGAAAAGTCAGGTACCAGCAAGTTATTGCACATATAAATTCTGTGTACACTCACTTGTAGCGGTGCACTGCACTCCTCTCTCTCTCATGAAAAACTGATGACCATCCGCTTAAAATAAATTTGAACTGGTAAAAAGTACTGGATTGGTTATAATCTAGGGGACGGAGCAGGTAAAATTACGCATGATCATAATATTTGCAAAAAAGATAATCTCTTTATTTTATATATCACCCATCAATAAATCATACAGTAGGCCATAGTTTCCAAATAGGCTATAGGCGTAAACAAGGATATTAGACAAAACACATATAAGGTTTCACAAAACATGCCTTTGCCATTGCCACGGACATAAAGTTATGTGTATTTGCACTTTATTACTGTGTGACCCAGATAAAAGCAGCTTTTGGCAGATGATCAGTTTTTGTATGACAACAATAACACTTGGGATGTGCAGCCCAGATCCTAGCAAACATAAATATGAATAAAACCAAAACTTTAACAAAAGAATTACCACATTTTATTGTAGATGTACCTCAGTGAAGCCACTGACAATACATGGGAAATGCTGTACCACTAAGGTGACATCTACCAAGATTTAACAGCAGTGTTATATGTTTATTAATGGATTTGAATATGCTAAAAATGGACATAAAGACATTGAATAAATACCTAATCTATAGTATAGAAATGATTCACCACAAGAGCATTTGAAAGTTATGAGAAACTGATGGATTGCTGTCATTTTTATAGGTTGCACAGTGAACAGCAAAAAGATCAATTGAGGCCCAATGCCCATGTCTTTTTTTGTAGAAAGAAGCTTTAGCTGTAATGAATTTAAATACAAATATGCTGCCGGATAGACATAAATGTTAACTCAATGTATGTTAAGATATTGACACTATCATTGATTGAGATGCACATTGCTTCTATATGAGAAAAATGCCAACAGTAAGAAAGCAAAGAAAGATTAATAAACTCTAGTGCAATAGGTTAAGTAGGCGATGGCGAGGCTGGTGGAGTGATGGAGAGGCTGCAGAGGCCATAGGCTGGGCAAGGCAGGTAGGGCCAGAGTCACAGGGTTGGTGGCAGTGCCATCTTCCTGGCTTCCTGGATGATAACAGAGAAAGAGATGATATTTGTAGAAGCACTGTGCGTGCATGTGTGGTGTAAACTCAACAAAAAGATGTAGTCCTCACCATTTTGGATGGAGAGGCTGGTGGAGCAATGGAGAGGCTGGTGAAGCGATGGCGAGGCTGGTGGAGCAATGGAGAGGCTGCTGGAACTTGCCATTCCTGTTGGGGAGAGAGGCGTCTGTTCCTTGGGGGGGTTGGGCAGAGAGGCGCTACTCTAACAATAGGGGACGTAGAATATCCCTTAATGAGATGTATAAGTTAAGTGCTTCTGATCTACTGTTTGGAAACTCTAAACCTGATTCTTCCATGGTAACTGTGCATAGATCAAAAACGTCTGCATCACATGGGATGGTATTCAGGAACTTGCAGGCCTGCTTGCATGTCATCATGTCATTGTCGTTGGGTCGGACAATGTGGTCTTCCGCACCCCACAAATGAGGTGCTAAAAACATTACATTGGGTATTCCACAGGGCACATTAGTGTTCTTAGAAGGGCGGATGCGATGTGCGTTCCAGACTTCTTTGATCTCATTTAACTGCTCCTGAAAAGAGAGACAAGTCAAACATTAGCTTACTTGTAAACATATTGGATGCAAATGTGATTTCTTGCAAATGCATTGCCCCATTTATGACTCGTCCACCATGTTCACAACTATTATGCAACATACTGTACCTGAATGATGTTCATGAAACAAAATTGCGAAAGTGCTTTGTCCAGGAAATCTCCAGCGAACAAGCCTTCATCTTTGAGCTCTCCCAGTAGCTGTATCCAATACTCAACACCTTCTCTTCACATGACACCCCATCAACTTTCAATCCTTTGATTAGCTGTGCTTGCTCCTGCAATATAGCTTCGCTCCCCTGGTCTGTTGTCCTCACAATTGCGACGCAGAAATGTTTGGATATCCCTAACAACCACATTCTCTGTACCCAAGTCTGTGCGGGCAATCCTTGGGCAACCCCCAACATTTTCCATAGATTCTGTAAAGTAGCCTCCAATTACATGTGGATCACTGCTTGTTAGGGCCACTCTCAACCAGATAATTCTCCTAGAAAACCCATCAATGCATCCATTAATACAAATACCATAAGGTTTCAGTTTATCATAAGAGTCTATATGCCAAATATAGTTTGGTCCTTGGGAAAAATACTGCCTCCTGTTCAGTCGCCTTCTCCGACGGGCAATACAACTCACAGGGTCAAGCTCTGCCAGAATCAATCGCACGTCCTCTTTTCTAACTTGAATGCCATGTTCCAGACACTTTACATACATCCACCTGTAATCATGAAGTCTCCCAGGCCCTCTTAATTGATTCGCAATGAAGTCTATTGCTTCCTGTAGCTCAGAATATTGGCGACGAAAACATCCAAGAGTTTTGAGAAGTCTTTTTAGATGTCTCTTGCTTAAAATAAAACCATGTAACGCTATGCTTGCAAGTATGTCTTGATGATTCAAACCCAAATTGAAATAAAATAAAATAAGATTATCTCGATCCATGACGAAGATGCTGGTTGTTTCCCATCAGGTCCAGTGATCCGAAATCCTGCAATGCCGCAAAAACGACAAGTAGAAGTTAGGTTAGGTTGGCAATTAAACCTCAATTCAATTCATTTGACCATATGAACGAATTTCTAAATGAAAAGTGTACTTATTTATATCAACCCACAAGATGGCCCCATGCCATAACTAAGAATGGATCTTTATATAAAGAAAATTCATCCGGAGCCAGAGGGAGGGGGGAGATGTTAAGTTGCTGGCTGCTGTTCATCAGGTGAAACATTTGCGAATGCATATTCATAGTAGGTTATGCAATTACATATTCATCGCAGCCATTTTGGTAGGCAAATGACAAGTAATTGTAATCAAATATTAGGTGATGGCATTGCGCAAAGTTGGTAGGAAATGCATGATGAGAGTAGCCTAGGCCTACTACAAATAGACTAACGTTAGTCTAATATTTATTAAATATGACTGAAAGCAGCTCATGATATTGGCCATGGTTGGAATCTAAAAATAATGCATTTACAATCACCTGTTAGCCTACCAATATGTCTGTAATGATAACATGATGAAATACCCTGAGTAACATTGTACATCTATTACAAACACTTAATTTTCAGTTATTTCACTGCATCCAGTATCAGTAAATGGCCAAATAATTGTGTTGACACCATGAGCTGAGCCTAGCTGCTACCGGTATTAGCATGTTAAAGCATGTTAAAACTTAGCAAGTTGGCTATGTAGGCAGCTAATAGCACAGCTAACAGTGAGTCATTTTAGCTATCTTCAACTCCCTGCTGGGTAAAGTAATTTACATAATCTGGCAAAAAGCCTTTGTAAAATGTAGCCACGACCCATCAGTAAGCAAACACTGGCTAACGTTTAGGTTAGCCAAGTCGTTCTCGAAAGATGCTTAACTTAGCCAAAACTAGTGTTGCAGTTAAATGCAGGTAGCTTGGTCTCCCGCATACAAAATGATCGTCGGATACATTTGAATCCCATTTGTAACTTTCTGACTCTATAGCTTGTCAGCACACAGTTAACTTTACTAACGTTAGCACTAGGCTATTACCTGTCCCTTTGACATGCACACCGACAGACACACACGCCTTGATTGACGTTAGTGTCTGCAATACCTGGTTTTCTCTTTCCAGGATGATTTACATTTTAATTATGTATTTAATTAATATAATTACTCTAACTAATGTTGCCTTGCAAGCTAATAATCAACTTAACTTACCGAAACTTCAAGCAGGTGCAGTGCACTTCATGCTCTGACAGACCTCTGTACACTTAGCCTCCTCTTAATCCATCTCCTGTTAATAAAAACGTGGGAACGAAATAATTTAAACGTGCGAGCGATTTGTATCTCGTTCCCACTTTTTATTACAACGTGCCCTCGTTATATATATTTTTTTCTGCTATGTCCCCTCCGGGGCTCCGTACTTGAGAGAGAAAAGCACCGAACCTGCTGTTGCGGAAAACCGTTTCTTTTATTGAGCTTACTGTACCCTGGGAAGACCGACCCGCGTCCCTTACCCTAAACAGAGTTCATATTCCTCCCCCCTCCCGCCACACACACACACTAACTCTTTCACTATTCTGGCAATGTAGTTGTGTTGTTGTATTGTACAGGCAGGTTGTATTGTTATATTGATGTTCGGTCAAGGTTAGGTTAATGCTATGTAGATAGCAAGTTTAAGTTGGACTGAGTCTGATGAGAGGTGGTGGTATAGAGGATGGTGGTTCCAGGATGCTGGAATACACCGTTGAGCCTCCTTGAGGTGTCGTGGGCCCAACTCAACATAACATCGGTGAAGGAAGGTGCCCGCTTGATAACCTCCATGCCGCGTAGTGCTATTAGCTAGAGTAAGTAGTTGGCGCCAAATGGCGCCAAATGACTGTACATTCATGACGTTGTAGCCTGATGTCTGCTATGATGTTCATTTGGTGTTTTTTGTATCATTCTTATAACATCTGAATTGGGCTTCTATGAGTGATAGTAACATTTTATCCTGTGTATTGATTGAAAGACGTGACAAGCGAGAGATGAAAAAAACTACAAGTAAATCATTTTTACATGTTATCTAAATCACAATATCAGTCACTTAAAACTATTACTAAGAATTATTAGTCACGAGTACAACTACAAAAAATGTTGTTTCCTTAGTTCCTGGATTCCTCCCGATTGCTCCTGAAAAGAAAAGCTTTGTGTGTTGTGTGATGTGTGATGTGTATACCTGTCCCTTGACAGTCTTGTTGCTCTCCAAGGTTCTCAATGTCTGGAATATTTCCCCAAAACAGCATATTAAAATGCTGCATGATAAACATGTCAACTTTTATGAAATCCCTGTTTATTCTGCATAGATGAACACAAAGAAATGACCCAAGTGGCTAAAACATAGGCTGCTACATCCAAAGGAACAACTGGTGTACTTTTCAACGTGAAATGAAAACATTTGTAACTTCGGAAGTGGAAGTATTCATACCTACAGGAAAATTACCTACTAAAATTTCGGAGGCTCATTTGTTTGACATTATACTGACATATACCTTCTTTTTTGCTGCTGTTATATTAGGGAGATGTTTCATCTTCGTGGGTCTGTGTAGTCAATATCTTCCATTAAGAAAGGTTTCTATCTGTACAAAGACTACACAAAAAGTAACTCTCTTGTGAATATGGTGCCTAAAATGGAGTCTGATGCATGTGAATTAAACCAGGAGACCAGAGGCAATGAAGGGGAGCAACACAATGGCAGAAGTGTGTGTGTGTGTGTGTGTGTGTGTGTGTGAAGTTACTCCAAAAAACAAATGTATATGACATATTACCTTTGAATCTGATATAATAAGTTATTTCAAGTTTATTTTATTGCCCTTTATCACAAACAAGCCTCAAAGCACTTTACAGGCCTAAATAGACAAGCTGATAGACAATCAAAAGCACATGAATACAGTAACAGGTACAAGAGGACTGAAATGAGTTAACAGAGAGGAGGACATACTGAGCCTACATAATCTGCCTAAGGTAGCCTGACCTGACTGCCACCAGCCTAAGGCCTCTATGAACACAGAAAAACCCTATAGGAGGAAAAAATGGAAGAAACCTTGGACGGGGGAATTCAAAGAGGCATCATCCCACCAGGACGGCTGGGCGAGATGACAGGGCAAAATATAGGATGGGCCATATAGATCTGTGTTCAGTAGAATACTTCATACTATATATACTTTATGCATGGTCAGCCAGGGCCCCACCAGTATGTGGTAATAGCGATCAGTAACAAGGCAGCTGTCTGTCTACCATATGGCGAGAGGCCTCTTCTATCCTCTCCTCTCCATGCCTGGTGACAACTGGTTAAACAAGACTGCTCTATCAGAGATGACAAGGCCAGGAATCCCAAGATAGAGCAGACAGAGGAACCATTGGAATCTGTCACGATCATGCCAGTCTGTGCTGACCTGTCAAACCCACTAAAGACTAATGATTTATATGAGGGGTCAGCTGTATAAAACCTAACCCCGCCTGGCTAAATAAAAACTTTACCTTGAAACATCTTCAATACCTTGAAAAACTAAGAGACAACACTAGCATACAGCTAGCATTCTGAATCTGATATAGATATGTCGTCTTGCTGTGCTGTCTGACGCACTGATCGGACAGCTTTTAATGCAAGAAGGAGACATCTATGGCTGCAGGCTATCAAAAGGACTGATTGCACGGAGGAGACGATAGCCAATTCACGTCTATGTAGTCCATGTAGAGCTCACTTTATTTTTTTATTTTATTTTCTAGCTTCTCGTTTGCCTGTTTCTGCCTCCAATTAGGCTGCGCCCACAAATACGTCATCAGTGTTTACTAACAGCAGAATAATAATTCATAAGAATACAGCAAATAACGACATGTAAACATAGACCTGTGTACATGCCCACATGTATACACCTTCCAGATAAATTCCCTTCACTTTACAGTACATACAGATGTGCAGATTTGCAGACGGAGGAACCCGATATAAACCCTATATAAATCAAATTGCAAAATTAATTTTTAAAAAGACAGAAAATAATTAACCACATAATTAATTTACCTGCGATTGTGCAGGTTTGAGCTCAGGAGTTAAACTGAGCCTGCTTCAAGGAACAACAAACTTCTCCAGCTAACTCAGTTATCCATGTACAAGGCCCTGGTGTCCTTTGATGTGCAGTTTGCAAAAAAACATGCCTCAATAAATCTAAAGACTGAGCAGAAATATAGGTGTGTTAACCAGGTTATGCTTACTCTGATTACTCTCATGATTAAGATATTCAAGATATATTGCTTGATGTATGTAACGTTATTATTTCAAGACCCTGGCTTGCTATGAGGCCAGCAACATAAGGAGCCATCCAGCCAACTGATGAAGTATCAACAAAAGCAAACATAAGTGTCAGGAGGTCTGGCCAAACAGAACAAAAGGATGGGTAAGCCACTGGGCCAGCCATGCAATGGGCCATAGAACCCAGTGCTTTCCACTAAACCTACCAAAATGTGTCGAAACTAAACCGACAAACAAAACCTAAAACAGGACTACCAGACCTGGAATAAAAGGGGAACGTAAAGATAACTACAAAACAGCATAAAAGGCAGAGGTGGAAAACTCCAGGGGCCAAATGTATAAACCATGCGTACGCACGAAAAGTGTACTTACGTCACTTTCCACGCAGGTTCCGAATGTATAAAAATCCATAGGCGGCGAGAATGTGCGTACCGGTACGCATCTTTCACACCGCCACTTTCCACGCAAGTTTCCGAATGTATAAAAATCCACGGGCGGCAAGAATGTGCGTACCGGTACGCATCCTTCACACCATGCGTACCATACGCATTTTTTGTTGCGAGTTGGCAAATAATGGTTTTCACAGAGAACACAAACTTGTTCTTTATTCATAGATTCCACTCCCTTTGCTGGTTATTTCAGGGGTGCAAATATTTTTTTCCTGTTTTTCCTATTTCATGTTTAGTGCTCCCATTGGACCCCCCCACCCCCTGTTAAAAATGAACAAATCACCTACTGGGCGTGGCTGTGTTTCAGTTTGGTCATTGTGTTTTCTCCTGACTGTGTGTAGTGGTAGCTTGTTACCACATCCACAGGAGGGTCTACCAGCTAGAAAGATCCCTGCCTAACATTACACATCAAAGTTAACTGGACACTTCCAACATTACCATGGCTTTTCACTGTCATTCACCTCTTGTTCTTTGAAGTTGAAAGTAAAAAATAAATTGTACACTTCCACAAAATAACTCCTCCTACGAAGTTCACGTTGGCTCACCCCACGGCCCAATCCCAAACTGCACCCTATGGACTCGAGGACTGAACCCTTGCAGACTTCAGAGATGTATTTCTGGGGCCACCTAAGAGACCCAAGTACTTGGCACGTTGCTAGGCAACAGGGACACTAGAGCGCCATGTTTTTTGACAATCGCAGCATTTGTAAAGCCAGGTTAACTTGCAAGATAGATTTACACTGTTTTATACTGATAATCAGATGATTTTGACATCTGTCATCTTTGGTTTACCTTGTTAAATATCGTCAGAGAGAAAGAGGCTGGCCTGGGCTGATCATTTAAATGCAATTTTTGATTGGATTTAAGTTAAATTTTTTCTTTAGGTTATTATATTTTAGAATGACATCCAGTCATTGTCATGTTAAATTCTCCCCATTGGCATTTTATTTGTCTCACAAATAATATATGCTTTCTGAGGTCCTCTACCCCAGAGGATGGCACTATGAATGGTAGCACCTTTCCTCCATAAACAACTGCCACTTCCATGTATTATGTGGAATATATCACATTACCACTTACCGTAACATATCAATCATACTTTCGTAGAGCTTTTATTAAGAAACCTTGGTGCCTTTTCTGCTACTACTAAAGAGCTGATACTCGCCTTAACCATGACAGCTGACAAGAGGGCTTCATGACAGGGAAACACTCAAGACGTAGCCAGAGGCCTGCTTTCCGTAATCCAGCCCAGTGTCCTGCCAACACGTGATAATGTGAAACTCTGAGGCCAGACTCTGGCGCCAACCCGTTTTATTGCTGTTCTGGGTGCTCTTGTAGTCTCCTACGGGGTTGATGGGGAGGAAAGTGTGTGGTGGGATGGCCTGCCTTTCCAAACTCTGTGACCAGTCTTCATGGGCTCAACCTGCTACTGCTGCTGGAGCCTGGCATATGCTCACACCTCATAAACAGGGATAGTATTAGACTAGTGTTACAGTGTCTGCTATAATACATTTTTATGCTTTAGCCCTTAGCAGCATTGACGTGTCCATTAACCGACATTAAAACCCCTGTGCAAAAGTTGTTTTTTATTTTATTTTTTTATTAATGTTTTTATTGGAAATACAGAAAAAAATACAGAAGTACGAAATATATAAATATATATAAATATAATATATATAAAAATATTTCCCATTTTTGTTACATTGTAGTGCAAAAGTTAGTATTGGTATTAAAGTCAAAATTCTGGTATCGTTTTCTGGTGAGACACAATAATTTTTTTATTTTTTTTTATTTATTTTTTTCAGTTTGTTCAATATGAATTTTTACTGTGCCATAATATGATATTGTGAAAATGTTGTGCTCATTTGGGTTGTCGTTGGACACCTCCTCCCGCATGTCACTGTCTGTGAAATGCTTGCTGGATTCGCTTGTCACGTGGGACGAACTTAAAGAGTATGTGAAGGCCATAGAGACGTCAATGGGTCTTACAGCAAGGTTTAGATGGCACTGAGATGAAATGCTTGTAGGTGTAGAAATGCAAGTGGAGATGCTTAAGTGGTCGATGGGGGGGATTTAAAGCGGTACGTTTGACAAGCGCTCCAAGCTCACAGGTTGGAGGTCAAATAGCAACAGGATGTGACATTTTATTTAGAGCCGTAAGCACAGAGACATATGTGCCCTACGTCAGCAACCATAAACTGATACCACTCTTAATGAGCTTCTTAGGTCAAGGGTAGGACTGCAGCAACTGTAAGGAAACATTGTTGAAGCTGCACTAGGCAAGACACCGTAGATTCGCCCTATTTGCGCAAATTAGTATTATTATTCTGGTGTCAGGCATGGTGACTGGCAGGAAATCTTCTCCACACAAAAAAAAATCGACATTTAAGAAGTGGTAAGCTGGACTTTCCAACGTTAGATCTTTTATCTTTTGGTTTATTTTTTTGGTATCCTTTGCTATGTAGTGATCACAGACCGACCAGGTCAGTAAACATGAGTGTGCTTTATGCAGTTTACTGATGTCGCCTTACAGGATTTCTGGGTATTGAAGTTTAATTGGTTTAAAATGTATCAAACATTTAGACCCAACGCCAACGTGCAAAGTTTGCTAGCGCAGCTTTAAATCAATTTTCATTTGTAAAATGTACAATGTACATTATATGTGTCCTCTATGCAGGTATATCCAGACGGTCCCTGCATTCAACAGTGGCTCACCGTGAAAATGAAAACCCATTATGTTCGCTTGATTTAAGCCCTAGAACAACAGTACAAACTTGCCAGAATAACATCAGGATGTAACCTACATTTATGTAATAGTTATACCTTTAGGAGACTCAGGAGTGCCAGGAAGTGCCAGGAATCTGGACTGTGACAGCAATTAAAGAAATTAATTAAAATGATGTTTAAACACAGCAATTAACAAAACATTCTATAAGGTAATATTTGTTTTATGCTTTATTTAATCAGGTAGTTTTACTGGAATGATGAGTGGGTGTTCAATTCAAGAGAGACCTGAGGACAAATAGTCAGCAACATACAGGGACATACATTATAAAATTTGAAAATGTGTGCGATCAAGAAATCAAGGAAAGAAATTCTGTTTGCAAAGTCCTTTCCATTAGTGTACATTTATTATTGGATTTAAAAAATGGGAGGTACAGCGAGCCCCATAGATAAATATAATGAAGTGTATTTCCCCTTTCGTTGTTGAAGAAGACCAGACAACTTTTCTATATAAATCACAACGGTGAGTGTGAAGCGATACATTTCACACAAGGCACTGTGGTAAAATGCATCCAATGGCTTCAAAGTAGAATGGGGCAGCATATGAATATAAAATGCCTCCATAATCATAAACCACAGTCATAAACACATGACTGTGGTAATAAAATGAATCAGTTAATAATTCCATTTCATAATCCTATGTTTAATTAATAAATAAATCAATTTGAAAAAGTTCTATAAAATTCTAAAAATTCTAAAAAATTCTATAGAATTATATAGTCATACTATTTAAATTCTTCATTTAAATGTTACATTTTGTAATTGCAACTGCTAATGTGTTTTCTTATTCTTTTTCCATCTCACAGTTCTTCTGCTGGACCATTTATACTTTATGATAGGGTGGCACTTTATTATTAGACTCTGGGCCAGGCTAATAATAATAGAGACTACGACCTACAGAGGAGTAACAGGACTCTCATTCTACATTTGTAGAGGCCCTGCAAAACGATGCTAAGGTCTTTTTTGATTGTAGTCCATCTAAACAATAACAATGTGTTTCTTAAAGCTTGTATAATAGGTTTAATATATTGTCACACTAATTGCACCCATTTAGTTCTCCATTATACTTTAGCCTCAATAACTAATGTTTGAATATTACATGTTTTTTCAAGGTTTTATTTTCAGTATGATGCAACATGGGAGGCACCGATTTCTGGTTGCAATACTGAATATTAAAAGGTGTTCACACATAAGCGTCATTGTGTTTAGAGCTTATGAGGTGTTTATGCTCCAGAATTACCTTATCCCTGTTGAAAATAAATCTTTGTGCTGTAGGCTGAAGTGTTATTTATTTATTTTTATTTAATTTGGTCAACACTTGAAGGTTTACTGTGTGGCTAAAAGCACTTTCTGCACTGCTTTTGTTTCCACATGCCCCTTAGCCTTCCAAGACTTCCCTTCCCTGCTACCAGCAATTTACTACTTTGCTTACGGCCCTAGATCAGCTCTGACTGTCATTTTCATACCTGTAAGAAAAGTCACTATGTAGTTGTGTTACCTTTTTGTTGGATAACAATGTCTAAATAAGCTTAATAATCAGCCTCCAGTCCTGTTCGCTCCCAATCACCAGTCAGAGAATCTGGCATTGGCAATGTAGAGCAGCAGGTCATTTTTCACCAAGCTTTGCATCCGTGTCAGTATCAGTATCAGTCTTCATCAACGCTTTGGGTCAGTGATTCAGGACTGTGGAATTTTTACCAGTCCGCCATTACAAACAAGTCATAAAGTCTGGATATAAACACTCAGTATGAGCGCAGAAGGGGACGGAACAATGCAGAGCACACAAAAGCACCTTTGCAGTAAAATGTGTGAAGCCGGGGGCATGTGTGACTAATTTAACCAATAAAACACAGAATAGTGCTGGCCTGGTGGGTACATGTTGTCTTTCCCTGTCCCATTTTCCCAGTAACTCAGCAGTCTTGTTGAGCCAGGTTGAGGGGGGGCGGACTACATCCTCCGGGCTGTTGTTCTACTGAGTCCAACACCTAGGAACGAAATCCAGTCACTTCTTTCAGTTTGACCTTCCACTGAACTGGCCTGGCTGCCGGCAAGACTGCTTTTTGTTACTTTTTGTACAAATATGAAGGCGCATTTACAGTACACATTGTAGACACACAGTTTACGGATAGAGACTGTAGCATATTTAAAGGAAAACTCCATCCTCAGATACTCTTACACTGTTCAATGTCATCAATTTGTGATGTTCAGTGCATTTTAGGAGTCTAAGTATTTATTTTTATGTACTTTTTTGGTGCTCTGACTTTCCTGTCCCATCTAACTCTACTTTCCTTCATTTCCCAGAATGCCTTTAGGCAACCCCCAGAGAACGTGTGTGAACTTCCTTTTTTTTACCCTGTGGGTTATACTATATGCATGTGGAGAGAGCGGTGACAGTTTTTCCAGTTGAGAAAAAGTGAGAGTGGAGAGCGGTGTTGTCTGCAAACTTGAGCAGCTTGATGGAGGGGTCGTTGCCATTGCTGTTAGAAAGTCAGAGATCCACAGGCAGATGGGAGGGGGCGACACTAACTTGGGCAACCTCGTGGTGTAGCAGGGATGATGGCATTGAAATCTGAGCTAAAGTCCATGAACAAGATCCCGGCGTAACAGTTTGCTTCATCCAGTACATAGTGAAGACTTGATTAACGGTCGCTGTCCACTGGCACTGTGCCCTCCGCCTTTAAAACGGCCGTGATCAAGCCACTACTGAAAAAACCGAACCTTGACCCCGAAGTACTTCAGAACTATAGACCAATCTCAAATCTGCCGTTCCTCTCCAAATTACTTGAACGAACAGTAGCCAGTCAATTTACAGATTTTTTGTCAAAAAATAACCTACTTGATCCCTTCCAATCTGGCTTTAGATCCTTTCACTCGACCGAAACTGCACTCACGAGAATGGTAAATTACCTTTTGTTAGCTATTGACTCCAACTCAACCTCAGCACTATTGCTACTTGACCTGAGTGCAGCCTTCGACACAATTGATCATACGATACTCTTGAACCGTCTTGAACATTATATTGGTATCTGGGGATCAGCCCTTTCTTGGTTTAGGTCTTATCTACTTGATAGATCACATCGCGTCTTTTACAACAACATGACCTCAGAGTGTTGCAATATGGACTTTGGTGTCCCACAAGGCTCTGTCCTAGGACCACTGCTATTCTCTATCTATATGCTACCACTTGATGGCATCATTCGCAAATTTGGAATTAACTTCCATTGCTACGCCGATGACACCCAAATTTACATACCAGTCAAACCAACCGATGACACCCAATTCCAAAAACTAGAGGCCTGCGTATCAGAGGTCAAATGTTGGATGTCCCTAAACTTCCTACTTCTTAATGGCAGCAAAACTGAGATGCTGATTGTGGGACCAGCTAGACATAGACACTTATTTGAGAATACTACTCTCAACTTTGATAGTTGTGTAATCTCCCAGAGCCCATACGTTAAAAACCTTGGGGTAAAATTTGACCCTACCCTCTCATTCGAATTGCACATTAAGGAGATCACTAAAACAGCGTTTTATCATCTTCGCAATATTGCCAAAATTCGACCCATGCTAACAGAGGCAGACGCAGAAATTTTAGTACATGCCTTTGTATCATCCAGAATCGATTATTGCAATGTCCTTTTTTCGGGCTTACCTACTGGGCGCACTAAAAAACTACAACTGGCCCAGAATGCTGCTGCCAGAATCCTGACCAAAACTAGGAAATTCGACCATATAACTCCCATTCTATCCTCATTACACTGGCTACCAATTCAGGCCAGGTGTGACTTTAAGGTGCTTTTACTTACATATAAATCATTACATGGGATGGCACCGTCCTATTTATCTGATTTGATTAAACCATATAAACCGCCACGTGCCCTCAGATCTCAGGACGCTGGCTACCTGCGTATCCCAGCAGTCAAAAAGAAAACTGCAGGTAACAGAGCCTTTTCTTACCGGGCTCCCTATCTATGGAACAGTCTGCCTGCCTCAATCAGAGAGGCAGGCCTCTATCGAAGTCTTTAAGTCAAGGCTAAAAACCCATTTATTCTCTCTGTCATTTGACCAGCCTTGAGGGAGTGGCTCAGTCTCTTCTCAGAGTAAAGCTAGACCAGTTAGCTTATCCTAGCTCAGGGTCCTGCCGATGGATACTAGCATCCTGCCTACATGTCCTATTCTCCTGGTCTACCTGCTCCTGTCCACTGACGCTGGTCATGTTTGTCTGTGTGAGTGAGAGTGTGTGTATGGGTGTGTGTGGGTGTGTCTCCTATCTGTTCCTGGCTGCAGCCCGGCAGAGTTGGCGTCTGCGTGGTCCCCCCCTCCTAGGACGATGCTGACTGAGCGGGCGTTGCGTTCTCCTATCTGGGCAGTGTTGGCGCCTGCATGGTCCCCTAGTCCTATGATGATGCTGACTGAGTTGCCGTTGCTGTGATGCCGCCCCATCAGATCTGGATGTCCCACCAAAATAAACTTTCATATATTGTGTATACGCTGCTTGCCCAAACTCGGCATCTATTGCACGCCCAAGCGTCCTGGTAGGGGGATCCCTCTCTGAGTAGCCCCTCCCAAGGTTTCTCCCAATTTTCCCTATAAGGTTTTGTGGGAGTTTTTCCTTGTCCTCTGTGAGGGTCTAAGGCTGGGGGATGTCGTGTACTAATCATTTATTATTTTCACATGTTGGGCACTGTGAAGCCCTTAGAGACTGTAACGGTGATTAAGGGCTATACAAATAAATGTGATTTGATTTGATTTTGATTTGATTTAGAACAGCGCAGCAACAACCGCTTAAAAAACTTAAAAGATTACTACTTTAACTAAATTATGATCAAAACACAACATGAACTACATTATTCTTAGCCTATAGTTTATGTGAGACAAATGTATTTCAAATGAAGTCCTTTCAGTGTATGACAGCAGAGTTTGACAGGTGCGTTATAAGTTTCTGATCACCACAGCCAGCTTGTGAAATACTTGAATAACATCCTTTTACTTTTCAGACTTTTCAAACAGGTCAATGAAAAGCATTTAAGATCCACTTTTTTGTTACTTATGTGTGTTTGAATGTGGCCATAAGACACACACACACACACACACACACACACACACACACACACACACACACACACACACACACACACACACAGTATCCAATCAATGTCTAAAAATAATAAATTATCTGTCCCATGAAATGAGATGAACAAATAAATCTTTCTGAATCTGAATCAAGCTTCTTATAGGGAATAACTTTTGATACACGGGCGAGTGATGACAAGAATTTGAGAATAAGTGTATGTGTGTGTGTATATGTGTGCATGCGTGTGAATGCATGTGACCTTGTTGTGGCGTCTAAGTATGGACTGTATTTTTCCAAGTCGCCATAAGCATACATTAAAATGGGGCAAAAAATGATTCCCATCATGTGGATGTGGATGCACTGAACCGAACTTACACTGAATAACAGGAAAATGTTATTGACTATTGAAACGACAATAGAATAGAAACGAAAGCCTTTTTCATTTAGAAGAAGTTTCAGATTGCCTTTAATTTAGTGCCTCGGACCCTCTTAGATTTTAATACATTCTTGTTGTTACCAATTGCTTGCTTTCTGCCATAGACATTTCTGGTACCAAGTACCACTCCGAAATCTATGGGTTTGCAATTTTTTTCATCATTTCAGAAAAGCACTATTTTTCCTTAAAAGACCCTTAGTTCAATGCTACTTACTATGATGTATACCATGATCTTACCTCACAAAGCTTTATATCAGCCTAAAAAGGTTGCTCACATCCCCTTTATAGCAGATCATTCAGTTTTGTGTTGAGTGTGGAATAATTTTCATTCTGCACTCTTAATGCAAAGTGGCAACTGAGGAGGATGCAATCTGACCTAAATAATGTGGCCTCTTTGATAGCTGTATGAAAGGCAATGATGGACAGCTGGCCCTGACAGCTCAGTTGGTAGAGCATGAGACTCTCACTCTCAAGGTTGTGAGTTTGTTCCCCCATAGTATTAAGTACCTTTGTAAGTCATTTTGGATAAAAGTGTCGCTAAATGAATGTAATGTGATGAGTGTAGATGTTCATAAACGCTGGCAAGGGGAACCAAAGTAACTCAAGAAATAAAGGAAGCAGAGGTAGTTTGGTGTAATATGGGATAAGAAAGGATTGTACCACATTTTGACTCAATGGACCTCCAGGCTTTTCAGCAGCCTTTCTCAATAAAGACATTTCCATATCAAAAGCAGCAAAGGAAAGGGATACCGTCTGGGGGTGGGGTGTAATGAAGAGTCCTCTATCCCTCTCTTTCTCCTTTTGTTATTTTTTTTCTTCACCAGGGATGGAGAATGGCCTGGGGCGTGCCTTAAAGTAATAATCTCCCATATTTTGTATACATAAATGTCCATTTTGCTACTATATCTTGTTGACAATCACAAAAGTGATTCAACTTAGTTCAAAAGTTCATGAAAGCTTTTACATTTGCTGTTCTAAACACCCGGTGTCAGGTAGGTTTTCTGTGGGAAAAAAACCCTCTGCCGCACAGGAAGTGATGCGTTTTATATTTCTGGGTTGCTTGGAATAAATAGAAGAAGAACTGGGTAGTTACCATGAGTAGCGATATCCACCATGACTGAACAGACAAAGAAAAGAGCGCCACCTAAACCTCAAACTTCATTAACAGAAAATCCAAGGAAAGAGACTGTAATTTCATATGATATTGTACAAATTGGCTGAAAAACACAGTAGTTTGACAAAGAACCAGCATGGAGGTCGGGGTGGTGGATGGGTGGATACAATTGCCTTTGACTCTGGCGACCTGGGTCCAAGTCCTGATTCATTCATCAAGGTTTTCTGCTGTGAGTAAAGTTTTAGTTTTCAGAAAAAGTACGTTAATGCGTAGGTGTAGTACGAATCAAGGGTGCATAACTTATAAACGTTGTTGTGAACATGTTGCACAGTTTGGCTACACCGTTTGATTGACAAGTGATCTCTGGGAAGTGCAGTACAAAACCACTTCAACAATGACCACTTAGCACCAAAGATGAAGACAAAATAATAAAAATAAAATAAGTAAATAAGTAAGTAAATAAATAAATAAATAAAATGTGAAGTTAAATTGATTTCTTGAATGTTCGAAATCCCAGATCTGAATCACCACCAAAATCTAATCAGTTGTTCCTTGGCCTGAAGCCTATCTGCCCACCAAATTTCATGGGAAACTGTTCATAAATGCTTGAGATATCCTGCTGACAGACTGATCTCATGCAATCAAGCTGAAATAGACACATGCAACAATGACAGAGATGCTATATTTTAGCCACGTTGATGATGAGGGTCTCTCAAAGAGAGGTTCTGTAAATTGGCGGAAAAAGACAGAGGAGAATTGAATAGATTTTTACTGCAATGGAATATGGAACGTGTTGATTTAGCCGCACATACATTTTTACATCCTCATGTTATAGGATAGCGCTCAGAGCTGCTGTGTTCCTAGATGTGTTTTATCCAGTTTATCAGTGTTTTGTCCCGGTCTTCTAAACATTATCTTGATTCACTGCTCCCAGGTCAGTAGCAGGACACAAACCAGGATGTGAGTTTGCGTCGCAAAAGCTATGTTGCTGTATTGTATATATTGCCCTATCACGCTATATAATGGCTTCAAATTGCAACTATATAATATTTATCTTCAACATACCAGCAAAAATGCTAAATGCTGAATGCTAAAACTTAGCAAACACAGGCTTTACAATTCAATATAAATAAAGGCCTTCCCATGTCTTATGTACCATGCCATAATTATATTTATATTATATTTTTTACTGTTGTAAAAGGGGTGTGCTTCAGTGTCTTATGATTAAGAGTCTTTGCAGTAATGGCTGATGCAGAACAGGCTGTTATGAGGACCAAGTGTTTATGTACGTCACCTGTGTAAAAACCTGAAAGCGGCTCTGCTTTAATTACACTTTATTGTAACTTGTATATGTGGTTAGCACAGCAGCATGTCGGTTTCCAACACAAACATATCGAGTGGTGTGCAGCTCCAGGGGAAAACAATGTACAACTGGGAGGCAAGCAACAGCATTGAGATAGACGGGAGTGTTACACTCAAATTGCCTTCCTTTAAAAGGGTGGCTGGTGAGACTGGAACAGCACATAAATGCATCATTGGGCTTATTTAGGAATGATGAGGTGTGAAATAGGGATGTAATACAGTGGCAACATCTGTTGGAAATATTTAACAACGCTTTTACTCATGTACAATAAAGACTATGGCTCTTTAGTTTTGATTATGTTTTGAGATGTACTTGCCTTTACATCCAGGCAAATCCCACCTTCTTGACTGTGACTGTTAAACTTAAGCAACATAATAAAAAGGTGGGATGGTGGGAGGGGGGGGTTTAATGCAATTTTTCATGACTCACCACTCTCACCACAGGATGCTGTCAACCCATGTTAGTTTTTTATTACTGGATGAGATCTTTGCGAGGAAAACAGAGTTGAGCGTAACTTCACAAACACTACAGAACACGGAAACCTGGGCTGGAGGTGCTGTTTTAGCAGAAATTTAAACTTTGCATTAAATAAACAGCCTTTTTTTTTTTTTGCAGCTTGCATGTGCAGCTGAATATTTCAAATTCGTTTAGTGATGCTATAATGACTTAAAACCATAAAACCATATGACCATAAAACCACCTTTTTAATTCTGCTGTTGGTTGCTCTTTACTTCCATTGTGGTCCTCAAAGGAAGACAAAATAAGTAACTCCCCAGCGAACATTTAAACATTGAATATGTGTTGATATGACGGTCTGCACCAACGTTGAAATCCTGTGTAAATATAGCACCAAAATGAAAGTTGAGATGACGTCCGTAGTCATCCATAGCTGCTACCGGCATCCTTTTTGTGAAATCGGGACCTAAATATTTCTCATATCATTTCAAAATAGTTTAACGATAGATAGATAGATAGATAGATAGATACTCAAGAAACTCAAGAAACTCAAGGCGATAAATTAAAGTCAGCGACAATATAAAATATTATTTGATTTTATTGCCATCAATTATTATATAAAAAATATGAACTTTAAAGGCACTTAAAAAATCTCAACAGGTCATGTATTCAAAAGTTATAACTCATTTACATGTACTTTATATACAATAGAAAAAAACACATAACACAACAACCCATACTTAAATATTATTCAACAGTATGTTTTAACCAAGCAATATGATTGGCTAACAGGAATCCCACTCATGATGTTCAGTTTTTGACACATGTAGTACTATTTTAAAAATTTTCCAAAGGCCCTGACATGCCATATATCCAACAGTACTTCCACCCACAGGGCAACCACATGACTTCTCATTGGATTATCCACTGATGACTAGTCAACACCACAGTTACCTCATGATTGAAATGTCATAACACCATTTGCATAATGCCACAAATGAATATTTAAACATTATGGGAAAATAACCCAGATGATATGAAACAAAACAAAGGTTCTGATATTCACTGAACTTGGGTGGTTTGAGCCGAGCAATCTCATTGGTCAAAGAGACAATCCGAGTTGCGCTGCAGCTAGTTGTTGTACTAACCCATGTGGCAACCAAAGAGCTAGACGGCAATTTATTTTATTATTATTCTTATGTATGCACTGCTTTCATTGTACAGATGCATTTGTAACCATTGTATAAATGCCATTATACCCTCAAGAACATTCATTAACAAGATTATGGGTACTTCGGTGATGACAGTCCTTGAGTATGCTTTGTACGTAGCAACATCACTGTCCTTTATGCACTGTTATTTATCTATAATACATATATATCTATAATACTCAGGTGTTGTTGATAGAGTATACAGTGATAAAAAGGAGGGTGAACTATGATCATCAACTATGATACAATTGGTGATCATAAGCAAAACAACCACCAATAAAAAACAAACTCAATTATAATTTATTTAAAAGATCTTCATATAACTGACATCAGTTTGGTGCTACTTAGTATGATCCTATGAATTTACCTCATAAAGATTTATGCCAACTTAAAAGAGGTGGTAAACTCTATTCTACAAATAAAAAGGTGGGTAAACTGAATTAAGGTGGGTTTACCCTGCACTACATCCCTGATTATAGCCCACTGATGCTGTGGCCATTCTTCTTTTTCAAAGTAGGGTAAACAACTTTAGGAGATCTACGTCTGGATCATGCAGGTAAAAAAAAACAACCAAAAAACGATTTTATAAAAATTACTTCCTTTGAACAGTGAGGTTATGGATCCCTCTGGTGTCTGAGCAACACCTACCTGTGTAGTATCTGGCTTAGTGATCGATACTCACGAGTGTACAATTTGACAACCCATTCACATTTTTGACATTCATGTTTAAATAACAATAATTAACAAGCATGCACTGACCTACACTTTATCAGGATGGGTTTTCTTTCATTTTCCAATTTTCATAACTATGTATCCCATTTCTAACTTTTCAGATCTTGATTATTTCATGAATTGAATATCATAAAGCAGTGGAAAAGGAAAAAATCTAATTAAACTGTTCTTTTTTGAGTAGCCTTGTCAGTGACAGAAAGGATGCCACTTTCATGCTTGTAGCAGACACTGTCATCTGTCACCTTCTAGCTTCTAGTGCTTAAAATGATTGGGATTAACTGATGTGCTACTTGAGTTCAATGCATTTTTGACTGAAATAGGGATCACAATCTTTATTACTATCATACTGACTAAATATGAAAATATAGCATAGCACCACAGTTAGCCAGGGGGTTCATCTATATATTTATTTGCTGAATATGATGCCATTAGTCTCTTTTTGTCTCACTGCATTGAAATATTTATTGTATGATTATGTTTGCTTGCCTACACTGTACTACAAAATAAATGGTCAATACTTTCATAACCAGGGCTTCTCCACTCTGTGATGTCATGTTGTACTAGTGTACCCCAGACAGCTCCAAATACATTTAATTGAAAGCCACCTATTTCTTATATTGTACAGGTATTTGTGACACACTACATGAGTAGCATTCAGAACGTCTTCCAGAACTGAATTTGCTAAAAAAAAAATAAGAATTTTGCTTTTTAAAATCAATTAAAGAATACAAGTTTTCTTTCAGGAGCCTGAGTGAATTCTGCATATTTTGCAAATGCATTGCAAAGACCTATTTTGTATCATCCTTTGCAGCAGCTTGTGAAAATGTAAAATGGAATTCCCTCAAAAGAACTGATCACTGACCAACCCCAGAGCTATGAAGGCGTAGACGTAGTGCAACTTTTAAACGGCAACACAAATCAGGTACCTTTGACATTGTGTCCGTAAGTCACAGGATTCAGTTTCAGACATGTGTGGGGTTTTCTAGATAGGAATCTGTTTTGGACATGTGCAGCACCACTGCCGGGGCCTTGTAGTGGCACTGAGAGCTGCTGCAGCCAACACTACCGCATGTTTTCCTATTGGTCCGAACCTCCAACTTCCTGTTACACAGGCCCTGCCACGTCTGGATGGTCTTAGAGCTCCACACCCATACACCACTGGTGATGCCCACAACCAGCGACATGAAGATCTTCAGCATGAACACTGCTACGGTGGGCAGCGATGTCTCTAGTGAACAGTCCTCATTCCTACGGCCAGGGAACGAGGCACACTTGCTCTGCAGAGCACGAAACTTCCAGTAGTCCATGTTAAGCCTCTCATAAAAGTAGCAGATAATGACACAGGTGGCGGGCATAGTGTAGAGAATGGAGAAGATACCAATCTTCACCATTAGCTTTTCCAGTTTCTCTGTGTTGGTGCCACCCGTCTTCATAATCTTGCGGATGTGAAAGAGTGCCACAAAGCCCATTAGGATGAAGGAGGTGCCGATGACAAGGTAGCAGGAGAGCGGGATGAGCACAAACCCTGTCAGTGCATTGACATCCATGCTGCCCACATAGCACAGACCCGTAAGTTCATTGCCTGCCACCTTCCTCATGGTGAGGATGACAATGGTCTTCATGGCTGGGATGCCCCAAGCTGCCATGTGGAAGTAACTGCTGTGGGCTTCAATGGCCTCATGGCCCCATTTCTTCCCAGCTGCCAGGAACCAGGTCAGTGTCAGGATAACCCACCAGATGGAGGAGGCCATGCCAAAATAGTAGAGGATGAGAAAAACTATGGTGCAGCCTGTGGATTCCAGCCCTTCCTGGATGATGTAGAGCTCACCGTTTTCACGGTCACAGGCAATGTTCTCCGCTCCAGCCACCAAGCGAATGATGAAGGCCACTGAGTAGACATTGTAGCACATGCTGAGGAAGATGATGGGCCTCTCGGGGTACTGGAAACGCTGCGGCTCCAGGAGGAAGGTCAGGACTGTGAAGGTGGTGGAAATAAAGCACAGTGTAGACCACACCGCCATCCAGATGAAGGCAAAATCCTTGTCCTGGCGAGACCAGAAGACATCGATGGCGGCGGAACAGCGAGGAGCGCACGACTGGCTCTTCTCCACATACTGGAACTTCTCAGAGTTTTCACACAAGGCCAGGCCGGCGGTGGGGTGGCTGCTGCCCAGGCCAGGCTTTCTGGGCTGGGGAGCCACAGGCAGCATGCCCTCCCCTCTCCTGGGGTCCTGCCTGGTGTCGTTCTCAGGCGCCTCCATGCACAGGGAGTTTGGATCATTTTTGATCGGCAATTTGGAGCAATCCAGCGAGTCAGGCCAGCTGAAGCTGAACTTTTCCATGATGGGAGAGCACCTCTGCCTGGCCTGCTCGCACATGGGCCGACAGGCAGGGATGGTGGTGGAAACTTTGTCAGTGCACATTGGAACATAGAGGGAGCAAAGGAAAAAACGCAGGTGTGTATCACAGCCATACTCCACTAAAGGGGCAAATTCATTCAGTTTGATCCTAGCCTCAGCTTGGCTCTCATACTTCATGAAGTTAGGCATCCGAGTCATATTGTAGCCAATGCCCTGGCACATGGGGATGGTTATTAGTTCACACTTACCAGGTCTGCCCCTCTCTATGTCATATGCACCAATCTCTAGGCTGAAGCCAGCAGTAAGAGGCTGGCACCACAGCAAAATAGCAATCCTTAAATAAAAATACTCCATGGAAGTTAAATTACCTTTTTGTAAATGTCAAATTAACTTTGAATATTTGAATATAAGTGTTTCTCTGTACAGTTCCATAAAATGTTGTCATAAGAATAAAGTCCCATATAAATGTCCCATAAAGTCCAACGTGTGAAATGCAAGAAAAATCATTAAGGGATTCATTACTATGTCATCTTGAAATGCCTCTGGTGGGATTTCCACAGAAAACCCGGCGCTCCGTGCAGTTACATTGCGGTACAACGCACAATTATGAAGACAAGTATTTATTCCTTTGGCCAGCAGCTGTCCAAAAAAAGGCGAGCAGTTGATATTGGTCCGTTATTTACCGCAGTAAACCGTGGCTGTAGTTCAAATTGGGACTATTCCCCGTAGCGGTAGAGTATTTCTTATCCTCCCCGCAGTTCACAAGACGAGGGCAGAGCATCCCACGGTCCCCCCGGTCGGTCCGAAACAAGTCAACCGGACCGACAGAAGTGTTTTCGTTGATGTGTGTTTGCACATCTGAGCACCGCATCAGACTTTTGTCTCTACTTCTGTGGTTCTTCATAACGGGGCGGTGACTGACGACGCGTCACTCCGCCTTCATACCGATCACGACAGAGCTACCGGTTCTCTCTATTGATTTAACACGGACATTTCATTGCACGTTTACAACAACAAAAAATAAGCAAAAAGCAATGGAAAGAAAGTTCCAGATTTATAAGTGACAACAGTTCCAGTGATTTCTCTCTTTTGTTAAAACATATCTACAACAGTAGATACAAAAAAACAATAGTTCCTAATTAAACTCATTATTTTCCGCGCTAAATGTCATATTCATGATTACACAAAAACAAAACCTCTCTTCTGTTTGCAGTATTTTATCCATTGAATCTTCTGCCAATAGTAAGCCTCTACCTCAGAAATCTGTATCTTCTTCATTTAATGTGTATGGTTTCTTGACAGTTCAGAATATATCTAAAAAATGATTTGAGGCATTTTAGTTAACATCTTTATCGAAACCATAAACCATATACCTACACACCTCATATATTCATCCATATCCACACTGGAATACTAATGGTAAAATACATTTCTCAAGTTCTACAATGCTTTTTTTCCATAATCTTATTTTATGAAATTGTATCCATATTTTGTTTATGAAATGTTTTCCTTTGCAGTCAGAAAAACCTAAGCTAATAGTATTGATTAACACAATTGGCTTCAAAATAAATGTTTACTTTTGTAACCAATGACTTTATTCATGATCAACCCTTTAATTTCTGTCAGATCAGAGGATTTCTTCAACATCACACAAAACGTATGGTATATGTAGTTGTGTAATTTGTGTGAAAACAATGAAAAGGTATTTTAGGTATAAAGTATTAGTTTTTAATGTAGATTTCTATAAAAACAATGAAAATGAAAATTAGTTTTTTAAAAATTATGAATTTAGGTGGCTGTGGAAACTGTTTTGAGAGCATGCACCTTAGAAAATCTAACTTGGGCTAAGTTTTCTTCTGCTCTTCACCCCACCTTTTTTAGGTTTGTGACCCCAATTCAAGTCACAGTAAATCCTGTTACTCCTACATATAAAACATGACATTTTTTGGCTTTTACGTCATGTTTGGGCCATAAAACATTTTCATGTCATAGATGGTCCAAATAGACACACATTAGGGCCACAAGCCCCCATTTGATCAGACCTGGTCCCAGGGAGTCACAAGGGAAGATTTATTTGTCATTGATTTAGTATTGAATTGAAATGTCTACACTGTACACAGGGAGAAAATAGTGGTCAGAGTGAAACTAAGTAGATAAGAGTGGTAATATGTAATATGTATGAAATGTCGAGTACATTTTTGTCGCTCAGGTAACGAATCAAGAGAGAGAATACTTTAACAGACTTGCTGTTACATCCAAAGACATCATTCCTATTATTTACATTGATTTCCTGACCCTACAAACACAACCTTAGGATGCGGAATCTTAAGGGTATGTCCTCAAATCATTTTCAAGTGTATCATTTCTATATTGAGTGTACACTGTGTGATATATGCAATTTATCATTTTAATTCACAACTCAAAAACAGTCTGAATATTGAGACATTTTGGTCAATTTCCATGTAAGAATATAACATGCTTGGTACCAAAGGAGTCTGGTGGCTGTTAAGTCATGGACCTGCTGCAGACCCACTTTAGGTGACCCCTTGATACCCCAAACCCTACCCACCCACCCCCCGACACATACACACATACACACACACACACACACACACACACACAGTTCATGACTACGCACACCAGTCAGTTTTCTCCCCATTGCATTGCCATGTAGTTCAGTTTCTGAGCACAGTATTAGCTTAACACTGGGTTAAAATAGTCCAGTGTTCCCATCTAGTGGTGACTATCGACACAGCACAGAACAGGGCATGCAAAGACTGCAAAGATAAACCAGCACAGCTCAATACACATGACCTTAATCTACCGCTCCATATGAGCATCAGATATGTAAGAGTAGAGCAGAGCATAAACCCACTGACTCCACCTAGGAGTCGCCTACAGATTTGGGAACGTTGGTCGTCTATCCTCAACAAAAGTGTTCACAGAATAGTGGGAGACTGCAATACGTAGGCCAACTAAAAAACTACTACTAAACTAGTTCCAACTAAAAAAAAACAACTTAAATCAGCTTTCAAAAACGTAGGCCAATTTAAAGGGACATTATTGCCCTTTACACTTAATTTTATGTCCAGTTTGTGGAATCAATTTCTACCTAGAAAGGTCAAAACATAAACAACAGCATTAACATTTTCACAATTTGATAACTGGTCACAAATGGTGGTAGCTTACCTTTTCATCAAGGAAATTGAGTTGACAAAGGAGGAGTCCTTACCCTGAGTTAAATGGGATCATTCTATTGTCAGTTGCATGTAACACCCATGGGTAGAGACAGCAGCTGTGCTCATTCACAAAGAAATGCCTTCAACAGAGGGTAGGCCCTGTGTGCCCATCTTAAACCACACAACATTACTTAACCTCAACCCCTAAACCCTCAGTGTTTGCAGATCTAGTGAGCGCGGATAGATATAATTAGTGTAGTGTGTGTGTGTGTGGTGGCATATACTTTGTAGATCTGAACACACTGAAAGATTAGCGCTGAGAGGAAGTGCTAGGGAGTGATTTTGGGGTCACTGTTTCTGTTTGATTCAGATAGAATGGTTAAGAAAGACAATGAATATCCAATAAGTGGTGCAGTAGTTAGTGTCGCTGACAGTAGCACACACCGCAGCAGAATCAACATGGGTATGAGTCTAGCCATTTCATTCTGACTCCATTCTAACAAAGTCAGCAAAAATGCTCATTTGAAAGGGGAAAAAAAAGTTTAAAAGGCTTGCAATGCTTCTTTGACACTAAGACATATGTCAATATAAATCATAGTTGGAGACATATTAAATAGTCTACAAAAAATATGAATGCACAGTTGATTGAAAAAAATTGATTATCTAGGCCAACATATCCAGAGATAGTGGATTGATCCTGTGCCTCTTGTCAACCCTTCCTATCCTGGGATCAAATTCCTTCACCTCCATCTCAACTAATGTCTCATTCAAGATAAATAACGGAAAATGTACCTGCTAAAGGTAACACTATCATGTATTTATTTCAAATAAATTAAATCAAATGGCCAGTAAATCAAAGCTTATTCAGATTGAAAGGGTTTGATATAGCCACTTTTCAACTTTCCAAGAAATATCAAAGAATCTTCTCTTCAAAAAATGGTTCTAGGTTGCAGAAGGTTTCCGGGTGGAACCCTTTGCCTTGCAAAAAGGAAAAAAAAACTCCTGAAGATCACTTTCCTTTCAAAGGAGGAGTCACTGCAGTTAACCTGTGTGGCTTTGCAGTTAGTGTTACTGACCCGTTCACATAGAGTCAACGTGGATTCAAATCCAGCTTGCTGCTCTTTCTACTCCCTTATTTGTTCAACATAGTCACAGGAAATGTCACTTTGAATGACAGAACATAACAGTCAATATATAATTAGAATAGCTAGGCTGCTATATAACCTACATGTAAGAATAATCCTGCAGTTTTTAAACACAAACACCCAGGCCTTTTTTCAAATAAATAAAAGAAAACAATATCGAAGCTTATTCTGATGGAGCGGCCAAAGAAGCCTCTCCTCCAAAAATGCCTCATGGATGCAAAACATTCCAGTTGGAACCCTGTTCCAAACCAAAACTTTTGAACAACCTGTTACTTGGTCAAAGGAAACACAGTGAGCTGTGTGAACGTTCCAGACCTCAACATGTACTGTGTTTTGTAACCAGCGTGAGTTCAAAACCAGGCCATTATTTCTGATTCGTTTGTACTCCTCTTTCTGTTTAACATAGGCACACAAAATGTAACTTTAGACGAAAGAAATGTGTCAATCAAAATAGCTGTCCTATAAATAAAATAATTAGTGGCATACGGAAGTCTACAGGTATTATACATTACAAGCATTTAGCAAATGCTTTTATCCAAAGCGACTTAGAATAATTCAACGCAATGCATTCAACGTAGGTAGGCACGAGAACTACTAGAAATACACTAGAATGCACTAAATGCACTAGAAGTGCATCTCCTTCCCAAACAAGCATCTAAGAGCAGAACCAGTGCTAAAGTAAAAGTGCAATAAGTTATCTACCTACTTTTTAAAAAAAGAATAATAATAAAACAAATAGGCAAGTGCTACGAGGAAGGATCAGGGTAGTATTTCTTGAAGAGGTGGGTTTTCAGCCTGCGGCGAAAGATGGGCAGCGACTCTGCTGTCCTGACGTCAATGCAGCAGAGCGAAGTGGTCGGGCAGGGTCTAGGGCTTGACCATGGTCTGGAGGTAGGAAAGAGATGTTCCTTTCACTGCCCAGTCTTAAACTGGATGCGAGCTGCTACAGGCAGCCAGTGGAGAGAACAGAGAAGGGAAGTTTTGTGGGAGAACTTGGCGGTAGAACACCAAAGAGCTGCAGCTTTCTGAACAAGCTCCAGAGGTCTGATGGCAGGTAAGAGTAAGATAAGAGTTCTCCTTCCTCCTACAATTTACAATTCATCCTACAATTTAAGTGCTTTAACATTAATGTTGATAAACTCTGAGAATAAATTATTTCAGCTCCAACTGAAAGGATAACACCAAGCTTCCAAAGTATGACCAAATCGAGATTGTCCAGAGACGGTAAAGTGGTTAGTACCTTCGTCTCTAAAACAAGTACCCCCGTCATCCTGGGGTCAAGTCCTGCTGGGCCTTTTCTCCCATATCTCCCCTACTTTTTTTTATAATAATGTCTCAATTAAAAAAAATACCAAGGAGAGTGAACTTCCCTGTCTACTTTGAATAAAGGTTTATTTAGAGTAGAAGGATTCTATGTAGCACCCTTCTCGACTTCCAAAGAATGACCAAAGAACCCTCTCTTCTAAAAATTGTTATTGGGTGCAATAAGTTCCAGTTAGAACCCTTTTCTCTATGAAAGTCTATTGAAGCACCCCTTCTTTCCAAGTGAAAAAAATATAGGAAATAGTTCTTGGTAGAACCACACCCTTCTGCAAAGAAGGGGCCTTTCTTTGGAACCCTTTTGCCCCCCGCGTCTCAATTAGGTGGGATAGGACGCTCTTCTCCGTTGCACCCCCTCTTCATGGTTTCAGCTGGTAAGATGGCTGTTTTTGTCCATTAAAATCATGCTTAGGGCAGCTATAAGCTAATTCAAAGATTCAAAGATAGTTCTTAAATTAGATGGTATAGCAACAAGTGGATAGAACTGAGCTCTTGAGGTCCGTAGCATTGATTCCAAGCAGCATGTGTGAGTGCCCTGTGGACGGCCAGAGCTTAAATCTGTATGGGTGCTGCACCCAAAGGCCACATTATCCATGAATAAAAAGAAGGTCATGAAACTGAGAGCAGGTCCTGCCTATTCATGAGGGAGCGTAGGGCCTGGCAGAACAATCCTCTGTTCTGTAGCCGTGGGCCTCCTTCAGATGGACCTCCTTTGCCTCTTTATTTCCATCGCCACTGTGTCTTCACCATGCTGAGTCCTCCTCTGAGAGCTGCAGCACAATACACAACTGCTCTCTAAACAGGGTCGTCCGAGTGCCTATCTTGTTGGGACAAAATAACATGGGGCCATGTTTACCATATGAAAACCTCTCATTGTGTCCCTGTCACTAATCCTACATTAGGCCGCGTGGGGTATCCTCTGTGTTTCAGGCCAGTATCAGATCCCCAGGCCAGCGCTCATCTTTCGGGAGGCTGCATTCTCATGTTAAGCAGGCCTCGCCACAGTGCTCTCTAAGTACCATAGCAAGGATTCACTCTTCTCGCATGCACAAAAAAAAATCCTCCATTTCAAGAAAGCAGGTCCACTTGTCATGTTCCCACAAATGGAATCTGTTTTGTACTGTTTTTTCTCCCATACTCATGCTCTTCTTTCACCAATGGGTCAATTTCCTCCTCAAAGAAATGAAATGGGATTCCTTTTGGCGACTGTTTTTGTTTTGGCTAAGAGCTGTTTAAGTAGAGCTTTCCACATCCTCTGCAGGGCTCCTTCAGCTTTGCAATGAAAGGGGCCTTTCTTTGCATTTGCTGAACAAGGACAAAATAAAGAAAAGGAAAACCTGAGTTACAAGGGCAATCAGTCAATGTTACAATTGCAGGCTCTAGGATTGGGATCTTTTCATGTACCTCACCATTTAGACAAACTTATTCAAAATTAACACGCCTACTGGAAGGCGTGTGAATGTGTTTTTCTTACACCATGGCTTGTGCCAAAAATGTCATCACATTGATTACCTTAACCAATGTTTCTATGATCATAGATACTCGTCATAGACCCAAGTAATATAAAGAATATGACAAGAAAAACTCTTTTTTGGAGCTCAGAGAAATTTGACATTGTAATTGGGCCTCTGTGATGGCTACTTGGATTTCAAGGGTTAATTTCTTCACCTCCCCAGTACCCGTCTGCAGGCTGCCAGTAACACAAGTGCGTATACAAAAAGATCATACAACAGATAGACCTCGCTGAAAGGATCGTCTGTGGTGTCTCAGAATAGATGGAATTAATTAGCAGACTGCCAAACAGCCAACCAAAAGAACAGCAGCATGAAATGAGAGAAGGGCGTAAAGGCGTAGGTCAAAAAAAACAATTAAACACCATGTAATCAAAGATAGACAGTAATACTGACCGTGAGTTTCTGTTTATGAAGAGGTTTTGTGGTCAGCACATAAATAAAATTCAACTTCTGGAGCCTATCCCAGCATGCATTGGGCGGAAAGGCAGGGAAACACCCTGGACAGGTAATTGGGACATGGAGGGATGTGGGCTGCAGGAACATGGAGGGTTGTGGGCTGGAGATTCAGGACTGCTCCCAATGGCCTGCTTGCCTGGTCATTGCTTTGGTCACAGCTGTGGCCTGTGACCAATGCACAGCATAAAGAAACTGAGTGGCCAATCAAGCCGAGTAGAGACTTACAACCACATTTTCACAGTAGGATACGCCCCACGTGGCCCTACTATGAATAACTGATGGACTATTAACTATTATTTGACTACAAACTATAGTGAATGTAACTATAGACTATATAGAGAACTATAGTGTATGCTCTGTACTATAACGTGGAGATAATACCAGCTTTGGTCCATGAGCAGCCCTGTACCAGCTCAGTGGAAATGACAGGCACAGGGCAAAACGTTCACAATGCGCTTCTTATAAGAATGAATTATATGTAACCAGTCAAATCATTTTGTGTATAAATGTAAAGTGTGGAAATGACATGTGGAAAACAACATGTGAGTGAGTGTTATATTTTCACATGTGAAAGTGCAGGTTCACATGTGAAATGGAATATTTCACATGTGACTTTTGTGTTTTGTTCTCTACTGTATAGTTTTAGGTACAGAAGCTGTGCTCTTGCTTTTTCCTGTGCGAAGGTGGACATAACAGCAGTGCTGGTGCATCAGAGGGGTGAGAGGTGCTGCAACAGGCCTGAGCCCAGTACCAGCAGGAACCAACAGGTGCAGGGCACGCAGTCCAAAAATGTGCATGTTACTGGCACAAGATCGAGCTATGTGTGAGACTTACAGCATGACTTCGAAGTAGCAGATCGACATATTTGAGTGATGACAGTAGCATTCCTTAAACAAGCTAAAAGGAACTAAATTGTTAATGTTGTTGATCGCCACTGTTTTTTCTTATGCAGTACAAGCAGGTGCTGAGGAGAAAAGTCACACGCATCATTTGTGTGTGTGTGTGTGTGTGTGTATGTGTGTGTGCGCGCGCGCGCGCATGTGCGTGTATGTTCAAATAGGCAAATATCAGCCGATATGTGTTTGTTGACTAGAATTGAATAGCACACTATTGATGGGTATATGGGTTTATAAAATGGCAGCACTTTTGCCATGTTTGGTGGAATAAGTCATTTGTAAGAGTCAATAGGAATTCATGGGAATTCTATTGATTCACTGTAAGGTCATTGGTGGTGAATGCTTTCATGGTCCAGCCCTGTCTGGAGTAACATGTTACCTGTAGTTACCAGAATGCATTGTTGTTCACAGTAAAGTGCAATATTAAAAGGAAACAGTACTTATACTACTTTTGGAATTTGGCTCTTTATTTACAGCAAACTCTCAGAGTGTTGGTCTACTTTTCTGTTGGAATAGATTAAGAGACATTCTGTCAGTTATATTACTGACATGTGACCAGTGCAGAGCATTACACATTTGTACAATTGGAGCGTTTGTGTTATCTGCAGCCTCTTTATTTCTCCAATTTCGCATTACCCCAAACGCAATCATTTATTTGACTCATTATAAGACCTTGACCTACATTCTGCATACTTGCAATTCGGACTATTTTCTTGCAGAGACGCTGACAATGAGATGACACCCAGCCTGTTTTAATGGCAAAGCTCAAACTGTTGTTTGTGGCATCCATTACCTCACGATGAGCCCAAAATATAGCCTAGAAAACTGGCCCCCGTGCATAACAAGTAAAACATTTTAAACCAGTTTTCCGAGAAATAGGCAGTATTCATTGAAGCACTTGGCCACCTCAAGCGAAAAGGCCAGTAAAGATAACCCCCACGCTCACCCCCTTCATGTGCCCACTAATGTTATTGCATGTGGGGGTCTAAGGGCCTGAAAATACTATGTGATGTGAAAACAAGCTATTTGATATCAGGGTGGGACCTCAATGACCCCCTCCTGGTGTATAAGGCACATGAAGTGACAGCTGAAGGTCCTGGCTATGAAATTAAATCACTGTCTTTTCTGACTTCTTATGACTTTTTACCTATTCCCTTCTATCTGGGTCCATCTACCTTTCCCTTTACTACCATTTTCATTTTCAAATCTTTTAAAGGAGAACGCAGAACATATTCGATAGTATTTTCAGCTTTTTCTACTGAAACAGTAGGAAGGCTAAAAAGGAGACAGAGTAGTAGGTCTGGTACATGGGGTACCAGAGATTTCAGCACTACACCATATCTAGGCAGTGTTCACCCATTCTACCCATGCTCCCTTTCACCCTCTAGCTCCCAGTTCTTTTTCCTCGCTCTCCACACTCAGTCAACCCCCCCCCACCCCCCACCTTTCCAAAAGTTCTCAGCTGCCTGTCTGGTTTTAGGTTACCAGCGAGGCAGGCATGCCAAACAAGTCCTATTTATACAGTGTGGACGGACAGAGGGGTCAGGTGGCAGCGGCTTGGTGAGGCCCGGGATGGTGGAGAATCAGCCAGATAGTTGGGACGGATAGCGATAAAGGAGTCAGATATATGGGTTTGTTAGTGCAGGACCAAGCCTAGTGCTCATTTATGGGTGGAGGGGAAAGGAGAGAGGGAGAGAAAATGAACAGAGAGAAGAGCTAACACACTGTCAAGGGGTAAGTGGTGGGGGGATCTGAAGTCAATGTCAAATCTCTCAATGTGTCCCAAGCAAAAAGGGTTCCAAAAGGAGAATCTCAGCAAATTTCATTAAATATTTTTAAATGATTTGAGCCTGTATGCAGCCATACATTTTATTTTATTTTATTTTATTTTATTTTATTTTATTTTATTTTATATATTAATGAACACTAATATACACTCAATAGCCAGTTTATTAGCTACCCCCATCTAGTACCTGGTGGTCATCTGTTTGCGGTCTACCTTTTACCTTGCATTATTCTTGCCATTACCCATAGATTTTTCTCATCAGTGAGCTGTTTTCGCCCATAGGGCTTCTTCCGAGTGGAAGATTTTTTTTTATTGAGGCACTGGAACTGATTATACCAAGTCATTTAGGTCACACGTTTTTCCCGTTCCTATAAATAGTATTATAGTTTATTTATTTGGACTCTTTGTTTATTTCCTAATATGTCTCCTCTATTTCTCTCACATAAACAGCAAACCTTCCCTACATAATACTTCAGTTCCTCTCTGCTGTGCTGAGAGCAGGAAAGGTAAATTAAAAAAAAGAATAGGCCTTTTATATATAATTTATATATAATTTTGGTCAGGATGGTAGTGCAATACAATGTCAGTGCTTGTTCTTGCAAACTGCTGCCATTCTTAAGAGAATTATGAAAGTGGAATGAGGTCTACCTTGCCTGATAAAGTTTTATGTGCTTCCCTCTACTTCGTAAACTAGAGGGCCATTATTTTGAAGAACACCTTGAGGGAATTTTTGCCCTAACAAAAAATAGGCCTAATAAAATATTAACAGGGTGGACTTGGAGGACAAGGAAGCAAGGCAAGAGAATCTGGAAGAACGTAGGGAACACTAATGCATGTATAGTACTGAGTTATGATTGAGAATTATTTTTAATTTAATATTTTTAAACACTTTTTGGATGGGAATATTTGACTGCCTTGATTTAGTACCCATTCAAATTCTCTAATTGAAGAAATTTGTCATAGCCTAGACGGGCCATGTCAAAGGAAGGGGAGCTTAACACGTTGCACAGCAGCTATTCGTGTAGGCTAGGCTAGGAAAAGCCAATGTGACTGAACATGCCAGACACTGACAGCAACCTGCTAATCTGATCACCTTATCTTGTCTCTTATCTCGGTGCCAAAAACTTTTAAAATCTAGTCAGGGAAGCTTCATCTTAACTTTAGAAACTGTTACAATACTTTAATAGCAGTAATAGATTCCATTTCGGATCAAAGTAGGAAAACACTGCGAAATTATCTATGCAGGTCACCACAACTGGACACGTGACTGACAGCTACTCTACTTTGCATCCATAGCGATAAACATGTTACTGAATACAAAGCTTGTATTCATTTACATCCCACAGCACGAGGGAATTTCTGCTGTAGCGGGCGTGTAAAAGCAGAAATGAGTGTTCCTCGGGTAATGTTCCGTCATTTTGACAGGAGAAGTCCCGAGGGCAAACTTGTACCTCATATTTTTCACTGTGCATCCAATGAGAAAATCCTACATTTTGATATGTCCGCATGGGCCTCGGTGAGTGGTCTCAGGTGGCCAAGGAAAGCTATGTGGGGTTCTATTCAACGGTGCACAAGGGACCTGTGGGGGCATTTTAGTTGCAGTTTAATTGTTTTTCTTAAGAGCAATGAATGCCATTGTTATCACACTGCCATGGAAATGTTATTCTTAGACACTTTACAAGGGTTGTAAAACTCAAACTAAGTTGGAAGCCTGAATATTTTCCTCCACTCCAATGTACCTTATCACTTCAAGCTCTCACTTTGCTAAGTGGCCACGCAGCCCCATCTAATACACTGACAACTCACATCGTAAAGCACATCGTTCATCTGAACAAACACTGTCTGAGCTTAATAACATGATGAAGTCAGTGTCAAAATAACACCAAATCACTGAGTTTACCAAGTTTGAAATATAACTGTTCACCAAGTGGAGGTATACTCAATTTACCTACCTAATTATGAGCAGAATAAATCTTTATAACATAATTCATAGTATAGTGATTATAAAAAGTATTCAGCCATGTTGGACTTTTTCATATCGATATATAAAGCTATTTTTTTCTGTTCTATATTTATAATTAACTTAAATTAATTTGTAGAAATTTCACTTTGACATAATGGTGTATTTTTCTGTTTTTTGATCCATGGCAAAAAGCCTAATTAAATCCACTGTGATTCCATGTTGTAAAGCAATAACATATTAAAAGAAAATCCAAGTGGGGTGAATACTTTTTATAGCAACTGTACATCATAGTGAGTAGTAGTAAACTGATGTAAGTTATATGAAGATAGGGGTCTTTTGAGGAAAACAAAAAAACATTCCTACTCCTTTTCTGCACCTTTATGTCGATCACCGACTAGAGGTCCTTTTTATTTACCATTACATATGTCACTGCTGTTCACCATGTTTGTTTGCAGTTTGCAGTCTTTGGGAGCGCTCCAGTGAAACACAAAAAAAAAACGACATGGAAAAACTGAGCTGTCAAACCTGACAGTAATTATACAGAGTGATGCTGGTCCTCTGCTTTATATGCAAAGGGAGATGTTGAACGATAACACCACTGTTTCTACAATGCAGCCATGCTGTTTTTCCCAGCATTGTGTGTGTGCATATACTTAATCTCTGCACTCATCTGTTGGGGACATGAATTACATGCTAACATAGCCTAAATTGGTAAAATGGTAAATGGTAAATTGATCAGACAACACTAAATTTGTTATAATCAAATGGATAACGAGACACATCCTCCCCATTTCCCTCCCTGCTCTCCTCTCCTTCTCAACTATTATCCCTGTCGTGCTCTGCAGGGATGTGTGTTTGTTATAAAGTGACTGTCACTGTGGGTAAAAACGTCATCACCACCTGTGGGTAGAAATGTATCACTGTATGTATCACTAAAGTGTTAGCATGGGGTGCTGAAGCCAGTGATGTACCAGGGACACAAGGATGATTTTGGTGTCTCACATTCTCATCACTTAAAGGGGAATTCCGGTATTTTTAAACCTGGGCTCTATTTGTACAAATTTGTCATTTATACCGCAAAATAGGTACAAAAAGTTTTGGAATTGCTCCAGTAGATCGCTTCAACCACGGGCTGCTCTGGCTGCAACGTAATCCGCAGGGGCAAGTGCACCGATCAAACTAAAAGTACTTGTGTTTGCCACTGACAGGCTCAGATTGTTATTCATGTCTGACAACATTACGGAAAGGATCGCTACAGAGATAGACCTTTTTTTTAACCAGAAACAGAAGTCTCACTCAAGGAGAAGTCTCGCTCTGAAATCTGAAATATGAGGTGAGTTGTTGCATGAAGAGGTTAAACAAAGGTTTCTGGTTAAAAAAGGTCTATCTCTGTAGGGATCCTTTCTGTAATGTTGTCAGACACTTGTCAGACACACGAAGGGTTGGTGAGCTTTTGTATAGGATTTGTTCATGACACTGGAGGTAGCGTTGCACAGCCGGATGGCTGTTGGCACAAAAGAGCAACACTGGTTAAAGGAAAAGTCTCCCTGGGAAAGCCTATGCCAATGGTGCTGGAAAGGAGACTCCAGCCGATTGTCGAACTTCAGATTCAGGAAGAGCAATGTGGATTCCGTCTTGGTCATGGAACAGTGAAGCTTTTTACCCTCTTGCAGATAATCAAGGGATCATGGGAATGTGCTAATCTTGTCTACATATGTTTTGTGGATTTGGAAAAGGCTTACGACCATGCTCCCCAAGGTATCCTGCGGGGGGTGCTGTGTTCGCATTCTTGATATTAAACTCAAGCTTGTTCAAGGTGGGTGGCTGACATGAAATTCCTCCATAGGGTGGCTGGCCTGGATCGACAAGGACATTAGTGTTGAGGCGCTGCTCCTCCAGCTTGAGAAGAGCCAGCTAAGGTGGTTCAGGAATATGCTAACTCCATTTGGAGGTGTTCAGGCATGATCCACTGGAACCCCGGGTTAGACCTAGGATATGGGATGCTTGTGGTGTTGCCACCACAATCTGCACCTGGATAAGCAGCTAGAAAATGGATGGTGGATGGATCCTGACTGCTCTGTTGATATTGTCATCTCATCTTTGTCTTTTTCCCTGGCATACAAATCTTCTATTTAGTCAGAGCCCTAACCCTAGGAGGAAAATGTGCTGCAAATGTTGTAACATTCTCTAGTGGTTGAGTTCTGAGATACTTTATACGATTGAAAAAAAAGCCTAAAGGTTTGTACGATTTTTTTATTATCCAACAGAAGATGAGTCGGTTGGCCAAAACAAGGTTTTTGTGAATGAGAACCTAATCCAACCTAAAACACTTTCAACACTGTTAAAAGCAAAAAAACAAACAAACAAAACTATTGGCAATGTACCTTGCATTTCTGGGCCCATTTTGCTGTTTGGTGGTGTATTTTTCTTATTCCCACGGATGACTGGTGAAATTTAGACGATGTGTGCGGAGGACAGAATCAGCTATTATTAGAAATAAATGAGAAAATAAACACATATATAAATGAATACAAAAAATAAATCTAAAAAAATAAATATATGACCGTGAGCAAAAATGAATGAATAAATAAGACAAGCAAAATGATCTATATAGTCATTTATTTCCCCAATTATTTATTTCTGTATTTCCTACTATGATAATGAGGCTGTGTCAATTGCTGTAATGAATGCAATAGCCAGAGAATTAAGAGATTTTCCTACCACTGCAAGAGGACAACAATGCTTCCCCTGATTACCTGCTTTTCCCTGTAGAGAAAATAATCAATGACTTCAATCTGCTGCTAGCTGTTACCGACACAGAGGAGTCCCTTAGTTCTTGGGAATTTGAAAGATATTTCTACACAACTTATTAGCTCGCAGAACAGTTGCAGACATTGCATTATTTGGAGTCAGTGAGTGTCGGACACCACACCCACTCAAACAACGTATTAGCATATTGTAGAGTATAAAATACATGATTAGAGAAATAAATGAATAAGGACATTTATTTAGTTTTTTTTTTCTTGATTACACATTGTTTTACCCATGTATTGAATTATATTCGCTATTTTCATTTATTTATTGACAGATTTCTTTGCATATTATTTTACATATTTGATTTGGCTGATTCTGTCCTCCATAGACGTGACATCACGTCAAGATATTTGTAATGCAGCTACAATGGAGTGTGATAGGGCAATGTTTGAATTTGTTTAAATGGACAAGCTGCTGATTTAAGCCACTTTGAATGTGGTAATACTACCCTAACCCTTCCTCTTAACACTTGCTTATTTGTTTCACTTAGTTGTCTTAGCACTTGCTTATATGCTTCACCTATTTGTCTTAGCTCATGTTTATTTGCTTTACTTTTTTGCCTCATTTGTTTAAATAAAAAGTAGGTCAGAGGTCAGAGGAGAATGGCAAGACTCAGTACAACAGTGATGTGCAGAGGGCACTGGGCCAACCTTGAAGTGGATGGGATAAGCAGTAGAAGACCATGCCAACTCCGGTCAGCTAAAAACAAAAGGTGAAGCTACAGTGGAATGTTTACCAAATCTGGATGAAAAAACAGCCTGGTCCGCAGGTTGACAGCATGAAAACATGGATCCATCCAGCCTAGTGACAATAGTACGGCCTGGAGGTGGTGGTGTAATGGTGTGGGGAGAGTTTTCTTGGTAGACGTTAGCCTTCTTAGTACCAATGGAGCATCATTTGAACGCCACAATGTACCTAAACATTGTTGCTGACCAAGTGCATCCCTTCATGGCCAGTCAAACTTTCCGCTTTTCAGATACATTCAGTTTAAGTATCCTGAGTATCTGGGATAAGCAGAATCAATTCCGGGAGATGTAGATATCGTAATTAATGTACAGTGTAGGTGCATTTCTATGGGACTAAAATAAATAAATAAATAATAAGTTGACTAAAATAAATAAATAAATAAATACTTCAATTGTGCAATAATAAATGCATTGTCAAATAAATAATTTAATTCATGAATAGCTAATGAATTAAATCTATATTATTTCATTATTTGTCTATTCGTTTATTTATATGCGTTGCAAGGTGTGGAACGTACAATGATTATGTATGCCAACTTCATCTATCAAAGTTAGACAGCTGAATGATTTTATAGAAACACCTTCACTGGCTGCAGTCTCAAGTGATCGATTGTTGTGCACTGTATTTCCATGGACAATGCATGGACAGATTTAACAGTCATGCTGTAGAAGGATAAGCTGAAACGAACTGTAAATTGATGGCTTCCAAAAGTTGCCCTCAGTTACTTTGGGAAGCAGCTAGCTTGATACAAGCCTCAAAGGGCATTTCATGAATGGCATATGAAGCTCAACTGATTCAGCAGGAATGTCAAAAGAGGGGGAATCTAGAAAAGCAGTGTTACTGTTACAGCTCATGCAGCATATTTACTGTAGTTCCTCCAGGTTTGCAAGTACGACATCATCAATGTCATAGTCAGAGAGGGACAATATCATTGCAAGTGCTTCAGAGAAACCTTCAACTTGTGCTAAGGAATCAGAAGAATGACCAAATGCTTTCACTTTGTCTGCTAGTCTCTGCTGCCATTTTGAAGTAAGCATGAACAATTGATTCAAGCTCAACTACCAATCAAAAGTCAGAACCTACCCACTGGGTTTGGTGAATGAAGCTGACAGATATATATATATTTCATTGCACACCACACGTCTTGAATTAATAAATTAAATAAATGTTTTATATTTAATTGTCAGTTTAGGCATTATTTTTTAAATTTTACAATATTTGTATTTATAACATTTTACCATGTATGTAAGTATGTATGTACAGTGGTGTCCAATAGTCTGAGTTTACTACCAAGAACTCTTTTTTTTATCATTTATCAAAAACTAATAACATTTTTTAGTCAAATGATATTTCTCAAACAATTAAAAAAATAAAAAATAAAATAATTAAAGAAAGAAATCAGTGGAAGTCCATTTTCAAAGTTAAAGCACTAGCATTAGTGACTCAGTAGTATCTCATAACTCATACATGTGTTAATATTTGAATGAAATATATGGTGCCACACAACAATTTGAGAAAACATTACCTAATGGTGTGAACAAGATATTCAGATATATTTCAATTTCATACGAGCATTTCTCAAAAATCTAAAAATTGTGATTTGTGTCAGTTCTAAATAAAGCGATCTTAAATACAGAAGTATCAGCTGAGTAAGAAACGTGTATTCGTTTTTTATAAACAATGAAAGCAAACAGTTCTTGGTAGTGGACTCAGACTTTTGGACCCCACTGTATGTATGTAATTATTTACATTTGTCCTGAATATTTCTCCATACATTTCCCAAAAATGTTATGCTCCTGTACAACCTATAAAATAAAATAGATTGGATTGGATCAAATTAAATACTATTGCAATTGGAAGCATTAATTGAATTTTAAATAATAAATGTTAAATAATGTTATGTTAAATTTTAATTATATTTTATTCATGTCAGTTGTTTCCATGACAGAAGATGGGATAAAGTAAACTGACCCAAATATCTACACCAAGCACTACAATGCAAAAATATAACTACATTTTGCACATGTGCCTGTAGTTTTTGTATTTGACTTGATATACTATTTGACAGGATTTGAAAATAGAAAGCAAATCTCACAGACCAAGAATCTTCTCAAAACCAGTGCATGAGAAAAGACAGATGACAGGCAACTGATTGTTTCATTGTTATTCCTCTTATTCAGTCACATCTTTTGTGCAGATATCAATTTGATATAGCTAAACATTGAAACAAGATGCTGCAGTTTTTCAAGAAATGTTGTAATTATACTCAGACTGTGTAAGTCCCAATCTAGAATTTTTGAGTATATCAATTTGGTGTATAGACACACAAGGACAAAATTTAGCGATGGAAAACAGTCATCAAAACTTTCGAATCCCACTGTGACCCAAAACACAGGTCCATTTTGCTCTGTTAATTAATACAAATGTAAAAATTACAACTTTTAAAGATTATGTTTAGCTGTTGTATACTGTATGTCTTTATATTAACATCTAAATTCATCACCAAGAGTAAAAAATATTGTTAATCCAATAAATTAAAATATTAAACAGGACTTTTCTAAAATAACATAAACCTCAGAGAGAAAAAAGAAAAATAACTTTTTTCCAGTTTAAAATAACTGAAATAGTGGTGTTAAATCGTCACTAAATTGATACTGTAGCACTGCTTCAGCTGTTATATTATGGATATTACAATTGTTTAATGATGTTGAAAATAAATTTACTAACACCCCATTTAGAGCACAATGTCTCCACTGAGGCCTTATACATTTGTACCAGTATGGAAGTCTCATTCTGTCACAGCAGAAATAAAAAAATAAATCTACCCATGCATCTAAGAAAAGACACAATCAAAGCATATTAAACTGAGATGTGGCGATAATTCTAAAATGGCACTAAGATAGACTGCTTATTCTGCAGCCATATAATGTAGCCTAATTTAGTAAAGAAATAATATTATACCCATAATAATAAATAAATAAATGCCCATGATTTTATGTTTAAATGTTGTTACCATAACAAAGACTGCTGTAATGAACAAAACATGATATCAAATATTGTTGATAATTACAGAGTGCACAAAATAAGTTTTAGCTGTAGTGAAAACCAATAGAGAAATGTTAGGAGTTCCTGCTCAGAAAGCCAGTAAGAGATACTGAGTATTGCATGTGTTTGCTTGACTGGAAAAAGAAACCATCTCTAAGGGACGGTGGCATCAACGTTTCAATTGTTTCTCTTTGTGTCCAAAAAGTGTCGGGGTTGTCATCAGGGCCTGAAGACATGCACAGCCCTGACTACGTACTGCCTGCAGATGGGGCATTCATTCATGCGCTTGCCACACCTGCTGCAGGTGACCATGTGACCACACTCCAGCAGTACACAGTCAATGGGGGAATCCATGCAGATCCGACACAGGTTCTCATCCAGCCTCTTCGCCGCAGCAGAGTCTGAAACCAGGAGAGCGAGCAAGCGATTATTTCTTGGGCATTTTTGCCATCAGATAGTTGAAAGTAGGGAAAGACAGGAATGATTGGGGGGGAGAGAGAGGGGTAAAAATCCACCTGTCTTATCAGCCTAAACCACAAACCACAAGAGAACCACAAGAGAAGAGTGTCCCAGAGAAGAGCATCCCATCTCCACTAATTTGGATGCCAGAGATTCAATTTATTTGACAAAATAAAATGTTGGTGTTGGGTATATAGATATCTAATATAAATATATATTTTAATATTTTCACACAAACTCCATTTGCATAGCTTAACCATATTCACATTCCAACTTTTTGAATTCACATTTTGGATGTGTTTTTGAACACCACCTCAGAAATAGCTGCGCTTTTTGTACTCCGGTTTGTTTTTAATGGATAATGAAGAGTAAATCTATACAAATTCACCTAGATGAATTCAAAGTGAGGGAGTCCTCCACCTATTTTGGTTGAGGCCCCTCCTGTGCGCTGTAAGTCAATTCTGTACAATTCGGGGCTTTAAATTCAATAATTATGACATTGAATTCTCAAATTGTGCCTTACAAATTCAATTTTCAATTCATTTTTAGAATGGTTCAATGTGAGCATTATCAAATGTATAAAATTCAAATACAGCCTCTGCTGGCAGGAATCTCTTTCCAAATTAGCTGTCCGTGACTTGTTCAGGAACTGTTTTAAACATATACTCAAGAGACAAGGAGGGAGTGTGGACACTTGAGCGAGCTTCTTCCGGCAGATTGCTGTGCCAAGAGTAATCACCTTCGGCTATGATAAGTGTGGTGTATGTGGTGGAGGACAGGCAGCACGTACTGTAATGGCAACCACTTCCAATTTTGCAAGGCTCTACAAGTTGCATTAGCTACATTTGATATCTAAAGTGCTGTTATTCGATATAGCACCTAGGTTTCGTAGAGTAGTTGATGGACAAGGGAATTTGATTGTGTAAGGAGTGAAAAAAAATTCCAGACACAACACTCCCATTGTTTTCGACTGGGGATTGTCTGTTGTCGGACTGACCTCGAGAGCGGCCAATACCGATAGTGAGGAGGCAGAGGCAGGAGCTGAAGCAAAACCCCAAAATGTGGGTATTTATTTACAGTGCGCAGAGACTGTAGGTTAGTGCAAGGGCAAGGACCAGCCTCCAGGACAACCACCACCAACTCCCTTCTTGGAAACACCAGACAGCCTTTTATATCATCCACCCTTGGGTGCAACCAAAAACAGGGGTGCTCTAGGGTGACCTATTGTATAAACAATACCTAAATTACGCCAAACATAAATATACATAATCTAACATAACATAATATAAGGCATAACACATCATGGATAATACCTCATATAATATACAACCACAAAACTAGTAAACATAAACCCGATCTCTACTTCCCACCCCCTACACAATCCTGTCTCTTGGAACCCTCCCGGAACGATAAAGAGCTGCTTGTTTCCCCGGGGACTCTTTTGTTTGCGTACCCTGGGAGTTGGAGACAGGAGAGCACAGGTAAGTGTTCAGCATGACATTAGTATACTTTTAAATTATATTAATCATAAACAACTACACACAATTCCTTAATGCTGTTAGTTGCGAGCTCTGCTTAATCACATAATACAATTCCACAGGTGGTGAGGCCAATCCAACCACCACCCGGCATAAATAACAGAGAGGACCTCCGTTACATCTGTTATCAGGATTTTCTGATACATTCGGGGGATTTTTTGTGTTGTCTAAATTACAACATTGTTATAATTTGTAGGCACCATATCTGGACGGCATGACGATAATAAAAAAGCTAAACATAATCTGCGGTGTTATAGATAGGGGTATTTTGAAATACAAAGAGGGTTAACTAGAAAGATTCTACATAAAAAGAAAAAGACTTGAAACCCAAAATTAGAAACTTAAGGCTTGACTTGGGACTTAATTTAAACTTACTCACTTGAAACCTGCCTTAATACTTGAGACTTCCTGGTTACTTGAAGCGTTAAGACTTGTGACTTGCTTGTACTTGCAAAATAATGACACCTCTGGGTTTAATACACAACTAGTTCTCTCTGGTTGTCAGGTCAGTACAGAAAAACAGATGGAGAGTTTCAATACAAAATAAGATAGCTGCTATCTTGAAAATGTGACTCTCACTCTTACAACATTATTTCTTGTTATTTCTTGAACTGTATTTTTAAATACTGAGCGAGTGAACATCAGGTTCAGGTTTTGTTCAATACAACTAACAACCACTTCTATGGGTAGAAATGAATAGTAATTACAACTGCTGCTGGTTCACACTATTGTACTCGTTTATTTCAATAAGGCATTCCTGACTGGACAAGGATGGTCTGGTATTTTTTTATTTTGGGCATTTTACCTTTTATTTGACAGTCAGCAGTAGAGAGAGACAGGAAAGATCGGATGAGAGAGGAGGAAGGATATGTGTCATCGGTCCCGGGCCGGATTCAAACCCAGGAAGTCACGGTTACATGGTATGCGCCTTAGACAACTGAGTCACCAGGACGCCCAGGGTTGGTATTTTGAGGAGTTGATTGCATCCAGAAAAAACGTTGCTCAAGCAGTCAAAAACACTGCATTGTTTCAAATTACCACTATGCTGGAGTTGCAGGTGTTTTGTAGGATTGCTGCGATTGCCCCCTTGCATGCAACATATTTTTTACATAAATTATATCCGGCTGTTCTATATAGATCCATATTTCCGTCTGCATTAGTAAAGTTTACCCACAGTTTCGAATGCTTTAACCTCTCTGCCATGATTTAAACTGCACAGAATGTAAACAGACAACATTGATCGCTATGTCAATGGTACGTTTCTGCTAGAAAGCGTCATTATACTTTGCTGTAAAGGAAATGCGTCAGATGTTTATGTTTGAATGCATTAAAATGACTCAAACCATTAAGAACCGATAGTCCCGTTTGTCTTAGGTATTTCGGTTCTGACCAATCAGGAGCTGCCACCTAATTGCCGCAGGTTCTCGATACCCAAGCCTAGAGCCCACCACTCACAACAAAGAAGAGGTGAGGTTTCACCATATACAAACCTTCACCTTGGTTCTGGAGGTCTTTGTAGTCGTTGTAGAGGCGGGTAACTCTCTCCATGAGCTCCCACTTCTCGCAGCAGCCCTTGAAGTTGACAAAGTTGCGGGCCAGGATTTCCTTGAGCTGGCGGACACTCAGGCCCTCAATGTCCTCCACCCGACTCAGGTCCGATAGGGAGGCTCTCCTGCCTGGCATTAGGCCCTCGTCACTATCTGAAGACTGTGGGGACAGGACAATGAATAGATGGGATTTGGGAAGCTGCCATTTGATTTTAAACATAAATTGGGTTTGATTAAGTGTTAAGTCTAGCACTCGTGGTTCGTAGTTTGTGTTCAAATTGGATGAAGTTGGTTCATTTTTGGTGTCAAATAAAACAGAAGCAGAAGGCTGTCTCTCCTTCCATTTCCAGATTGCTCAGTTGCTACATACATGTTAATTCAAATTTAAGTAAGTAATACAGTTCATTATAATGATGATCATTATTTTTATACAATTTAAATGAGCAAACCATATTTTGTTAATTGGATTTTTATTAAGTTTTGTTCTTGTTTTGTCTGACACTGAGCTTTCCTTTGAGGCTCATTCTAAATCCATTCACTTGACCCTGATCCAATTAAGTTAGCAATTGTTACTCAAAACGTACCTCCTTGTCCACCTCATCATCGTCTTCTTCCTCCTCCTCCTCTTCCTCCTCCACTTCAGTTTCATCTTCATCGGAGACCTGCGGAGATTTATCCTGGGCTTGAGCTTCAAGGCCTGATTGATTGGCTTTTTCTGGTTGGGAGTCGGTGCTGGCAGGCCCTTCCGTGGGAGGGAACTCTGAGGGGGCTGGACCGTTGTCACACCCTGACTGGAAAACGCTGTTGTTGCTTGGGGTGTGCTGATCCAGAACCAGATCTACCAGCTCCTCTTTCTCACGACACATCTGTGTAGGCACCTCATGAAGGTGGAGGTAGTCGCGCAGCTCCCGCACCTTTGTTTGGAAAGTCATAGAAATCTAAAGCCTGGTTCACACTTCATGTAAACACAAATATAGCAAAGGGCATGCAGTCAAAATGGTGTAATTGCGGCTTAAATGACTGGGCAAGTTGGCTGCATTTGATAGTTGTGAGCAAGGATGATCACGGATGGGATTTGGAGAGCTGAATTTTCCTACATTTTCCGAAAGTAGTGGAATTTTAAGGCGCATAGCTGTTATTAAAGTGCAAGAAGATGCTAAGGTGCGCAGACGTCATGCCTGCATTCATACGGCGCTTGTGTGCATCAAGCCACACCGCAAGCAGAAAACCAGGCATTACTCAAATGTCATCAATCACTCCTTCTAAATTCTCACAATAGCAATAACATTTTCAAACACAACCCACTTAATGAGCTAGGGCCTTACAGCATACAAACTCTTAATTATCTGCTTTTGATCTCAAAATGTCCAACAGAGTAAGCTTCCAGTACAATGTACACAGCGTGACTGGTTTACTCAAAAGGAAATTCATGCATACATGCAATAACACATACATACATGCATATTTTCTTTTTTATCTAAGACAGGCAACTTGATTTATTTTAATTTGATCAGAAATCAAAGACATAGGCAGGCGGCCCACCTTAAGCCTCATCAGCTGGGTGCGGTTAAATAGTGTACCATGGAAGCGCCAGCATGTATGGCAGAGACGAGGATGTAGCGGCTCCAGCTGTACTGAGCAGTGCTCACAGAAGTTCTTCTTGCAGTCCACACAGACATGCTACACCCCGGACAAGCACAAAACCACATGGGTTATAATAAACACTACATAATAATGGGTATGTGAATGTTATACTATTACCCCTTGGGAGGCCCTACCTGAGGAGCTTATACTGGCTTGATCAGTGTCATCCTTTAAATCACTTCTCAAGCCCCATTTGTTGGTGTTTTATACTGAACTATTTTATATTTCCTCACTATTACCATTTCTCTGTTTTTTTTACCATGCATCATTTTATTGCCTGTTGGGTAAGCACTTTGCAATTTCTATTTTGGAAAGTTTTTGATTACTATATTAGCCCTCTGTGCTCCATTTACCTGCAACGTGTGGCCGTAAAAGTGTAAGGTATAGTCTCATTTCTTCTCAGATTAGCAAGTTGTTTTTCTTTAATTTGTTTTGATGTTAGTTTGGTTTTATCAATTACAATATATGCAGTCATTTCTTTCAATGCATTTTCTTTTTAAAATATAAAACTTCTTTTTAGAATGGGGAACATAATTTTGTCTGTCAAATCTAATTGTTTGGTACATTTTATCATGAGGGGTTTGTTAGTCAAATTCTATTAAAGAACTTATTATTAGAAATGGTTTAATTTCAATATTAAATCATGGCAGGAATCAACTGTGTTATTTATAGTCTGGAGGTGAATTTTCCAGTTTGTTTAAAAGATGTTCATGATTTATTCTTCCATGCTCTTCAAACAAGTGTTATGTGAGCATTATAAGAATGTTGAATTGTCTGAACAGGCTAAATCACTCTACATGCAAAACCGTTACATTTTCAACACTTTCTCTTTCTGGTGTGGAGATTCTTACCTTCGTTGCTCGGGTGTCAAACTGGCCTCCACAAGCCTTACACAAATGTGTGGGACAGGACAAGGAGGGACTGAAGCCCAGATTTGTGCAGGCCTGGTGCCATGAGCTGCCGTTTTCTTCCACTGTGGCGGTGGGGTTCAGACAGGACCAGCTACAACTGGATGTTCACAAGCTCCTGCCTGCACACAAACAAAGATTGTGCATTATTTAGTTTTGCTTCTGAGACTGCAAGCCTTGTTTGCTCTCGCTGTCTCGCTCTTACTATTGCTAGGGATCTCTCCACCTACACTAAAACCCAGCTGTCCATGGGTCCGAATTTAACACCTGCCAAAAGCCAGTAAAATTTGTCTTTGGTGGATAAATCAAGGTGACCCTTATTGATGGGAATCAATCCTGCACTGAAGCCACCAAAGACAATTTTTTGCCACTTGATGATTAATTACAAACTTGATCCATTGTATAAGTGAGTAAGCAAGCTGTAAAATGAACACCTAGTATCAATTGCTATGTGTTAATTTAAAGCTTGCGCACATTCTGACAAAATATGTCTTAGAGTAGCTATACCTGAACACAAGGGACATGCAGGGTCCTCTCCTACCGGCTGACTGAGATTTTGGGGAGATGGTTGCACCTATAATCACTCTAATTTGGTTTACCTCTACACCGCACAGTTCCCTCCAGCCAAGTTGTTCCTCTCTACACTTCCTCTCTACACTTTCCCAATTCATCCACTGACCCTGTTTTGCCAGAGAGACAGCCTTAGCACACCTTGCTGCTTCATCCTGCTCATGTATTTGCTCCATAACCATCTTTCTTTTCCCCTAAGCGTTGCTCTATGTCTAGCCCTAAGCCTCCCCACCCTTGTTACACCTGTGCTACAATATCCCTATGCCTGAGTGTCGACTGTGCCTGCGGAACTGCTTCTCTTGGGTTCCACAAACATCTCGCTGACACAATAGAGGGCTTTCAGGTGACATAACGTACCCTCTGGCAGCCATATTGGAGGTCCTAAGCTCTTGAGCAACAATGACTGAAAATAGCTGATTGTGTTTCTAAACAGTATGAAATAAAACATGGTTCATTTCTGTTCTGTTTTTGTCTGGAGACTGATCATTTCATCGCTGATACATCTGATCAGTTTTGCGATCCAAGTGTTTTGTAGCCAAACTGTTGCACTGTGGATCCAAAAATCCAATACTTACCTCATTATCTACTAGATTTTCCTTACTGACAACCATTAATTATTGTTAAGTCAATCGCTTTCTTAAATTAATTATTAAATAATACCATATATAAGGTGCTCCAGTGCGAATATTTGAATTGCCAAATACTTTGTGACAAATAAATAACTGAACAATATATACAGCTCCATTGCTTCAACAAAATATTAAATAGATATAAAATAACAAAATATTTACAGGCACAGAATAGAAATGAGGCCCCTTTTCCTGAGAAATCTGCTTTTCTGACCTGCCCTGCTTTTACATCTCTATGCTTGCTGTCAATCTCACCTGTTGCTTCTGCCCTAGCTAGAAACACGTTTGCTTCCTGATTGGGTCTTATCAGTCAGACGTATCCTTCCCTGGCGATGGATAGTGCTCCTGGTACCAATGTAATATGTCACCGTATTTGCTTTGCGACGACTCCCAATCTATATTCTCTGCCGCGTTTACCGCCTTATACTCGTTTGTTACTTTCAGTAACAGTTCCACCTCGTCGTCCGTCCAAACAAAGAAATCTCTCCTCTTACTTTTCGCCATTGCAGTTTTCGTAAGGGTATTTTCTGCAAATAAGCAACAGCAGAGCAGACAATCTGCTTCCTGTTTACACTGGGCACGTGCATGCCCAGTGTAGGTGAAGGTCACAAGGTGAAGTGATATGCGTTTTCAGGCGTGTTAGTATGAACTAAAGCGCTTGTGTGGACACAGTTTTAAAACTCTGGATGTAGCCTCAGAGTGTGCACGGAGAGGAGGGGGCTATTCACAGTCCGTTGTCAATGTGTTTGTGAGAGAGAGAGAGTGAGCAAGAGCGGGGCAAAGAGGGGCTGAGTGAATGAATGCACTGTGCGCAGCTCTGCAGTGGGATAAGATTTTACACATTTTAAATAGTAAAAAAATAGAAAATCAATATGTGGCGGTCAATGTTGATACTGTGGCAGGGCCGCCACAAATAAATCAATCTATGGGAAACACTGCAAATGGGAAGTCACTGCCTTAGTTTTTGAAGCCTGACTTTCAAATGTGTTCTACCGTGGCAATGACAGCGAAGGTAATTTGTTATTTGGCTTACTAGCTCAAGCTTTGAGCGCTTTCATAGCAAATTTTGATTAATAAATGTGTCAAGTCTTAAACTTATTTTTGGGCTATGACCAGAATGGACCAGACAACGTCTTCAACCACTACTGTGAAGGAAAGCAAATAAGTTCACTAGAGCTTATTCTGTGGGGTAACAAATATCAGCATGCCCACTCATCTTTATGCTATCAGCTACTACTACTAGCTGCAAAAAGATATTGTTGGTGCAATTTCAGAGCATTACTAAAGAGCATGAATTGAAGAAAGATAATCTGTAATGTTAATCTGATCGGCTTGGTTTTGGTAATCACATAGTTAGCCTACTGTTTTCTAATTAGTGTTAATGCTAATGCAATCTATGATACGATATATGATATGATATATATTACATTCCCTGTGCCGAGATGGTTGGACAAATAGCTGATTCCAATAAAAATTACTTGTGATTCCATTAAAAATTAGAAGAGAAAATGACAAATTCTGCAGAGCAACTTATCTCTATGATTCAATATTCTAATTTGTTTAAGTTGTTCAAGCTGTAAACACAAATTCACAAAAAAATACAAATAAAGACATTTAAGTAAACATTGTAGTTTCTGTTCCTAGATCCATGGAAAAATGCTCACCATACAATCCGGGCACATATCTAATTTCATATTGAAATTGACCTACATGCAGTGTGCCAAATACTGCACAGTATGCCTGCCTATCATAAACATGTGAGTCGCATATGAATCTGTCTCTGTTACCGGTCGGACAGTTTGTAGTGGATGAGGACAAATTCAGAATTATCTAAATGAAAAAGACTTCATCATAACACAGCAATATCTCATTAATTTTGTGTTAGTGCAATTCATTCCCAAGCCTTTTGTGTTATTAGTGCTATTCCAGTTTTTAGTGGTATTCTTTAGTAGTATTCATTACGATGCCTGTTGTATTATTAGTGCAATTCATGTTGTTAGTGCTATTCTTTAATCATTCCTATTGATTTGATGGAGGAACTTTGGCCTACCTATCATTATGTTTTCTTATGTTTATAATTTCAGTGAGTTGGATAGGGGGAGCAATCCTACTGAGCCATTTGATTTTTTGTTTGTTTTCTTTTTTTGTATTTGTATTGTAAGTTTTTACGACATGTATAAATGGTAAATATTTTATTTTGTCTGAACTTTCTATAATAAAAGAAAAAAAGCATTACAGAGGCTTGGGACGTTCCAGTCAGTGCCAGGTCAAATCCCAAGGCCAGGTGGGAAAATGTTGGTGGGGTTAAGAGCAATGCTCTCCTCTACATCAATAACCACTGTCAAGGTGCCCTGGAGCAAGGCACTTAACCCTCAACTCATACAGTGGAGGTGCTCATTTGTGTAGTAGGGCAAATGGTTGACGTGAAATGTTTCTGAGACAGTTTAAATTGATTTTGAAAGCGACTTTGCAATATTTTTCACATGCATCTATGCTTAAGTGGGAGGCTATCACATCATTCTTGTGATCAAGATTTCCTCCAAAGTTTTGAATGGGTTCATCTTCAGATGTAAGATGCAAGTGAATGCAAATGAACTACAGTGACATCTAGTGGCCACTCTGGATATTTGGGGCCCAGTATGTTCCCCTCTTCACATAGGAGCCCAGAAATCCAGGCAACGCCCTTGTCTGGGGATAACAAAGGTTAGAGCCCGTGTAGCGGGTCCTATAAAAATCAAGAGTCGTTAATTGTTTAATCCTCAACCTCGCTTTGCCGCCTGTTTTGCACACCTTTTCGATGGCGTGAAGAGAATTTTTTTAAAAGACCGGTCGTTTAGTGATGCTCTTGCGACCTTACCTGCCTGCCTCGCAGCATTTCCTTGTTATAACGACCATCCCGTACTTCCCGGTTCAATTTGGCCTCAATATCGAAATAGCGGTGCAAACGGGCGAAATCAAAGGCAGGATTTCGTGGTAGATTTGGTCCACTGTTCGCCTGTATCCAACATCTGTCCGTACGGGCGGGCTCGACTACTACCGCGGCTCTGTTGTCCCTACGTTCCCAGCAGTGCAGTCAGCGGCCAACTGCGCTTGCGCGGAACTGTATTTCCGTTAACAGGCCAAACACACTTGTCAAAGCAAGAAGGAGACTTTAAACAAACTGAATACAGCCGACAAAGGATATAAAGACAGACGAATTACCATGGTCATGATATAGACATGCTAGGAAACACCATGGTTCTGCACCAGTGCATGGTTAGTTTGTGTACCAAGGTAACTTGTGTCTGTTGTTGTTTGAGGGTTGGGAAATACATACCTCTGAAGTTGAATGAGATTGTTTGCAATGAGGAAAATGTTAGCAGATTAGGTGAAGAAGTGCGCCTCCTTCTCATCACAGGTCACAAGATCAGTCTTTGAAAAGACCAAAAGGTTTAAACAGGATTCCTCCTTGTCATGGAATTCCTGGAATATCATTGCATTTTGAGAGGTGTATTACAGACAGTGGAAGTCAGGGAATTTGATTAATTCTAAGTCAGGAAATATCAGGTTTGTTTTTTTTATGAACAATTGTTTTTTATTGAAAATCAACAAAATACATCACAATACACGTACATTTTACCCCCCCCCCCGTCCCACCCTTCCTGCCCTCCCCTCCCCTCCCCTCCAACCCCCCACCCGGCAGCCTAACCCCCCCCCATCTCGCTTTAGAATCACGCTATCAATACAAGTTTATGGTCTATTTCTTAAGTAGATCTGTTATTACACAGGCAGCGTCCTTCCACATTTGAATATCAGGGGATTTTATAAATGTATTTCCCAACTTGTTTCTCCACATCCATTGCATTAGATGCTATTTGAGCCCAGCTGGAGTGGAAACCAGACCGCTCAGCCCTTTAGAAAAACAACATTAACAAACCAGGAGGGAAGAACATTTTAGCTCATGGAAGCATTAAATATGGAAAATTATGGAAAAGTCACAGAGTTTAACCATAGTGTGAACGCTGTTACAAAATAAATGGAAAATGTATAATCTGAATTAATGTGGGTCTGTCTATGACAGGCATCCCCCAGGCACAGGGAAGTATCCTGTGTTTAGCCAGAGCTCTGCTTGGTACATCAATGAAAGATGCTGTCTTGGAGCTGAATAATGACAGCTGAGTGTCACAGAGAATATTGCATTTGGTTATCTGAAAGCATCTGAAATGAAGCCTGCTGCTGGTAGTCAAGGTCATGTTACATTTTCAGAGGTATTGACGTAGTGCGGAGCAAGATCAAGGTCTTTGCCCAGTAGAAATCATCACTATAGATGAGGCAGACAGGCAAACTGCAGCAATACTCGCTATAGCGTCTTTGTGTTTTGGCTTAGACTTCAGACCTATTAAAGCAGTATGGATTGTTTGATTCAATGTTTCAGTTCAGTAGGGCTGTATTCACACCACAATTCAATTCTGAACTGCTGCTCATATCTGAATTTTTGGGGGACTGTTCATATTTATTTTAGGATGTGGCACATGCCATACCAAAATGAACTGACAGCTATGTGAAAAGACATGCGTGTGCAGAGTAACACCAACAAAAAGAATCGCATCTGTTTTTGTTTCCAACACATTTGACTGAATTGAGGCGCCTCCCCCAAATGCCAATCAAGTTGGCTATTTGGCTTTCTTTCCATGGTTGTGTCTCATTGTCCTAAATGCTAACGCTGGCTCAGCTGACAAAATTATAGCAATTGTCTCATGATGAATGAACATCTACTTCCTATTTAAGCATTGAAATACATGCCACATGTAGGTGACACGTCAGGATCCAATTTTGTGCCATTTTTGTATTAGGGTCAGGGTGGAAAAGCTTCTGGAACAGCATTTAGACCATCATGGGACACTAAAACTCAGACAACCCAGACTAATGATATTATTTTAGGGTTAGCAGCTCTTTAAGGCAGGATGAGCCTCAACACCTTTTCAATGCTAGGGGAAACTCTGGGATAGATTAGGCCTTTTAATTGAAAAAATACTTTACAAAAAACATTATTGAACAGTTAAATGAATACATAAAATGTGTAGAGAAAATAACATTTCATTGCAGGTTTTACAGATTTTATGTAGCTGTATAATGCTTAGTTTTTGTCCCTTTAGGCACTGAATAAACTGCAGTCCACCGATTCTGGATTTGGATTCATTAACCCACAAAATTGAAGCAGGTCCATTGCCTGCTCCAGACCTATATGTGTGCTATCTTTTGTACATTGAACTGTGGAATTATGCTTTTGGTTTAACACCACCAACAAAGAAACATTGGGAAGGTGCATACTTTCAGACATCAAGATACATAGGAAAATCAACTTTCTATGACTTATTTGGGGGTTTGTATGGTGGCCTCAAAGCCAGGATTTTTAACAGGTTTCAAGAGACCAGGGGTCACATATGTCAAATTTTAATTCAAGTTAGAGGAACACCTAAGTTGCAACCACATGTTTTCCATTACCACTTGAAATGTAATGAATTTTCCCATATTTTTATCATTTTGGTGTGTGTGTCAGATCCATAGAGCATCTGTGGATGCTGGGTTAGTCTCCTGAAGATATCACCGGCAACATCTTCAGAGTCTGCGAGACCTTCCAGATGCCGCAGTACCTCAAGGTGGAGTTCATCAAGGTCAGGGTGCTGATTTGACTTTTGCACAATATTGGAACCTCTATTTCAGATTTCATTTCTTTGTTGCAGTAAAGCCATATTCCACTCTGGTAAAAACATTCACTTTTTTACATGCAGGCCTCCACAGAGTTCAGATGCAGTCAACCTAGAGAATTAGCTGCCTAATGCTGTCACCACCGGCATTTAGGCTTTTCCCCCCAGCTCTCAATATCACTAATTGGCTCAGTTGCCTCAGTTTACTCTTCTTTGTTTGTATGTGTTAGAAGTTGGATAAAACCTTTTAAAAGGAAATTATTAAATTATTTCTTCACCATGCAATGACAAGTTTCTTTCTTTGGTCTTATACGTGCATGTTCACGCTAATACAGAACAGAGTTAGTAGTACAATATGCACTGTATCTGCTTTACTAAACACAGACTTCATGTCCCTTATCAATAAATTTCCTTTTGTCCTTTTTCTTATACTGCCCATACAAAGTTTCACAGCTATGTGAAGCTATGTTCAATCAGAAATAGGGTGATTTGGCCAGGTATTCTTTATTTTGGTAGTTATATTCGGCTTAAATTAAATTCCAGGTTGCATTAAATTTGGCTTTCTGATTCCCTGTAAAAAGTGCAATATCCTAAGTAAACTCCCTGCTGCAGATGGCGGGACTGCTGGCTCGACTCTGCAGCAAAACAGCGCCTCCTGCTGCAAGTCAACGAAAGACCCACTCATCAGTAACACCATGTTATAACTTGAGCTTTTTATCTGCCAAATCTGCAGGACTGGCGGCACAGTCTCTACTTAGAAGGATGCAACCCATTATTAGTGGCAAAAACGTTCTGAATCCGATTTCCCAATAAAAAGAAAGAAAACTAGAACCAATGTTTTTCTTTACTGAGAATTATAAGTAGACATGTTTAAAAGCATGCCAAGGTGACCGTACACATCTAGCTGTCACCTTGTTTCCATGTTCCTAGATTGTTTTGTTTCATTCTGTTTCACCTAAGGATATTTTTTTCTTTTTCCTTTTTTGCTATTTTAATAACTATGTAATAATATTTTGTATTAGATGTAATGTACCTAGTTTAGTGTAAACTTGTCATACTTAAAAAAATAACAAAGGAGGTCTATCAATCATTTTCCTATAGGCTTGGTCTGTAATGAAGACTTTTATGACATTTCTTTTTAATTAAATATGACACTTTGAGAGCTTTGGCCATTTCAGCATTAGTAAAAAGACAAACATTTAGTTTAGTTTTTTTTTCATCTTATTTTAGATGCAGCCTTGAGAAAAACACCTGAACTAAATATTTGAGCTCCTTTTGTATGCTTTCCATCTCTGACCTGAAGAGGGATACATCATCGTCTTCATCTTGATCCTCATCGTCCTCCTCGCCCCAGAATCTTTCCCCCGGGGATCAATAAGTATCTATCTATCTATCTATCTATCTAGCACTGAATCACACTGTGTAATGTTGCAGATCATGGAGCATGCAACAGTAGGTCAATTTGGCATACTTGTTTAAGTTTAAGAAGAAGACATGCTTTGTTTAAGCACTAAATGTTGAATCCAGAATGAAATTACTGCTTTCTTCATCAGTAAGTCACATTGAGAGAGTCATTTGATTAACCTCCTCCTCTCCTTACCACTGGCAAACCACAAAATACATATTAATCAGGCTAAGTGTGCACACTAGCTTCTTCCGTACTCCGAAAAATAATGGCAGCATCAATGTATCACAGGCAACAAAATCCAGGCTCCGGGGTAGACAAGGTCCCATTTATCCAGATAATCTTAAGCACATCATACATAGCAGGTATCAAAATAACTATTACTTTCAATTTGCAGCAAGCACTGTTGTTTTAACTTTCATTGTGGAAAAAGGTCCATTCATATCCTCTGGTACTGTACATGGTGTCCATATCAAGCAGAGTCTCCGTTATCAGCATTCACATAATCGGGTTCATCTGTCACAAAGAAGGGTTGATGTTAAATTAATAGTTGTTGTGCACACTTATATACAGAGCTTCTAGTGTGTCAACCTTATTATTAGTAGTTGTGTGCTATAATGGATTTACTAAGTGTGAAGAGGAGGCAACTTTAGAATAGGGAACCTGTGTGGGTTATAAATGTCAAACTGCTAGTGAAGACCTCACTTTAGAATGGGGAACATATTCTGAGTTAGAAAGACTTAATTTAGAGTTATTTGGACACTATTAACACTTTAGTTTAATAGTAGTTTTGTGTTTTGTTACATAAGAATAGACCATATGTATTAAGTGTTATTAAGGGAGAATGACTATTCTTGTGGTACTACCACCTTATAAGGCCCATACTGAGCAAAGCATATTAAGATTTTAATTCATGTACAACAACTTCCTTACTTACTTTCAATAAGCAGTAATTAGGAGGTTATTGAGGGAAAACTCTTAGTTAATGGCCTAGTAGTTGTAGAATATGGCCATGCAGAATAAGGCATTAATAACTGCTTTATTATGACTAATAAAGAGCCAATATGCTACTAATATGCATGCTAATAAGCAACTAGTTAATGGTGAATATGTGTACCTTAATATAAAGTGTTACCAAACATTAATGCTTTATGGAAAGCATTCTTTATGATTCTTCGTCAAACAGCCTAGTTGTGTGAGTTGTTGTTTTCCCATATTACAACCTGGTACAAAATAAATAAAATGCAATCATTTACAAGCAGAATTTTTGATTTGAAATTGAAATGTTTAAAATTTTGTTTAAGCACACGATATGAGCACATTATGGAATATGAACTGTCTTGTTTCATGTGTAACTTCATGTAATCAAGCTGCCTTCTTAGTTATGGCTCATTTGTAAAAGTCAATGTCAATAAAGTATGAATAAGGTACTAATAAACTACTTTGAGAGAGCATGTATGAAAGATTGTGTAAGTGTGCACTTACACCAGAGGATGGCGTAAGAGCTCATTTACAAGCTTATTTAGGTTATATTGAAGATGTATTGTCTAATTCATGGATTATCAGACAAACACGTTTTTGCTTTTATCACTGCAATCCACTTCCACATTTCACTGCAACCTGTAGGCCTTACAAATGCACAGCATATCAAGCATAGTAACGAGTTCCCTAGGTCTAATTTACTATTGTATGCAGTCAATCAGAAAAGCCAAGAAGTATGAAATTATCTTCTTATTGTTGAAGAATGCACAATGACATCAAATGCAGCAATGGAGGCTTGTAGATCTCTGGATGTTATTCTTGGATTGCTTTTTACTAGTTTTAATATTTTTCTTGTGGATCTTGGTGATATTTTAGACGTCACGTCACGTTAATATTATTTGTCTCAGTGGACTGATGACCAAATCTTTCCTCTAGATCACAGCATAGTGTTTCTTTCACCTGCATGGTAACACCAAACTGACCAGGTTTCTCACCTGGATTTATGAGAGTGACACACAAACTCCTCACCAAAGGTTTGGCCTTTGATTGGTTAACTTCACACCAAATTATTGACCACCTGATTGTACTGATGTACTTGATTTAACTAATGCAGAAGTTCACTTATTTTTGCACTAATTCCCTTTAAACTATTTTCATGTTACTACAATTTCCTCTAAAAACATATGAAATTGGTAAATATAGATCAGGCTAATTCTGATTAAATAAGGATTGCATGGTAAAAACTCAAAATTGCTATGATTGCACAAGGGGTTCGTTCACAAACTTTCAAGCATGACTGTATAATAGTATTAATTATTATTATCCACAAAGTTACAAAATCAATACATATATAGAGTCATTATGTTATTTGGTGATAACAGGCTTATGCCGCGTTCCATTCAAAGTCAGAATTCAGAATATCTCACATTTAATGAACATGTTATTGTTTTATTAATTATTAACTGTTTTTAATAATTGTCATTTAAATGTGAATTTACTTTATATTTATATTTTATTAACTGTATATATATTTGTTATGTAGCAATTAATTAATCAACAATAATTAATCACTGACCTAGCCTATAATAATAACGTTGCCACACTAGAATCTCCATGCTTTAATTCCATAATTGTATGACTTAGATAGGCGACCAACAACAGAGCATGTTTCCTTTGTCCTTCCCAAAGGTAACAACATAATAAACATTTCGAAGAAAGACAGGCATTCTGCTGCATTATAGCAACATGCTCCCACATCTCGCAAATATGTTAAGTGTCCCTTTTCCCAAAATGTAGGCCTAATTCAATCGGCTATTTATTTTATAACCACTACTTTTCCTATCAGAGAGGTGTGTGAAGGAATATACAACTACTCTGGTAATTTTGGGAAGCAAGTCTAATTCTGGAAGGCTGTAATGAGCAATAAGCAGACACACCTCCAACCCCCTCACCCTGAACACAGGATCCCCCCAGGGTTGCGTCCTCAGCCCCCTACTGTACTCCCTGTACACACATGACTGTGTGGCCAGGTTCAGCTCCAACTCCATCATTAAGTTTGCGGATGACACAGTGGTGGTGGGCCTGATCTCCAACAACGACGAGAAGGCCTACCTGGAGGAAGTTGCTGATCTGTCACTCTGGTGCCAGGACAACAGCCTCCTCTTGAATGTCACCAAAACTAAGGAGCTGATTGTGGACTTTAGGAGGACACAACAACAGAAGACGTACTCACCACTGGGGATTAATGGGACTACTGTGGAGAGGGTGAGCAGGTATAAATACCTGGGAAGTCCACATCTCCGAGGATCTTACATGGTCCTCACACACAGACACTCTGGTGAGAAAGGCAAGGCAGCGCCTTTACCACCTCAGGCAACTGAGGAAATTTAAAGTCTCCCGGAGGATCCTTCAGTCCTTCTACTCTGGAGCTGTAGAGAGCATCCTGACAGGAAGCATCACTGCCTGGTTTGGCAGCAGCTCCGCTCAGGACAGGAAGGCTCTGCAGAGAGTAGTGCGTTCGGCTGAATGCACTATTGGAACTACACTCCCCACCCTGCAGGACTTGTACACCAGGAGGTGCAGAACCAGAGCCTGCAGGATCATGAAGGATCCTCACCACCCCAACAATGGACTGTTTCAGCTGCTGCGGTCAGGCAAGCGCCTCCGTAGTCATGCTGCCAAAACAGAGAGACTGAGACGGAGTTTCTTTCCTCAGGCCATCAGGACTGTGAACTCTGACCTCACCAGGGCCCCCACCAAGACACACACACACTGCCCCCTCTTATGCACACACACACTTAGGTAAAGACTACACATAATTTATAATTTATATTATATTATACATACAATTTCCCTTTTTTACTATATTTTTATAAAGTGCTCTTATTGTAAATATTGTGCTGTTGTTTTTTTTTTTTTTTATATAGAGCTCTTACTGTGACATTGTAAATATTGTGTTGGTTTTTTACTGTAAATAGTGTGAACCTGTTATTTGCCCTTTGCACATTTCTGCTGAGCATTGCCACTTTACATTTCACTGCACACCTCGTGTGTGTATGTGACAAATAAACTTCTTGAATCTTGAATCTTGAATCTAAGGAGCAATAAATAAGGGTGGAAGTAACAAATTACATTTACCCTCATTTACCCTACAGTAATTCAGTTGCTTTTTTGTTTCCTACTTTTAGTTTTTCTCCATAAGCATTGAAAAACTGACTACAGGTTAAATGAGGATATTTTGGTACTCTTCCCACCCCTGGCTAGTATGACCATCCGTAAAAGAAGGCGAGGAAACACCTTTGAGGTATTGAACCCATTGGACTTTGGAAGTGATAGTGACTGCTCGTGCGCACTTACCATCTTCTTGCTGCTTCACCACTTGGTCCAGGAATTCAGAGTTCTCATAATCATCTTCATCATCTGTTGACACAGCAGATAGAATAAATCAAGCCATTATATACATTATTCTGTCCACATTTTTTTTTATCAGTGTGGCAGAATTGCTCTAGTTCCACTAATGATGCGAAATACAACATCTAAGTCTGGAGGTTTTGGAAATCGTCGACTTACACCTCACTGAATCATAATTGATACAAATTCCAATTCAGTTATAAAAATTCTCTAAAATTGTACATACCATCGTTGATTTGTAAGGATGTATCAATGTTCTCATAGATGCCCGGAGTCTCATCAGTATCTAGGGAAAAACAATTTGATGCAAGTATAAAAAGGTATATTTGTGATTAATATTGCTATAAAATTCAAGTTTGGAGCACATGGGAAGATTGCTGATCAAGACATTTTTACTTCTTTCCGGTATGTTTTATTTGACATTTATTTAACAAAGGGAAAGGAACAGAGTAATTTGTAAAACATGCCTACCATTTGTATTCTCTTCAATCTCTATATTTTCATACACTGACATTGGGAGTGGAGCTCTGCAAAAACAATACAAATGTGACATGCATTGCAGTATTTGGAATGTAACATGTATTGGGTATCATCGTACTGTATGTGTGTAGGCAGATATACACTCAGTGACCACTTTATTAGGTACGTCAAGCTATGTAGTACCCGCTTTTGCCTCCAGAATAGCCTGAATCCTTCAAAGCCTGGATTCAACAATCCAACAATAAGGTTCATATGTCTTGATAGTGTCCTGCATTCCTGCATTCATGCATTCCTGGAAGTTGTCATTTGACAGAAGGTATTCTGGCTTTGAGAGGATGCACTGTGGTGTTCAAAAGATGCTCCATTAGTATTAAGAAGTCTAACGTGTACCAAGGAAATATTCCTAACATCATTAGCCTGTACTGTTGACACCAGGGCGGATGGATCCATGGATGTGTTAACCTGCCATCTGCCTCTCACAACATGGACCAGGATCAGTCATCCAGATTTTTCATTTTCCACTGTATCTTCATCATTTTGTTGCTACCTGACAGGAGTGGAAGCTGGCATGGTCTTCTGCTGCTGTTGCCCATTTGCTTCAAAGTTGGAGCAGTTGTGGTTCTGATATGCCCTTCTGGACATCGCTGTTGCACTGTTGAAGTTGAACTCTTTCCATTCTCCTCTATTGACCTCCATCCTCAAGCAGGACTGCAGTTAACTGGATGCGTTTTGTTCATCGTACTATTCTCGGTAAACTCTAGACACTGTAGTGTAGAGAGTCCTAGGAGCTCGGCTGTTTCGGAGACGCTGGGACCGGTTATAGCACATTCAAAGTTGCTTGTGTGAATCTGGAGGAATGAGCTGCATAAAGGCATACCTAATAAAGTGGTGACTGAGTGTACATGACTGTATTTATTTTGAATGAAAGTGTGACTACCACAGGAGCTGAAATCACTTACACGTATGTTGGTTCAAAACATGCCATCTGAACTGCTGCAACACAAAGTCACAGTTTACACCAAGGGCACTACAGTAATAATACAATTATATAATGATAAATATAGAAAATAATCTTGTGTATTACTTACCATCTTTGACATTTTGATATTTAGGTTGCTCTTCATTCACAGCTGTAATAATCATGGTGGTGATTAAAACTACAAGCTTTTTCTAAAGGGTCAGATTTATCTAGAATAAGAGATGTGTGAAGAATGTATCAATGTGTCAAGAGGTCGCTCTGACTGGGCCATTATAATGACCTTCTTCCATGTTTTATGTTTAAATTGAAAACCGTTGAAACATGAAAAAACATGAAAGAGCTTACCTTGTGGAATTTGTACAGGTACCACTGGAGCTTCACTGGAAAATAATTCAGTACTTCAGGTTTTCTTATCCTAATCTGAACTTCAATTTTCCCAACAAACATTATTTATTCTACTGTACAGTCTGAAGCTGTTTATGACCCCGTAGAGAAAGAGCCCCTTAACAATATGTTGTTTTATTTAGGGTTAGACCAATATATTGGTTTGCCAAATTACGGACCGATATTGTGCTTAATAATCAAATTGTGTGTCGTCAACCTGATATGATCAATATGGTGCAGTTTGATGAATTACATACTCATTGTAGAACTGACCAATTTTACACTGTTGCCTATTGGATGCCCATAACCTGACATTTGAATTGGATTTCACTCAAGGATGCACATATATGTATATTGTACTCTTCTTCTTACTATCCTGGGTTTAAAAAAAGACTGAATACTTGTAATTGTTTGGAATGAAAATGGTCAGATTTAAAGATATTGAATATCTAAAAATAACAGTATCAGTATCAACCTTTTTAAAACCCATATCGGTGAAACCCTAACTATAACGCATCAATGTATGCGAGCAGGTGAAATGATGTGCTACTGTAGAAGGTTAGACGACTATCAGCATTGATCTTGCGTTGATGAGAGGAGGTGGGAAGTGGGCTGCGGTGTAACATGATGTACATACTCTGGGGTTGGAGCCATCTGGTTGGGTCTGGTGACTGGAAAAAAAGCAGAAAAAACAAGTGTCACTACTGCTTAAACACATACTGTATATGTTAATCAAGAGTGAATAATCTACCTAGGGATTGGCATCAGGAAAGTCAGAAAAAGTCAGAAGTCGAAAATTCCCAGCTGGTAGGTTGTAGCTTCTGTGTTTTGTTAGATTTAAGGTCATACAATGCTGCAAATCTAACTCTAAGTGTGTTTTGAGGATAAGAAACTGGGATAAGAAAGTAATGCTGTGTAGCGTTTACAGTGCATGCCGCCATATTGACTCAGATAGGGAAATCTGGTTTCCTACTTGGAATTCTGACCTGTTCCATTGCTTTTTTTAAAGTAGGAAGTCAGAATCTTTGACTTTGATAAAATCTCAGCAACGTAGCATCACAACAAATACAGTTACTGATGTTATGGTGAATTATGTTGTTTATTTAGTTTACCTGTTTTTGACCGCATCACAGCAAATCTGCTGCCCCCACGTTGGCTGTCAAGATAGTGTTTTGTTTTTACAATTTAATTTCAAAATATAATATGACTTACTTGGAACATCTTGACAACAATATCAAATATTTATTCTATCGATAAAACAAATTTTAAAAACAGAACAATTTAGGACATTGTTGAATATGATAAACTACATGTGAACCATCACAGTCATATTTAAAGGGCTTGGAGTCAGAGTACTCGTGGTATACATATTGAACTGAAGCTCTCTGGGCTATGTCTTAGCACTGGTTATGCTCTTAGATGCTTGTTTAAGAAGGAAATGCACTTACGTTTTCTAGTGCCTAGTAGTTCTCATGCCTACCTACGTTAAATGCACTTTGGATAAAAGCGTCTGCTAAATGACTGTAATGTAATGTAATGTAATGTAATGTATGAATGAAGCAACAAAATGCTTTCATGTATGAAGATCCTACATTTGTGGACAATTGATGGAATTTGATATTGTGGTTTTCCAACCCTGGAAAAGTTAGTAAAAAATGATGCATAACCCTAAACATTGGGCGATGTCATGTTCACTGGAAATTACAAGTTCATTTTTTTTTTTTTTCAACAGAAAACGTGTTTACTGCCAGGTTTGGCTGCCGGTAGACCTGAATTATTGAATTATTACAAATTATGAATAATAAACCTAAATTCCAAATCTGCTCACGTAGGTCCCACATGGTTGTAACTAGCCAAAACAACACCTGTGGTATTATATATATATATTTGAACATAGCTGCTGACAATAATTGGTTATTGAAATTGTACTGAATGTAATGGTAAAGTCGTAGTCGTAGTTGACACACAGAAATTAGCATGAACTCTACATTTAGTTTAAGTACTTCCACCTATCTGCATCCAAACCCTCAATTTGGCCATGTGGAATCAATACTTAATAAATAATAATAAATACTCACAATATCTGAGGGTTATATATTTGATTTTCTTCATGTATGATCTCTGCAAGAAAAGAAAAGCAGTGAAATTATAGCATGTGACACTCTCACCCAATATCACACTATTTTAATCAACTGTGCTGCCCAGAAATTTCATCACAGACAAATTCACATAGATTTAAAGGTGTTATGTATCATTTTAACATCAATAAATCATTACCACCATTTGGCGATATTAGTGTAATTACTGTAAACCAACAAGACCATCGCCGAGAGGATTGTCAGCCTCTACCAGCCTCACGCTGCATTTTAAAAATCTGCTGGATTGCATTACAGCACAAAACAGGAAGAGGGCGCTGTTCTTCCAGTGCAAACAAAGCAGTTTCTGGCAAAGGCAGAAGGTGGAAGGAATGTATTAAGATAAAAAAAAACATTTTTTTTCCACCTTTTTCATAAGTCAATATATTGAGATAACAATGGGATTCTGTAACAGGGCTTCCGTAATGATGAGTTCATCGTCAAAGGGCATATAAATTTAATTTGTTAGTCTATAGTACAGCCACAGTACACCTGTTCCATGAAAAGAACAACAGTCTCACAAAACAGACGAAATGAGCAAGATCATCTGAAATGTAAATTACATGTTGTGGACACAAATAATGTGAAAGTGACGTTCCTCCACCATTGAAAAGATTATGTGACAATTGTGAACCATTTTCATGTGTTTGTCACATGAAAAGGTTAGCTAACGTTACGTTCAGGCAACTAAAACAACTTTGATGAAGGTTTAAGGTTCGGGTTAGCCCACTGGTTTTCAATCCTGGTCCTGGAGTACTATCCTACCAGGTAATTCATTGCATTCACCTGGCGTCCCAGGTGTAAATCATATGCCTGGTTAGATGGCAGTGAAAACCCGCAGGGCCGTGGTACTCTAGGTTAAGGTTAGGGTTAGGACAGGGCCGGCGCTCCCTATAGGCTGAATAGGGAAATGCCTAGGTCCTCACAAATCCTTTAATTTATTTTTTCTACTCTCAAAGAAAAGAAAATGTAACCTTCTTATTTGATACAAAAAAAGAAAAGCCTCCACAGAAAATTTTGCCTAGGGCCTCCTCCTGGATGAGGATTAGGCAACTAAAACACCCTTACTTTCATCACAGTATTTCAATGTCATACTACTGCCTATTTCTAATCATGTCTCCTCCATGTAATCCTTTTGTGGTACTCATACGTATTTGCATTTTAAAGGCATTGTTCTCATTTCACAGAATTTCAGAACACCAGGCGAAAAATAATTCAGTTTCAAAAGTTGCCCACCCAGCATCGGCCTACACAGCCCAGTTGAAGCACAATCTAAAACAGTCACACCGGTCCAACGTCTTCGAAATGCACTTACTGGATTTCCTTCTGCACTGCAGACATAGAAGAAACAGCAAACTAAGCGACGCCACCGACACAAGTGTCAGGACTGCGCCTGGCAAACTGGAGATGCCTGTCATACCTAAAAGACATGAATAAAGAACAGCAATGACATGACCTCAAAGTCACTCACAAAGAATTGAATGGCTTGAATTTTATATTTGGTTCTATAAATGATAACCAGATCAAATGTTTGCTGCATTTGTACTCGCTATACAACCTCTGCGCTACTCGCTTATCAATGGAAACACAAGGTACTGTAACTGGAACATTATTATGTGTGTTATGTTATTCTAATGCCCCACTTTTATACAAAATCCAAACCACCACTTCATCGACGATTGTTGTTTCCTGTAAACAGCCCACAGTTAACCACAGGATGTGTTTGGCTGAAACGCAACTAAAACTTTGGTTCATAGTCACATTTTGTGTAATTATAATAATAAAAATGAACAAGCAATAATACAGTACAAATTATTAATTGATCGTGAGCTCATTGCGTTGAGCTCATAACAGGCATCTGATTAAGACCTGCATACCGTTGTGTACATTCCCACCCCTCCATTAGCATCACCAGACTCTAGATAAGTTATTGTCAGACATGTCTTTTTTGTCGGTAGATCTTTATCTGAACTCGGCTGTAGCTACACATGACTCTTTTTGAGGCCACTTGGCGCACATGGGCTGCTAAAATGAGTGCAGGGAAACAAGTAACAAATTAGCTTCAAATTGTCATGCTGCTGCTATACCGTGCAGAGCATTTTCCCCATAGAGTGCCAATAGGAAACTTTACAAAAACTTTACAAACGGTTCTTTGGCTTCTTACCATTTCATGCAACATGTAATTTTGCATCCAAAATATAGGAGTATGGAGACAAAGCATCAATTGTCCAATGACTTAATGGGCTCGATGTATCAATTAAGTCATTTGGATTGGGTTGCAAAAGCCAGAGACAGAATGTAAAAGTCTTATCATTTGCCCTCTGCAGCTTGTACCACTCTGAAAAAGTAAAATGATTGATGTGAAATTATATGCAGTTGAGGTAAAAAATAATATGTTGAGCATTTTTGAGATGGAAATCATGTACAAAGACTATTTTAAAAAATGTTTGTGTGGAGACGTGAAAGTACCCACTCCTGATGTTCCTCTTAAATGGCAAAAGAGGAACATCTGTATTAATCTGTATTAAATCAATTTTGTTTCATGAGAGCCATTCTAAAACATTTATTCTCTTCACTTTGTATTTGCACTGTGTTGAATAATAATCTTAAACAAATTAAATATAACTAATTTTCTTGCTTCAGTAACAATTAAACACTTTAACACTTAACACTTAAACTTTCACACTTATTAGAGTGTGAAAGTTGCACACAGAAATGCCTAAACCGCTGAGCTATGAATACTAATGCTTTTTTAAAAAGTGTTGCAAATAAAATTGCTTTGATTATTTTTGTAAAATCACATTTGTACTTTAAACTTCCTAGAACTTTATGTTGGCCAGAAAATCTTGAGCCCATGGCCCCTCAAAATATCAGGCTAAAACTTTTGCTCTAACTTTTCTGCTCATGAAGTTTCAGACATCCTATCCATTCAGTCAATCAGAAAGTACCTTTCATTTTTATTCTCTCATGTATATCACGTTGCAGCCATTTATACTCAATCAGCAGGCTTGTGTTGAATGTGAAGTTGTTTGTTTTTCAGATTGCCAAATTAGTGCTCTTTTAAAAGCTGCTGAATTACACAAGTCTGTTTCATACACTGGTAAGATGTTTCCTCCCTGTCCGCTCAAGTGGTGGACTGCTGAAAACACAACTACCAGTCTTACTTAAGCTTGTACAGAGCATTTACAATGCAACACTATCTGTGATATATTAACCTTTCAAACAAAAGGCAACACAAGATTTTTTTTCAGAAGATGTAAGGTGTTTCTAGTTATCTGTCTATGATGATATGTTGCAGTGTTACCTTCAAAGAAGCCTGTCGGACTGCCTACATTCTTCAGTCTTACTAAAACAATAGCAGCAGTACAGGAGGCAACTGTGTTTCCTCTTTCAAACTGAATGTCTCACCACATCCGTCCCTTTCTAGACAGAGAAGACCTCCATATAACGCACTTCTGTAACTTGTAGTGGACACAAAATATGTCATTATGTTTTGTTATTAATTATATTATACATTTTGCATTGTTTGTTTTAGTTAAAATTGCCTGCAATGGCTTCATGTAAGTAGCAGCATGTAAGATCTAGAGGCATTCTCTTTTTTTTTTTAAGTGACCAATGTTCCCCTTTTAGGATTCGGCCGATATGGGTTTTTGAAGATCGATACTGATACCAATGTTTTTCCATTCAGCATTGAATCTGCCATGAGACGATATTTTGTGCCAATATTCAACGTCTCAAAATGTATCAATTTTTATGCCCAAGAAATTTAAAAAAAGGACATTCTGTCACATTCTGGGAGAGACACTACATTTTAAAATCAAGCCAAAAGTTTCCTTGTTGCCTTAAAATTCCAAGTTGACTAATAGTTCATTAGTTCAGTCCACTTTGGGTAAAATGTTTTAAAGAATCAGAATGGTTATACATGTTTCAGTTTTGATGAATGGATCTGCTTTTATGCACCCCCTGTGCACACAACTGAGTGCACTATAAACCTACAAATCAGAGAGCACAATGTATCCTCCTACACAGTACATTGAAGCAGATCCAAGTAGGTGGTAGATGGGGTGGTGGCCGGTGAGATGTGGCCTCTGAATGCAGCATCAGCTGTGGGTTTCACACGTAGGTGGAGAGAGCAATAGCGCTAGCTGTTGTTGCCAGTGGAGAGTCATGCCCCTTATAGAAAACGTAAACCTCAAAGTTTATTTCTATAGCGCGTTATCACAAACAAGCCTCAAAGGACTTTACAGGCCTAACCTTGACACAATCAGTTATGACGTTATGATGTTTACACTTGTGGATTGCATTGTAGTCTATTGAGGCTACTGTTGGTGGAGAAATTGGTGACTCTTGCATCATGGATTTCGATTGTATGTACGATGTACGATTGTTGAACATTGTGAGTCTAGAAAGAAGCCTTGTGTGACTGACACCAAAACGTGAAAATCTCTTAAGCTTGTGTTAACCGCAGACCTTATTTCAGGCATCTAACCAAAAACACATTAAAAAAAAAAGTCTTTACCACCGGTTGGAGGTGAAGCACTATCAAAAAATCCATCAACAAACGATAGCTGTTACACGATTACTCCTGCTGTCAGTATTAAGGGGCCTCAGTACGAAATGGCAAGCCAGTTAAACTGATGCTGCAGAACATCTCTGGATTTATTGAAGGCGCGGACACTTGTGTCATAAGCCTTGCTTAAAATGAAATTGAAAATTGCGCAAGACAGGAGGAAGGACAGAGGTGAGACGGAAATTAGGCAAGCAACAAAGCGGTTACTAGCGGTTACTAGTGGCAAACAAGAACACTTGTAATTGAAGGTAGTCCTGATTGTATGTAAAGTGCCAACAGGCAATAATGCAGGAATGCCTATGAACAATTAACAAGCATCACTTTTAGAACCGTACGGTTGTGATCAAGAAAGCACACATTTTTTCATATATGTTATATTGCCAAGTTCCTCCCTGCTGAAGCTGCATTGGCACATCTCCCCTCAAAAGTTTGTTTCACAAGCCAGAATGACACATACCCGACATACTGCAGTTACTCCAGTAACCTGGTTTTGGGTCAACGCATGTATATATTATACAAGATGCCTGGTCTACCCACATGTTATTGTGCACTGCTCACTTTTGGTTTTCACTGTCTGTCAAACGCGCACAGCATTATGGGTACATTTTAATGTCAACAAAAAACATTATTGCTATTACTATTGGGATCACCATTTCTTCCCCCTGTATTAGAAGTAACCTGTTGCTCTGTCAAAGAGAGTAGCTCTTTTCATACTTTTGGATTGTTCTATCTGTGGATGGGACACCACTGATAGACAGGGGGAAAAAATCTGTTCATTGGTTTATTCATGGTAATAGGGAGACTCAGTTGTATCGTATCAAAGGTTTCATATAAACAGTTTAACCATAATAAGAAGAGTAAGAGGAATTTGAGCAATAGATGGGTTAAACATAGTCATTTAGAGATGGACCAAGAGTGAAACTTGGATCACTGGATTCAAAGTCCAGAGCCCTAGCCATTACACCATGAAACCACCGGCATAGAACTAGTATAATGGAGATATTGGCTCAAAGGAGCCTCTGACATAGACCTGGGAGGGAAGTGGCAAGTTCTGGGGGCCAACATGACAAGGAACATTACTTCCATGAACGTTAAAACCAGACTCTGACCTGCAAAGCGAAGATGATCTCAGATCCAGTGTGTCTTCATTTGAGATGTGAATTCATAATCTCTGATGCTGTAGGCAAAAATCACACCCCTCAAGCAAATTCCTGGAGGACTTTTGTTTTGAAATATTTGTTCAGGTAGCTAGGTAACTAGGTTGGGGCACACATCGTGCTACTTGCAATATCATTGGTTTAAATCCACCTCATGACCCTTGATGCATGTGTCCCATCTTTTCTTTATTCTAAGCACCATATAATATCGGATAAAATAGAAATACCTGAAAAATAATATTACACTAGATTTTGTTGAATATACTGACAGTATTCCACTGCTACGTTGACATAAATATTATGTAAACACCCTGAGAGTTGACCCAAATATTAAATCAAGGTGCACAAATGTGCCACTAAATCTGGAGCACTCCCCCATTTTCACCAACAGAGGACAGCAGCACCTTGTTCAAACCATACACACAGTAGCATCCACCAGCACGGGTGGAAATCTGTCTTAAATTACTGGGGTGGGCTGGATTTGTTTAAATTCAGGTTCTGGCAGCAGTCTGTTTCCCATAAATCAGCTCCAATTTGTAAACTGTCAGCACAGCAGCCCGGAGCAGCCTGAAACACAAATGAATAACTTCTCAAATGCTGTCTCCATGCCGCAGGCAGTTTACGGTTAGTAAAAAAAAACGGGTGTCTAATATATTGTCTGTCAGTCTGTATCTACATATAACACACAGGTATGGACATGAAAAGTTTGTACCCAAATTAATCTGGGTTCATCAGATTCATCAGAAAGTTCATCAAAAAATCTAAAATATAATAAAGCTCGATGATCCAGTCATTTTCTGTCATTATCATTTTGTTAACCAAGGATTTACGTTCCTGTTCTTTAACAATATTGCAAAATGTCCCTCCATGACTTTTCGTAGACTATCTGTACAAACCAGTGTTATTAGATTTAGTAGATATAGTATTAGCCTTATAAAAAAGGCTTGTTGGCCTTCTCTTGGAGCCACAAAATCCACTGGCATTTCTAATGTATTATATTTATATTATTTTATTATTATTTTATTTATTATTATATTTGTTGAGATTTTTTGCTATTTTTTGCCAGATATCTTTTAGAACAGTACTCATACACTCAACACTATAATTAATTATTTTGTTTTGCTACATAATTTAGTTGGCTTGCGTGAGAAATTAAGCTTAGTTCAACCAGGAAGACCACCTGGTTTATAGTTCCTCCCTATTTGCTACTCCAGGTAGTTTCAAACCCATCTGCCTTGCTTATAGCAATTATCCAATCAGCTTCCTAAGCAGGGACACACCTCTTTTCCTCCCTCTAGGAGAGCCAATCACAAACTGCTGTATACACTGCTACCTGCCAAATCTCTGTGTTGCTGTCATTTCAGTGCTGTATCATTGCTGTGCTCCACCGCCTCCCCACCACTACCAGTGCCAGGCTCCAATTGATCGCCAGCAGGTTATTCATTCTCTCCTTAATTCAATTGGAGCCACTGCCAATACTCGTTTGGTTTATTTTCATTGTCCAATAAAAGCTTGATTTCAAACTTGCAAAATTAGTCTCTCCTGATTGAAATGTAAATGACTATGAAGTTAAAGTGCACACTGTCAGCTTTAGTTTGAGGGTATTATGAGGGTACATATCAGCTAAACAGTTAAAGCACTACTGCCCTTTTTATGAAATGGTCCCCTCTTTTTTATTTGAACAAATTAAGATTATGCTCAGTAAAGTAGCCATGTTGTTTAAATAAAGGTCAGAAACATCACCAGACTTATTGTCAGGTTCAGCTTCCAGTTTGTATACACAGTCCAGTGCATTATGCTTAGCTCAAAAATCCATGGAGGCAGTATATGGTTGGGGTAAATGGGGTATGGTTGAAGTCTGAGTTATCAAACCAGCTTTGAATCTTCATGCCCCATCTCCCTACTATTTTTTTCTCATAAAGTTCAGTCAGAAAAATAGTGGGGAAAACAAGTATTAGTCATTTATGTACACTTCAAAGGTTCAGCTCTGTGGCAGCAGCATCATGACTTGATGAATAGAGGCTTTGCAGTTGTGTCACAAATCTATTAACCAAAACTGGCTCCATCATGGAAGTCCATTGGAGAATTGGCTGTGCACAAATAATGTCTAAATATATAGCAACCAGGTTAGCAAAAGAGAGCTAGCTGAAAAAGATTGTTGTGATGTGTCTGTAGATCCATTCAGTAACGTTCTAAGTAAAAGTGAATAGTGTGATAAGGTAGATTTGTTACTGTGACACAGTAAACTGTCTTGTCTTTAGCCCTGGTCTCTACTCCAAAAACTTGAAGTTTGAGAAGTGTCAGCTCAGTTAACCTGAACAAACTGTTGGTTTTTGGCTTTGTTAACTAGCTAACAAACAAACAAAGCAACTGATGTTTATGTTATCCTGCGCCTACTAGCCACTATTAACGCTAGTTTAGTTAGCTAGTGTGCAAATGAGATGTGTTAACAAGACAGTGATGGTTAGCTAACAAACTGACATTATCTAAACACAAAATTGATCAGATGTATGAGTGATAAAATGATCAGTCCCCAGTCAAAACCTGCACAGACATTAACTATGTCTATGCAATTCTGTTGAGACAACCAAGTTGTACATTTAGAATCAGTCGTTCACAGCCACTGTTGCCCAAGAGCTGAGGACCTCCAATATGGCCGCCAGAGGGTGCGTTACATCACCTGAGAAATCTCTATAGGGAGCCGAAGCGAAAGTTAACAAAGACCGCTCACTGGTTTACTAGCTGCTAGGTGACTAGCGCGAGTTTCCATAGACAAGAGCAATAGATTTTGTTGCACATTATCTAGCAGCGCTCTCTGATATACAAGCAGTCATAAGATATACACATTTCTGTAATTTTTGTTGAAAAAATATGTGCACAAAAGTGTGTACTTATAAGGTAGTCAATGAATAAATATCATCGCATTCTACAACATATTTCAGAATCAGAACTGTAAAGTTCGTAGTTTCCTTATATCAAGTAATGGGAAATTATTACAATAGGCAGAAGTCACGTCAACTTCGGCTCCCTATAGTCCAAGTTGCTGAAACTGTAAACAGGTAATACAGTAGCAATGCACACACACTAAAAAAAAGAAGAAAAAGAAGAGGCTTTTATGAAAGGCTTTTATGAAACTTTTATGAAACTTTAATTGTGAGGGCTGTGGGTGGAGCAAGGGGATATGTGATGATGTGTGGTTGGACGGTCCCAGATGATCAACAGGTGATTGGAGGGTTTTGATTGGTTGCTTTACTCCTGCTCCTTGTCCTCTCCATGGGTGATAACGTAACACAGGTTCTTGTAATCCAGGTTGCCAGCAACATCCAGGGGGAAGTTTGTAAACATTTGATTGACCTGGAATAGGGAAGTAAGGATGTGAGTGAAACCTTAGAGTGAAACCTGTGAGTGAAACCTTAGATAGATCCAGACGAAGTGAGGCGGCTATGACACAGGCTATGTCTTCCTCTTCTTCTTCTTCTTCTTCTTCTTCTTCTTCTTCTTCCTCAATATTCTAATTAATCTCCACTGTCTACTGTTATTCTGAAATATTTATGACAATATGATGGCCTGGACAGCTCAGTCAGTAGAGCAGGAGACTCTCAGTCTCAGGGTTGTGGGTTTGATCCCCATATAGTGTTAACTATCACCCTTGTAAGTCGCTTTGGATAAAAGCGTCTGCTAAATGACTGTAATGTAACATTATTTGTGCTGTGTCTTAGTTCCTCGGTCAAGTCAGTTATCAAATTTAAATATGATGATCATAAAGATGCATCAAGGGGAAGTTAACACGTCATGAACAAGGGCAGTTGTGCACTACAAACAGAACTTCATCATGTCTTCCACAGCTATTTTGGACAAAATATAAATTTATATCCATATAAAAAAATATAAATTATATAAAATGTGTTGTCTGGTGTTGCTTGATTCAACTTCACTAGACCCTGATGCAGGCCGCGGTTTCAGAGATAAGTCTATTAGACGATTTAAGCCCTTGTGATGGATGGCCTGATGACAGGAAATAGGAGTATGAGTGGATCAGGACAGGGTTTGCTTGGCTACAAACTCAATCTCAAAGAGACATTCACCACTAAACCCGGAGGGGACATGCATTACCTCATCCTCGGTGAACTTGTCCGCCTGCGACATGAGGTGGTATTTGATGCTGCAAAGGGTGAAATTATAATTTGTTACTTATTCTTAACCTTGGTGACAACAAACAATTCAACAACAATTCAATTCAACAAAATTCAATCCAAGATATCCTCACGTAGATACGACAACTCTCATTTTGTATAAAGACATTTGGAAATGCTTACTCGTCTCCTTTTAGGACGCCTTTTCCCTCAGGGTCGAAAATCTTGAAGGCGTTGAGAATGGTTTCCTCGGGGTCAGTACCTAAGTGATGAGGGAGGTTTCAGAGACACGGCTTTCACACCAAACAAGCAATGGAGAAACTAATGTAACCGGTGATGTAGTGGTAAATAAAAGGATGGGTAAACTATGATCTCCAGTCAGTGATCATCATAAGGGAAGCAACCTCCAATATGAAGAGGAATCCATTATATTTTCAGAAAAACATTAATTTATTGTGTTTTCCATTAAAAGACTCCATCCTCATACAACCTACACCAGTTTAATATTACTTAATGTCAATCTAAAAAAGGTGAGCAAACTCTGCAAACTTCTGCAAATAAGAGGTGGGTTATGCCAGTTTTGGTGGGTTTACCCTGAATATACCCTGAATGTAACTTTTCGAAATACTATGCATGTTAAAAGATATAATCGTGCAGACTTTGCAAAGCTGCAAAGGGAATCTGTTCTCTGTAATGTAACATTTCATCATGTCATTAAATTTTCCTAGATGAATGATGATGATGATGATGTCTTGACTGACCTTTCAGCTTCTCACCAAACATAGCCAGGAAGATGGTGAAGTTGATGGGGCCGGGGGCCTCCTTCATCATCTCATCCAGCTCATCGTTGCCAACATTCAGACGACCTGAACACAGACCAGACAGGCAAGAGCGGTCACTACAGAAAGATGGAGAAAGCACCATGCTGCTATGCTAAGAATCATACAAGGACTATTTATTGAGGGAAGCTTTATCTCGCTACCATCCTTGGTTCCCAACTACACTACATGGCCAAAAGTATGTGGACACCTGCTTGTCGAACATCTCGTTCCAAACTCTTGGGCATTAATATGGAGTTGGTTTCCCCTTTGCTGCTATAACAGCCTCCACTCTTCTGGGAAGCCTTTCCACTTGCTGTTTAAAAATTGCTGCAGAGATTTGCTGCCATTCAGCCACAAGAGCATTAGTGAGGTCGAGTACTGATGTTGGGCCATTAGGCCTGGCTCACAGTCGGCATTCCAATTCAGGTGTTGGATGGGGTTGAGGTTAGGGCTCTGTGCAGGCCAGTCAAGTTCTTCCACACCGAGCTCGACAAACCATTTCTCTATGGACCTAGCTTTGTGCACAAGGTCATGCTGAAACAGGAAAGGGCCTTCCCTAAACTGTTAGGGACAGTTGTTCTGTTAGCACAGAATCGTTGAGAATGCCATTGTATGCCGTAACGTTAAGATTTCCCTTCACTGGAACTAAGGAGCCCGAATTATGAAAAACAGGCCCAGACCATTATGCCATTATATACATTAGAAGAGGTGTCCACATATTTTTGGCCACGTAGTGTATGTACAAACGAGAGAGAGAGAGTGTCTGCAGGTGGAATCAGCTGCAGTAGCGTTTGGATGGAATGAAAACCTGCAGACTGGACACCACTGGCTTAGAGGGAACACTGACCCCCGATGCCATTTGAGACTCTGCAAGTCCTTCACTAGCCTACTGTAATTGGATTTCTACCCTAACCTACAGTAAAGGCAGCTCACCCAGAGCGGCATATGTGTCTCTCAGGTCACCCTTGTCAATGAAGCCGTCTCTGTTCTGGTCCATGATCGTAAAAGCCTGGGGAGAAAAAATAAAAAAGATTCCTCACATATTTCAATGTTCAAATTGCCTTTGGGGGACTAACGGCCCAGAAGTCTGCAGGTTTTCATTCCAACCAATCAGCACAGCAGCTGATTTCACCGATTAGTTCAGTGTCTCTGGTCGAAGATGTGTTCCTCAGTGAAATCAGCTGCTGTAGCATTCGGTTGGAATGAAAACCTGCACACTCTTGGGTCTCGATGGCTTGTGGTGGCGAACCATTGGTTTAGTGAGTGTTCTCCTGACTTATTAGGACCGGAATTACATTATCTCCCACATTATTGAATCAATCTTCCTGGAATTGAACTGAACTATGCTCCCTTGTATACCACCAAAATACAAATACACTTGTTAGCGCTGAGCTGAAGGAAAAGCTGTCACGCCAGACAGAGGCTACTGTTCGATTGAGAGATTAGGAGTTACAGTTGCAATACAGTTGAAGCTGACGTAACATAAACAAAGCGGAAAATCTTGGCCACTATCTTGACAAGACTAATTGGAATACAAGATTAATAGTAATATGATAGACTGAGCTGCCAGAAGTCAACCCACCTCCTTGAACTCCTGGATCTGTGCCTGCTCAAACATGCTGAACACATTGGAGCCTGCCTCGGTTGTCTTCTTCTTAGCTTTCTTGGGTGCCTGAGGGAAAGAGGAGGGTTTTTTTTTAACTTAAGGGCTATAAATAAATGATGGCTTGTCGATTAGTGTGGTCCCCCGAGAAAACCAGAATGACTCTTATATTAAATGTAGGTTTTGTGCATCAAATGTCTTTTTTTTCCATTTATCCTTTATTCATTCAGATAGTCTCAATGAGGTTGAGATCTAATTTTCAAGAGACCCGAGAACCAATGAACAGTAATGAAAATGAGAAAGAAAACACACAATACAATTCAGTCAAACAATCAGCGACATACAGGGACTAACATTATAAAAAGCATCACAAAAACATCATAGAAAATCTGAGCTATCATTGCTTTAAAAATACTTGAAGGGGTCAAGAAATTCTGATTTCAAAGTGCTTTGCAGGCCGTTATAGTCCATTTATAAGGTGCAGAGTAGCAGAAACCAACAAAGTAACAAAACCAACCAGTCGTGTGATCTGGTAGCATCTTTACTGGTGTATATGCTGTACAAGGAAACGCCATTGTAACTTCAGTACTTGTATTTGATCATCCCAACAACTACTGGTGCTGGACAACTTGAAAAAATCAAAGTAGGTCCATACATCATTCTTGCAGACCAGTTTTTATTGCAGTAAATTTTAAAATTGCCCATTTGATATTTCTGCCTTATTTAGTGTTCTAAAACAATAAGCTACAACATCTGGATATTTTTGCAATCATTTTCTTCTTAAAGCCAGGATGTATAACACCTGAGGCCCCAAACAGAAGTCTAAATACCATTAAGATTAATGGTGCAAATAGTCACTTGGAATAACAGAAACTGTGAGAGGCGTTTTATGATTATTTCGTTCACAAGGATGTCGGGCTATCTGCCGAAGAACTGAGAACAGATCATTTCACAAATTATTTATCTCCAATGAATATTTAGCTGATGAACAAACACCTCAATTATAATAGTTGTTTTTTTTGGAAGACTGCCTGGAAAGCAAGTAAGACACAAAACAGAGCCAAAATTTCTAAATGGGATATCTAAATTCAGACACAGACATATACACTGACATTGTGGGATTTTGGTAATGATTAAAAGATGTGACGTCTATTCATCCTCTTGAGTTTGAGCCAATGTCAAAGTCACGCACTCCCACACTGCCTTCCTCCTTTCTGTGTGGACTTTAAGACATGCTCTCAGCATCCTCGGCCCGCAGACCCTCAAGAAGCGTATTAATAATGAAAGGTGAAGAGGACAGACAAATAAAAGAGGTGTGAAGAAGAAGGTGGCCGGCCTTACCATGGTGTGGAGCTTCTCAACGCGCCTCTGTTCTCAAATGTCTGGGAGGACAAGTAAAAAGTCTCCCTTTGCAGTTATATAGCAGCACAGTTGGCCACCTCGGCCACCTGATCTAAGTTTAGACAATAGGGAGTGGACTGATACACAAGGCATTCCTGCCATATAGAGACTTAGCGCTTCCCACCCACCGCCGCCACCCAAAGACGTCTATTGTTACCCATTGTACTGACTGGCGGGTGGCTGAAGCGTTGGGGGGGACAGTTAAACTTAAGGGGCACGGGTCACATCTGAAGCCTCGTCCAAGCTAATTATAGTTCTTTGTTCGTACGTGTAAATGCCACAATTGACATTGTCTTGTACTTATCCACCAGCTTACCAAATTACCACCATGATGAAATGCTACCCTTTGTCTTTGGGGATGCTTTTACCAGTGGAGTGACCTTTGAGGGCAAATGAACGCCGTAACGTGCATGTTGGCATATGTCAATTCAGACTTGAGCACGTCTAAGTTCCAAATCTGAGAGATGAGAAATCAGCGATGGAGCTTTGGCAGCACAGGACAATAATAGATTAAATGGCAGATACATAAAGTAAACACGAGCCATCACTCTATACTGAAAAGCTTGCGCAGTAAAATAGTTTATGTTGAAACCTTCCTGCACAGATATGGGGTTGGAGAGTGTGTGATACTTTATTTATATGTTTTCTGGAAAACAGGTGACCACTGTGATTCTGTCAGACAGGCCATAACTCATGTCCACAGCGAGACAACCTTGGAGAGAAGCCTGTTTGAGATGACTGATAGGGCTGCATGTGTGTGTGTGTTATGCATATATAGTGTGTATTTGTGTGCGTGCGCATGCACAGGCACGGTGGCACACAATTAGATTCGATTAGATGAAACTTTAATGGTTTCTGTGGGGAAACTGGGAAATCGTGTGTTCAAGGTTTTCATTACTTGTACTTAATCAGGCAAGTCGAGACTATATCTAACGTATAAGCCAAGTCAATTTTATTTCCGTAGCGCCAAAAACTCAAACACTTAGACACTTTGTTACAGGATGCTTCACAAGGTTATAAGAAAAGAATAGCGGGGGGGGCCTAATGAGTCAAGGCATCCAGGCCAACCTTGCATTGCTACAATAACACAGATGCTTCAGGTTTCTGCCAACAGGCATAAAACACACCAGCAGTGTCAATAATTCAGTTCCTTCTGCAGCCCCTCCTCCACAGCCACAAGCCCTGTCAATTATTCCCACTGGTTATCTTCTTCCTAACAACCACAGACCAGTTGTCAGTGTTGTTGTCTTTGTCCACTGCCCTGTAGGATCTAAGGCACTGCCGTCGTGCTCACAAAATCCATAACTTCCATAGCATCCAGCTTTCTATCCAGCCGTCTTTCTACTGAAAAACGGATTCAACGTTTAACTTGTAAAAGTATTTTTATTACAAAAGAGAACAAATATTGAAATAATAACTTAGAAACTCAAATCAAATATATCTGTGGGTTTCAGAAAGCGAAATGTAAGACATTTTAAGATATTTTTAATATTACCTAGAACTATATTTAAAACCAATTCAAAAAATAAAGGAGCAAAACTGTCAAAACCAACCTACTTCTGATTGAACATAGTTAATGAAATGAGCCGTATAAGAAAAAGGTCACCAGGAAATATATGTCCAGATGTAGATAGCAAACATGATGCACATTGTCCTACTAACTCTGTTCTGTATTAATCTATGAGGGGATATACACCATAAAGAAACCATTGTAGTCATTGCACTGTATGGAGAAAAAGACATTTCAGTCCTTTTTAAAGGACCCGCGAATACCCTGGTGAAGTTATCACCTATTGACTGCACATGAGGGTACATCACATGTGTTCATTGAACAGAATTTCAAAGTTGAGAACAAACATTTAAATGAAAAGGTAAAAAACAAAAGGTGTTTTAAGAGGATGGTACCTGACAGAAACTGGAGCCTATTTAGGATATAGGGACTTTTCATTTGGGCACATAAAGACAGTGACTCATCATTCCATTATACATTATATACGTATCTCATATTAATTCAATTCAATTCAATTCAATTCAATTCAAAGGGGCTTTATTGGCATGGGAAACATATGTTTACATTGCCAAAGCAAGTGTGAAATAAAAACAAAAAATGTATGTACAATTAAACATATACTAGAATAAAGAAAACAGAGTAAACAGAGCTGTGTAACAGTGCAACTTTGCAATCAAATATATAAATAAGAGTAGGTAAAATTAACTTAAAAATACAAACAGATAAGTAAAGAAAACGTAAAGTAAAAATAGAAAAATGTGGACATTGCAGTTAAAAAATATTATTATATTTATATTTATTTATATATTATCAGCTGACTTGCACTTTGACACAGATACCAATAGATGGCGATGTACTCTCAGCATAAGGTGTCATTCTATTTGAGACACTTTACCAAAGCTACGTGCTGGTTATTCACTCATCATGTGATCACCCTCAGCAAAAAAAAAATCAGATTAAAAATAAACAGCATGTTGTAATATCATTATCAAGGAATGTAAGCTAAAATATGAAAATGTCCAGGATTACTTGAATGGGCACACATACATATATATATTGCATGGGCCAATTCTGTAGACATGTAGGCTAATATCTGCTGTGTTAGATTAGAGTAATAGTAAGACTAATAATAGTAATTCAATAATCAGTAATTAATTAATTAATTTCCCACCCTGACAAGAATAACATTCTGGGCAAAACACGGAATACTTACAATGAATACCTTTTTTTTTTTTACATAAAAATAATTCAGTTTAAATTATTGGGAGAAACGCTGACTCATCAGCTAGTACTGGCTGGCTTTCATCGCCTCCCCATCTCCACGTTCATTGCTGATGTCTTCTACAATGCTAGGAGTTCTTTAATTAAAATTGGATCCAGCATTCAGACCTTTATAGATAAAGCAGTAACCCTCCAGAGAGGCCTTATTTGATTAAAGAAGACGATGAGGAGAAGTGGGGAGTCCTGGATAGATTTGAGCTCCCAAAGGACACTAACTAGGGATACAGGGATAGGAAAGGATAGGGATAGGGAAGGAGGAAAGGAGGGAAGGAGGAATAGCAAAAGTGGGTTAGGGAGGGAGGTATAGGGAAGGAGGGATAGGGAAAGAGGGAAGGAGGGATAGGGATAGAGAAGGATGCAAGGAGAGATAGAGACAGATAGGGATAGGGAAGGAGGGAATGAGGGATAGACAATGCGCTAAGGAGGGATAGGGAAGGGGGGAAGGAAGAATAGGGAAGGACGGATAAGGATAGGGACAGAAGGATAGGGAAGGAGGGAATGAGGGATAGACAACGCGCTAATGAGGGATCGGAACGGGTGGAAAGGAGGAACATTTTTATTATGAAATGTTTTTAGTGATACAATGTGTGGTCTGCTGGAGGGAGGGGGAAACAGATGTGTTCTGGAACTGACCAGAACATACCTTCTTCGGGTCCTTAATAGGTTCTTCACATGTTCCACCTAATGGTATTTTTATCCTCTTTCCCTCCCCAAATGATTTAGTAGATAATGTCTGTCTGAGGGAAGGATTATAAATCCCACTGGTTTAGAGGCATCTGAATTCCACTTGTAAGCTACGGTTGTTAAAATGCAGTTACACGCGTCACATGAGTATGGAAAAAGAGGTAAAAAAAAAGAGGTATGCTCTCCCTCTGTTCAACTCAGCAGTCGGTGAATGGGATTTCAAGCTGTCTGTCAGATGGCTCTTCTTACCCACATGCAGTTTTGGTTTCAACAGCTTCCCCTGCTTTGTTTTAAATGAAACATTTATTTGCACGTACTTTAACAGGGAACAAATATCTTCTGCTGTCTGCTAGTTCACTTTGAGCCCTGCCACTGAAACAGCACAGAGGCCTATGACTTTGCACTGCATTACATCTGAATTTTTTTGTTTTTTTACATTAAATCTTTTTATGTTTCATGTTTAGTCTTTAAAAACTGTTTCTTGTAACTAGGTGTTACGTTTGAAAGCTTTTGAGTGAAGTTAGACCAGAACGCTGACCAAAACTAGAAAAAGTGGACCACACAACGCCTATCCTGTCCTCACTACATTGGCTGTTGAAACCAGACAACGATCCTAAGCATTCAAGCAAATCTACCCAAGAAATGGCTTAGGAAGAAGTGTAGTGTTCTGGATTGGCCTGTCCTGACCTAAATCCAACCAAGATGCTGTGTCAGGACCTGAAGCAGCTGTTTATGTGAGACCGCCCTCAAACCTCACTGAGTTGGCAGAGTTCTGTAAGGAGCAGTGGGCAAAAATCCCTCCAGGAAGATGCCAGAGACTGATCAGTGGCTCTAGGAGAGGTTTACTCTGAGTCATTGCCGATAAAGGAGGTGCCACAAGTTATTGATTGAAAGAGTTTACATATTTTTGCACACGGGGATATCTGAGTTTTGTTAAACACAGTTAACTACCCGGTAGGATACTCCAGACCCCCGGAGACCGGATTTGAGGACTGCTGCCCTAGAGAGTTGGGAAACAATTGTTGCCTGTGTGTCTGACCACAAAGCGGTTGTTTGTGTTTGTAAAGCTGTGTTTCCTCTCCCCACTCCTAAGCCCTGTGCACCTGTCCACTCCTTGCAAACTGCAGTATTGCTCGAAAATTCCCTCATGTGCAAGTGCTGTCACGGTGTAGAGCACGCAGGCTATTACAGAGCCTGCACCAAAGGTGCTACATAAATAAAGCTTGATTTGATTTGGTCATCAGCCCCTCTTCCAGTCTTCTTTCTGATACCCGTAGTTTCTCTGCCCTGTAGTTCAAAACCTCACAGTAACTGTAGATTCAGCCATTCTAAACCATTATTTACCCATTTCTCTGCTGATGACAGACAGCTCCCTAACTACTGACTCAGTCCCCACTTGTTTTAAACAAGCTGTAATTCAACCACTTATGATCTTCTTACTTTTAGCAATTACAGATCTATTTCCAAACCAGAAATTTCAGTCAGGTTTAAGAGCTCTTCACAGCATAGAAACTGGCCTAATTAAAGTCACCAATGATCTCCTCCTTGCGGCTGATGCTGGTGACTGCACTATTTTTTTTTTTTTTAGATTGTAGAACAGCTTTTTACACTACTGACCATGCCATTCTACTTGAATGCCTTGAAATCTGGGTTGGCATCAGTGACGACACTTTTAAATGGTTTCAATCTTATTAGGCTAATCGAATTGTTTCTGTTAGGTAGGTAGGTTATTAATCCCCAAGGGGAAGTTTCTTAGTCACAGCAGCCAAGTAACATAGAACACCAACATAGAATAACACAACTAAGATAAGTAATAAAAGTTAAAGAATAAAAAAGATATAGGATATGCACTACAAAAAATATACAAATGCTTAGTGCAAAAGAAAAAATAATCGTAATAATAATAATGTGCAAAAAGAATAGTAGAATAGAGTTGTATAGTCTGATGGCGGTGGGCAAGAAGGACCTCCGATGTCGCTCTGTGGTACACCGAGGCAGGATGAGTCTGCTGCTGAACGTGCTCCTCTTCCTGGCCAGAGTGTTGTGAAGTGGTTGAGAGACGTTGTCCATGATGGCCAGCAGTTTGACAAACATTCTCCTCTCAGCCACCACCTTCACTGGGTCCAGGCTGGCTCCCAGGACAGACCCCGCCTTCCTCAGCAGTTTGTCTATCCTGTTGGTGTCTGCGGCTTTTATGCTGCTGCCCCAGCACACAACCGCAAAGAAAAGGGCACTTGACACCACCGACTGATAGAACACGTTCAGCATGGTTCTACATACGTTGAAGGACCTGAGCCTCCTCAAGAAGTAGAGTAGGCTCTGGCCCTTCTTGTATGTAGCCTGAGAGTTCCACTACAGTCCAGCTTGCTATCCAGGTGCACTCCTAGGTACCTGTAGGACTGTACCAAGTGATTCTGGTTGCACCACTCAACAAAGTCAGCAACCAGTCCTATGTACTCCCCCTACTGACCCCCCTTAAGACATCCAACAATTGCAGAGTCATCCGAGAACTTCTACAAGTGACATGACTCTGTGTTGTACCTAAAGTCGGATGTGTAAAGAGTGAACAGGAAGGGAGCCAGGACGGTCTCCTGGGGGGCCGCTGTATTACTGAATACCAGATCTGACACACAGCCCTGCAGCCTCACATACTGTGGTCTTCCAGTCAGGTAGTCTATAATCCAGGTCACCAAGGGGCCATCCACCTCCATTGTCCGAAGCTTATCTCCCAAGAGTATGAGCTGAATGGTGTAAAACTGGAGAAATCAAAAAACATGATCCTCACAGTGCTGCCCACCCTGTTGTAGTAGGGAATACCTCATCCTCCTCACATCATCTTTTATGTGGTGTCCCCCAGGGGTCAGTCCTTGGTCCCTTGCTGTTCTCGCTTCATATACTTCTCCTCGGTCATATTATATGCAAACATAACATTTCTTTCCAATGCTATGCAGATGACACCCAAATCTATGTTCTGATAAAACCTAGTGACTTTGGCAGCTTAACCCGCCTTAAGGCTTTTTGTTCCACATGCACCCATCGAGCTGCTACAGGGTTATTTTGGTAATCTGTAAAGCCTGCTGCCAGAAATTTGGCCATAATATTTGATTCTGACCTCTGTTTCGATGACCAAGTCAGTCAAGGTTATCCATGCCTACATCTCTTCTTGTTTAGATAACTGTAAGTCCCTCTACTGCGGTCTCAGAATTTCCTCTACCATGTGCAATTAGTGCAGAATGCAGCCGCTCGACTTTTAACCAAATCTAAGAGTCGGGATCATATTACGTCCATATTATTGGTTGCCAGTTCATTTTAGAATTGATTTTAAGATTTTTCTGATAACTTTTAAGGCACTGCATGGTCTTGCCCCCAGCTACATATCAAACCTTTTAATTCCTTACGAGCCAGTATGCAGCATGCCAGCCTGTATGCCTCAGATCCTCAGCGAGGACGCACCTGGCCGTTCCAAAGTCCAGGCTGAATACAAAAATTGACTGGGCTTTTGTTTTGAAATGCCCTCCCTGAGGAGCTCAGGCTGGCAAAATCAGCTTCATCTTTTAAATCTCTTCTTAAAAAGTACTTCAAGAACAAGCCTTTTTATAATTGTGTCTTTCATTTTATTGTTTTATGTTGTATTGTTTTACTTTCTAGAACCTGTGTTTTCCTTTCTTTTTAAATATTTATCTATCTTTTTTTTATCTATTTATGTATTTTATTTATTCACTTGTACTTTCCACTTTATGACTCTGCGCTTTCTTTTACTGCTAAGCACTTTGTAACATTTGTTTTGAAAAGTGCTATACATATATGTAACAACACATTATGTAATAACACCGCATTATGTAATAACTCGACAAAATGTAATACATTTTCACTTCATTATGTAATAACACCCGCATTTTGTAATAAATTATTACATATTGCGGTGGTTATTACAAAATGCGGGAGTTGCACTTTTTTTTGATTAAAATGTAATAATATGGTGCATTATGTAATAACCAACCAAAATGGATGTCTTCATTCATGAAAATCGTTATAACATAACAACAATGTTTATTTTATGCATTCTAGCATGAATCATACTGACTCAAAATTCATTTTACGCATTGATTGCTGTTGTCCATATCCCATACATAAGACCCAAAGGCTACAGGTCACAATAATGGTTAATTTCAGATCTGTCAAAAAATAAATAGCTAAATTAATTGAATATATATCAAACATTCCTTTAAATATACTGCATGATGATGCTCATGCATCTAGTTCTAATATGTGGTAATTTAACACATTAACATTGTGAAAATGTGTTCTATTCACTTAATGTTTTCTGTTTTGTGCATACATTGTTATACCCTTCCACTTGGCTGGTTAAATGACCAGACAGCATATGCATCAAGAATGTTGATTGTATTATTGTTATTATTATTATTAAGTTCCCTCATTATCACATTGTAAATGTATGTAATACTTTCTAACAGGCGTGGTAGCTATTGCTAATTTTCTCTAAAATGCTCAAACTTGCCAAAAGAACATGTCAGCAACTTAGTTTGTTCATAAATGACTCAATAAATATGGAAATTTGTAAAATATGTGAACTATTCCTATGAATACATTCTTATGATGTTAAACAGAGTGAAGGAAAAAAACATTTTCCGGTCAGAAACTTTCTAAGACCAGTATTATCTGCTAGGTGAGTGTTGTCATTGCTAACCAGCACATTGTTATTAGCATAAAGGTTTGAGCTTTTATCTTTACACTTTTCATATTAGTTGAGAAGCTACTCTACAGTAAACTCTAAATGAGAGAAACTCTAAATCCAATGCTTTGCAGAGAAATAACATTTTATTCACACTCAATATCATAGCCTACCTTTCAACATGTTGCCTTTCAACTAGTGGCCAGTGATAGACACTACAATTTATTCTCCCTCTTCCAAGGCAATTCAATAACTTTATTTATAGCACATTTTTTTTAGCACGGTGGCAATTCAAGGTGCTTTACAAAGATTAAAAGACAGAGGCAATTGATACATAGACAATTTATAAGAAAAGACAATTGATTTATAAGAACAATGAATAAATAAATAGTGATGTAGGGCCTAGATAAAAACTAGATTTAAAATAAGTTTAAATTTTTTTAAAGAACTCAAATAACTTAACTAAAAGCATCCATGAACTGTGTGGTTTTGAGTCCTGATTCAAAAGTTTCGAGGGTTAGGCTACTTTTAAGATCGACAGGGAGTCTGGTCCAGAGATGCGCAGCATAGTGAGTGACTAAAGGTTGCTTCACCAACTTTAGCCCTGGCATTGGGCACTACTAGCAGCCCACTCCCACTTGACCTGAGAGACCTGGCAGGAGTGTACTCCTTAAACATGTCTGTAATGTACTTTGATCCCACTCCATGTATTGATTTATAAACAAGCAGCATTTCCTTATATTCAATTCTGTGGCTGACAGAAAGCCAGTGTAGTGACTTAAGAATCGGAGTGATGTGGTCTGACCTTTTGGTCCCTGTAAGAACTCTAGCAGCTGCATTTTGAATAAGCTGAAGCTTTTTGATGGTCTTTTGGGGAGCCCTGTCAAAAGACCATTGCCGTAGTCAACCCTGCTAGAAATAAAAGCTTTTATGTGGCTATTTAGACTAAGATCAGAGTGAACTATAACGCCAAGGGGGGCACCACAGGTCGTAGGGGTCTAATTTAATATTTAGCTTAATTGTTAAAATTGTAATTGTACAGAAGAAGACATCCATTTTGGTTGGTTATTACATAATGCACCTTATTATTACATTTTCATCATAAAAAAGTGCAACTCCCGCATTTTGTAATAATCACCACAATATGTAATAATTTATTATAAAATGCAGGGAAATTTATTACATATTGTGTTCAGGCTGTTTATTACAAAATGCGGCAGATTATTACAAAATGCGGGTGTTATTACATAATGAAGTGAAAATGTATTACATTTTGTCGAGTTATTACATAATGCGGTGTTATTACATAATGTGTTGTTACAATATATATCAAATTGTTTATAATAATTATTATATTATTATTATTAGCAGTTGACTCCTTTGTCTGGCTGGTCCATAATAGAACAAAAAATAAATAAACACAAATAAACACAACAAAAATAATGTTGTAATGATTTAGTATTGAATTGTAGAACTGTCTACCCTGTATGTGGGGAAATGGTGAGAGTGAAACCTATGATTACAATAGTCATACTTATACATTCTCTGAATGGGATGATTCCTAGTGAATTAAAGAATAGTGAAATTAAACTATTCCTCATTTGGATGGAGACTCTCTGGAACCCCAATAAGGACCCCTGAGGAACCCCAAATCCCACTTGGAGAACCACCTCTCCAACTAGGTGTAACTGTGAAAGTAAAGCTTCCAGCCAGCAGGGGCGCTGCTCCACCAGGTTCAAGTTCAAGTCTGTAGCCTGACTGTAGGAAATAATTTACAAATCATTTTGCCTATTTAATTGAATGCATAGCATTGTCAGCATAGCATAATGTACTGGGGAATATATAAATCTAGTTTAAAATGTGTAGAAAGGCATTATGCACGGACACAACATTAATGCACAAGTGGTATATGGGCAGTGTAAATTTGTAGTGTAAATTGCTATAGTTATTAACCTACATACCTACCTTAAGGCAAAGTTCTTATTTCTATTTTGCAAAACCAAAAACCAAAAAGACGGTAAAAGTTCAAAAGATTTATTTTAAACACACAAATTATTAGTTCATAACAGGCAACATGGCTGGGTTTTTAAACGGAAGAAACGGATTACTTGGAACTATAGCAACTATAGCAGAACCTTGTCTTATTAAAATCCTGTAACGTAATGATAGGCTAATAATCTGAGTGAAAACTGAGAAATACAAGCGTCACACGGGAGCCTGCACTTTGCAACTAAAACCATTTCAGATAGGCTGATCAAATATACTTTTATTTCCATGATATATATGAATAATAATAATAGTACTAGTCATATGAAACACTGATCCTTATACAGAGAAAAACGTATTTTCCAAACTTGTTTTGTAACACCAGTCTTACTTACAGTATCGTTCCGTTTCTAGGTGGAAAAGTCCATCCCGTGTTTTCGCTGATAGAGAAATTGCCTTCACTCCGTTCAATATTCTATAACAGGGCTCTATGCACTATCAATAAGTCCGTTCCGCGCCGCGGTCGATAACCGGTAGGTGTGTTCGATAAATCCGCTCCGGGTTTTCCTCCCCCCTCCTTCCCGCTGAACTCCAGCCCCTCGCGCTCTCTCTATCGGGCTCAGTCCGTCTCAATATGTCTCAAGATGGCGGCCAATGCGGGATCGATGGTTCAATATTGGAAGCGCTTTGATTTACAACAGTTGCAGGTCAGCCCTTTTCCTTCCACTTGCTACGCTGTGTTGAAAGCTGACATGCGGGGAGCTGTTGTCGGGTTGCGGCTTCGCTCTGGAGCCCTTCTCGGCCGGTGTACGGAGCCTCTTTCGGAGCTCTCCTGCTCCCATTGATTAAAGCGGCAGTGTCGTTGATCGGAAATTGATCCTCTTTGTTCAATTGCCATTGATCAGACAACATGGCGGCGGGGAAGCGGTCGCCATGGTAATTCGGGCATCAAAGCCAGGATGTACCCATCAGAGAGAGTGATGTTGTGAAAAGTTTTAGTTTTACCTCCTCAGCATGAGGCTTTTAATGCTACCAAGGTGTTTGTTGCAATAATTTGGTTTAAGAAAATAAGTGCGTTAGTTGTGTGGATCCCTCCCGGGTGGCGCTGTGGTGCTGGAAGGAGTTCTGTGCTCCCAAGTCAGAGTTGGTGCCTCATTTATAATAGCCTTAATAGTCTTTAAATGTTATGATTTAGCTGAATGCGCTGCATAACGTGAACTGCATTTATGTCTCTCAATAATAACGAACACATGGCTTTGAGAATAGTCTACCCCTCTAGAAACGCGGTGTCCGGTTATTTAACTTGGAAGTGAAGCCAAGAAAAATGTATTTTGTTATGATACATTGATTTTTTTCCCCCGTATCCCACTGTTAGCTCTTGGCTCCTACAGCTGAAAAAGAGGTTGTTTGAACAGCTACTGGAAGGAGCAGTGATGTAGTGTTGAGTCGAAGTTGTCATGTTTGAACTCTAATTGGTTACAGTTTATTATACAGGTCAGAGTGTTTTATTTCGAGTTTTTTTCCTCGGCCAAGTGGAATAAGAGCTGCTCTCGCCAGGCTATGGGACCTTCACTAGAAAAATAATGTACCTCTTACAAGCTGTGCACTTTCAATTTTTAAGAAGACGTTAACAGTTAAGCTGTCTGTTACTGAAATGTTTTCTAGGGGGCAATTACATTCCTAAAGCCAGTGTTTATGCTGTCGTGTAGCAGCTGTAAAGAATAATTAGCTATTAGCTTGGACACGGTGTGGGTCGATAGCTGTAATATAAAGCTCTCGGAACTTTGTTAATGTCTTTGCTAACATGGATAATACAGAGCTGGTGTGAGAGCGACATTTCAGCATGTCCGACTCTGCTGAGCTATAATGTGTCTTGGTTTTTCTCTTTTTTCCCCCCCAGACCTTTGTGTTCGCATTTGTTAGCATGTAAGCAGGCTGCATGAAATTGAACACTAAGGCTAATAAGAGTCTGTACAGATACAGAGCTGTTATGGTGTTCCTGAAAAGTTTTAATAGCTTTAACACACCACTTAGCTAAAACTTTGAATGTGTAAATTGTGAATGTTTTAAAGTGTTCGTTTTGAGATTCATTTTCAACTAAACTTTGTAAAGGCAACTGCTTTAAAGTACAATATGGTAGACACTGTCACCTCCCACCTCTGAATTATTGCATGAATTACACAAAAATATCTTTTACCGTTACCGTTAAATTGAATATTATCCCATAGGTTTGTACAAAGATTTTTTATCATAACCATATTATGACCTTTAAAATCTATTGCAACCACCTGCTTATGATTTCTAAAAAAATATTTAGGCTAAGTGTTATAGATTGAGTTTAAATCCAGTAGCCTCTCAGAAAACAGCTAGTTTATGGCACCATTTCCCATGTTTGATATGATTTATTTACAAAAAAACTATTTTAAAATGCCATGCGTAGCACTTCCAAATCCTCGTACGCTCCTAAATACCCACCAGCGCAGCTATGCTAGCCTCACATGACCTCCTTTCCATCAGGAATGGTCTGTTTCTGCTTTCAACTAACCTCTTTGACCGAAAAGGACTTCAAATATTGCACAGAAAATCATATCCAAATAGTTTGGGTCAAATGATGAATTTAATTTAATTGCTTTGTGTTTTCCATGTGCTCGTCTTGGGTGTGGATTTTGTATTTGCATTCATTTAACAAGTTCTAAATAAATTAAATGAAGGCATACATTATGAATGAATGACAGTATGGCAGCATAGATTTGAATTAAGGACAATGGGGCACAATGAAAAAGGTGATGCGTTAAAGCCTATTCAGCATTATGCCAACTCTGTTTAGTCTACCTTAGTGATATATGTAGTGCCTGTAAGAGGAGACACCTTATAAAACAAGCCGCAGCCTACATAGCAAAAACTAAACAAAAGCTTATTTATACCTCGTGCTCTGAAGAAAGCTGTGCAGGTTACATGCTCTGTAGTAATTTAATACACTGCAAAAATAGGCCTATTCATCTTAACAAGCCTCTATGTCTAGTATTGTGTGTTTTAAAATCATATTTTTGAACAGAATCTGTCAGTGGGTTGAGGTGATTCCACTTGTTTCCAATGCAAACCAACTTGTTTCAACACACGTTCACAAGGACAATGAGAATTTAAGTCTCAATATTGGACTGAATTACTTAAGATGGACATTTTTGCAGTGTAGTAATATTAATTATTAATCTAATATTAACATTCCAGATTACTGTCTATTTTTACAGCAGTTCCAAAAGCAACACCCCCCGTCCTCCTGCTCTCAGCCACTCTGAGCATGCACTGAACTGTTGACAACCATACATAGCCGCTGCATAAAGTATGCATCAAGTATGGGCTGCATTACAAGCCTTGCAATAATCATGGTGAGACCCGTCAGATAGTATTAGTGAGGACAGTTGCACAGCAGAGGCGGGAGGTATCTAAGACTCGTTGGCCTCATCTGGAGCACCGATGTAAAGTTCGCTTATTCTTTCTTGCTCACCTGACGAAAGGAATGACTCTTGATTAAATTTGTATGGTTGAGTAATAGGGGTTGGTGGCCATAAATACACAGGGTGATTTCTGAATTGCCTGGGAGTGTTGGCAGTAGGCGGCAAGGCATCTTTGGCAAGCAGAAGACAGTTATAGTTGTGAATGGAAAAGGTGCAAGATTGTGTACTTATGTACAGAACTACATTTCCCATGAAATGGGCTCTTTTAAACCAAAATGATTAAACCTTTTTTTTGTGGGGGGACAGTGTAGTTATGTCAAATCAACGTTATTTGTTAAGCATGCTTAAAAACAGCTGATGTTGACCAAACTGCCGTACAACTTCAAATAACGAAAAGAGCTGACATTAAGGACAAACCACAATGCAAAGCACAGTACATAATACACAGAACAATACACCAAAACACAGAGAGCAATCAGACAGGCACATTAGCACATTAGGTAATCTCAAAAGCCAGGGAGAAGGGTTTTTAGGCGGATCTTTAGCCAAAGATCATGACGATCGCTAGCTATAAAAACTGAATGGTGCAACATTGGGTAGTGATTTTCACCACGCTTTATGGTGTTGGTGTTATTGCCAAAGGAGGAGTTCAAATAAGCGCTTGTCACCGACAAGTTCCTCCGCTACATATTTGCAATATTCCAAACTAGGAAGTTGTGCCTTGCTCTCATCGAACGGATGCTGGGTAGTGTAGTTTGGTCAAGAATTCCACCGAAATCAGGCAGAGAAATAAATACCACTTGGGTCTACAAGCAGAGCAGACAGCCAGAGCTGATAGCTGCTTTGCTTGGATAGTTTTGTGTTGCACGTCTTATGGGCAAATATCATATTCATAAAGCCAGGATACTTCATTCAGACCTAATTTTACATTATTTTTCATTGATCTGAAGAATGGGTGCCCTGCTAAGGCAAGAATTAATAGGAAAGCTATAAAGACAATTCTGCAAAGTATGAAGTGGACTGAATCCATAGGCGCCTTCATCAGGGGTATGTTGAGATATATATGCGTATATGATGCCTCTGATGAAGGCACCTATGCCGAAACATGTAGGGTAGCCATAGAAAAATGAAGGCCTTAGCTCCTTTTTTTTTTTTCCAAGAACTGATATTGCCTTGGGTTAGCCTTTCAAGCAGGATAGAGTGGAGCTTGTCAGAAATCCTCCTCCTCCACCAAAGACAGAGGTGGTGGTTGATTCCACCTGTATATGGTGCAAGTCATAGCTTAATGCCAATCTTTTTTCACCCTTTTGTTATAAGAGAAGATGAAACTTTGTTGTTTCTTGTGGGGAAATTGGGTTTTTGCAGCAGCAAAAGGGCCGAAAATAGAATAGAAACATAAAAATAGTATATTAGTAAAACAATAAAAGCATTATAAACAATAACAATAGAATAGGAGCCTTTGAGGGGTTATAAATAAATAAATGATTGCTTAAATAGGGATTACTAACAAAATGTGCTATATAGAAACATAAGCATGTATAAACACAACATGGTGTTTTCATACTAGAGAAGACATTAAATGCTCAGAAACAAAGCTTAATATGTGGACAAAAATGGTTTGAGTGTCTCAGGGCCGCTGTCTGAACTGCTCATATCCAACGATGAATCATCAGCAGAGGGCTTTGACTCGAGGTTCTGGGGAGATTTACAACATTCTGGCTCTTAAAAGCAGTTGCAGCCAGGCTACATCTGAATGTTGCAACCACCAAATGAGTTACGTTTGGCATGTAATGGCATATTTTTACAAGAATATCACATGTAAGGCTTCAGATCACCCGTGCCAAACGCAATCCCTGGAGGCAAAGAGAGATCGCTGTAGGAAGCTACGCAGCCCAGCAGGAGTATAGGGGCAAAAGGTTCCCTTGTCCCCCCCCCCCCCTTTACATACATGCATGTAGACTTCCCCATAACCCCCCCCCCCCCCGAAGCCTGTCTCTCAGGAGCATGATGACCTACTGAACTTTTCAGGATTTTACGTCTGTCCATATTTTCTGAAGCCCAACTGGGAGAACCAGAACTAACCTGTCATTACCTCGCAGTTGCCATAGGGTTAGCATGGATAAGCTAGTGTAGCAGCAAACACAAACCGTTACTCAAATTTGACAATTGTATTATATTTGAAAAGAAAGTGGCGTAAGTGGCAGCGAAAGGTTGTTTTTTAACTGTAAACCCAGAAATCCCGTAAATCCCGATTTCCCAAACAGGGTGAATCTACAGAGTCTCATTTAGGAGGGGTGGGACTCTCTTCTCTGTGGCAGCCCCACTTCCTTATTTAGGCTGATAAGGCAGCTGGATTTTTTTCATGACATTTTTGCGTATTGCAGCTTTAAGTTTTGGTACGTTCCTGCTAAAACAATTTCTCTCTCGATTCTTAAAAAATCTGCAATTTTACTTTCCCCCCTTGAGTCTTTATTTTCATCTTTTCTCTTCATTTTTTGCAGGAGTGTTGAGACTAGCCTTCACAGTGCTGCCTTGCTTGTATTGCAGTATGGAAGATAATAATGCACCAGGCATTAAAAGTTAATTTAACCTTCAACTGCTATGCTAGCTTAAAGCGGACATAGGGGTCTAGGTCTAATTCTCAAAATCGGTGTATTATTTTCTAGTTGTATGTGTATTTCTAATGCATTGCTGGTAGGGATGGAACGGTTCAAGTAAAAAATCCGAACCGTTCGGTTCGCAGTCTACTCAACTGTCAGGACCTGCTCTTAAGCAACAGCAGAGCAGACAATCTGCTTCCTGTTTACACCGGCACGCGCATGCCCAGTGTAGGTGAATGGTTACGTGATATGCGTTTTCAGACGTATTAGCATGGACGGCGATAATTTCTGAAACGGTGCTAAAACGCTTCTGTGGACGGAGATCCTTTTAGTTTCAAAACTCTGTTTTAAAACGAAAACGTATTAGTGTGGATGTAGCCTGACACAGCAGCAAACTCTCCCTGCACGGTATGGCTCATTTTGAGTGAGTGGCAAGATCACCTGAGGTAAGGACATTCGCTTTTTTCACTTGGCTGACTATTTTATATGGTTTTGACTAATATCATTAGCTCTGTAGGTTATTTATGTTATGTCTTTTCAGCTAACGTTATTGTACTCCGTGTCAGAGCAGCTTCTCTTATGCTAGATTTCCACTAATAAACTTGATGGATCCCATTCATTTATTAGTGAAAGAGTGTCATCTAGTGGTGGAAAGAGGCCAGGTTACCGTAACATAGTAGTAGTTTGATGGTAATTTTAGTTTTACCATGATACCATGGTAATTATTGTATAAATAATTTACCATGGTACAGGCCCTATTTAAACATTGTTGATGTTGAGTAGTACAGGCCATTTAATTTCACTGATAGCTTTAGTATTGAGAAACTTCCATAAAACCTTAAAGGGGAATTCCGGTATTTTTAAACCTGGGCTCTATATGTACATATTCGTCATTTATACCCCAAAATAGGTACAAAACATTTTAGAATTGCCCGTGAGATTGCCTTAGCCGGCAGTCGCGAAATGGGCTGCTATGGCTGCAGTGTAATCCGTTGGGTGGTTATATGATATTATGCTGTCGCATACATTTTTTTTTCGACTTCAGGTAGCTCTCTCTTTTTTCACCATACATGTGTTTGCATCCCTGCAAATAAATGAAAAGCATTTTGAAATTGGCAATGACCCCTTCCTGCTGTACCAAAAACGTACTGAACCGAAAACCATGACCCCAAAACCGTGATATGAACCGAACCGCAAATTTTGTGAACCGTTCCACCCCTAATTGCTGGTAAAGTTTATTTCATAGTACAGCAGATGACACTAAGAAGCTACACATGCTATAGCTGCTAGTTAATTTATTCTATAAAACATTTTAAAAATACTGTTTCATTTGATAAATCGATTGTCAGACTATTCAAGAAGAGAAAACTCAAAACAATTGATACCTGCAGCCCTATTTTGCTCATTATTAAGACTCTGTACATTTCAGTGGACATTGTTGTGCTTGTTGAGGACCATGGGAATGGGTTTTATTTCTTTCCAGCAAAGAAGGAAGTACAAGTGCTTTGCATCATTGCCGTCCAAGAATCAGCTAGGCTGTTATTTTCCAGGCAGATCACCATATTCTGTACTGCTCTGTCGACAGCATGGCTTTTACATTGTTGTATTTTGGTATTTGGTTTTGTTTCGGTTTCACACTGCCCACTTACCAGGGCTTGTAAACAAAAGTCACATGGACTCACAAGTAGCTTGTTCCTTGGACAGTTTTCTTGGAGTTTTGGTAAACGGTCATCCCGCGAAATTGGAGATTTTGGCAGTCGGTGAGCAGGAGGAATCAAAACAAATCCAGTCCCTGTAACTTAAGCTAAACACAAGGGTCTGTGCTCTCTGCTGTAATTAACCATCTCTGATCTTTCTACCACATCAAAACACATGATGAAATAGTTTGAATATGAGCATCAGTCCAGACTGTGGTTTGCACTTGTTTCATTTTGTTATGCTTGAATTTCCAAGCATGAGTAAGTGCTGGCTATCAGATGTCAACATCCGTCTCCTTATACCCATAAAACTGTACGGAACAATTGTCAAATAATGAACAACATGTACCGTATGTTTGGGGATCGTTTCCTGCAGTTGGTACGATTTACTTTTTCACTGCTAACAAACCACACTGCACTTCTCTTATTTGGCGCTCACCAGAGTTTGATTGGCGGCGTTCTCACCCGGCCAAACAAACCGATTAGAGTTCTATTAAACCGCTCCAAACATGTTGGGTGTGAACGCACCCTTAGTGTCTGTTACCGTGCAAAGATGTCTGGCACTTTTAGCCCCATGAGCATTGTTTGCCCATTACTATAATTTTTAGCCCTTCAGTTTTTAAAGATTTCTTTGTGGGGCATTTTAGCCTTTAATTGATAGTTCCCAGTGGAGAGAGACAGGAAAGATTGGCAACAAAGACGGTCGCAGTTACATGGAAGTTCATTATTATTTCACTTGGATGCAACTGTAAACTTTAAAGAGTCAATACAACATGCCAAACATGTTGGAATTCATGTCCCTAAGCGTTTAATTTCCCGGTGTCCTTTTTTTTTATTCCACTCATTTATAGTCTCAGAATTTTCATTAGCTATGTTCTATCGGAAATAGGCTTGTTTTTGAAAGGTTTATTTTCTTTATTTTGGTTGATAAATTGGTTTTATAAATCCAATTCCAGTCAGCATTAAAAAGGTCTGGGAAAAAGTCTTAAATTTGGCTTTGCGGAACCTGCAGATACCCTGTCAATTCCAGGTGACACGCTGTACTTTCGAGGCGTTCAGCTCCGTGTGTGGTCCGGCGGTTTGCATGTCAACATACGGAGATTAAAGGAGGAAGCAATGTCGCCTTCAACCGTGCCTTGGAGATTTGAGCTCCCCCCCCATGCTTCAAACTTGTGCTGACCTGCTGTTTGCAGCAGGCATATCACTCTGATATTTATGATGTGGCAGACATAGGCAAGACTTTGGCTCCACTGCTTTTTTTGTTTTTTTTAACCCCCTGTTACCCCCCCCCTCCCCCGCCCAGGGCAAGTTACTTCTTGCTTGTTCCTTTTGAGTATGCTTTGATTAGGTTTCATTAATTCATGTCCTTGATGCAGAGAAAAGGATGGAAGATGCCTTAATTTAATAAAAAAAAAAAAAAAAAATTATTTTTCCAGCACTTATCAAAACAGTGTTGCAAATTGCTTTACAGAAAAAGCAATAAACCCTATACAGAACATAAATGTGAACAAATAGACAAAACATTAAAAATGGAGTGAATGTCGGATGGGGTACAGGGAGGGTTAGGAATAAGATTATGCTATCAACCTGATATACCAACATACTAATAACTCCAAAATACCATCAAAACTATTGCAAAATGTGTTTAAAAGAAAAGGGCAAATGCAAACAATAAAAGAGTTATTTGTTACAGCAATGCACCAGCCGGTGTTTCCGGTCACACGCCGATGCATCAGGGGCTGCACTGCACATGAGAATGAATCCTCAATGCTAAAACAGACACGATCCTGACATGGCACTGCAAAATATCACACGTGGGCTAAAAAAAGGCCAGGAGACTTGCACTCTAAAATTAAATCCAGCCAACTTCTCTATGCAGAAATTAAAGAACGGAGGCTTTAGTGGGCTTTGCTATGCCACCAAGCTCAGTATACACACACACACACACACATATATATCACGTCCCTAATCGATTTCCCCAGCCAGATCAGTGCCACTTCAAAACCTCAACAAGCTTGTTAACAAGGCTCCAAACAAGACAGGCATTTGCATGTCCTCGTCCAAATTTAGTCGGAGTGTTTTTTTTGTTTTTTTTTCTTTTCGCCCTGAGATTTGGTGATTGCATTGGAAGCTGGCTATTTATGCAGTCTTGCATAGCATTTGGGACCTCCGCAGTGTTTTTTTGGACCAGAAGTATTTCTCAGAGGCAACAAGGCTCTGTCTCCATCAGCCCTGAGTGTGTGTGTGTGAGAATACAGTCCTCTGCATAACTTTAACTGCTGCTGTAAGATGAAAACCTGGCGTTTCCAATCGACTTTTCAGATCGACGACACTAGCGATGTTTCCATCCAACTGTGCGGTGAATTTTTTACAGAAACTTTTGAATTGTGGCAAAACCTAAAAAATGTGAATTTTATGTGACTGCGTTTCCATTGACTTCCCGAATGTCAAAAAAGCGTCCAGCAGATATAACTGTAAATAACTTATAAATAACCTTTGAACGCATCAGTTCGAGTACAAACGTGAAAATCGAGCTTATGTGACTGATCACTGAAGACTTCTGATCAATCAATGATATTTGAAACTGTAGTTGTATTAATCCCGTTCAATATCATTGCTCAATATTGGTACGTTATATTAGTTTGAGATGAAAGCCAGAAATCGCAGCACCTGGCCAAGTAATCTAGAACCCCCCCCCCCCGCCGCAGATACATTATGGTGATTTTGTAATACGGAGCAGTAAAAACCATACTTATTGACCCTTTAATGTCAGGGGCCCGAGATGCAGACGACAACCAGAGGAACTCCTTTCCTCTGGGAACGAGGAGTGTAGAGGTCAGGTTGCCTCCTCTCCGCATTACCTCACTCTCTACGTCTTACTCCCCTCCCCCTTATCTATGCCCTCCCCCTTCTATCTCTCTAGGAGCTGGGGTTTCATTGAGGCCCTGTTATTTTTTTTTTTTTTTTTTACCTCACGCAGTTTTTATAGGCTCCCTGACGCCAAATGCATAATTAGCCTGGAATGTGCTGTGCCATTCAGACGAGGAGGCGTTCGGCTGGATGGGCGGGGTAGGCAGAGGGGAGACTCATGGATTCATACTCCCTAACCCCCCCACCCTCACAGCCTGTGACCCTGAAGATACTCTGTACACGATGCCCCCTGTCTCCATTCACTATTCATTGCAACTTCTTTCATTTCCTCTCAACTTGTGCGTTTCTTTTTCCCCCCCTGTGTCTCTTTACCTTCCTTGAGCTGCTGTCTGGCATGTCTAGTTGGTTTCACTGTATGAGAAGAAGGAGGAAAAGAAAATTGAGGCATTTTGTTCAGGGAACCGCACTTTTTAAGGGGGAAAAATGAAGTGCATTCTTAGGAGCTTCAGACATTTGTTAGAAAAACATTTATTGGTCAATAATATGGATATATTATAATATGTATAATATACTGAATTCTAAACATTAGCCCTCACAATAACATTTCAATATAATTTTCAAATATTCCTTTCAATCAGCAATGGCAGTCTCTGCACATTTGCCCAGGCCTAGCTGGAATAAGCAACCGATATGGATTTATTGAGACCGATACCAATATTTTGATTGAAGCCAGTGATGTGATAACCACTGATATTCAATATTGTAAAATCCCCCCAAAAATCCATAAAATGACAAGTATTCAGTGATTCCCTCAGAATTGTATTTTTGTCTCTGAAGCAAAACACTATGAGACACTAACTTTCCATTGAAATATATTCATGCATACTTGTGTGGAATCTGATCAAAATGTATCATTAGAATCCATTCAGGTTAAGGGCTTCCCATAGACAACGTGTATAGTATTGATTCATTCCACAGTAAATATATCAATCAAACTGCATCATATCAATCACTTATTACACGATCTTATTTTTCATACAAGGACAGTATTGGTCCAAAATATCATCAAACCTGTATATCAGTCTAACTATAATTAGCAGTAGGCCAATTATTAAATAGGTATATATCTTCAGGTGCTGTCTTTAGCTTTAAAAAGTGACGGGCTCTAGGGATGCTGGAAAACGTTGTCAGTTTCTTGTGTAAATGCCGTGACGCCTCCGCTTAAAGCAGGTACTTTCAGACTGTAAGTCGCGGATTGCTTTGACAACGTCTCCGCTAGTTGTATCGCCTACGATGAAAGGGATGTTTCAGTCTGTGAGGTTAAGACGATTCCAACAAAAAACATGAGAGAAGATGTTGATATGGACTTTTGACAGGTCTTCTGGTTCCAGTTTCAGTGACTTTGATGCCGATGCGCTTGAAGGCCAGCCGATAATAGGGACTGTCTGCATCAGACGGTAAAAAAGGCAGTTCAAATTGCGCAGGTTTAACATCTCCCGGTTCACACTTGATCCTCAGCTAGACTGGATGTGCACTACCATTTTGATGAGCACCACAGAAGAAGTAGAAATGAGGGATGCAGCGGGCAGGTTTTCTGGGGCCGATTTAACACAGTGATCGGCCGACCGCTGATTGAAATAATGCATTTTTTACCCAGACTTTCTACTAACCTCATGTAAAAGTACACAGCAAGCATAAATAAATAAACAGTAAAATTCCAATATAGCACTGTGTTTAAAAAATTGATATAGCTGGCCTATCCATGTGTAAATAAATCATAAGTTCTATCCAAAAGTAGTTATTACATGTCAGTGTGTGCTTGATGACTGAGGTGCTAACTCACCTACTGCCACTGGTAGCATGAGAAGTCTCTCATTGTGGCAGCATGGGCTCTGCCTTCTGTCCAATATATGAAACTGGTTCTAATCCATGATCATAGGCTGTGAAATTCATAACACAGCGTCAGAAGTGAACTGTCAATGCCAGATGGAGGGCATAACTGATGCAAATTGGCTTATAGTTTGGTTTGACAGCCTTCCTGATCAGGCAATTTAAACTTGCCCAGGGGAGGGGGCATTGGGAGTGTTTGGATCTCCCAATAGGTGGGGAGTTTTTCTTCCAGCCAGAAATCTCAGCTCCTGGCCAAGTAATCTTTGACATATCGTCATATATCGTCAGTGAAAACCTTACTTATTGACCCTTTAATGTCAGATAGTCATTTTGTGCCTTCTTACTTATTGCACCTATAAAGTATGACTGGTCTATTGGTGATGAGAGTGCAGGATCTGATCAGGACCAAATAGTAGCTATTTTGTTGCCGGAAAAATGCCGTTCAGGGGCTTCCACTGCCATAGGTCTCATTTTGTTTCGGGTTAAATATATTTAAACAACATAAAAAACTTGATTGGAAACTAACTTTTGCAAGGGGTGTTTGTAATGTACAGTAAAAATAAATTTGACCAGGAGAAAAGAAGATTAAAGATATTAAAGCAAGAACATCCCACTCTCAACTAAATTTGGTGACTGCAAGTGGTGTTCATTTGAGATTTTTAGTATTACTTAAGTTTTCTTCAATTCTGAACACTTGAGGTAAGGTGGTATTTATTAAGACGAGGGTGATGATGGCATAGGAGTCGTTCCAGAGCAAAATGCCATATTGAAAATCTGAGTTGCAGTAAGAATACAGCGAAGACATGGGCGGGAAAACACTACAGTCGCTAGCAATCTGCTTCTGTGCAGAGACATCTGGAAACATTTTAGAGAAAATGACAGAATCTGAAGAACTTGGGAATTCAAGCTAAGAGCTATGGGAACAAAATTGGGCCTCCTTCCATCCTGAATGAGGAGTTGTAATAGAGTGGGAAACTGCACAGGACACAACAGGTCTGGTCTGGCTGCTCCTCAGCCATAAAACAACTTTACTGTGGGCTATTTTACCTTTTAAAAAATGACCTTAATTGTATTTCTGAAACAAAATGAATCTAGCATCAAACATTTCAGTGTTTTCCCCAGTTTTATGTTACCCAGCAGTGAATCAGTGTGGTCCCATATTATGTAGGGGAATCCTCACCCAGAAGTGGAGAGGAAAACCTTCGCAACAGTATTACAGCATGTAATGTAAACCCAATGTCACATTCAGTGTTAAGTAATAATCCATGATATTTTCGTACAATTAAATGTCCGTTTTGCAACTCTGTCACTGATCGATAAAACACAATAGAGATTCAACCTAAAGCCAGTTCATGAAAGCGCTTGTGTTTGGTAGGTCTTTCCTGGGGAAAATTCTCTCTTTTTTACGTTTCCAGTTTGTTTAACTACCCAGAAGAACTGGCCGCCATGCCTGAACAGACAAAGAAAAGAGCGCCACCCACAGAAACTCAAACTTCATAAACAGAAAATCCAAGGAGAAAGACGTCACAGTACCGGACACACTGTTTGATTGACAAATGAACTCTAGGAAGTGCAGTGCAGAAACACCACAGCAATGAGCGCTGAGCACCAAAAGGAGACTAAATAAAAAAAAACAAGGAACTCAAGGATTTATCTCTTTAATGTGAAAGATTGTGTGAGATAGTTATTTTTGTTTACATTTCCCCCCAAAAAATCTATAAAGTTAACACGCTACGGCGGCTGATCTCGGCATTGCCATGTTGCTGAGTAAAAATTAACATATCTTTTTTATCCCAGGAAATTAAGCCAGTGACCACCCCTTTGTGTCTTCCTGTGAGAATGTGATTACGACCAAGTGTTGAAGCGTTGGACATAGATTAAGGTGAGGCACTACAGGTGAAACTGTAGTGTCTCACTACGGCTGGATCGGTCAGTTTTTATTGATTATCTTTTGCTTCTATAACTTTTCTAACCAGCTGGGTCAAGTACACCAAGCACAAAATTGGCTAAAAAGAACTTGAACCTTTTTGTAGATATCGCCACCAAATTAGATTTTATGGAATATTTTACATGAAAAAATATTGAAAGAACAGATTTTTATATACATACATAGTACAGGGTACCCGCGGGGTCTTAAAAGTATTAAAAAAGCATTGAATTTAATATTCTCAAAATAAGGCCTTAAAAGTATTGAATTTCGTTTGCAAAGGTCTTACATTTTTTTTCGTCGGCATCAACGTCAGGTTGGACGAGACTCCTTCACATGATCAGCGTCACCCGCATCATCCGGTGACCGTAGCTAACCACACGCCAATGATCATACTAGCACAGCCATAGAAGTGAATATAGACTGGCTGCGTATACGTCCTGTACTAAGCTGTCAACCAACCTGGTAGTCCCGTCTGTAAACCGACATCATTCCATGATACAGACTTTTTAGTCAGATCGTGGTATGATTTAAGGTCATGTTGTATAATTCGGGATGCTCCGACACACATAAAACAAGTTTCTCTTCTATATTTCTTTTTAAATTTCGCGGCTATGATATCAAACGCCTCTCTTTCCCACTGCTCTCTATCTCTAACCCGATCACTAATGAATAGCAAACTATATAATCAGATTCCAGTGATTGGTTGCGCGTCGCGAAGGTCAAAGTTGAATATAGTTGAACTTTGAGCGAAGAGCCAGGGGGTCTCCCAGTGTCTGTGCCCAGGGCACAGAACGCCGGGGGCGGCGGCGACGCTAGGTTCGGCGGCGACACTTGCCAAATAGGAAATTAATGCCAGCGCCGAGCGTTTTTGACGCTGATCATGTGAAGGGCACTCACAAAGCTATTGTGTATTAAATATTAATGTGAGTATTATAATGTGTAATGTATAATTTAATAATGTTTTATTAAATTCAAGTACATGGTAATTATTTTCTAGGGCTTAAAATCCATACTGATTTTCCATTATATCCTTCATACTTTTGCCAGTATGGCCGTGAAGTTGACATTAAATTTCATTCTAAGTGGTATTAAAAATGTCTTAAAAAGTCTTAAATTTAACTTGGAGAATCCTGGGGGTACCCTGATAGTAGACATACAGTGTACAAAATCAAAAGAACTACTTAGTTTTTCATCAGAATGGAACAGGAAAATGCTCTCATTTATCCACTGAGAAAAAAGGAAAGTGTTAGGTGTTAAGTATTCTTACGGAAAAAAAGACATGTTTGCGGAAAAAAAACAACTGCCATATGGACTCCAGCCTGCACCACACCTTGTGACGAACTCTTACAGAGCTTGTTAGAGGCTATCTGCACCTTTTATGATTTAAGCAGGGATTATAAAGACGGCACGATGGCATCAAATTCCCGGAGAGAAATGTCCAGCAAGGGGGGAAATCTATGCGACAAGATTGTGAAAGCCAGGAAGTGAATGAATGGCAAGAGTGTGGATGGAGCTGCCGATGAAACAAATCTCCTGGATGATGTTCAGTGCCACTAAACGGAGACAAACAATTCAGAAGAGGTACGTTAAACATTGGCTCTCTTTTTTTCCCCCAGTTGTACAACACTGGTGCATGGACCAGTTCTTTTGTTTGTCTTATTTGTTCAGGCCGATTTAATTTCTTCAATTTCCCTAAACACATCTGTTGTCATAGTTTATGAATGGTACCTGCTTTTCTTTTTGTCCATGAAATCTATTGTTTGTCTGCTAAGGTGTCTTTCTTACGCTCTGTATACTTACATATGACAGTAAAGAACTCTTGAATCTTGAACGTATCAGGATACCTTCGGCTATGCACTTATAGGCCAGCTTTCTATTCCTAACTTTATGTCAATATTTGACCAGTTGCTCTTAACTTGTAGTGTGTGTTTAGTTAGTGTAGGATATTCATTTGTTAAACATACTTTTTTTGACATGTACTCATTTGTTACATAACTTCTCTTTTCTCACTTAACAGGAGGGTAACACCGCTGGACCTCGCCAGGAGCCGCAACCGAAGGATGACCTCTCCTTCCCAAGAGCCAAATTGCATTGTACCTCCACATGCCTGTGTAGAGAGTCAGCGCCAACCTTTCCTCTGCGGAGAATGGATGCATTTTGGCGTGTTATATGGCGTGACTCGCTCAAGTAGGTCGTTAAACTGCCTGGCGCACATCCTGAAGTACCTCTTCGTCCAAACTCTTCAACCGTTGTATGAAAAGAGCAAATTCTCCGCCTTGTCTCCCAGTTTGATTCAGAGGACTGACAAACCATCTCCTTATTCTTTTCCTTTTCCCCCCCCCAGCACAATATCGTAAAACGCCTTCCCCCAGTGGCCTTTGTCGCTCTTTCACTGCAGCCATTGTTGTTCTCTTGAGTTTTTGGTCGCCGCTGTTTCCGGTTTCCCTAGGTTACGGTTTGCCTCTAGATGCACCGCGACTAGTACATATTACTTCATTGTTAGTATACGGCCGCCTTAACCTCAACCCAGCTCTGCTAGAGGCTGTTTGCAATGGACTCTCGGGGGCGGGGGTCACTAACATGCCATGTTAAATCAGAGCTGGCTTTTCTGTCCCTCTATGGGGAATGATTGAGAAGTCGGTCTTGTGTTGTGAGAGTGGCACATGTAGAGAAGTGGAAATGCTAGACAGTCAGGAAAACGTCAGCTCGTGCAGATATTTGGATGGATGACTTTTGAATGAATGGGCGCATTTTCTTCAGTTCTCCTCTGGTAGGGGTGCACCAACCAGATTTTTGGGGGGTCACTTCTGATTACCCATTTTGTACCCAAAACTCTATTCATTCACAGCTATATGTGAGCTGTGAATGAATCCAACAATCTCTGGTATTAAAAACCACCACTTGAAGAACGGTTAGCCTGCTCTCTATCTATAACGTCAATCAGCTGATCATGAGTGCATGCCTACTATTTAGTCCATGTCCTTCTGTTGCTGCTGCCTCTGAGGCCAGGAGGCAAGCCGGATAGTTTCTGGGTTTTGGGCGTCCTGGTGGCTCAGTGGTCTTTACCACTTAACAGAGACATCCTGGGTTCGAATCCGGCCCGGGACCTATGTCTCATGTCATCCCTCCTTTCTCACCCGATCTTTCCTGTCTGTCTCTACTGATAACTATCCAATAAAAGCAAAAATGCCAAAAAAAATCTTTAAATGATGGTTTTTGGATCTTGACTTAATGCAAGCAGCAGCCAGGTGACCAGAGGTCCACGTATCCACATTAGCAATGAAGCCAGTTTGTGTCAGGTTACGCAAGGTTGTCAACCTCCTCCCGAGTACAAAGCAGATCTCTCTTTCTCCCGTCTGGCTCAGTTTCCTCTCTCTGGTTGCCAAGTGTGAAAATGGCTCGGCTCTGTCACAGTATCAGCTTTCTAACTATAATACAGCGTTGAGTGTTTTGTCTATGACTCGGATGCCGTGTTCAGGTTCGTCAGATCTCTCTGTTCAAAGTCGGATTGTCTTCTTTAACACGTTAAACGCAATTCCCGACCATGACACAGCTGCCTTGTCATATGTGATGAATATATAAGGATGAACCTTAAAGAGATTGCTAATATACACAGGAATTAAAGTTACAATGAAATGAAAAATGACTTTGTTGTGTTTTGTATTTATAAATCCCGTTATTTTTACTTCCTGGAAACCTGCATATTTGTAGTGGTTACTTAATGGTTTACCAGTAGGTGTAATACCATCACACATTTTTGGATACATTAAAAGACACTGACCCCATGTTATACCATGCAACTGTCTTTTCACCATAGCTTTATTTGGAATGGCATGCGTTGAAAAAAGACGTTTGACGATGCGTATACTTGTTTAATGAGTATACATTATTGATCTTGTCCTTTTTGTTGGTTTTGTTCTTCTGTTGATGCTGTTACTCTGTAATTACTGTCATACTGGTTCTGTTATAAATCTCATGTGAATTATGTTTTTAGTGTTCACTGGCTGTGAAAATTCAACTAAATAACTATGCGTTAGCTGAGCATTCTTCGGCTCATTGCCAGGGCGTTATTTATCTCAGTTCAGGTTTCCCACTGGTCATGGAATGACTGGAATATCATGGAAGGTGCATTCCAGACAGGGAAAGTCAGGGAATTTGAGAAATTTCATAAATGGGCCACTTTCCAACTTGTTTCACATTTATTGCATAAGTAGATGGTGGTTTTCAGCCCAACTGGAGTACACGACGGACTGTTCCCCCCCTTTCAAAAAAACAGGAAAGCTCTCCGACTTAGTCATGGAAAGTCATAGAATTTTACATCAGGCCCGTGGTATTGTATCAGCTGTAGCTCCCAGTGCTTACCAGATCTTCCCGCGCTGCTCCATTTGCAGCAGCACCAGCAGCAGTTGCCGTTTCAATACCTCGGCCCCGCTGTCCAACTAGCTGTCACTAGGCATCTATGTTTACCTCAGTCATTCCTGTCAGGCCCGACGGAGATGGCATTAAAGTTGGAGATGCAGAGTGCTGCGCTCTGCTGTTTCAGCTGTCTGGCCCGGCGCTGGATGTCCTGCCTCAACTGCTCTCTGCTGATTCCTGCCCTCGGCCTGAACCGCGAGGCTGTCCCGCGCCGCCCACCAGATGAAATCATTTTTTTTTCTTCTCCTGTTCTTCCTCCGATGAATTATTAACCCGGGTTGAATAGATTACTGAGCTCTTACATGTCTAGACTGCAATGTGGACACGCCATGCCACCAACGCGCAGCGCTGGAGCTTCTGCGGGCACAGGACACCCAAGCGAGACGAGGAGAACGACTGTCGTTTCCATGCCAGTCAACAATACATCTATCACCAGCAGGGTATCGGCAAGTCCTTAAATGGCCTGAAATTTAGAAATTGAAATATAAAGGCCTAAATTTAAGTGTTAAGTATTAAAATATGACTTAAATCTTGTTATTATAGGTCGATTTCCTTAAATGTTTTTCTCTCTGCTCCATGTCCACTCTTAGACTAATATAGAACAGGGTTAGTAGTACAATATGCATCCTATCTACTTCATGTCCCTTAGCAATTCATTTCCTGTTGTCATTTTTCTTATACTGGTCAACTTGCATTAACTATATTCAATCGGAAATAGAAACAGCTTTATCTCTTTATTTTTATTCTTAAATTGGTCTTAAATTCAACTCCAGGTAGGATTTAAAAGGTCTGAAAAAGTCTTGCTGAAACCTGCAGATACAATGATCCTGCATACTGTTACTGTCTCTCTAAATTCATTCCCTTTGGAGCTATACCAATTTCAATGTATCTTCCATGCGTCTTCCAGCGAAAATAAAAGCACAAGTGATTTATCAGCCGTGCAGCTGTTTACATCATGTCAAAGACACAGACAGGAGGCTGAAAATGTGAGAATGGCGTCGCACACCATACACAGCTCAGATCTAGATTTATTGAACATTTATAGAACATCACACTCTTAATGTTTTTGTCACTTGCCAGGCCGTCATTGGAATACGTTCTAAACTGACCTGTATAGTTAATTAAAGGTTAAATATAGAATAAACAGTAGACAAAGCTGCCTTCATAAGGGCCTCTACTTGTCACACAGGCAGAAATTAATTTTCCACTCGTTGCTGTATGATTACGTGACTTGTTGAATATATAGACTCCGCTAGCAGCTGGGGTAATGTCAATTCGTGGATGGTAAGTTCAATATTGGAGGAAGTTAACAATTACTTTCCGTTGTCGAGTTACTCGGGTTTTTGTCAGACAGGTTTTTTTGTTTTCGGTCAGACTGACCTTTTCCATCTAGTAGGTGATGTCTACCTCACACAAGTGGACGAGCTAAGACTGGTCTTGTATGATAGAGGACATAATGTGAGGCGCACCTCTCAATGCGCTGCGTAACAGATCGATTTAGATCAGTTGCCACACATTGACCAACTTGCCGCAGATGTATGGGGAAACACTGTCTTAAGCACTCCCAACGATGACCCACTTAGAGTTTAATCAGCTATTCTGCAGCCAATGGAAGTATTTTTTGTATAAGAAAGTACAGCTAATTTAGAATATAACGGAATATGACCATTTTGGCACTTGATGAATTAGTCCATGCTAATCCAAGCGTTTGACATTGCAGAAAGTTTTGCCCAGGGTATACAGGGAAGTGAATCCTTAACTGTGACCAAAGAGGTGAGGATAAAGGGATTTAGCCTGGTTTCTGTTTGTCATAGAGACAAACTAGGAGTCTCCAAAACAGGAGGGATTACTAGCGCCAGAGCTGCCAGAATAAGACTGCCTGAAGACTGTCTTTCCACAGAGCATTCATACCGGGATCATAGCGGAGGTCACCCTGGTTTTATTTCATGTGCTGCTTAGTGGATCATATGAATGCCGAATTGAAGAGCGGTGCTTAACAATTCATGAGTCATGCCAACAATTCATAAGTCCGATTTGAAGGGATATGCACCTTTGCCCATAATCGATGCCAAATTAAACTGCCAGATCTTTGAATGAGCCTGGCACAACACTCTCTCCATACAAGACAACGGTGTTCGTCATGTCTATTATGGAATGGATCATGATGAATTTACCTGAGTCAGTTGTGAAAAGAGGGCCTGAGAAACCCGAGAAACCAACTCTCTACATACTACGGTCATTTTTGTCTTTCTGTCTTCATGATTGATAATCACCTGACAAGAGAGCACTGTCCACACAGTGCAGAAAGCGGCTTTGTGCTCAACTCGAAATCCGTCTTTTCGACACCACCAAACTCCAGGCCCAGATGTTTTGCGCATTGAGATGGGGGTATAAATTTAGAGCCCCGTAATCATACACGGATGAGTAATCTCTAAAGCGCTCTCTTAGTGACTTCACCCATGCAAGACATCTATGCTTAGAGGCCGCGTCACTGATGGCAACGCGGTTCCCCTGATTTCAATTAGAGCTAATTTAGGTCCGCTGACTTGATTGACACCGTCTTGATTTGAAGAGATTATCTGGATGTAGGCGGGCCAAACCCCTAATTCTAAAACCTTCATTTCTTGGTCCAGGTAAATGAGATAATGAAAATGGCGTGAATGTGGTTAAAGTCTTGAATGTTGTTTGATATGCTGCCGAGTGCCGTTGTACACTTGATTTTCTGCACTGACCTCTCTGTGTCATTGATAATTGAAATTAACTTGTGAATGTCAGCCCTCAGTTTTTCTGTATGAAATGGCCAAATCAAAGACATGATCGCTTGTAATTCTGGCCGATCAGAAGACTTTTCCAACATAAAATCATCCAATTAAACAGGAGTAAATAAAATATGTCAACCTTGGTTTACTACTACAACCAATGACTCAGTGTTGGGAGGATCAGACTACAAGTTCTGTTCACCCTCCAGGTGGCAGATGTTTAGTGCCCTTTCATCTAACTTATATTTCACGATTAAATTTAGATCAATTTCCATACATTGACCAACCAACCATTGACCACTGCATTGCATTAGCCCAACTGGAGTGGAAACCAGACTGTTAAGCCTTAACAAACCAGCAAGGAAGGATATTTTTAGGTTGTGGAAGTGCTCTGACTTAGTTAGGGAAAGTCATGGAGAAGTCAGCGCCACAGTAGGGAAACCTGGCAGCTGTGTGCTTCTGAACTACAAACAGAACTGCAAACTTGCCCTACAAAATCCTCCGACAAAAGTCTCCCAGTTGCCGTGGACTGTCTCATTTCTGTACAGTCTTTGCTTCAGGTTAGCCTTCCCACTGAGGCCAAGCCAGCCAGTCTGGGGAGAGGAGGAACCACCAGTTTCCCTTGGCCTTGGCAGCCTCCTCCTCCTCCAGTCCCCAGACACACATCCATCACGAGGGCCATACTACACCACCACTAAAGTAGCTCCCCAGAGAGAGGAGAAACCCCTCCCCACCCCCCACGCCAGCACTCTGGCTGAACTCTGGGTCTTTACGTGAAACAGTTAATATTAGTGACCTGAAAACCTCCGGGAGTCTCTGGAAATGAAAGCCAGATGCCGTTTGCAAATGGTAAAGGATATTATATGGCTTTCTGACGAGGGGAAGGGGTGTTGCTGACATGGGAGAGTGGTCCAGGGATTGGGCGGGATGGGGGGTGGTGGGGGGTGGGGATAAGGGATTGTGTTGCCTCCCTCCTCCGGCTACTGGAAGGCCACCCCTCCAACGTGATGCTTCATATACTTAGGTCATGTGAAGTGTGGCAGAGAAATTGAGCTTATACAGACTCTATGGCTGGCCATGTTTTGGTTTCCGTAGGTAATGGACCTTCACACCTTTTTGGGTTATCTTTATTTCTGCCAAGACAGGCTTAGACTAGGATTTGACCAATATGTGTTTTTGAAGGCAGATACTGATGCCGATATTTTTCAAGTTCAAGAAGTTTATTTGTCACATACACACACGGGGTGTGCAGTGAAATGTAAAAAGTGGCAATGCTCAACAGAAATGTGCAAAGGACAAAATAACAGGTTCACACTATTTACAATAAAAAAACAACACAATATTTACAATATTACAGTAAGAGCTCTATATAAAAAACAACACAATATTTACAGTAAGAGCACTTTGGAAATAAAAATATAGTAAAAAAGGGAAATCGTATCTATGTAATATAATATAAATTATGTGTCGTCGTTACCTAAGTGTGTGAGTGTGTGTGTGTGCATAAGAGGGGCAGTGTGTGGGTCTTGGTGGGGGCCCTGGTGAGGTCGGAGTTCACAGTCCTGATGGCCTGAGGAAAGAAACTCCGTCTCAGTCTCTCTGTTTTGGCAGCGTGACTACGGAGGCGCTTGCCTGACCGCAGCAGCTGAAACAGTCCGTTGTTGGGGTGGTGAGGATCCTTCATGATCCTGCAGGCTCTGGTTCTGCACCTCCTGGTGTATAAGTCCTGCAGGGTGGGGAGTGTAGTTCCAATAGTGCGATCAGCTAAACGCACTACTCTCTGCAGAGCCTTCCTGTCCTGAGCGGAGCTGCTGCCAAACCAGGCAGTGATGCTTCCTGTCAGGATGCTCTCCACAGCTCCAGAGTAGAAGGACTGAAGGATCCTCCGGGAGACTTTAAATTTCCTCAGTTGCCTGAGGTGGTAAAGGCGCTGCCTCGCCTTTCTCACCAGAGTGTCTGTGTGTGAGGACCATGACAGATCTTCTGTGATGTGGACTCCCAGGTATTTATACCTGCTCACCCTCTCCACAGTAGTCCCATTAATCCCCAGTGGTGAGTACGTCCTCTGTTGTTGTGTCCTCCTAAAGTCCACAATCAGCTCCTTAGTTTTGGTGACATTCAGGAGGAGGCTGTTGTCCTGGCACCAGAGTGACAGATCAGCAACTTCCTCCAGGTAGGCCTTCTCGTCGTTGTTGGAGATCAGGCCCACCACCACTGTGTCATCCGCAAACTTGATGATGGAGTTGGAGCTGAACCTGGCCACACAGTCATGTGTGTACAGGGAGTACAGTAGGGGGCTGAGGACGCAACCCTGGGGGGATCCTGTGTTCAGGGTGAGGGGGTTGGAGGTGTGTCTACCCACCCTGACCACCTGGGGCCTGGCGGTTAGGAAGTCCAGGATCCAGGCACACAGGGGGGTGTTCAGTCCCAGCTCAATCAACTTGCCAGCCAGTCTGGTGGGGACTATGGTGTTGAAAGCTGAACTATAATCAATGAACAGCAGTCACATAGCCCCCCTTCCGGCTGTCCAGATGAGAGAGTGTGGTGTGCAGTACCTGGGAGACAGCATCATCTGTGGATCTGTTTGGACGATAAGCAAACTGCAGCGGGTCCATGGAGCAAGGGAGGAAGGCGCAGATGTAATCCTTTATCAGCCTCTCAAAGCATTTCATGACCACCGAGGTGAGGGCCACCGGTCGATAATCATTCAGGCATGCTGGAGAAGCATTCTTGGGCACAGGGACAATAGTGGATCTCTTGAAGCAGGCGGGGACCACAGACTCAGCCAGGGAGATGTTGAATATAGTGGTGAACACTGGAGCTAGCTGATTAGCACAGGTCTTCAGTACTCGCCCAGATATGCCATCTGGACCAGCAGCTTTCCTGGTGTTCACCCTCGTCAGAGCCCTCCTCACACTGTGCTCGGTCACAGAGAGTGTGTGTTCATCCCCAGCGGTAGAACTCACTTCGGCTGCGCTAACAGTGATGTTGTTAGCCGGCGAGCTAGCGCTGGTGTTGCTAGCCTCAAACCGTGCATAAAATGAGTTCAGGTCGTCCGCTAGGGATGCGTCGGCACTCACAATTGCGGGGGTCTTCCCTGGTAGTCTGTATTTTTGTGTTGAAGCTGCCGACCATCATGGGATGCTAAAACTCCACTGAAACCCAGACTAATCAAATTCTTTCAGGTGGGAGCAGCTTTTTAAGGCAGGATGGAGGAGAAACTCTGGGATACATTAGGCCTTTAAATAAAGAATTAATTTACAAAACAATTTAACAATTAAATGAAAATACTGTGCAAACAAAATTCATTGCAGGTTTTACAGTTTTTATGTAGCTCCATCCATCATATCAGATGGGAATGGCACTGACTGGTCAATATCTGATATTTAATAGAAGGCCAGTATTGAACCAAAGGGTGCTATTTTTGGGATGGCAGATTTGCGCTGGCAAAGTGGCGTTTTCATCGGGCACATTTGGTTTTTGGGAATTTTGGTGACTTGCACCAGATTCTATTTAAAAGCTCACCAACCCATTTTGTAGGTGATATGTTAGCCATTTTGATATAAATCCCTCAAACTGGAAAAAAATACCATTGTCAGTCCACCATAGAACTCTCAGTACGCACGACAACGCACAGAGAAAAACACTGAAGAGAATTTTAATATTTCCATAAACGTTTTTTCTTCATACAAGCCTTACTGTTTGGTTAACTAGGCCGGATATTTGCTCATGGCGATTATGCAGCTCCCGAACAAGGACTTCTGTTTCTTCTCGGGAGAAGCCTTTGTGGTGGACTGCTCCAGACTGTTCTCAATCCGGAGCAGCCTTTTTGCTTTCAGTCGATTTCAGAAAGGCACTGTCCTCTGTAGGATGACGTGCCTTCAAGTGATTAAAGTTATTAAATGTGTTTTAATGCCGCTTCCTCCATGTGAAAAATGTGCACCACGTGTTACAAATTGATGCTGGTCTTTCTCTGACACTTTGTAGAAATCCCATACATGTTCTTACACTTGAACTGCACTGTCCTTCAAGTAGTGACCGCCCCTCAGTGGCTCAGTGAAACAAGGAGGAGTGGGAGAAAATCGAGAATGGTCCAGCTGCAGACCTCCACTCTCATCACCCTAGTTCTGTGAGCCAATGGGGTTTGAGACCTCCACTCACAGTACCCTTCTGTGAGCCAGTGGGGGTTGAGCATGAGTAGTGGGGTTCCGTTGTATGAAGTACGTAAACTTTCACTTATTTCACCTTAGCAGTCCACCAAAATCTGTTTCTGAACAATTTTGAGGCGAGAAATAAACTATCCAGTTGCTGAATCTTCACTCATATTAGATCTACAAGGCCTAATTTAAAAGTTTGTTCCGACCTTCGTAAGTCAACGGCACTACTGCACTGCCGGTTGTACACCACCAAACAAGCAGAAGGTACTTGTTGAATGGAAATATAATTGTTTTTTCCAAAAAATGATGTTCACGCCATGTAGTTATACCTAGATTACTTTTCTCTAAAAGTGAGAGTGACAAACTTTACGCTTTTATTCGGAAGGCAGAACTGCCTCACTTCCAGTATTATTATGTCTCTGGCTGACATGAGGAAGCTGCTTCATCTCTCCTCCACTCAACACTGCCAGACACCTTAGCTTGGTACAGCTGGCACTTAGCTTCAATAATTTCAAAGGATCGCCACAGTGCAGACATTTTTCCTCCTGTTGAAAAAGTATTTTATTGCGCTGAAGGGCAGCTCGTTCAAGTATCTCCGCAGAGATCATTAAAATTTCATCTTTTCTTAAAATTGGCTGTGGACAGAGACGAAGAATCTAAACGGAACACTGTGTTTCACCTCGTACTCTGAGATGATGACATTCTATAATGTAGGTGTTTTCATAACCATAACATCCAGACAACAGGACGCCCTTGTTGACTCTAACTTGTATTAACTATGACTCAAAGCTTGTCTGAAATCTTTCAAACTCTTGTCCACAAAACACAGCAACTCCTTACAGTTTGCCCTGCTGAATCCATTTTTCAACCCCATTACATAAAACCAACAGAATAATGCCATAGCAAGCCAAAAAATGAGTATTATGCGATTAGGATCGGCTCATGAGCTATCGCTCATTAAAGCATTTTTTTTTTTTTTATCTTTTAGGATAATCAGATGGTTCAGATTTAGATTTTAATCCAGAGCGTTACTTACACTGCATGGGTCTCTGTGCCTTGGCTATGCTGAGGTCCCAACATCAGGAGGATTAACGCAGTGTAAATGCATCCAGGAACATCCGCTATCTTTTTACATCACTCCTGATGCATTGGGATACAAGTTTAAAAATCCACTCCCTCCTCCAAACGTGGCTCTAATCTCACTGACATGGCAAATTTATTTCACTGTCCCTGTACTGGTACACCCTTGAATTGTAGGATTCTTTGTAAAAAAGAAAAAGTCTTTATTTAGCCTTGACAAGTAAGTTGGTGCAGCCCATTTTCAGTATGATAAAACATGGGATCTTTCTCAATTTGTATTGCACATTCTTGTGTCCTTCATGATGTGTTTGGCGTAATATCTATTTCGCCAACAGAAGCCTGGCACCGCCTCGAGTGGAGGTTAGCTCTGCGCTAGCTCCTCGATACAGGAATCCCTGGCTTACTACCCTGGTGGCAGACCTCCCTCCACCACATTGGAATTTATTTTGTCCCCTCTGACCCGAGTCCATAAAGAGCTGTTGAAATTCAGTGCAAATATCCAAGGATGTGAGTCACCTTGCAGCGGCTCACTCAACTCCCCTCCTGTTACGGCAGACCTATCTGGGTCAGTTTCAGATGGAGGTTCTTTCACCAGAGGAGACTTTGCTGTGTCTGTAGCCTTTGTTCTGGCAGTGCCCAGCACCTCAGTGTTTGAAGATCTGAACGAACATTTCTGCATAGGGATGTACCGACACTGCTAAATACCTTATCTGAATCCTTTAGCATTGCATTTCTTTGAATCAACAATAGCTATGTTGTCATTGAACTGTGAAGCAAATTTTACTTTTGAAACCTAAAATGTGAATCAGGTTTCTTTCCACCAGATGGTTGAAGTGAATAGATCTGCTTCCTGAATGTAACATCCATGAGAAAAATAGGAAGAATCTTTCAAGAAGTGATTAGTATTGATTATTACACAGCTTTCTGATTGGGCAATACATGCATTCTGAGGTTTATTTCTGGATAACAGACTGTTATACATCTAATCATATCACTCTGCAGTCAATAAATCTGGTGCATTTTGTTGATTTCCAATCAAATTGACTAGACACTAGACAGTTCAGCAGGACTACTACTGTGGTTGGGTGATCATGCCAAGCCTATATTTGGTACACAAATGCATTTCCATTGCTGTTCATCGCTTAACTATTTTATCGACAGAAACTTTTCAACTTCACGAGTGTAAAAAACTGTGCATTCAGCCTTTCTAATTCGGTGCAAAAAAAAACCTTAAAAAAAACCTTAAACCATTAGTTAGATATTCGCAGTCAACAACAGATCTAGTCCATTTTTATCCATCATAGATGGATGTGTGAAAAATGCCAAACATCAAGCCACTTGGTTTCTGCTGTAACACATGGCTCTTGTCAGCAGCGGAATTTATTATGTTTATTGTACATCCGGGTGTTGGAGCCAGATTTACATGTGTATGTTTACTATGTGTGAGCTGATTTGGCGCGAGTGCAGTTCCCTATTAAGCATTGTAGTGAAAAGGGTTCCCCTGGAATGGGAGGGGGGGGGGGGGGGGGGTGAGGAGAGACTATCATGACTGAACATGCTCTGGGGAAACCACAAGCCAGACGCCATTCTTTCTTCTCCCTTTGGGCTGACACCATGTTTCCCATGTTGTTCCAACCAGTTTTCACTGGAGCCCTTCCAAAGAGTGGAAGGGAAAACCCTCCACCTCCTCCCTTCATTCCCCCCGCCTCCTCCTCCTCCCTTTCCATTCTTCTGGCTCGGCCAAAGCGTGCCTTTATTAAGAGCGACGGCTGGTGAAATGGCAAAGCCGCATGTTAAGGAGAATACAAATTCTTGAAATGTAAAACCCTCGAAGTCCACGGTTGCAGCAACGCTAGCCCTTTTCCTCCCTCCCCCCCACCCCTCCTTCCCAGGCTGACAGGCAGATTTCCCAGCTGTTTCCCTCTCCGGGTTTCCTCTTTAACGCTCGTCAGGAACACATTAGGACTGACTGACTGGGCTGTCTTCCATGTTGTAGTAGCAGAACACTAGAAAAAAAAGTCCTCTGAAGTGTTTTTATAACCCCTATGGTTCAGCTCATCAGAATCACTTTATGTGCCAAGTGCAATAAATGTACAGAAGTCTATCTTGGTGGTATTGGTGTTGAGGCATATAAACAAGTTGCATGGTATTACATTACTGACATATTACTAGGTCTGGGCAGTATGGCTTCATATTATATCATGATATGGGCAGTAACGATTCATTATATCATTGTATATTGTATTTCCATTTTACTAAAATGAAGGTGTAAAAGACTGGTATACTTACATTAGATCCAGTGTTTTGGTCATTACTTTTAAGCTCTCTCAGCTGTTTCAAAGAGAACCATTAAATTCAAGACTTTTTAAGACCCATTTACTTGTAATCAGATTTAACACCAATTTCACCCCAAAATAAACTTTGAAATACATCAGGCATCATTTTTTAAGACCCCTTTATTTTAAGGACCTGTAGAAACCCTGTACTTAGAAACACAGTTTTAACTTGATATTGACGTGATATTGCTGTTAGGACAAGCGGCATCTGAACTTCAGAGCCAGAGTTACCGCCGCTCAATCATTCATTTGTATTATCTATCGCTTTCCTCATATTCCATATGTTTGGATTTGAGGTGAAGAAGAAGATTCCTCCTCTTCATTCGGGCACTTTCAAGTAACCATTTCTCCTGGTACCTTTCTAAACAAACCCATGAAAGCGCGGCTGTCCGAGGCAGCTGGCCACATGATTGGCTGGTGCAGGCCGATGGTGACAAATCTTGCGACAAACGACTGTTTGACAATTCTATTTAGATGTCAAGTGAAATGATGAGGCTCTACCAGTAGACACTGTATAGTCATAATCCATACTGTCCAGAAAATTGATACTGGTGCACCTTAATTTGAATCTGCAATGTACAAGTTTTCTCCTTGAGACAGGAAGTGTATTATTAGTCCCGCCCTCCCAAACCCAATTTCAGATTTAGGCTTGAAACGCAGGGTCACAGACAGACACAAACTGATAATGTAGAATACAGTTCCGGCCAAGATTATTGGAACCTTTGAATTTCATGCAGATCATGTACAATATCTTCTGAAGTAATTGGAATTTGAAACAATTTTCAGTCTTCACATGTTCATCTATTTTATTCAACGGCACATGATCAAACATTAAGAATACAAAGAATACAAAAAAATCTCTTATGGCTTAAAAATATTAAAGTGGCTATGACCTTGATTATTGGCGCCCTTTTCTAATACTTAGCTGCACAGCCTTTGGCAATAATGATGCTTCCAAATGTTTATTGTAACCATCAATAAGCTTCCTGCACCTTTCTGAGATCAGGACTCATCGCTGGCCACTCTAGAACAGTCCAACGTTTTCTCTTGAATGCTTCCTGAGAGCTTTTGGATGTGTGTCTTGGGTCATTGTCCTGTTGGAGGACCAATGACCTTCAATTGGCACCCTGTTTTCTGACACTGGGTACCACATTTTGCTCCAAATTGCCTTGGTAATCTTCTGATTTCATGATGCCCTTAATACATTCAAGGTGTCCAGTACCCGAGGCAGCAAAGCAGCTCTACAGCATTATGGAACCTCCACTGTATTTGACTGTAGGCAGAGTGATCTTTTCTTTAAAAGCTTAATTTTGTTGTCTGTAAACAAAGCGCTGATCTGCATTGCCAAAGAGCTCTAATTCGGCTTCATCGCTCCACAGAACATTTTCCCAGAAGGATCAATTGGGCCTTCTTGTGTTTCTCTTTAAGCAGTGGGGTCTTCCTTAGCCTCCGACCGTAAAGCCCTTCTTGGTTCAATGTCCGGTGTATAGTACGGGCTGAAACCATTACCCAAGACCTCTCCAGGTCAGCCTTGAGATCTTTGGATGTCATGCAAGGTGTTTTTTCAATGGCAAGCACCAACTTCCGATAACATCTGTGATCAATTTTCCTCTTAAGTTCTTAATAACATTGAACTGTGGAAACAGGAACACCAAGGTCTCTAGAGATGGCCTTCTAGCCTTGTGTTGTTTGGTGATAATTGTTTTTCTGACATCCTCAGACAGCTCTTTTCTCCAACAAAATTGATTTGAATTGGCCACTTTTCAATTATGAAAGGTTTTTATTGTTTGATGATGCGCTGTTGTAAATCAATAGATGATTTTATGCAAGGGTGCCAATAATCTTGGCCAGCACTGTACATTACTTAAAAGTTGCATATTGTAGCTTAGTCATCATTATTGTATGTTAGTACTTTTCAGGTGCTTTGATACTTCAAGGCTGGCCTCAGAACAGCTCACCTAGACACACACAGAGGAAAGTCAAATGAAAAGAGGCCAAGTTGAGGAGGGTGGGTTTGGTTAAAATGGCCACACTAGCATTCTGTTAGATGATAAATAGTTTAAGCTGTTCTGCACGCACACTCTGGAAACTCCTAGCGCATTTCATGCATTATTAAGCTAATGAGAACTGAGGTGCTCCTATGCATCCGCTCTCTCTCTCTCTCCCTTCTGCAGTCTCTCCATCACTAAAAGCAGAAGACAAAATATCTCTGCTAGGGACAGGCTCATTTAGTCCACTGTGAATGAAAAACCTCAACAAATCCATGTTGATTTAGATGGCCTTCAAATGCTTAAAGGAGATCAATGCTCGGAAATGCGCCTCTCTCTTAATTCAGTTTGTTTCCCAAGCTTATAGCGCTACGGTATGAGAACCTGGCCGACAGTAGAAGACTGTGGGTGTCCCAGTGAATGTGTGGAACTGTGTGAATGTGAAACAGGGTGTTGCTGGAAATGGCGTGGAGCTCAGTCAACTTTCTCTGGATAGCCTAAATAAAGGTTGAAATAATAATGGCGATAATAATAATAATTTCATTACTTCTCCCTCAGACACGGCATCACGCCCGTCGCGTGGAAAAACTGACATCAGCACATTTAAAGGGACTTTCACTAATCGGCGGTGAAATTCCAAATGCAACATAAGGGCAAAATCACAGGAATGTGTTAAAAAAAAAAAAAAAGAGTGTGGCTGTGGAGGGCATAGGGCTAAAATTAGAAACACACAGGGTCTGAATCAGCATGTGGGACGGCCTTTTTCCAATGGGAATGGGATGAGATTTTGCTGACGTTTTTTCTGCTTTTTTCTTGCTTTGCTCTTCCCTCCAATGTCGGTATGTTTTCTTCCATGACATCACGGTGGTATAATTTGCATTTTGAAGTATTATGATTAGCAATTGAAGGCTCGCGATTTGCTGACCCAGGAGGTAAAAGAGTGCAAGAGGGAGGAGGCAAAACCAGATGCATAGACACACACACACATGTACGCGCGCGCACGGCTGGCACTCTGAAATGCTGTCAAGGCTGAAATCAGGATTTGGCTGTGTCGCAACATTAAAACTAAAAATTTCATTTGCAATACATTACAGCCAAAAATGATGAAATGTATTAATGTGAGGCACCACAGGTGAATAGAAAAAAAATCCTCTCATCCTATTGCAATGGAATTTTATATGTATATTTACATTTACATCATTTACAGAGCTGATTTGAGATGGCTTTTCTTAAATAGCATATAGCATATGCTAATGCTGTGCAGAATGTCAGTGGTGTCTGCCTGGCAGTGAAGTCATACAGAGAAACTTCACTTTACGTGGCAGTGTTGCCAGCTTATGACAATAATAGCATACAGACCACAAGTGGTTTACTAATTTGAATTATTCCAGCCATGAAAGCTAGTTTGTGATCATACCAAAAGTGCATCCCAAACCAAGCAGCAGGTTGGGAACTACACCACCACTATATCCTTGATTAAAATGCATTTTTCACACATTCCTGCATGTTTGTGTTCACACTTTATTCCTACTACTTTCCACCTCCTCGCTTTCCCCCAGATGGATTCCAGAGCACATTTCCAACTCCCTATACATACACACACACACACACACACACACAGACACACACACAGACACACACACCCCCCTGGCCTCTGTTGGGGAGGCTCTGCACTGGTTGATTGATTACCTGTTGGATCCCATTTCCGAGGCCCGGCGGAGATGTGCTCCCCCACCTCCAGCCTATCTGCTCCCAACCACCAGGCTACATCCCAATCCATTTGCTGCTGTTTCGCTTGTCCCAACAATGAAACCGCTGCACAGCCAGCACCTCGGACCGCCGTCCACAAAAAAACACACCCGTAACAAGCACAATAAATCTGGACTCACACTCAAATTCACCGGAATGAGTACTTGAAATTGCATTGTAGACACCAGCGGGGATTGAGGAATGCATCCCTTCGGCTTTCACACGTGGCAGCTCAGTTGTCACTCAGTTGCTCGTTAACTTCATATATAGTCATTTGTGTAAATCTAACTTCATTATGAGGGCTGATTATGATTACTGATTTTACCAATTGAAATGATGCATTTTAGCTGGACTTTCTACTAACAACAGCATGCCATTTATAAGTGCACAGCAAGCATAACCAGTAAAATTTCAGTCTAGTGCTGTGTTTATCAGTTCTTATCAGAATAACTTCATTGGCTGAGTGTAGGTTAAAATATACTATATACACTGCTAGATAAACTAGATTGTAGACTATAAAATACAATGTGGTCTAATTTGGTTTTAGATGGGTTTTTGATGGGTTGGTTTTAGCCGATTTTATGGATTAGTGTTTTACATTATAGTATTTACTTTATAGTATTTTTTTTTATATTTAGAAACTTTTCATTTCATTATTTTTTAAAGCATCTTCGCTATACAGATTTTTTTTACATGCGCAGTAGTGTATATATTGAACTTTGGGTGTTAGCTACCATCCGCGAAGTGACATTACCCCAGCTACTAGCGGAGGCTGTATATTCAACGTCAAAGTCACGTAATCATACATCAAGTGGAAAATGTATTTCCTCTTTTCTTTAGTTTTCAATGCTCACCTGAAGGAATAATAAGTACAAGTATTTACAAGGAAAAGGCCTCAAGAGGAGGAGGAAACTGAGGAACCTGAGGTAGATGCAAACCATGCAGAATAAACCTAGCAGGAAAAGCCCTAAACACCACTAGTTGAAATTAATTTATTTCAGGAGTAGCTACAACGATATCTGTTATTATCGCAACAGAAAGGGAATACAAAAATGTTTAAGCCATGACGGAATCAAGCAGTTTAGTCCACCACCTTGCATGCATTAGTCTTTGGTATATGCTCTTCACCTCCACCTCATTGTGCTGAAAATGATTCACCTGACTCCTGCATATGCTGCAAGGCAAACAAAGCCTCCCGTTTCTTCCTCACTCCTAATTCATCTCTTAGTCCAGAGAGAGTTTTAGTTTCTGTTGTCCATGCATGAGGGAAACAAGTCAGTGGGAATTGCAATGAATCTGTGATGGCTGGAGTGAAGGGAAGGTTGATTTAAGCCATACGGGCTCTGGCTCTACCCTGATGGACACTGATGAGTTTTCCATTTTGTTTCAGTTTTAAGTTTTAATCGTCAAAATTGTATTCTAGCCCATTTGAGACAAGGGTTGGTTGAAGGTGGACTCCTCTAAGCAATTGTCTTTGCGCATAACAGCCAGACATAGGACGTAGGATTGTGACAAAAGCAACAAGCGGAATCAATCAGTATTGGTACAAAAGTAAAAATTCTGGTATTGTGGCAACACAAAAAGTCAATATCTAAAAATCCGGTACTACGATACCACACTTGACTTGGACAGCTTCGTAGCAACTTCCGCGCAGAGATTTTGACTCCAGTTCGGTGTCCGTCTTTTGTCGACCAGTTTCAGATCCAATTCAAAATGTGGTGGACTCTTTGACGCTGTGTTTTCAGCAGCTGCAGTCAAGATCCAGCTCTATCTACAGTATACCAATCCTTCTTCATTTATTGCAATCCACACATTTATGCCCTCTGGGGGTGATTTTGAAATGGCGTTTCAGCTTGCGGAACACGATAGATTTCTTTGTGCTACATGTCCATTTTGAAATTAATATAGAAGAGAGGTTAGTAGTACAGTATTCATCATATCTGCGTTACTGAACACAGTTGGACTTTATGTTCCTAAACAATTGATTTCCTTAATTTAACTTCCATTAGCTATATTTAATGGGGAAATAGGCAGATTTTGCCAGCTTTGCCTCTTTATTTTGGCTTGGTCTTGAATTCAATTCCAGGTAGCATTTAAAATGTCTTTAATGTTGCTTTCTGAGACCTGCAAATACCCTGATTGCTCTTGCTGATGGCTCTCTTGTTTGAGACAGAAAAACTCTCGCCTTAAGTCTCTGGCCTGTTCATCTCCACTGCCCCACTGGTTTCGAGAGAGTTCTTTATTTTCCTTCCACCTTGCGCCTGATCTCTGTGACTGGCTGGACTGGAAGAATTTGTTTGAAGAAGACGTTTTTACGCAAGTTTAGCAGCAGTCACTGCTTGCTGTATTCTTTCCTTCAGCCTCCGACCACTTTCTATTGGGCCTCTTGTGTAAAAGCCGTTGGAATGCTAATCATTCCAGCAACAATTCCTCCCGTCTTATCGCTCGGCCTCTCAAGGTCAAGTTAATTTCAATTCTATCCTCTGAAGGCTGATACCACTAAGATAATTGACCTGCTATTTTTTTGTCTTGCCCTGACACTTGATGAAGCCATGGTTTGTTGCATTCTCCTCCATCCCACAGAGCTGGCTTATTTTGTCTAGCTTCTTTTCCCATGTAGACTTTGTGTTTGCGCAATCCCAGCAAGACATCAGTACCACTCCATTTGATTCCTGGCCTGAGGGCAAAACAGAGTAACCTTGTGAGCCAGACGATCTTGAGTGGATTACAGTGACATGTTTGGCCCCCCTGTCCTTCCAGTTTCATCTGAAGGCATTGCCACCTTGCATTATTCTAAATAGTCAAACCAATCAGTGCACCGCATGCATGCGCATACCTGCTGTCATGTAAATCACTCCAAATTGTAACATTTTAAAAGATCAGTAAATAGTTTGCTGCTGAGGTTGTTAGACATTAGTAACCATCGTCTAGCTCTTACCTAGCTTGCTTGTTGACCTCTCAGAGTCTTGCTGTCTTGGTAAGAGACTTCCTTGTGCACTTTCACTTTCAGTGATGGAAGGATTGTAATTTATTTTTCCTTTGAAAGCCCCCGGGGGGCCTGTCTCACAAAGGAAGGGAACATAGTCAGGCTATCTTTGCGAAAGCCGGCTACACAAAACCAAACAATGGCAACCCCGGCTGACTGGTCTCACGAAGCTGGTTATAAACTCGCTCTGTCAACCCAGGATTTTCCAATCCAGCCATGAACGCGTTCACATAAAAGGGGCGGGGTTTGTCACAAATAACCAACATGGAAAGAACCAGAGCAGCCAATTCAATTCAAGACAAAACTATTGATCCCTCGGGTGTAATGGGATTCAGCAGGGAAAAGGAAATGGAATAGCACAACCAATAAGAAATAAATACAGAAAAGTAAAACGATATTAAGAATTGTGGGCGATGTAAACATTGCTGCTGACAATTTCAGCACATTATGTAGACTGTAAAATTATGAAATATGGGAAAGAAATTGATTAACATTGGATTGGATTAACAAATAAATATGAACAGTACAAAAACAAACGGGAAAAGTGACGCTGTTGCTGCTACACTAGAGACGATTGCAGGAGGAAAATTGCAGATTATCACTGCCCCTTCATGAAGGCACAGTGAGCCTACTTTTCATTGATACAGTATCGTGTCGTCATGGCGAGGCTGTGGAAAGATTGGAAGCAAGAGTAAATTTCATTCATTATTGATAACTATATTCAAATAAAAGCCCTCTTTTATAGTCAGAGTGGGCAAATGGCAAACATTGATTATAGCTCTGATCTAATAAATAATCATGGAAAGTAAAGGGGTTCTGACGGCCCTGCGAAGAGCCCTTCTTAGTATCTGCACCCAAGTCCACGGGATCCTCTAGGAATGGTGATGCCATTTTTTGAGAGAGAGTTGATTGGTGAGGAGTCAAGCTTTTTACACATTTAGATCCGAATATTGACTGTTCTGTTTGTTATGTTAAGCTGGAAGTCCATTGATTCCTATGGGAGACAATTTTGTGAGTGACAACACAATATACCCCCCCTTCGCGTTTGGCAGCGGATTGACAGATGTGTTGCCAACAAGTTGTGTTCTTGACCGGATTCGTGAGCTATTTTAGTTTTTAAATTTTTTTTAATACAATAACAGTCCATAACAATAACAATAACAATAACAAATGTACAGTCGAAAACATTTTTTTAACTTTAGATTAACCATTTTAAATTCTGATAAAAGGTCTGATTTGGTGGCAATGATAACGTTAAGTAGGTGTATTGAAGGCACCTGGTGTAAGCCTTCCTGGCAGTTAAGGTCAGGTTGGCCTAGCGGTTAGAGAGGCTGACCCACCACTGGAGGGTCGTTGGTTTAATCCCCGGCACCACCAGGAGGGTGTATTCCAGCTGTGAGCTGGTGATTGAAAAAATGACTGGTATCACAGTTACGGTGCCCACCAAAACTGCTCCAGGCGCGCCGTTCAATGGCTGCACTCTGCCCCAATGACCTGTGTGTGGGGTGATATGTTGTGTGTATATCTAGTGAGGGGTGTGCAGAAAAAGAATTTCACTGCATGTATGTATGTATGTGTATGTGACGATTAAAGTTCATTCATGAACCTGTTTCCTTCAAGCAAACCTGAAGCGTTTCTCAGATGTATATAATGGGCAGGGCCCAAATCAGGCCAAAGTATTCAGAGTCGGCCTTAACTATCCCTTTAACTAGGTTGAGTTAACCATTGGGGGATTACCTTCTCACACATCAAGGTTGCATGTTTCATTACCTTGTAGACCAAACAAATGAGAGAAAACTTTGGGGTAATTTTTTAGAAACTGCTACAACCCACACCCAACCCCAACCAACATCAATGTGGAAAATGGTGAAAATCAAACCGGACAAATCCTTTTTTACGCCGCTGTATAATGTTATTCCTTACTGACACAACCGACACGGTGGTGTTTTATAGCTGGCACTGTTGTTTCCTTTCCTCCAGATATAGAGATGGAAAAAAAAGATAATTTATTTTTTGCTTTGAAACCCCAGGACCTGAAATCAAATGCCATCCATATGTAACGCAGGTATTGCAGGGACATTCCTATTCTGTTTTTTTTTTTGTTTTTACCCCGTTCATCCCTGTAATAAGCCCTGGTTGTGAGGCATCCTTTGTTAGAGGCAACAGAAACCCAAACAAAGGCAGTGTTTCACAGGCCCTGGTGTGACCTAGAAAAGGAAACCTGAGTCCGACCACAGACCACACTGACGGTGGATCAGCCTCGTCTGTCTCAGCTGCTGAGCAGGAAGCACTGTCTCCAGAGAACAGAGCAGGGATAAACACTAACACCAACATAGTTCTGTTCCATATACTATACCACTATCACTATCATCTCTCCTACTACTGCTACTAATACTACTACTGCTGCTACTGCTTCTATTACTAATACTATCACTACTGCTACTAATACTACTAGCACTACTACTGCTGCTGCTACTATTACTACTGCTAATACTACTAGCACTACTACTGCTGCTGCTACTATTACTACTACTATTGCTACTACTATTACTACCAATATTACTAATACTACTACTGCTACTTCTACTATTACTACTACTAATACTACTACTACTTCTACTACTTTTTCTACTATTAATACTACTACTGCTACTACTTCTACTATTACTACTGCTGCTACTACTGTTACTACTCCAACTACTATTACTACTGCTGCTACTACGACTACTCCTACACCTACTACTATTACTACTCTTACTACTACCACTACTGCTACTTCTTAAAAGTCTTAAATAATATTAATATTAGGCCTTAGAAAGTATTAGAATTAAAATTAATCCATTTATTAGAGGTTCTGTTTTTATCATGTAATGACAGGTGTCACTGCATGTCCACTCCACTTACATTAATACATAACAGGGATAGTAGTACAATATGCATCCTCTCTGCTTTATTGAACACAGTTGGAGTTTATGCCCCTTACAATTTATTTCCCCGGTGTCCCTTTTCTTATACTGCCCATTTATAGTTTCACAACATTCATTAGCTATGTTCAATCAGAAATAGGCTGGCTTTGACTTAGCTTTGCTTCTTTATTTTGGTATTTAAATTCAAAATGTGTTAAATTTGGCTTTCTGAAACCAACCGATGTCCTGGTTGCCTTCACTCAGCTTGCCTTTTCTCTGTGTTGAGGGTAAGCGTGCGGTATCTGATATTGACCATACAGTTTTATGCAGAGGTGAAATGGGAAAGGTCCAGCTTCTTCGCCGCCTACCACTCACATTGCACTACAAACCTGGCAACCCAGACTACAACCAACGCACTTTGTCTGGTCCACGTCTCGTCTGCTTGACTCCCCCACACCAGCAACAATCGTCTACTTGTTGTCTCCCCCCCACCTCTATCCACCTCCCTTCCTACTGTTCATTCATTGTGTGTTGTGGCTGTGTTAATGTGCAATTAGAATTCTGTATCATAATAATGGCCCCACATAGCCACGAGAGTAAACACATTCCTCCCCTGTATTAAAATGCTAATGCATGGACGGCAGTGCCGAACACCACAGAGCCACCCCTATAAATGAGATACCATCGGAGAAGTTTCCTTGATGTATAATGCTGTACTTGTTCATCTTGCACTGTAAACAACTTTACTCTCAATTCAGGCTTTTTGGGAGACTTTCGCCCTGGCTAGGCCTTTAATTATTCAGATTTATTTATTTGCTATACACCAAGAATATATTTAGACCCAAGGAACTTGTAGTTTTTAAATTCCACAGGTTTGATCTATTGATAATTTGTAATTTCATAAGGAGTGATTACATGAACGTTTACATGCATGAAAAGTGCATGTAAGGTATTAGCTTTTCCTGTTGGGCCAAGGTGCCCAGATTAGACCCGAGGACAGTATTCAGCCAACACAGCACTGTTGTCATGCAACCATGTTTTAACTATTGCCTACTTTCTCTTGTTCCCATGTATATAATGCGCTTGATTACTCTGGGCCTCCAGTATCGCTGCTGATCTAATCGCTTGTGGCGGTTACAAAAAAACAATAGTAGCCAGATCAGCGGAGAGATTAACTTGACAGTGTTTTTCAGCGCAACACGAAGGCTTCACTCAGATTATGGCAAAGATTGACTGTCAGCGCTGATGCAAGCTTATTACTCTAATCTTTAATCAATGCGCTTTAGTGGAGTTGAAATGAAATGAGCTCATGGAATTGGCACTGATGAGGCCTCACCATATAATACCTATATAAGGTCCTGACAGCCTCTGGATAGTTCCTTTTTTTTTCTCTCCCTTTATCCCTCTCAGGGTTATGAGAGCTAGTATTACATGGATGGTTGTCTGGGAAGACCCCAGCATTAGCACCACTGTCTCTGGTGCTTCATTGTTTTGCTGTTTGTTATATAATTGGCTGCTGTTAGCTTCACGGATGGAATTTAATACGCGTCTACCAGCAACCTTGACAGGTGACAGGTGACCTTACACTGTCATCATTAGTGTAAAAATAGTGACACTTTGCAATAAGGGTCCTTGACTACAGATGAAGCTGATGTTTCACTGACTATGCGTCTATGTAGCAGGCTTGTGTAGCAACAAAGTTTTGACCCAAAAAAAGTGATGTGTTTATACATTTCAATATATAATTTTGTGTTGTAGCATTTTATATAACAGCTAATTTGCTAGCTAACGATATTAGCTAGCAAGTGCTAATTAGGTACCATTAATAACTAATAGAAATCATACCATGGTCTTGGGGAATACTCTGATTGGCTGTTGGGGTGTTGATCAATTTCAGATAACCACTCGGCTCTAACGTAGTAGTGTAGTCACATTTGTAAATGAATGAGCATATATGCCCTAATGTTACATTTGTACCCATTAACCAATGGTTGAGATAACCCACTGCAACGTGTGACCATAGCAACTATTTGACAGCAGCAAGAGCAGAGGTGGACATTTAACCGTTGTATACAGCTAGCTAGAAAAGATCAATTCAATTTCAATATGACTTTTAATCTTTTTTGGGGCACACAAAACTTGAGTTATTGCCCAAAGTATCTGTGCCTGCGTTTGCTGAATTAACAAGCCAGATTATGAATAAATATGCTATCCATGGCAATGTAAACATCCAATAGATGGAGGTAAAAGACTTGCACATGTTCAAGTGTCTCCACTAGGGGAAGGTTTGCGGCCTCTGCTCTCCTAAACTGTCCACAGCAATCTGTTTCTTAAAACAACTGAGGCGAGAAATGGGCAATACATCTGCAGTTGCTTGACTCGTTTTAGCTTTACAAAGGCCTATTTTGAAAGTTTGTTCTGACTTTCATGAGGCGAGCACGTCCATCATCCATTCAAGTGACTAATTTTGGGAAGCAGAGAAGCGGTTGCTAAGCAGTTGCCAAGATGCTAGCTAATTGCAGAAGGACTGTATTACAGAGTAAGCGGTGAAAGAAACACAAACATCTTTCTCTTTAAATAATAAGCGGGATAATACACTCTGTGTGCGGTAATTGAAAAATAATGCATCCGCGGCTTTGTGGAGTAATTAGACCCCCATGTCGTGCATTATTTTTTGATAACCACACACCTCGTTGTGTATTATCCCTTACATGAACACAAAAAACTCTGATTTGATTAGATGAAACTTTAATGATCCCTGTGGGGAAATTGGGTTGTTGCAGCAGCAAAACAAATAGGATATGTATAGCAAAGAGCAAATGGATGTTATATAAACCTACCCAACCAATAGTTTCAACACTCACAATGTATGGTCATCATTATGATTCCAAATCCCTAAGTGTGGTATGACTGCAATCCAAAAACATGCAGGAAACCTGGGATTTCCTTTTACACTTAGTTAATCTCAATCATCCTAATAGTTATTGTCTAATGGTATTCTGCATGCTTTGTCTAACTTGTCCTCAAATGCTGTCATGTAGGCAAGTTATCAGAACAAGGGGTTAGGAGGCAGGAATGGGCATGGAGCCCAGGAATCTCTAGAGCCATGTTTTTGTCGAACAAATTTTATGCAAAAATTTGAAATGTTTCAAAAATAAAATAGATCGATTCTGGAATTGATTAGTATTGAATTACTATTGGGCAAGTTATTGTTCTTTAGGCTCAGATAGTGTTGGTCATATTTCAAGGTTTCATCTGAAGATTAAAATAAAGAAATACACTTGGCAATTTTCCAATGCACTAACGGTCATACAACCATGACAGAGACTTATACATGTTGAGATAGATTATAATGTTCTAGGGTGGATTTAGGTACTCAATACTCAAACCATAGCCTGGGGTCACTTGTGATGTGGAATGAGTTTATAGGAGTGAAATAAAGTTAGACCAGCTGGTTAAACTGACTTCTCTGGTAAAATTGCCCTTCTGCTATCTCAGGAGTGTGCTGCAAATTAGTTCAACCTGTAGCATGGCCATCTGTCACGCTGGCGGGCGGTGCAGGTTCACTGCTAGGTTCAAGACTGGAGAGAGAGAGAGACATCCTGATAAGAAGCTAGAGACCTTGATTTTTACAAATGATACCTGTGAAACAGATGGATCTTTCTTCACTAAGACCAAACATAACTGTCACTTGTTTTTACCGCCTTCCCTTGTGTGCCTTAGCTGAGAATGGGCTGCACTCCTATGTGTGCTGCTTTTCACTGAGATTGAATTTGCCCTAGTAAAGCTTTACAATTTCTCATAATTAACTTGGAAAGTACCTCAGGAATGTCTGTCACTAAGGGTAGAGGACTGTATGTGCTCACTGAAATTCTAGTAAGCCAAAAAAGATATCCACCCCTTGCTGCCATCAGCCCTTCCTGCCCCCAGACCACATCCTGTTCTTGAGCAGCAATGGCTATCTCTTCACTGTAATTGAGGAAAAAGAAAGTTAAAACGTGCACTTGTTTTCACTTCTTCTAATCACGTTTTCATATGGGGGAAAAAATCTATTTGAAGCCCATAATTGATAGATAAAAACTTAATCGACCACTTCTCCTCTCTACTATATGGGGTCAAGTTAAGCAATATCAAACAGTCAAATTTAGGTAACATGATACTGAATGTTGGCCTATAACATATTCATAACAGCTTCATTCATTCATGAACATGCACATTCATGAAACGGCCGTTCAAGTCTTACTCCAATTTACTTCCTGGATAAACCGAACCACAGACAAAGGAAATGATACAGGTTGCATACCTGTAGCTCATATAGTCAGCAGTAAAAAAAAAAACGTTTTACATTACTCTGATGAATGAACTCAGAAGACTAAGCATACCCTCAAAGACCATATTGACCTCTAAAAATTAGAAACGGCCCCTTTTTAATTTAGGTTAGGTTAATTTACACATACTTAGTAAAACATGAGTCTCTAGACAAAATTAAATATAAAGAAAAAAAAAAGGGCAATAAATTAAAGATTTGATGAAAAAAATTGAAAATGAATGAAAAAATGAAAAATGTATTTATAGCGCCCCTATCAGGCCAATCAGTGTAGTTTAAGTGCTAATACGCAGGGCTAAAATGCAAGTTTCGTCAAAATCCAGTGCCATACAAATCCCACACAACAATAAAATACACCCACATTCAGACTGCATAAATAGGACTTTAGTCTGAAAAAAGTTTAATTATCCAAATATATTAGACCTTAAAAATTATTCGAATGTCTCATGTCATTACAGGTTTTAATTTTTTTCACCATGTAATGCAGCTTTATTTTCAATATTTTTCATTGTGCTGCAGCTATAAATGAGACACTGGTATTGACAGATTCTTTCGATTCAGTGATATTTAGTGGAGGCAGAATTGGAAAGTAAGGCAAATGAATTAAGGGCAAATGCCACGAATTGTGTAATTTCACCAAAAGGGAGCAGCAGTAGTATTGGTTTTATTTTGTTAACGAAAAAAAAGACCTTAAAAAGTCTTAAATTTTGATTTGTGAAACCTACATATACCCTGTGTAAAAAACACTGTGAACCCCCCCACCCAACCCTCTCCCAACATGTAATGATGGATGAGTCACAACCTATTAAAATATCCGTCACTGGTGTGCAGTTTGTGTATTAAGAAACAATGCTAATGTGGTAAATCTGGGTTGAACTGACATGCAAATGAATACACCCCCCAACCCCGCACCCACCAACTGCCAAGTTTGATCAATTTAACACATGCGCAACCAGGGTGTCTGCAGGTCCTGAGAAATGTTTCAAATTTGTTGGCCTATATTCATGGCCTCAGAAGTCCTTGAATACTCTTAAATACAGCATTGAAGTCTTAAATTACATTTAGGAGGTTTTTCAAAAATGTTGCACCAACTGTTTCTTGCTGTTTTAAAAAAAAAAATAGGGGAAATTAGGTCCTTGTAGCAGCATATGAAATAGGATTCAGCAGGGGTGGAAGAAAAATGGAATATAAGCATACAATTAGAATATAAAATGAGTAGAAATAATAGTAAACGACGTTCTCTAGTGAGAAACCACCTGGTCTTATATTTCATTCTAACTGGCATTAAAAAGGACTTAGATTTAGCTTAGTTATCTTTTGATACACACACACACGCTCCTGTAATGTTAATAGATCCACCCAGTCGGACCTCCTTGTTGAGAGACTGAGGTTTTCTTGTGTAAACTGGCTGGTCAACAGGCTGAAATTAGCATGGCAGAGCGACAAAGCATAGTCTGTTTCACCCGGTGGCGATGGAAAAACAAAAGGCTTTGACGGCAGGTTCAGATTAGCCCTCTCTCCTCGTGCTAGCAGCAGTCGCCTGAGTTGGGCTCTGCTGTTTGCTGTCTGCATAAAAATCCTTTTGAAGTGGTCGTCTCTAGGGTTAGACGGATATATGGGGCAAATATTGGTGTTTTATTAAATATCACATCAGCCAGTCAGGTTGTCTACCTCTGATATGATGGAGTTTCTTGCCTGACCACAGCTCCAGCCACAGCCTGTAATGAAATTTTACTTCTTTGCACATTGCATTTATTCTTTTTTTTTTTTGTAAATTAATTACGTTAAATTTTTTTATAAATGAATTACGTTAAATTTGACCATTTCACAACCATTTTCAAAATTCAGTGTTCAGTGTGTCCCCCAGAATTTTATTCTTGTCAGGGTGGAAAAGAATACAGCATTTGCGTTTGGGCTTTCCAGGTGGTGCGGTGGGAGGGTGTGCATGATTGGAGTTAGTGAAACTACGTTGACTTTAAACACTTCACCTGTTAACACCAAAGTGCTGTGGTAGCACAGTGTTGGTGGAAATAAGAGAATCACTGCACAAAATTAATAATAATTCATGCAACGACTCAGCAAGCTACTTCCTGGTATATGAATGTACCGTGCACCAACCTCAATCAGAATTGGAGCAACTTGCTACGGTACCGGGTCCGTGACAGACAGAGACACAGGCAGGAAGGCAGTCAACTGGCCAGCAGACCATTTTATTTGCAGAGTCAATATAATTAGGCCCGAACTTGACGGCCGCTCTCAGCGCTGTCTCCTTCGGCTGGCGCCTCTCCTTCTGTCCCGATGGGCCAGCCGCGGAGCACCAAAGCCGGCCAGTCTGCCAGGTTTCCAGGAGCATCCCGCTCCAACCCCGACTGACCGGCTCTTGCAGGCTGCCCCCGGCTGCATCCTCCGTGGACCTCGGACGGTCGCTGCTGCTGGTACCACTGCTCTCTCCCCATTGTCCGACCTGACTCACCAGCCACCTGTCGGACTCAGCCATCCTAACCACGTCAGCCTCTCGCACTGACGCAACCACTCTCACTCACACATGCACACTTCCTATAGACAACCAGTGAAGTTTGGCTCAATTCTACAATACATCCATCAAATCACTCTTGTAATCAATCATATCTGGCATATCAGAGGGGGGTGTATGTATTAGGGTAACTGATTTGTCCACATAGCCTCTTACATTCTACTATTTGTGCAAAGCAAACTTTGACTCCAATCTTGGAACAAGGGACCTGGGAAGGAAAAAAATTTGGACTGTAATTTTAGTCCAGTTTTAGTGAGGTTTAACTGATATGAAGTTCTACACCAATGCGGGTTAGACGTCACTCTAAAATAGATTGAGCTATTGTCTCTTCCAAATCTTCTCATAAATAAGTAGCACTTCTTTAACTTTTGTTGATTTCTAGACCATTTACAGAATATTATCTGAATAAAACATTTATAAAACTCAAATGGTTAAATTAATTCCCGAATATATCTTCAATTTGAAGTACAAACCAACACCCCAATGTTGTCATACAAAATTGTAATTTCTAATTATTTTATAAAATTTTCAAATAATTATTTTCAGAATGCTAGTTTTTTTTTGCTAAATGGCCACTTTAAGTGGCTGACATTGTCTGTGTTTATAAATTCATGGTTACCATATAGCTCTGTTGAGAGGATGTGGTGAACCCTCAGATCATTGAAGGTTTAGCTTCACAGCCATAACATCCCCATTTATCTGTGTTAAGCTAGTTAATTTTGTAGATCTGAGCTTGCTCTCTTATGACCTATGAAAAACACAAGAGCCATGATCACTTATGGCTCTTAAAGGGGTGTTAAGTAAACGACATTTCTCAACCTTTATCTGCGAACAAGTAATTGCAACATCGTCAGGTCTCTGCAACAACATCGTCAGGTCTCAATTGGCATAAATAATAACGTCACAGTTTCACAATAGGGGTTGTCTTGAAGCTCCAGTGGGTGTTTTTTTTTTTGCGGGCCAGAAAGTGGGTTTTGACAGAAGACAGAAATAGCAGCACCTGGCCAAGTAAATTGTTGAGTTATTAGTATTGATCAACAACACTATCAGCTCTCTGTAGATAGATTTTGGTCTAAAAAATCGTACATATTGCACCTTTAACAAGTTTAAGAGTAAAGAAAGCAAATTTTCATTAGGAATTTTTACAAGCAATAGGATGTTCTCTGCCCCAGAGTCATGTTTTAAATCAGGGTTCTTGTCTTGCCTAAACGTGATGGCCTGGAATTAGCTCCTCTTCTTTGCAACTCTTTGGCCCTATCAGCCCCAGGTTCATCTGAGGCTTTCACAGCTCCAGCAGATTGTTGCATCTGTTTTTTAAAAAACAGAATTAATGAGGGCTCTGTTTTTAGGCTCATCAGCAGTGGGCAACCAAGCGAGGCTTTTGGTAACCCACATTTTTCATGCACCTGCTTACTTTGGGGGGAGGAGGAAGTGGGTCAGCTGATGCAACGAAAAACTGTCGCCTGGTCTCTCATCGCACAGTTAATTTCGAGAGCTGTCAGCTGATGAACAAATTGGAAAATTAACTTGAATGCGCAGTGTGTTTTTGGAGCATCTCTCATCTTCTCTATGTGGTTTCATCCAACAATAGGTGCTATAGAAAGACGCCGTTTTGCTCTTGATTGGTTTCACTGTAATACCTTGGACCAGTGAAACCCCCCCCCCCCCCCCTCCTCCACCATTACCCCCCCCCCCCCCCCCCCCAGATGACCCCAAAATTAAACTAGTGCTGCAGACAATCTCCACAAGGCCTTAGTGGTAGTGGGAGTAGTTGTGGGGGGCGTTACTGCCATCACTCCTTTTAAAGTCAGTTACATAATCATCCCGACAACTGCATGTCATTATTGTATCCACGCAAAGAGAGGCATGTAAGAACAACAGTGAAGGAAATACAGGAAAAAAGAAGGGAGAATGAAAAGAGGGCCCTGATACCCCCCCCCCCCCCTCCCTTCCTCCTCCTTCTCCCCTTTATGTGTACAGCTGATACCATCTGGCCAGGCAAGCACTCCAGGGAGCGGAGTAATCTGTTCCATCAGCGTTTACTACTGAACAAATTAACTAAGACAAGCACCGCTGCCTGAGCCAGCAGAATTCGTCCATTAGCAAAATTATAAAGCCATTATAGAGCACAATTTGGTCAATTTATTCAAGCACAGTGCTCGGCGAGGCGCCGTGGGCATCCGCGGGCAGACGAGTGGCATCAAAATGGAGCCGTACAACTTTGGTTTGACATGGAACACAGTCTTTGAGGAAGGTGCTTGGAGTACAGGGTGCAGCCACATGTCTTAAAAGTCTGGAAAAGCCCTCAAATTGTCTAAATCTAAGGCCTTAAAAGTATTACAATATCTTAAAAACAGTTATGTATGTAATGACATCGGTGCATTAAAAATAAACCTAAATAAACATTAGATAGAGATTTTGACAGATTCTTAACATTCAGCGTACTTATGACAGTGTTGGAAAATGAAATGAATTGTGTAGTTTCAACATATTGTTTTTTTTTTTTAATGTTGTCTTACATTACTTGCACTTCCAGTTGGTCATATGAAGTGTGACCCACATGCCTGTCCACTCTTAGATTAATACAGGACAGGGTTAATAAAATATGGACTTTATTGCCCTTAACATTTAATATCCTGTTCAATCAGAAATGAGCTGTTTTTGCCACCTTTTTTTTCCTTTTGTTAACCAAAAAAAGTCTTAAATCTGACTTTCTGAAACCTGCAGACACCCTAAGCATTCCATCTTTCCATAGCTTCCAGTAAAAGTAGTAACACTGACAGGTAAATTTCACTGAAATACATGTTTGCTGTTGCTAAGAGTCTCGGCCATTATCAATTTTTTTTTTATCCAAGCACAACCGTTTCAAACAGCTCAGCCCAATGCACTTGGCTTCTCTTCAAGATATTTTGCCAGCGTCTAAAGGGATTTGTCTCCCAGTGTGTGGGTGGGGGTGAGTGCATGTTAGGGGCTGTACAGGAACCATGAATTGCTGTTGATAAAAAATATAATCCCTCCCCCCGACCACCACCAACACCACCTCTCCCCCATTACCCCAGACAGGGCCGATGAGAGCTCCCAGAGCAGCATTGGCACCGGGAGGCGGTGGGTGGGGGGGGGGTTGGTATCGCTGTTAATCAATTTGAAGTGATTAGCCCAATGGTTTGCATAATGGGCTCAGCGGTGGTATCTGTTAATCAGTCTCAAGAGTGCCAACTTGATAGAGGCCTTTCACTAACTGGGCGTCTTTCTCTAGGCTCCCTCCTCCTCCTTCTCTTTTCCACCCTCCATGTAGATTTTTTTTACCCTCACCGCTTCCCAAGATACATCTGCAGAAGGGAGGAAGGGAATCCAGCTGCTGCATGCTGAAGTTAGCACACCACTCAGCTCCCCAGTCAAGCCTGGTGGAAACAAACACGGTGGAGGGCGCACAGGCAAAATGACATAATTGCAGCTCACATGATTTTTCCCTCCTTTGGTGTTGCCTTTCATAATGTTACATCATTTTGATGGCTTAGCATTCATAGTAATAATAAACGTATTATTTATTTAAATAGCACTTTTCATACATAAGATGTAGCTCAATATACTTAACATAAAAGCAATGACAAGACAGATAAAAATAATAAAAGTAAAATAATAATAAAAACAGTAAAAGCAATAAAAACAAAGAAAAGACAGGATATAAGTAATAAAAGTAAAATAATAATAAAAACAGTAAAAGCAATAAAAACACAGACAAGACAGGATATAAATAGCAGTTAAATAACAAAAAAGAATAAAAGTAAAACAAAGACAATCAGATTTGTATTCCTGTAGTCTTTCAAATAAAAGTTTAGAGAACTGGGAAGCTTTGGATGGCTGGAAATCACTTCTCGTCCATTTTGCACTTGCCAGTTGGAACTATTGTTCATAAAACAAAATCACATCAATAGGGAAACAAGAAAGCACACAATTCTGATTGGCTGTCGAACCGATGTACCGTGAAAAGTTCCGTCCTGGCCAGCTTTTCTTGGCCGACCAGTTGATGACCGTCCATACATAGTTTCCGTGGTCACTCAGCTCCATAGGAAATGAATGGACTTCTGGTGACTTGCTGACCGTGTTGCTCGCAGTGTGAATGCACGGTAATTAATGTATCTGCCAAAGACAAATTTTTAGCAGCAGTTGGCAAATTAGGGGGTGGTAATTTCAGACACTGTGCACAACTTCCATTCATTGGCAGTAATGGGAGATTTTTGGTGTTTCTGATCGCCTTTCTGCAAAAGGAACATTAAACAATAATGTCTGTTGTTGCTTGAGCCTCCTCCTCACCTCTCCTTCCTCTTCCTCCTGCAGAAGGACCTGGATGCCACCGCTACAGCTTTGGCCAACAGACAGGATGAGAGCGAGCAGGCCAGGAAAAAGCTCATCGATCAGAGCCGCGAGTTCAAAAAAAACACACCAGAGGTGATAACACACACACACACACACACACACACACACACACACACACACACACACACACACACACACGAACACGCACACACACACAGTCATAGGATGCTGTGTCTCAGGGTAAAGCAGAAACAGCAATTGTGAGACTTGCCTGGTCATGGAATTTCTGGAATATCATGGAATTTTCATCATTTGTATTCCAGACTGGACAGGGGTGTACTGTACTTTTCAATGCTCATCTGAGGGAACAAACATTCAATGCAATGGAGAAAATACATTTTCAGGCTGGTATGACAGAGAACATAGCAATCCATTTAGATTAATTTCTATACATTTCTAACTTTTTATTTTGTGGTGGTCGTGCAGATATTCTGGCTGTGCGCCACAGATGAACCTTTATACGGGAAATACTGATGGAACTTGCAGGACACACTGTTTGTTCTTCCTGAATTGATCCCGCGTTCAGTAAATTTGACCTCAGCATAATGGATTAAATTAACATTTCGTTAGACCGCTGGGAGCCAGTGTCAACTGGAAATTTCCACAGAACCTTTTGGTAAATGTGTCTGAACGTGGCACGTGCACACAGCCATAAACTGCTTGCAACACACAGTCCAGTTCCGTTCAGTGCAATCTAACCTTTTTTAGGGTTGACACACTCTCACACACACATTGAATTCCAGCGGTGGAGTGCAGCCTCCTTTTAGGGAATATTCTTATCGCATGGCTGGCCAAGGCCAGGCTGTTGCCACTTCTAACTGGCCTGCAAAAGTCCAACCCTGAGCAGTGCGGGGGGGAGGGGGTAACCATGCATTTGAGGAGGTTTAAACGGTGGGTATATTCTTTATTTACACTAAACTCATTAAAACTCGCTGTCAGTTCAAGTGCAACATCTAGCAGGCAGGCAGGTAGGGATACTGCAAGATGCCTTTTTGAGGTTGAAAGTGTTTCATTCTACTATTGGTCTCTTCTTGGTTCTCACGGTTCTTTGCTCTCTGTTCTCTGGTTCTAATAATGTTCCTCTTGTATTTTATCTGATGAAGCTCCATTTGGACTGTAATGTCATGTTGATGAACTATTGAAAGGGTATGAAATAATCTATGACTTATATTGGCAACCAGTAGGAAGTTCAACAACATTGATTGATTATTTCCTCCTACATAATTCCACAGTGTCTTGAAATTCCAATGGGTGGGGAGTTCCAAAACAAGTATGGGCGGGAGTGCCTGGAGAGTGAGTTTTGAAAGCCAAAAATCTCAGCACCCAGCCAAAAAATTGTTTAGTCATTGGTATTGATCAACAACCCTATCTGACCATTGGCATATATATTATGGTCATTTTGTGCTAAGGGAGAGTAAAAACTTTACATTGCACCTTTAAAGCTTGGACATTTTTTTCCCTACTGGGAGTGTTGTTGTTACTTCATTTAAGGTTGCACCTCTCCCTCTGGTTGCTTGAGCATAATTCTTTCCATTGAATGTTCTGCCTCTGGATATTCAAGACCACTTCAACTCTTCAGATGACCAGTTATTTCCAAACTCATCATCTGAACTCTTTATGTTACATGGCTGTGTGCATGCATGGTTAAACACAGTAGAGGTACTATTAGATTAGATTAAATTTGAATGATCCCCATGAGGTAATTGGGCCGTTGCAGCAGCAAACTAATAATAGGATACAGCAAAAAATAGGGTATACACAATATTGTGGTGTGCAAAATATTAGGAAGTCCTTCCTACTGTTGGGTTGCCACCCATTGTGCACAATCTGTGTCCATGATTGTCAAGAGGACTAAAATCCCTCCTGAACCCGTCTCCTCACCTTCATCTCCATTTCCCCAGTATAGTTTCCTGTTTTTTTGTTTTTTGCCAATCACATCCCTGCTAATACCAAAGTTTTAGCATTTGTCCACCTGCCATGCCAGAAGCTGGTTGTTGGCATTGCTAATGTTACCCATTGAAACCAACAGTCGTAGCTTGCTGCAAGCTAATTACCTAGCAGAACCTAAGGGTTTCAATGAAGAATGCACCAACAGCTCACCCCAAAATGAAAAAAATGAAAAAAGTTTGTACGACTACCAAACATACATCGAGTTACCTAGTTCCAATCCAAGTGTTTTGTAACTGTTTTTTAAATGCTCTTCTTCTTTTTAAATGCTTGTTTCATTTGTTACATTTCAGAAGAAGAAGCTACCACTTCCTTACCAGGAGTAATGATACATAATGAGGTAAATCTAATTAGGTAAATCACAGTGCAATAGCTTGGCTACAGATCACTTGGATTATGCTGCAGGAGCTGTTTAGAGACATCTAATGGTCATTTTATACCCTTCTTGGAAATCATTTGGAACTTGTGTGCATTTGGTGGTCGATGAACTTCAGTGGCATTTCCACTGGGTGAGTAGATAGACAGAAATTTCTGTTTGGGTGAACTATTATTTGGCGTAGTCCTGCTGAAGGGAAGAGCTAGTGTTTGAATGTCAAGGGGTTCTGATCTACTCGTCTACCTCTGTACTCCCACCTCTCCCTCTTCTTTCCCCTTTTTCTTTACTTTAGTCCTTTTTGGGCGTCTCAGGATTCCTCCCCCAGTTCCCACCCCTAGTGAGTGTCAATGAATAAATGGAAAAACAAAAACCTGTTTTGTCTCCGGCTCCCTAATAAATCAGGCTTCTTTTCCACTGAAGCTGTCCAGGGCGGCAATTTATGTTGGGGCTTAATAACCCATTACTACATTAATCGTGCTGGGGCTTTTCGCGAGGAGTCTGTGTTCTCTGGGAATTCGCTGAACTCTGTAAGAGAAGGGAGGGTTGAGAAAAAAGAAGTGAGGGGAGAGACAAAGGGCGGAAAAATAATGATCTGCTTGCCAGAATGAGTCCACAACCCAAGGTCCAAAACTTCAAGGGGCTGCGGCAGAGGATTGGAAATTTCATCCTGTCAGATGCTCAAAGCCTGAAAGCTCAGGGTTTAAGTCACTGTACTATTTTATCTTTCTCTCTTTTTCCCTCTCTCTGGGAGAGAGAAAAGTGCTGAGTGTCACTTCCTTTGCCGAGGATCTTTTGGACTTGATCAGCTGACCTCTGTTTGGCCCTGGAATGCAGACTCAGCTGGTGCTGCTGGGACTTTTGACTCTGACGTCTTCAGTGGTAAAGTGGACAAAGGAAGCATCAGTTGAACTGAGTTTATTAAAATCAGTTTTACATTATCTAAACGGCTGAAACTAAATTAAAACGGCAGATGATTTCACTATTTGGTGTATAATACATTTTAATGCACACGGATCCTCTAGGTTGCTATATTGTCAAGTGCATAACAAATAGTTTAATAAAAAAAGGGGATTTCTGTCTGAGTTATCTCCTCCTGATTTCATGGCTGTATGATGTTGCAATTTGTCACTGTATGATAAAAGCCCGATGTGTCTGCCCCAATGCCTCCCCTTAAAGCAGTGTCAGCACCTGAACAAATCTGTGTTCACGCTGCGAGCAACTTGGTTCATGTGTTGGTCTATTCTGACCAATTGTGGATGGTGCAAGAGAGGTTCCAATTGCATCTACTTAGTGGCCAGCTATAAAGTTTTGAACAGGCAAATCATTATTTCTGCTGCTATTGCTTATAGCGTTACATCATTTAGTGAGTTAACATGGCTAGCTAGCCTTAATAAAGCTAGGCTGGCTAGCCTTAATTCAGAACTTACAATCGACTCCAAAGATGGATTTTAGAGATGTTTATTCCTTTTGTCTTTCATACTGGGAAGCTTGGCTGAAGGAGTTAAAGTGGCATTTTATTTTGGTAAAACATATCTTTTAGTACCTTCCATCCTCATACTCCAAGCTTCTTCAAGAAGAAATTGGATCTGTTATGTAATTATTGACCAAGACAGGAAAAAAGCCTGAATGCCAGTGGTGAATACACACTCCAGGGGGTCAGGTCCTGAAAAAAGACACACCGGCTATTTTAAATTGACATTATTGTACCAAAGTTAACATTCACATCAAACCTATAAACAATTTTGGATTAAATTCCTGATTCAGCTGCAGCTGTGATCTCTATGTGATGCATTCATGGCATTGGTTACATAGAATGCATGACATGCCAGTACAACCTAAGCAAGTTTATAGCCATGTGTTATGTTAGTGGAGGCGGTTAAGATTGGTTTTGTCAGGTTGACCTGCTGTTTTCTCTCAAGGGCAAAAAATAGCAGAAACTGCTGGAGAGAGGGCCTTGGATCTGACCGGCGTCAACAGAGTATTTAACTTAATCATTTACATACATGGAGAATTCTGTTTTTAACCTGGTTAGTCATGTAACCTGGTTTTGAGTCATAACTCAGACTCGCACAGAATTATAGGTATATTTTGATGTCAGCAAAAAACATGGTGGTGTGTATTTACCTACTTTTGGGCTCATCATTTAGTTCTCCTGTATTAGAAATAAGCTACTACTGCTCAATCAATGAGAGAGGGGGTATATTCTGTTAACTGTTTTATTCTGGCAACAGGGAGACCCAATAACAGGGTATCAAAGGTTCATGGAAACAGATGAACCTGAATGAGGCCTTAACCAGAGTATGGACAACAGCCACGTTACTCCCTCCATGTAAACGTAGCCAGTGTCAACTCTGATTGTTTGGGAGGCTGATGTATTTCCTGCATATTCTCACTTCCCAGGATCACATACCTGAATACTTCTAAATTGGTTCCACAGCTTTTAAGATGACCTGTTTATATATATATCTCCATGGCAAACAGAAAAAAAGATGACCCCCATCTGAATTACGGCCTCGTATCTGTATGTCCTGTTAGAGCACACAGTCCTCGTTACTGCTGATGGTCTATCTCACAGGCTATTGATCCTGATCCCCTTCTCTAGCCTGTGGTGAGACAGGCTTTGGTCTGGGATTTGCACATATGTGAACAGTTGCTGCTGGCTGCGGGGTGAAAGAGGCTTTAGTGTGATAAACTGCTCTGAAATGGTCAGCGGAGCCGATTCCACTCTAAAACTATTTAAATAAAGATATATTCATCCCCTTTCCCTGCCTGCCTATTTTCCAACTCACATATTTTCACTTCAGAGTGGTATTAGAAGCACAGGGGCCAGTGAGTTTTTTGAAATAAAAAGCTATTTGTCAGTCACCACATGTAAATACCCTCCTCAGCCAAAGTTGGCCTTTTGATAGGAACTCAATTCCAAGCCTTTAATCATAACACAAACATCCAAATGTGTATTAAAAAGGGCGGATTCAAGCTATGAGAAAAACAGCTAGATAAAATCAGCATATTGGGCGCCATTTAAAGGAGGAATACTGAAATGAAATCAAATGGGAAGATGGCACGCAGAAGATGAAAAGGCTCAATAACACATTCAAGGCCACGGGCAGTTACTGCTGTCTTTGCTAGTTAGGTGTCATTGCCTGTGTTTACCATAAAAATAGGTGTTTGAAATATGGGCTTTTCATCACCAACGTCTGACGTAGAGTCATAATAATAGAAATAATGTTCAGAATCAGAGTCCATTTGCACATACAAGGAATTGGACTTGGTGGGTTGCTCACATAGGTCACATTGAACATAAAATAACACAAAATTATGAAAACAAAAAGATGTTTAGGGAATAGATCCTTTATAGTAGTATATAAATCAAAGTATGCAAGTGTAAGTAGTTTATATTCAAAATTTAAGAAGTAGATTTTCTTTGCAGCATGCACATTGCACATGCACACAGCCAATTGCACTGGAAGCTGTGAAAGTCGGCTATAGAAAAGAAATAGAATAACATAAATATATACAGATCAAGAGAATATTTCACTGGCTTCTGATGAGTTGAACATGGCAAGGAAAAGAAAAAAATATCTATATATTAACTTATACTGGACTTCATACCATTGTAATTGGCTTTCAAATGGCCTGAGCATCGACCAGCAGTGGCAAATATTTCACTGTGTAAACGTCCAGTCTACTCCAGTTTACTCCATTTGCCTGCCTTGCTTGAGAAATGTGCCTGCAGGACTGGGGGATTTCTCAGGCTGCCAGGCCCTATCAGTAGGAGCAGCAAAGTGAGCGTTCCTGACAAAGTGAATATAGTAATTAGGGCTGATCCGTTGGCATGGCGCCCATCCCTGGCTGACTGGCGTCTCGCACAGTTAATTATAGCCCGCCTGTTAAACACCACAATGTGGGGATATTCAGCAGGCAGACAGCTAAACTCCCCTCTATTCCTCCTCTCCCTTCTAGTCTTCAAAAAGCTCCGCTATTGATTTCACAGGCAGAGCTGGTAATCTAGGCTGACTGTGGAATTTGGTGGGAGGAAGGAGGGAAGAGGAGTGAAGTAGTAGTAGTAGTAGTAGTAGTAGTAGTAGTTGGAGAAGGAGAGGGGTAAAATCCCACCCCACCAAGTGCCAAATTTTGGTAAAAGCTTCTCTTCGGTGGATAAATCAATCAATCAGTACCTTTTTTGAGGCCATAACAGTTGAATGCCTAGGTTATATACAGCCTTTGGTCTTTGCCTCTTCTCAAGTCACTCACCGTACACTCTCTCAGACCGTGACCCAATCAAATCCAAGCAAAACAATGGCTCCGTTTCAAACATGCTGTTGATTGGCTGCCTGTTATGTCTGATCAACAAAACTTTAGATGTGTTTTTTTGTGGGGTTGGAATTAGAAACTTGATCCAGGAAATGGAATTGAGAAACAGGCAGGGTGACATACTGTATTTTTGTGAAAAATGTTAATTTTGGCTCTTGGCAGGTTAATTTCTGATTTAGCTTAGCAGCCCTTTTGCGTGTGAGCCCAAAAGTTGATTTTGGACACTGCAGAGGGAGACGGGGAGGTCCGCCCCCCCCCCCGCGCAGCATCTCTGAAGTTATGGTAATAACAAGCATGATGGCGACTCAGTGAGGCGTCATTCCCTTTTGTATATTCCACCACGGCGTGTACAGCAGGCCCCTCTGCAATTAGCCTCCTACACACAAAGCACCATAGAGCAACAAGTGTTCATTTCATAGGTACTGAAGCATGCGATTAGCATTTCAGCCGCTTTAATGCCACGTTTCTGCCAAATGAAAGGAGCGTAGTGGGCGAGCAAAAAATGAACTTTTGCACGGGACACACCTCGTTACACACAAGAGGGGCTTTATCAGCGCATGGCCATAAATGTATGTAAGGGCCGTCTGTATGTAAGAGCCCCTTCATTAATGTGTGCCCTCGCTGACGTACTTCGGCGACTGACCACCGACCGTGATGCCCGACCCTCTTTCCCTAACACTTCCACCCCCTCTGAAACGGAATTCCTTCTCTCCTCAAAAGACCCCCAAAATGAATGTCAGGGTTCCCGCTGGTCATGGAATATCATGGAATTTCGAGAACAGGCAAGTTCTCCGGGAAGTCAGGGGATATCAGGGAATTTTACAACTCTGGGTCACCTTCCAGGAATATAGCAGAATGTATTTCTGACTTGTTTCATTGCATTAGACGGCGGTTTTCTAGCACAACTGTAGTGGACACCCCTGTAGAACAATAACATTAACAAACCAGGAAGGAATCTAATTTTTAGGTTATGGAAAGTCATGGAAAAGGATTATAACAAATCGCTCCAGAATCAACACTCTTCTTATACCGTGCTCTCTTTCCCCCACTGCTGTTGCGTTCCCCCAGTTGTGTTAAACCAATTATCATTCAATAAGTAAGATTTTGACCCTCCCAAAGCACAAACTTACCATAATATATCTGCAGGGGTTAATAGAGTTGTTGATCAGTACGACTCAGCGATTACCTGGCCAGGATTTCTGGCTTTCGAAACTCACTTTCTGGCCCGTGCTGTGTTTTGGAACCAAACTCCCCCACCCATTGGAGTTTAAAGACACTCCCAATCCACTCCTCCACCTACTGACATTAGCAGATGCTGAACGATGGAGGACGGGGCTATGAGTGACCGGTGTTGCAACCCAAGACAAAGCAGTATTATCATTTCAGTATTTTGCATGGTGATATATTACCTCTTCATTAGACGTTTCTGTTGGATACCTGCCGACGTTCCTACTTCCAATTCCTACTGCTTGACTATAGAGGTTTACTTTAATCACTGTAATTATACAGTGCTCTTACAGACCACATCGTACTTTTTCGACGGAGCCATCACACAAATGTGTAATTGGCCAGTTCATATTAACGTATTGAATTCATTAGCTTTGTTAAATCAGAAATGGGATGCTTTGTTTCTTTATTTGGGTCTGAAATTCCATTCCAAGTAACATTAAAAGGCTAAAAGTGTTAGACTTGGCTTGCTGAAACCTGCAGATTCCCTGGTTTTGTTCAAGTGAATCAAATCAATTCATTACTATCATACAGCCCAAAATATTTGAGTTGAAACAACTGAACTGACCTCTTATGATGGTAAATGGTAAATGGACTGTACTTATATAGCGCTTTTCTAGTCTTTTCCGACCACTCAAAGCGCTTTACACTACATTCACATTCACCCCATTCACACACATTCATACACTGATGGCAGGGCGCTACCGTGTAAGGTGCCAACCTGCACATCAGGGGAATCTAACCATTCATACACATTCACACACCGAAGGCGCAGCTTCGGGAGCAATTTGAGGTTCAGTGTCTTGCCCAAGGACACTTCGACATGCGGACTGGAGGAGTGCATTCACCATTAAAACCAACTATACAAGGGGCCTCCCTGCCCTGCCCCCTGTTTTTTAAGCTTCCTTGTTTAATGCACTGGTACATTGAATATCTGCCTAAAGGATTTGGTCCATCTGGCCAGTTAATGCTACTCTCGATGGTACAAATGGAGCTGACAGGAGATGAGAGCATGCATTGTCTCTACTCTCACCCTGGGCTGTCATTAGCTAGTTGCTCTCTGGGATGAAAGGAATGGAGGGAAAATGGAGGAGGGATCTTTTTGCATTCTGGAGTTTTGTTGGTTTGTCAGGGCTGCAGGGGGGATGAATGGGCATATAGGGGGCTGCCCACCCTCACCCCCTCCTGCTTCCTCTCCCGTTGGCATGCTGTATGACGTGGCCATGCTATCCCGCTTTAGACCAGGGGCTAAATTAAAGTAATAATCTGTAATAATCTAATAATAATCTGTAATGATAAAGTAGTAATCTACATTAGCGAATCAACCTATACCCAGTTGATGAAAGCTTTTACATTTGCTGTTCTAAACACTCAGTGTCAGGTAGGTCTTTCCTGGGAGAAATCCTCTAGGGCACAGGAAGTGATGTTTTATGTTTTCAGTTTGTTTGGAATAAATTGAAGAAGTGGGTAGTTAGTCTGACTGGCTGGGGAGCTCTGGATTCTGAGGTCCAACAAGACTCTGGTTGAGGTGAGTGCAGGATGGCTGCAGATCCTGGAAAAGTCTTAAAATGTGCAGAATTTTGTATTTGAGTTTCTTGGTGAGAAATCAGCTCACATTTCCATTGTGAAATTGGTCTGGATTTCACTTTAACTGGCATTAAAAAGGTCTTAAAAAGTCTTGAATTTAACTTGATGAGACACCCTGGATTGAAAAGGGAGATTGGATATTCTCTCACCGGGCTTTGAGTATCCTGTGTGACTATCGGAGGTTTAATAATAGCAGGTCATGAGGCCACTATGTATGGTAATTGCTTGCTTAGATGCTAGAGGGCGGGGTTAAATGCAGGTTATTGGGATTATCAAGTCTTAATCCCCCATTGATTTTCATAATGAGAACCCTCAGTGTCAACATCAGTTAGTTAGTCAGAATGCTGACTCTTCTGGCTCGAAACAGGCAGCTCAGCGATTCAGAAACCACAGTGATTGTACCAACAATCTTGAGTTAAGCGACGGCTGACCGTGCTGACTGGAAACAGCCTGTTCAGCAGTTCAGAAACCACATTGGATCAACAAACGCAAAAGCACAGGAAGAGCTGCCACAACTATTGCTGTGGTGTTTCTTCACTGCACTTCCCAGAGATCATCTGCCAATCAAAGTGTGTCCAGTACTGTGACGTTTCTCCTGGGATTTTCTGTTGATGAGGTTTGAGTTTCTGTAGGTGGCGCTCTTTTCTTTGTCTGTTCAGCCATGGTGGCTATCGCTGCTCATGCTAGCTACCCAGTTCTTCTTCTATTTATTCCAAACAAACAGGAAGTGTGAAGTGAATCACTTCCTTTGCGCCAGACGATTGTTTTGGGTGAAAGATCTACCTGACACCGGGTGTTAAGAACAGCTTTCATGAACTGGACATCATCAATCATTATTGTTTTATATCAATTGAAGATAGAGAATAGCAAAAGGGACATTTTTTATTTATTGATATGAAAACATCACAGACTATTACTTTAAATGTGCCACCTATGAGCGCTTAAAGGAATTTAAAGGACCACTCCACTGCAAAACAACAGGTAGTGAATAGAATAGAGATTGGGGCTGTCAGACACAGGAAATGAGTGGCACAAACATAAGCACATCAATATGGGATAATATTGTCCTACATCTACCTCTTTTTTCTAAACTCTTTTAATTGTGATTGTGATTGTTGCTTCAAAGTTAAAGTCCTTTTTTATGTTATTATTCACGTTATTTGCTGTGCTGACGTGGCTTTGTACACCTCAGACAGTCACATCCTCATTTCTTGTTCTCCTCATCCCACTGTGGGTGGTCCTGAGGCGGGAGGTGCAGCAACACTTTGCCGATCGGGTTACAAGTAAGGGAGGAGGCTGGCGTCTGTCAGTCAGAGTATTTTTCCCCGTCACTCTCTCTCACACACACACACACACACACACACACACACACACACACACACACACAGCATCACCACCACTAGTGAGCAGTGACTCCCCTGCACACATAGTTGAGGCTCTATTTACACAGACTCCTCTTACAGCCAGTCAACAGCATGCTCGATTTTCCTATGCTTTTCACCACCATACATGTACGTACGTGCGTGCGCACACACACACACACACACACACACACACACACAGAGCCCCCTACAGGCACATGACTTAACTATATCCTTTGCTCATTCATTCACTCTCTCTCTCCCCTATTCTATCACTCATCTCTTCCTCTCTCGTTCCCTCCCTCCCACTATCTCCTCTTCCTTTCTTTCCCTTTACCAGTCTTGTATCACTTTAATTTTCAATCGTAAATTCTCTTCCCCCTCCTCTTCAGTTAGTCAGTCAACATTGAGGATTAGCTGTCTGTTCAGATGACCTGACCCACCCACCCCCCACTCACTCCCAGCCTAATGTTTCAGCTAGTGCTGAGCCACCTGGCATGGTGCTAATTTAATGAGGAACATTTACACTAATATCTTCTTGTAGTTTGCCTACTCATGGCAGAAGTATTGTACTGATAGAGGGTTTTCAGGTAACGTAACACACCCTCTTGTGGCCATATTATCAGGCCCAGCTCAGGATGTATTTCTAAACTTGGCCGACGCGGTTCATTTTTGTTCTGTTTTGGACTGGGAGCTGATCATTTCACCACTGATACATCTGATTGATTTTGTGTTTAGCTAGCTAGCCATAGTATCTGGTCTGCTAAATTAGCCTGCTGGCTAGTTAGCTAGCTAACTCAGCTAATTCAAAATGCTTTGGAGTAGAGACTAGGGCTAAAAACAAGACAATTTTACTGAGTCACAGTAACCTACATTTGGAAACCAATCTACCTTATCACACTATTCACTTTTACTGAGGATATTACTGAATTGACCTACACCCACACCACAACTTTTTCAGGTAACTCTCATTTTCTAGCCTGGTTGTAATATATTTAGTCGTTATTAGCCAACTGACAGTTTTTCAATGGACCCCCATGATGGTTGCTAGATTTGAAATGCAACTGGAAAGCCTCTATAGCTCCATTTTGTAAACTTGCAGCAGCTGTAAACGGAGACAGAATGGAATTGCCTTACACTGCGTTCACATCTTTCTCCATTGTTTTAGCACTGCATCATCGCCGAGGCAATCTCTGCATCCAAAACAATGTACGAGCACATTCGCTCTGACAGTCACAGAACTCAAACAAACATGGAGGAAAGCTTGGTACTTGCTGTGTCAACTTTGCAAAGTTTGACGTTCATGTTGAATGCATGAACTTGCCACTTCCTTGCCTGCAAGGAAATTGACTGTCAGAATTACAATTTTGGCCAAGATTATTGGCACCCTTTAGAACAATTAAAATGAATTTTGCAGGAGGTGGTGTAAATGAACCAATCATCCATTTTAAAGTGATAAAACAGTTTGTTCTGCTTCCCTGGTCTTCTGTGAAAATGGTGAAGAGAAAAGAGCTGTGTGAGGAATTTTGAAGCCATAAATGTATTCTTATTGTTTGATGATGTGCTGCTAAATAAAATAGGTGAACATGTGAGGACCGAAAGTTTTTTTTATTTCCAATTATTTCCGAAGATATTTATGGAGTCAGTTAACTCAATAGTCACAAATGAATACAACACAAATATATTTTGCGATTTATATATAAATGTCTCTGTTCACAAATATATTTTTCAATGCACACACAAATGTGTATCGTTTCATATAAATGTAAAACAAATATATATATAAATGACAGAAGGTTCACAAATAAATTAGTGTTCACAAATGTCTGTTTCCGATGCACACACAAATACGTCTCGTTTTATATAAATGTAAAACAAATCCACAAATATACTTAGTTAAAAACAGCCGCAGTGTTCATCTAAAACATATTTAAATGTTGTTACATTTATATACAGATTGTCGAATCTGCGTTTAGGAACCTCCAGACGAGTTGTGAACCTCGTTACATTTGTGTGTGGATTTTTGAGAGTTACCTGACGTGGTTAGATTCACAAATGCATTTTTTCTAAAGGGCCTTTCTCTGTAGCCTATCAGACGTCTCTTTCAAGTTCAGCCAATCACACCAGCGTGTGATTTCAATGCTGCGTTCAATGTCCCTAATCCCGACGAGTTTCGCGTCCAGTAGCAGTACTCCAAGTGTAAATTAAACATAACACATTTAGCCAATAATTCCCTTGTCGTTCGTGATTGAATACATTTGAATTATGGTCGTCTGATTTTGCTAACAATGTGCTTACACAGCTAGAAAAGTTAGCTAGGTAATATTTGAAAAAATCCACACTGACTCCATACATATTGTACATTATCTGCATAAAATGCAAGGGTGCCAATAATCTTGGCCTAATTGTATTGTGCTGTTAAAAGCAGAGTCTCTGTAGGAGTCTATTAGCATGAAACAGCAGCCCAGTAAATGGGCCTCAACAGAAAGTCATCAGCACTCTGATACTGCTGTGCTCAGTGTGTGTGTGTGAATAATAACTGTACTGTATGTCTAAAAGTCAACACCAACTTGTACTTTTGTGAATAGTCCAGGCAAAGTAGGCCAGGAATAGGCTAAATTGTTCAGATTGGAATAAAAGCCCCTCAGTCAACATGTACAGTTTGATGCCCTGAACATTTTCAGAATCGGAGCCAAAGCAAAAATGGTACCGAAGGGGCAATTTTTCTTTACTCCATCGTCAGCAAATGGGCTTTCCTGTATATCTGTTGAAAAGACCATGATAGGATTGAAAAAAATATACACACCTATGTTTTGATGGGTAAGGAATACAGTAGTGCTGAGGAAAACAACATAAGCTGTTCAAATCATCATGTACTGGCAAATTCGATGATATATTATATAAAGAAATACAATTAAATTGCAGTTTTAAGGGAACTGATAACATTGTCATTTTCCCAGTAAAGACAGTAAAATGGCAATGTTTAAAACATATGTGTAGACATACTCTTTCACTCCTGTCATGGTCAGTTTAACGGACATACAGGAAAACCCAAGTCATGTACATTTGGCCTGGATTTGGGCCTTTGTGTGTCTTTTATCAAGGTCATACATGGTCAGCAGTAGAGAATAGAGGAAATGTAATTCAAGCCTTTTTCAGTTACCTGCATTTCTATACATGTGAACATAGGAAGAGGCTTTTTTCCTTGACTTCCTTGACCTCATTTGTACCTCAATTCCCACAGTTGTATGGCAAAAGACACTGCAAAACTCTGCAAGTTGCATTGCAATTCTTGAGCAAAGCCGCCACAAAATGAACCATTTTTGGTCGCAGTAATCACAAAGAAAGTGACAAAATTCTGGAGTGACTGTCTATGGCCAAAACCACCCCTTGCCCTGTCCTTGCTCCTAAGGTGGCGCTCACAGTGGTTATTACCAATGAACAGCTCAGGCATATTGCTCCAAAAAAAAAAACTGTGACTCAATGCCAGCACTGTTTGCTAGTGGATGTATTGGAATTCTGTGCTGAATACGAATAACTCTGTTCTCATGGAGGGTAATATTATTTCTCAGTGTGGGTAAAACTGACCCAGCTAAAATGTTCCACTTACTGGAGGGCAGATTATCCACCTGTAAGCAAGACGGTTGTTATGCTAGCTGTTGCAAAGCTGATTTTCTTTTTGCACTGATGCAAATACAGGGCAAATAAGAGGGTAGGGGAAGGTATGAGAGTTTGGCATGCTGCCATATTGGCTGGCCCCAGTTCATTCCTGCGGCCTTGCTTGTTGGCGTCCCACCTTTCTCTTTATCAGAGCACTGTTGTTTCAGGTTCATGCTACTGACGGTGCCAGGGAAAGATCAGCATCATCTATGTCTATGTACAGTATGTCCATATATGAGTGTATACCTGAGTTTCCCCTACCACTGAATAGTTGGGGTGGGTCACCCTTCCTTATGGAGGTTCTAACCCACCTTAAACACTAACTCTTAGTCTAGTTTTAGTGTCCTGTGATGGTCTAAATACTGTTTCAGAGGCTTTTCTACCCTGACAAGAATAAAATCCTGGGAGTAAGACTGGTGTACACATGGTTAATTTTGGCCTGTGTGTATGACTGTGTGTGCATACAGGTGCACCATAACATTTTCTATTCTTAACACCAGCTCAGCAGGTTCCTAAGTAGGTTAGACAGCTTTTGCCTATCATTTATCTGTGTGTGTGTGTGTGTGTGTGTGTGTGTGTGTGTGTGTGTTTGTGTGTGTGTGTGGTAATGGCTGTGCATTAGCATACACAGCTAACGCAGAAGCAATCACATTCACACACTGTGCATTGCTAAAGAAATGCATCTGTGCACCGACCACATATATCTGTGCAGAATCACGCTTTACATACAAAGCGTGTGTTTGCGAGAAAAACGCAAAATATGCATGCAGACATATTTGTGTCAGCGCAGGCTCTACTGTAGCTTACCAGCCAGTCTCCTCCCTTCTCGCTTCTCATTACTGACCTAATGAGTCACTGTCTGTGAATGCAGCCATGCGTGGACGTGAGGAGTGATGTTAATGTGTTTACTCTGGGTTTGTTCTGTTGGCTGGGACTTGGTCTGCTGACCTGCCACCTCCCCACCCCGCATGGCCGCCCGACTGACCCCCCCCACTCCCCACCACCCCACTACCCATCCAGCTTGACCCCCTTCTCAATCCCCCTAGCCTTTACAGAATGCACAAAAATAGCAATAAACAGACAACAGCAATAAAGGGGACTGAATAGTACCTAATGACCAGAACATTCTCACCGTCTATAGAGGCTTTGCAGTTACGTCAGAAATCTTCTATTAACCATGTCTGGCACCATCATGGTCCACTGGAGAATTGGATGTGTGAAAATAATGTCTAAATATATAACAGCCGGCCAAGAAAAAGAGATTCACCTGAAAAAGATTGTAATGGTCTTGGTCAATTCAGTAATGTTAAAAGCAGTTCCAGACAGAATTTGCTGACTTTATTTTTACTTTTTTACTTACTTTATTGTTTTGTGTTTTCTGCACTTTTTACTGAAAATCTGCAAAATTCTGTGGCTTTTTTTGCTCTAAAATGTATTGTAATCATTTACAAACATGAGGAACATGGTTCTGTATAAATAAAGCTACATTCAATGTGTTAGATGATGTTGGAAAATCTAGAGTATTCACTGGTGTTCAGGAAAAGTCAAGATTAAAAAATCGCAAAACTGAAATCTTTAAAAAGATTGTCATCGTCAAAACATCTTGTAGTGCAAAAAGGCATAAGGTCAAGGCATATAAAAAAAGAAAATCCAGTTGTAGAGAGATTATTAAAGAGGTTATTAAAACACTTTTGAACTTTTAGATAGACAAATAAATAAGATTACAATAAGAATACAAAATGAATATACAAAAGGCAATCACTAACAATCTAACAACAATTCAGCAACAAATGGACAGAAAAGACACATTTCACTTTTGCAATTTACTACTCAACCATCTTGAGTGAAAACAAGGGGCTGTCTTTAAATATATATGTGGAGAGAGAGTGGGAAAAAGAGACCTGAACCACCTTAAATTAAAGCAAGGGGTTGTGTTTCAGTATGTGTGCGGAGAGAGAGAGGTTTCAATGCTGAATGCTGTTGAATTTGGCAATAAGCAGCATCTTGACATTGTCCTCAGGTTCCTCCTGTATTGAGTGAGCAGTAAGTGTGAGGAAAAAGTCTCAACATCCACTGCGATGGAGATTCAGGTGCACAGCAGCAATAGGGGCCAGAATGAGCATCCTCTCCTCTCTGGTCGCCCATCAGTCCACAGCACTGACCCTCTGCTGCATCTGCCTTGTCCATATGAATGGACCAGTGCCACTCCTCTGCTGACATCTGGCACAGAGCAGGGATGGACTGGACATAGTTCTGGATGCCCACACTGGTTCCTGCAACCTTGGTAGGGTGAAAGACTGGGAGGACCTTGAAGAGGTTGATGCAGGAGTGCCTCTCCAGCACTGTCTGCCACCCGGCGGATCAGTCTGCCATAACTTCTTGATTAAGCTCTGAACAAAATAATCACTCCTCCAGCTCCTCTTAGCTCCTCTAGCAGCTCTCTGGTGACAGGGCGCCAGTCCTCGGCCTCTGCAGTGCAGCATCTGAAGGTCCTCCATCTGCCTATAGATGGTGGCAGGAGATGGACTAGAAATCTCAGCCAGGCTTCAGAGTGGCCAGGATGTTGTTGTGCTCCACTATGAAGACCGCCTGGGCCTTAAGCTGGGCTCTTTTCTCCTCAAGCAGCAACGTCAGGTCCCTGATACTGTAGGCACTGCACTCTTAAGTGTCAGGTCTTTCAACTCTGTCATCTCTAACCTTACCTTTGCACACTTCAATTCCTCTGTTAGGCTAGATATAGGCAGCCACCACCCATTTTGATGCACAAATACCTCCATTGCCATGGTGAAAGCTAGAGGGGAAATTGTGCACCCAGCCATGATTCCTATTTGCCGATGCTGCCATGCTGTAGTAAATTCCGCTGTTGTGAAGCACATCTGAATATCTTGAAAATATGACATGAATATGACTGACCAGATTTGGTCTAGAAATGCCACATGGCAATCTCTTTTTTTCTTGCTTGGCTGATTGAAGTTGGTGCCAGATCATGCTTGTGTGTTCTAGGCTGCCAGAAAAGCCTGGTACTCCAGCTTTTGTCACTGTTGTGGCATGCATTTCGTGTTACAAGACTTTTTTGGTTGGGACAGAAAACTTAAACTCTTAATTTGGCATTTGTGAGAGATTTCCGGGGCTTTTATGCAATATGGTGATTTTCCTGGTCAGCCTGTCTGTCTTGGCTGTAATCTTGTAACCTTTCTTGAGACCACTCTCTGTGCACAATGAATTAATGATTAAATAAACTTCCATTTGAGCAGAATTAAGAGCCTGTTTTTTCTTTGTTGCAGTTCTGACTTTTGCCATTCCATGGGCTCCACCCCTTTCATCTCCTGGGGCCAAATGTATAAACCATGCGTACGCACGAAAAGTGTACTTACGCCACTTTCCACGCAGGTTCCGAATGTATAAAAATCCACGGGCGGCGAGAATGTGCGTACCGGTACGCATCCTTCACACCATGCTTACCATACGCATTTTTTTGAGTCAGATTAGTGTGATGTTGCATGCATTTTGCGGTACAAAATCAATTTTGTTTTGGATCAGTTTTTTATTCTGCAGCATAGGCTATTAATCAAAAGAAGCATGGGGAACCACAGGCTAGGCACAATCAAATTAATGAATGACAGACACAATCTCCTCATCAACTTTGTTGTTTAATAAGGCAATAGCCTAACAGGCCACAACAACAGGTCCTTGGTCTTCCCATATTACAGTATTGATTTCGTGGGAATTTCTCAGCAAAGGTGGCCGGCAATTCTTGCTAAGGCCCCCCGCCTTCCCAATTAAGAGCTGTGAGAAACCCTAATAATGCATGAACAATCCGCATTACACTACTACAGCAATAGCTTGTAGCATAGCACTGTGGCTGCTACAAGCTAGAAAGTGCATCGTATGTACAGTGCCAATCGGATATGGCGCAGTCTGTTTGTTTTTTAGATGTGAGACAGTCAGAACTAAAACAAAAGACACCGTCCATCATATCAAAGCATCATGAAAATTGATTAAAAAAAAAAAGATTTTGTAGGATAACAATCTAAAAGTACACTTCATTTTTGGGGGAAACCTAGCTTCCCTTAGCTTCTTAATAGCACCGCCTGATGATGATCACAATTTCTATGAAATTCTCATATTAAAAACTTAAATAAGCATAAATAATGATATTTTGTCAAGGGAGTTAGTAGGACATGTTTGGGTTTTGAAATAGTTTTCAGTAGGAGCCTACAAAACGTATCACGTTAATTTAGTTCTGTAAATTAGGGCCGTAATTATAATATTGGGGGTATATTGGTGGAATATTGGGGGGGACACATCAAATGCTCAAAATGTCCCCCCCAATATATTGATATAAAAAATATAAAAAAAAAAAAAATGCTATGCTACAACAGGCAACCGCCGTCCGAAATAATCATTAGCAAATGTAATCATAATCATATAAACTTAACAAATTGCCATTATTATTACTACCGGTTCTAGTATTACGGTGTACTGCAGTTCTGCATGTGGTTTGTCCAAGTGGACTTGCCGTACCCCAGCAGAAGCCGTTGCTCGACTGGGTAGGTACAATCAATGTCAAACACAGTACTGTCTCTCTGTTTCATTACTTTCAAATGTATTAAAAAGTGAGGAAATTAGTTTTCAAATTTAGATTTTTTTTTCTGGGGGGCGAACCCCACACCCCCACCCCCCGCCCCCTGCTGATTTGGTCCTCCCCAATGTTAACTCCATGGCTACGGCCTTGCTGTAAGTCTATCATTTATCACAGATACATAAGCAGAAACTAACTAGCCAACAGCAGGTGAATGTGACTTCTCTCTAAACCCTCTGACTGTCCAAAACACCTTTTTTAATTTAATGCTACAGAGAGGAAAGTCATTTTAGCAAGGCTTTAACACTAGGACCTCCAGGATTATAGCACTACCTTCAAGCGCCACGTAACGGCATTGATGGCGTTCACAGTTGCAGTAACAATGCATTTGTTTGATAAAGTTGGGTGTTAATTATCAAAAATAAATAAAAAATAAAAAATACAATACGAAATAAGCTATAGGGTCTCGGTATATGGTATGGTATATGGTATTACGACAGCTGCTATAGCCGATGCAAGTGTGGAATTCAAGCTATATTTCCTAAACCAATAAACAAGAAATAATAATGCATGACTCTGATGTATTTAGATATATGCAACCAAGGAAACAACACATGCAACACATGCAAAGTCAACTAAAGTGTTAGGCTATAGGCGATATCGATGGGCTTTGCTCTAGGCTTCTTTCACAGTGCGCAGTAGCCTTTCATGGCACGGGCCAAACAGTTTGTAGTATTGACAATGCTAAAATAGAATAATTTACACTATTCTATCAGATAGGACAACTATGCATACCAATACAGAAATGACACAATAAACAAAATAAAAACATTTATTGGCTGCAGGAATCAGTGTCCCAGCTCACCTTGGAAACGTTGTAGAAGGATTAGGAACAATTATGAACAATATAACGATAAGACTAGTGATGTGTCGCAAGATGGCAGCCAGGTCCAGGATGTTGCAGAGCAGAATACAGCCGAGCCATCGGATCCACCACGTCAACTCCGACCTGAGATAGAAATTAGCGCAAGCTGTAATCATTGTCCAACGCAAATATTTGTCACAACATCAGTGTGTTTTTATTAGGGATGAGTTAGAATTTTCGAATTTTTGAATAGTCGTGCTAGTCTCTACATTCGATTTTCATGTCAGAGTCGGAAAAAAAAAAATATTATTATTATTAGTATTATTTATTTATTTTTAATGAATGGTTTAGTTACAACCTAAATATAGGCTAATACTACTGTACTAATACTACTTCGGCGGCAGGACTTATCCTTACGCCTGGGTCACACTGGACGCGGAAGGAAAAGGAAGCGCCGCGATCGGCGCCGATCAAGCGAGCAGGAGTTTGGTTGTTCACACGCGCCGATCTGCGCTGGTTTTCTCAATGTAGGGGTTTGGTGTCTCTCTCTCTCTCTCTCTCCCTCCATCTCTCTCTGTCTGATTGTGTGTGTGTGCCTGCTCATCTCTCTCTCTCTCTCTCTCTCTCAATTCAAAGGGGCATGGGAAACATACGTTTACATTGCCAAAGCAAGTGTGAAATAAAAACAAAAAATGTACATACAATCTCTCTGTGTCTCTCTCGCTCTCTGTTTAGACACATAGACGGTAAAAGTTTAGACACAACTGAGGGACTGCAGTCATGCACATCCCTAGTTTTTATCTGTCTCTATAATACTACCATTTACACAGCTCACCTTGGAAACGTTGTAGAAGTTGACAGTCTCTGGCTTCTTCTTCAATCACTACCAATATCCAGGCGTTGGTGTGCTGTGATAAGGATAATTGTAATATTAATAATCCGTTAGTAATAATTAGGAACAATTATGAACAATATAACGAACAAATAATCACAGAATATTTTGACAGGTCAGAGGAAACGAAATAGAACATAACAATAGGTGATTTTGAACAAACCTGAGGTCCAATAGGCAGTCCAGCTGCCTAATTTGCTTTACGCACTGCAGCCGGGGCAAAAGCTCTTCACCCTTGCAGTGCACTTCCCGCAAACAGGTCGCTTGCATCCTTCACATGCAATCAGGGTCTTGTTCTTTTTGCAGTGGCTGTTGATCTGGCATTGCTTCCGTGTTGCGGGCTGTTGCTGGTGTGGCTCTCTCGGAACATGCGCGCATGTGGTCTTCTCTCAGCTCCTTGGCCAGCTGGAGGATGAAGACTCTTCGGGCGATGCTGTTCCCTGTGCACGTCTTGTACAAGATGTGCGCGTTGATGGCAATAATAAAAATAATAACCTATGCCTACCTGGCACCAATGGAGTGGATGTGGAAGTAGATGGCTCAGCTGGCAGAACTGGGGCAGCGTTGTTGGGCTTTTTTTTACGCCGGGGTTCCTCTAGCTGATAGTCGGAATCAGCCGAACACTCCCTCCAGTCCACATCACTCAAGTCTGAAACTTCTCCACCATCAGATTCCCCTTCACCCAGTTCGTGAAATAATGCCAAAGCCTCCTCTACATTCAGTCTTCTGTTTGCTCTCTTCATCTTCTCTCTCTTCGTCCTCTTGATCATCAAATAGAGGGCAATAGCAGACAATACTGACTCAACTCAAATATGCTACTGCTCTGTGTTTTGGATTGAGATCTTACTATATATAGACAACGGGTATTATTGAAGAAAAACAAGAAACATTGCTTAGCAACCAAAGACGCACGAAATGAAACCCGCGAAATTTGAAAGAAAAAAAAACATGGTAATGTAGCGATCTATGGACATACAGTATGCGGTCAATCTGACTGCTATGGCGTTCCTAGGTATAAATGCTCAGAAATCTTTTGTCTTTTGATTTGTTGAACTTTGTGAAAATAAAGTTAACACATATTTAGGAAAAGTCATGGACTGGGGGCCTCATACTCTTTATTTTAACAGAGATATTTGCAACAGAAAACCCCAAACCGTCTGTGAGACCGCTGTGGCGCTTCTAGTGAGGTGTACCACTCAATTTAAGAACTGGGACATGCCAAAACAACTTGCTGAGTCAGCTCATTGACTAATTGCTCTCTCACCGACAGGTTTTTTGGACAAGTAGGCTTCTTGGAGTGTGACCGCCTGTTTACTGATTACTATATGTGGTCACAACAACAACAATAATGATAATTAATAACAACAACGACATAGAATAAGTAAAAATTAGCTTAGTGCTAGTCACATGCTTGCCAGCTGTGAGCCTCTTGGTAAATAATTAAATAAAATCACTAATAGCTCACTACTATAACTTAACAACTAATGTTACTGATAACATACACTTAGGTAATCTTAAATCCTCAACAAAGGATTCGGCCCACTTGCAACAAAGAGGTCCAACAAACAAAACTAAATCCAACTAAGGTTGTAAAATGACATGACTTGCCTATTAGGAACCAGGGACTTTGAAATTAATCTTCTACTAGCTAATGAAATGCTTCCACAAAACTGGCATTTAGAATTAAGATATTAAAGAATCTATTTTCCAATGCATTACTATAAGCTAATAAAGAAGTTGTCTTAAAGCCCAGAACTTCCAACACTCACCGTCAGCCAGAGCCCAGTTATACCAAAGCTTGTTCCAATTCCAAAAGGGTTTTTTCAGCATGATTGGGTGGACCCATTCATATGACTTAGGATAGTCCTATCAGTATTTGCCAGCAAAGCTAGCAATCAGAAAACCAAATGTGTTTTGACATATAGTCCTTTTATTAAAACAAGCCAGACTCTTTTTGGTCCCCCTGAAATGAACCAAAAAGAAGACTAAGAGCAAACCAACTTGGTTCTCTTTGTGTTCAATCACTTTTGAAAGAGAACTTGGTTCATAGAAGCCCAATTCAGATATTATAAGAATGATACAAAAACCACCAAATGAACACCATAGCAGACATTAGGCCACACCGTCATAAATCTACAGCGTCATTCGTCAGGTGGCACCATTTGCTAGCTACCTACTCCAATAGCACTATTGTTATGGACAGCAGTTTCTTGCTGTGAAAACGGTAATAATGTAATAAAGCATATGAAAGAATTGCAGAATTTTATCACGTTTAGTTTTGGTTAAATCTGTTTGGTTAATGTTGTCTCCAAATCCTAGCTTTTTAAACGCTAGCTAATCGGATAAGCTCCGATCATAGCAAATTACAAAGTGTTTTCCTTATATTATCCTTATATCCAAAATTTTATTATGGATAATGTATGTTGCAAAAGACGTATGGTACATTTCTAACCTTTCCAAAGTCTTTGTGAATATACATACAATCATGGAGACATAAATACTGGATTAGGGTTTTAACAAATCTCAGCAAAGAGCGAGTAAACATTGACTAAAGCCATCTACTGCAGCCTCTGCAGAGAGCTCATTATAATGACTAAAACAGGACATTGACATTCTCCACCTGCCTGACAAATGCCGTCGTCAATTAAACATTAAGGTAGTTTTAATATTTTTCCCCCTACCTAGTCTTCAGTCCCCAGTGCCCACCAGCAAAGGCCCTTAGTGTTCAATACAGATTTTAAATTATGAATAGCTGATGGCTATAATGGATGTTTGATGTCAGCAGCATGGCTGTAACTTTCCCTCTGAGAGCAGCACTACGAAGGAAAGCAGATGTTTTTTTGGCAATAACAAATTGCTGTGTATATATAGGCATTGGCTCCTGGTTTCTCCTTCCCCTTGTTGGTGCTGGGTTGGTGGGTCACACTGTTCGCTCTCACTATAGTATTTTTGGGGGAATTTCTGCTTTATTGGGCGGTCTATAGTAGAATTAGACAGGAATGATTAAGAGAGAGAGGGGTGACGTGCGGCAAAGCTCCCAGGCCGGATTCAAAACCATAACGTCCATACCAGGATGCCCATCACTATAGATTTTGAATTGAAATGAGAAACAGAAAGCCAATTCCATGGTTTGTCCAGGGATGGGATATCTCCCATGTTTATGGGGTTGAGAAAGAGAAGATAAAGAGAGGGAGTTGAAGTGTGGATTTCCTTTGTTTCCCATGTGTCTCCATTCATGACTCCAAATGGGTTTAAAGTGAGTGGCCATCACAACATACCTTATCACCTGTAGTCCTGGCCAAATAACCAGTAACATTGACATTTTCACATAGGAAAATGGCAATGTTCCTCAATATCATTGAAAAATAGCCGCCACAGCCAATCAGTAGCATGTTTGCGATGGCTTAGTTCTGAAAATGTTCAGGGCATTGAACAGCACACATACTGCTGTACGTGCTCTTTCATGGATTAATATGAATTGTCTTTAGTATATTAATATATGAATTATCATGTTTTGATATCATTTGTTTCACCCTATGTCAGGGTTTCCACTAGTCTTTGGTTTATCTTGAATCTCATAGAATTTAGAGAGGTGTATTTCAGACAGGGAAATGTCTTAGGGAATGATGAATTGTCTGGGGACGTCAGTGAATATTGGAATTCTACAAATGGGTCACTTTACAGGAATACAGCAGAATGTATTTTCCAACTTGTCTCACATATTGCATGAGGTGGTGGTTTTCAGCTCAACTGGAATGCGGCCACACTGTTCACCCATTTAGAAACACAACATTAACAAACCAGGAAAGGAAGAACATTTTTAGGTCATCGAAGCACTCTGATTTAGTTATTGAAAGTCATGGAAAAGTCATGGAATTTTACATCAGGGCCACGGTGGGAACTCTTCTAATGGTGGGAACTGTGCAAATCTGTCTTTTTGGATGTGATGGTGTGTGTGTGTGTGTGTGTGTGTGTGTGTGTGTGTGTGTGTGTGTGTGTGTGTGTGTGTGTGCACATGTTAATGCCTTTGGGTGCTTGGCTCATGCCGTCAGGTCAGGTTAGGCTGTCCCTTGTCGATCATAGACGATCTGAAGTTACATTTTAACGGTGGCCCCATGGAAAGTTTCTGAGTAAATGGATCTTCCTGACATGCATAACCCCACTGCTCTCCCACCCACATCACAACACACACACACACACACACACACACATACACACATTTTCAATGTCCATTTTAAAAATAAATTCTGATTAGATGACATTTGGTGTTGTTTATGTGTTTCAGCTGATGTGGTTCTGACATCCGCCATGGCTGCCTCACTCCTGATGCACTAAAGGGCAGAAAAAAAGTTTTGGGAAATAATTATTTTGAGGGCATTCACTAGAAGGTGTTTACACGCAGCATTTTTTAAATGACTGTTACATTCTGAACTGGCAGCTACGCTCACAAGCACAGACACCTTGAAAAACAACTCTTCCTTGTTGGAAGATGGCACTAGTCATTGCCAAATGCGCCTCGCCTTGACATGCGGAGTACAAGTAATTAAGCAAGCTGTGTGTTTGTATGTGTTTGAGAGAGAAACGTACTTACTCAGTTAATGGCGACAAACAATTTACAGGCACACACAAAAATGCAATATAAGTGATAATCCTTGAGTTCCTGTTTTTCTTTTGTCTCCATCTTTGGTGCTCAGCCTCATTGCTGTGGTGTTTCTGCACTGCACACACAAAGATCACCTGTTAATCAAACTGTCCAGTACTGTGACGTCTTTCTCCTTGGATTTAACATATATTGAGTACACTGATTTTACTGGCATTAATAGAGACTAGTCAAAACGTTTATACACCAGCATCACATTTCTTTACATGTGATTTTACTGGCAGTAATTATCGACCAATCGGAACACTCCTTTTGTGCCAGGCTTGTCAGCAGCACCACCGATGTCTTCTTTGGGGAATCTACTCATAAACTTTTTTTTTCAGATGTCATTGGTCACAAATACCCAAAAGATATTTCTCCTACTGTAAATACTAGGCGGGGGGAGAAGTTTGATAGAGTTGATAGAGTCTTGATAGAGTCCTGGCTTTTGCTTTACTGTATCAGGCAAATTTCTGCTCAAGCTGAAAAATGTCATCTCGCGTGAACACCTCTAGAGTGAAGTTGCATCCATCTAGCTCTGTTTGCCTCCTCCCATTGACTCACACAGCCGCTAATTTGTTTTCCGCATTCGTGTTGAACGTAGGGTCAAACTTTCGTCACTACACGCCTGACCTTAAAGCTGCACTCGACAATTTTCGCCCCATTGGCACCCCCTAACGGCACTGAGAGGTAACTTTTTGAATTTTGATGACTTTAATACCCAGAAAGCCTGTAAGGTGACGTTAGTAAATCAAATTTCTTCTTCTCAATGTGTAGTCGATTCACTTCCTGTGTGGAGAACCCACCAGTGGCCATACCGATGCCAGAACTTTGATTGGGGCAAATAGGGTGATTCTCTCAGTTTGTGGAGGTGGGATGCTCCATGTGTATATGCATACAAATATGTGCATACATACTTGTATTACTGTACTTTAGACCTGTTTGAGCTCTACACATAAGTGGTAAGTAGCCTTGTCCTCACTTTGAAAAGGATCTATTTTAGGGTTAGGGGTAAGACTTAAAGGTGCACTGCTGCAAGATTTTTATTTAAAAATCCAGGCCTCTTATCAGTCTAGATCCTTTTCAAAGTGAGGACAAGACTCTACTACTTATGTGTTGAGCTCAAACGGGTATAAAGTACAGTAATACAAGTATGTACGCACATATTTGTATGCGTACATACACACACAGTCAGCAGAACGGACGTGGATTTATTTATTTATTACATTTTTTTTACCTCTCCCCATGCACATAGCAATCTGCACGGGTGGCTGCATCGCAGGTTTTTCTCCTGAAGCCATGGCTAAAAATAGGCTCTCTACCACCTCACTGCCAAGCACTGCCCTGCTCATCAGAACTAATTGCAACGGAAAACTTTTTTTTCCTACTCTTTACTCCCCTCCTTCTCTCGCCCGTGCCTCCCCTTGGGAAGAGGTGCCGGTCTTCATTGGAAAGAGTGATGGATCGTTCAGTCTGGTGGGCGGGAAGAAGAAGGGTGGGGCGGGGGGGTGTCTCCTGCGGTCTCCCATTGTCTTGGGTGTTCGGCGCGCCCCCTGACGGCTGCTGCTGCTGGTCTGAAAGAAGGCTGGGCTGGAAGTTGGTGATGGGGTGTGGGACTGAGAAATTCCTGACCTCATTCCCAGACAAGCATCCAGTGTGTATGCCTTAATAGCCCCTGACTTTTGACTCTGCTGCCATGTTGAGGGGGGCCCTATTTGTGATGCGGCCTGGCCATCTCCAGTCAGAAGGCTGTACTGAGTTTAAGAAATGCGGGGGAGGAGGTGGAGGGCTGAGGGAGAAATAATTATAAAATGATAGGTCAGTGTCAGAAGTCGCACGGAGATGTGTTGGTGTCAATGGGGTGAGGTCTGTCGGGCGGCTGGGCTGGGACGGTATCATCGGTATAATCCATCGCACACAATACAATACCATTACATGATATATTACCGAAGCTGATTCACAATGTATTTATACAGAGGTTCAACCAAGGTTCAAGGATTTAGTGTTTCCCCCTGAATTTATTTTCTTGTCAGAGTGGAAAAGTCTCTGAAACAGCATTTGTGACCATGTGACACTAAATCTCTCCATTGAAACCCAGGATGATATTAATAATTAACATCAATAGGAATAATTAATAATATTAATATTTGTAATAATACATATTGATCCATACTCAATTTTACAATAAATATGTAATCAAACAAACTTCATCACATGCTTCATATAACATGTAGACGACTAAGTAGCCAATATTCGATTTTTATTAAAAAGCCCAAAACCGGGCCCATATGTCGGAAAACCAATCTATATTAGTCTAGCTTATATAGCAGTGTATAATATTACATTTTTGATGGGGAAACCAGGGTGCACTCTTTTTAACATAATCTCCCATGAATAATTACAGCATAATTGATTGTTTTGGTGAATAATCGTGAGATCATTGAGTCCATGTTAGTTACTCAGAGGTTACTAAATAGCTGAAATTTGAGTCTGGTAGAAGCCAAATTAGCTTACATTTTTGGGTTTGTTGCCAGTGTTTCTGAATTCTGGAGTTGATTGCGTTGCCAACTTAAAGGGGCATTAAGTAAACTGACTTTTATCAACCTCTTTAGGCAACAAGTAGGGATTGCAGCAATATCGATAGGTCTCTGGCACAGGTTATGGTGGTTTGTAGTTGATAAATAATAGTCCCATTTTCACAATGGAGAGGAGTAAGCTAGCTAATTAGAGCAGAGATCCAACAGAAACGTCTAGCGGAAGAGATGATACAGTAATACATCAGGCCGCTGGACTGGAGAGAATTTAGCACAATCGTGACTCTGCCTACAAGTGGAAATCCTCCTAAATATCACCAAGAGCCACAAGAAATAATAAAAAAAAATCTAGCCATAAGTGGCGATGTGGGGTTCATGCCCACTAATGTTCCCGTTTTCAAAGACAAAGTTATAAATGAACACGTTCCACAGCGTCAACTATTCAGACAACAGTGTCACATATATCCCCATAATGTATTCCGCTTAAAGTACCGGATATAACTCTCCCCTGTGGCAGAGACTTGGAGGTGATCTTTTCCTTGTGATGTCTGGTTTAGTGGTTAGTCAAAAGAGCTAATATCCTCCTGCTGTGAAAAGTAGTCTGATAACAGCCTACACAGTGTTCGTCTGCATCTCAAGGGAAATGCTTTTAGTTGCCATAAACAACAGACAGCAACAGCGTGTGAATATACAGCTGTTTTTAATAATGAGAGGGAGAGTATTAAAGGAGGTGAGGACTGAAAAGGCCAATCTGAGGTACAAGGCAGACAGCAGTAACAACTTCAGAACTGCGGGTCAGTTTGCTGGTTTAAACTCAAACAGTTGACTGATGAATTAAAGGTCTACCTGTCGTTTGAAAATCACGCAATCCTGCTTAATTTCTGTGAATAAATTCATTAGTATCAGTGTTTGCGCTACATATATACCTCATTCTTTATCTGATTAAATGTGTCCAAAGGACATGACCATCGATTTCAGAAAATCCAGATGTAGCCCTAAACCTTTAACCTTTCTAATGTGTGCTGTACAGGTTTATTGGATCTGGTTTGGTAAGCTTACCTTGGCAAACAAGAACAAGCTTGGTAGTCCTTGTCAAAGTGAGTTAGTACATTTTTTGGGGTGATTAGGGTTCAACTCCCAGGAATTTTCAGTACACAAGTCGAAAAGAAGGCTGATGCCGTTCTTGGACTGTCCTGACCACCCCTGCAGAAGGTGTTTCAGAGCCATTTCAGAGTTTCAGGTTGGATGTCTAAAGCCCCATTCGGACGGGATTAGTTTCTCTAGGGGAGGTCAGGTAATTCAATTTATTACAGCGCTATTCAGTAATTTTAATCCCGCCCGGAACGGCCATGTCACTGATTTTTCCCTCCTACCCCAGTAATAATTCCGGCCCCAAATACCTACTGTTTTTCAGCAAACTCACAGGTGCACTGATAATTTTAGTACCGTCCGGATAGACATCTTGGTAATTTGAGATATATATCACAAAGTTCGCAGGCTGTTTAGAACAAGAATTCTGGCGGGTATACTACTTCCTGGTGCGATGATCTTTTGCGCGCAATAGATAGCCTACCATATCGCCAGCTGTCATTTTATCGGTTTGAAATGGAAGCACTCGAGGAGGCTTTTGCTCTCTTGAATGAGATGAACGTACAATACAACGTTAGTGCTCCTGCTTGGGAGCCCATAAGAAGGTGGAAGATTAGAAGAGGCAGGTCCCGCAAACTGCTTTGATTATAATGACTGCTGCCGGTAAGCGCTCCTTCTAGTAGTTCTGTTCGGTTTCTGCTTTTTGTAACTGGAACAGGGGAATAGGAATTTTCAATTAACTTCCTGAATTGATGGAATTAAAATTCAAGGGAACACACACACCCACACACACACACACTACATTAACACACAGTGGGAGGGATATAACTCATCCATACATTTTGAGTGATGTAAACATCCGGGTACATCCGACAATTACGTTCCTCCTTCTGTAAATTTTAATCCCGTCCGGATCGATGACTGAAATTACCGAGGAGCCATGCAAATGTTTTATTACCCACATTACCCTGTAAAACTAATCCCGTCCGAATGGGGCTTAAGAGCCCTGACACACCAAGCCGACCGTCGGCCATTTGCCATCGTTGGGCCGTCGTTTAGCATCTGTGGCCAACCATCAGTCGTAGTTTTTGCGGTGTGTCCTTCACCGTGGGCCCTAGTTGGCGGCTATTTGGCCGATTGAGCATGTTGAATCGGAGCCCGCCGGTGAGCGAGAGCTTTCTGATTGGCTGTTCAGCTTAAGCGAATCAGTGCATAAGAAGAGAAACGGAAATGAGCAAAGCAAGCAAACCACACTCTCAAGAGGGCACACACAAAAGCCAGTGCCAGTTGCAACTTTTTATCTGACATATTCTCGATTAGTATTACAAAACCATTTAAGTGGCGGGCGAACGCTACTTTGTTTGTATTTCCACGATGCTGGGTCTTACAGACTACCGCCACCTCCTAGTATGGAGAGTTTCCTCTCACGCAGGCTCAGAACGCACGTGCATGTCTGCCATCAGCTGGCTGTCGGCTGTAGTCTTTGCAGTGTGTTCAGTGCAACTTTTACAAAGCAATCTGACAGTCGGCCTTGGTCGCCGCTAGTTCTTTGACGTCAGCTTGGTGTGTCTGGGCCTTAAGAGATCCAGGGTCTGCTTTGTCTTAGCTGATGTTTAATTGCCATTGAAAACATGGTAGCTTGTCTGCCTTTGTTGCACATCACCTGCTTTTTCACTGCTCTGCTTTCATTAGCCATGTTTACATGCACACAGAATTCCTTTCTTAACCCGGTTAATGAGGTAACCTCATTTTGGGTTGATGCATGTTACAACATACCTGGATTAGAATAACCTGAGCATGCTGATACTCCTATTATAGGAAACCTGGTTTCCTAAAATGACTGGCTTACTCCCATATAATACAGTTTACTGTAGCATGGAAACATCTTACTGCTTTCAGTTTTGGTTTTCGTCATCAAAAAACTTGCAGTGCGGTGAGCAGTCTTAACTTTGGGATCATCATTTATTTCCCCTGTATTAGAAGTAAGCTACTATTGCTCAGTCAAAGAGGCAGTGGGAATATTCTGATGTCAACAGGGAGACTCAATCACAGGGTATCTCATGGAAACAGTTAAACGTGAATAAGACCTTAACCGGTATGACCAGTAGCCGGGTTACTCTGGCATGGAAACTTAGCTACTGCTTCTGTCACCGATTGGTGAAGCCGTCCATGTATCTTGAGTACTATATTATGGATTGATGTGCTTCTGTGTTGGTATTCCCTTGGTGGGATAGTAAATAATGTGAAAGTGAAAAGAGATGGAAGCAGCCAGTGCAATGCTAGGAGCGATGTTCAGCTATTTACATTATATATACTGTATATATACAGTATATAGGCACAAATCCATGCAGGCCTGTGTCTAAGTATGTAATAGAGCAAGTCAGTCAGTAGACCATTATCAATGTGAGTTTTCTGTTTGTGCATTCGGTTTTGCTTTTTTGTGACTTTTGCACCTTACGTAAATAAACGTCAGTCCTTTTTTTGCATCAGATTTATGTAATAGAGATGTTCTCAGCATTGCACTGCCTCTCTTTGTCTCTTATTGTTTTGTTTCTCTTCCTGTATCTCATCTCTCCCCATGCTCACCCTTGTCATTTCCTCTCTCAAACTCTTTCTCCCCCCCAACTCCCTCAAATAATATCCCTCTTCATCCATCCATTTTTCTTCTGTACCTCAGCGCTCCACATAGACACTCAGACCCATAGTCTCCTCTGTCCACTGATTCTTACTGGGCTTCCACCCTGTCCAGTAGCCTCGAGACGCGAAGGGGAGGAAGGGTCAACTCCACCGACATCCCCCCACTTTCACCCTGTCAGACGAGCCAAACCAAGCCAGGCCAAGCATCAGCTGCTGGCTCCCTGCCCAGTTGGACACAGATATGGGGGAACAAGGGAGGGAGGAAGGACGAGAAGAAGTGACGCACACAAGGAGAGAGAGAAGGCTTCAACTGTTGTCTATTCTGCAAAGGGAAAGAGTGAGAGATGTAGGGGAAGATAGGCGAGGAGGAATCGGACGCATGTTATTGACAAGTGCATCGCTTATACAAGGAATGTTGAGTTTGGTAACCATGATACCATACCATGATATAATTGAAGCAATGGTGATAATGGTATACATCATGGTGTATTATTTTTTTCTTAAAATGTCAATAAAAAGGCAAAGACTCTGGTATATGTACCTTAGATTCACCAATAATTGCAAATCTTATGACTATTTGGGCAAATGTTGCATTTACAGGTCAATTGAAATGATGAGGCTCAAAATCCGTAACGTAGAGCAATTTAATACCGGTGTACCTTAGCTTTAATACCATAAATACCCTAGTATTGGCATGAAAGTAACATGGTGCTGTGACGTGACGGCAAGTGACAAGGTGAAACGCTCCCATCTGAGCTGTTCACTTCAGGGAACTAGGGGGAGTCGCATACAGTGCAAAGACATACATTTAGACAGAAGACTGCACATGCACAGACTGAAAGTAGAACCTCCTCATTGCATGTTCTTTTTTGACTTAAATTAGGAGGCCATTTGTAGCATTTTTCCTGCCTTTTTTAACTCAGACATTTCCCTGCCACTGTAGAAGCTCCAAAATTCTCTTCCAACGATGCAGTTTTGCAATATCATGAAAGCAAGAGTCCTCCGCTTCAATTTTTTCTGTAATTACACACCAATATATACTACACATTGTCTAACAAATTAGATCGTAAAAAAAACAGCCTATTTCTGTAGCTGTCTCGTTTGTGGACGGGGCATCAAGATGTCGTACAAACCCAGATGATTAAACCCTGCAGGCGTCTTTTCTATTCAGCGGCAGCAACATGGGTCAGACGCACTCAAGCTCAAGAGCTGTACGCACTTAGTGGCCTGGCCATTAGGTACAGAAGACAGGGGCTGCTTTTAAAAGAGAAAAGCTGAATATGAAAAGAGGCATTGTCCGTGTCTTTGCCTGGCACCGAGGAAGAAAAGAAAAGCCAGCCTAAAACGGCCCGCCACTGGGGGGGGGGGGTCACTGTTTTAGCTTTGCCGTTAAATGGTTCATTTGTGTGTGGGGATCCGTGTAGAGGATAGAAGAGGGCAGCGTGGACCAGCCTGACTGACCAATGGGAAAAACTTTCTCCCACTCCATGGCCCTAATCATTGCCCGGTGTGTTTGTCTGTGTGCATTCTGGTACTTCTATCCTTGTGAGAACCTGTTAGTTAGTATTAGGATTTGAGTGTTAAGATTACAATTAGGATTATGTTACGGTAAGGGTTAAAGTTAGTTTAGGATTAGGACTCGGAGTTAGGGCTAAGATTAGAGTTAGGATTAGGTTAGGGAATGAATGTAGGCAATGGACGGTGCTTACAAGTATAGTAAGACAAACGTGTGTGTGTGTGTGTGTGTGTGTGTGTGTGTGTGTGTGTGGTGTGTGTGTGTGTACCTACAGGCTTGCCACCCTGGAGTTCTGGGCTTCCTTCCAGGAGAGGAAGCTCCACAGGGTGGGCGAGCAAGCAGTTTTACACCTCTGTTTCTGTGCCTCTCTCTCTCTCTCTCTCTCTCTCTGTGGCTATTTGTTTACCACTCCGTCTGCTTCTGCTTCTGCTTCAACCACTACTGCCTCACCAAGACACACACACACACACATTTGTCTTAAAAAAGAAAGTGTGGTTTTTCTATGTCCCACCAAGCCATGCCTGTTCACAGCCTCAGATGCTTAAGGGAGATTGTTTTCAATTCATATTTCTTGTTTCCCTCGTTGCCAATGTCACATGTTAGCATTTACTGCCATCCCCTTTTCATTGATCCCATAGGCACTTCACGCAAGGAAGAGGGGAAGCCTCAACTTTTATCGGTCACATGCTTGCTAATTTTTAAATTGCTATCATTCATCCCTCGGACCCCCACGTGAAGATGGAGTTGATGCCGTTGACATCTCCGTAAATCAAATTACAGAAGCATCCAATGGAATTTGCAGACCTGTGTGCACGCATGTGTGTGTGTGTGTGTGGTAACATACTGTACATCTGCCTTTGTGTGTGTGTATGTGTGTGTGTGTGTCTGTGGAGCAGAGACTGGGGAGTAGTGTTGGCCGGGCCAGCGGTGTTATGTTGAAACCAGATGTGGAGGGATGTTTCCTCTTCGTCACGTGGTCGGCCCTCTGCTGCAGCCTCACAGCTTGCAGACATTTCAGCTGTACAGTAGCCCAGCGCTGACAGCAGATCAGCTGGATCTCTACCAGGCCTTCCCCTAACCTCAGCCGAGCCTGGCTTTGACTTAAAGGAACAGTTCGCCCCAAAATGAAAACTCTGTCATTATCTACTCCCCCCCCATGTCAGTGGAAACTCCATTGAAGTCCAGGCAACCACAAAAACTCACAGTGAGTTAGATACTACAGTTCCATCGCAGCCCTCTAACAAACGATTGAAGTGAATGGGGTCTAGTTGGTCAGAGATGCAAAAGAGCATGAAATGACCAATTTTACTAAGCAGCATAATTAAAGTGTTTTGTAGCCAAACGATTTCATCTTGCAAGCTTTCTGGTACTTTCATCCCTTTTGTATCCACTCCATTACATGAAAGCATTTCTTTTACTACTCGAAAAGGACAATGTCTTCCTCCCAGTACCCTATTCAGTGCAAGCTTTCTTGTAGTAATTCCTCAATGTGCCAACCAAGGTCCGAAATCACCAACAGCCGAGCACCAATGTCAGTGACCCGCCACACTGGCCGGTAACTTTGAAACAATTGACATTTTGAGGCAACACTTGAATGCCTCAGTTATATACAGTCTTTGCCTGTTCTCAAACTTTGTCCCTACTGACCACCGTACACACTGAGCCAACCCCCGTGTGTTTCGGATGCAAGCCTCAGGGCCAATTTGACATGGTGGCCCGACGGTGGTATTGCAGCCTAAAATACTCTCAGAAAAAAAAATAAAAAAAATAAAAAAGCAATTTCCCCACAGATAGCCATTGAAAAAGACACCGTTATGGTAGTGAGAAACATGAATGTATATAGGCATGAAGCATGGGGAAATAGTTATTCTGTGAATTTAAAAACTATGACAGCAACTGGAAGAGGACAGGGGCCTCTCTGCCATATGTATCCCGAGCCAGCACTACAGGCATCTCCAGAATGCTATGTCTTGCAACTGTATAATGCCTTGGCCTGAGTCAGGAGGTACATCTTTGGAAAGAGAAGAGTGTCCGGTGGTCGGACAACACAGAAAACACGGTCGTAAATCCAATATCAACAGTTTCCAAACTGGACATATCTAAAAAAAACAAATAAAAAAAACAAAAAAAACCTATGAACTGGATGCCATAGTATGGTCAATTCTTTTGGAGTCTAAGAAAGGATTGGTGTTAGTTTACCCTCTGTATATAAGAACGTTGAACTCTGTGTTAGAGAGATGGGTTAACATCAGGTCATCAAGACGAGCTCTTGGTGGCACTACATGACTTAGTGATTCTGGACAAGATTTGTAGTCATAGTGTCATCCTTTGGCTATCATATGATTGTCCGGCCTGGACAGCTCATTCGGTAGAGCATGAGACTCTCAGTCAGGGTTGTGGGTTTGATCCCCACATAGTGTTAACTATCACCTTTGTAAGTCGCTTTGGATAACAGCGTCTGCTAAATGACTGTAATGTAATATGAGGTTCCCTATATGATTTGTTTTTAACCTTTATTCTGATACTTGAACTTCATGTTACATTATCAATTTAAGGATAATTTAATGGCAACACTCTACTCTGGTGTTCTTCCTTCACACAGTGGGTAGTTAAGGTGAATCAACATCATACTTCCAGTTATTAAACTGTAGGTTTCTTTGAGTTATTAATCATTAAGGCTGATTTGATTTAGAAAAATCAAAACTGGTCACCCACTTTGGTTATCTGTCTGTCTTCAATGCAGACTAGAGCCTCCCTGCTTCATTCGTACAGTATCTATCTATATTAACACACTATGTGTTATCAAATTCATCCTGAACATTGCAAATAATGATACAAAGCAAACTTGTGAATTTCATTGCCCGGTTCTGCTAACTAGTTCAAAAGTTGCAAGGAACAGAAGTCGCATTGAAAGCCGCTTTATAGAAACCTACATGTAAGTATAAGTATTGAAGGACAGATGATCATGAATTTCAGGATATACTCCACAAAACTCTCCAAGCAGAGCAGCTCTCAGCTCAGATTCTCTGCCCCTCCCCCATCAGACTGGTCATTCCTGCTGACAGGCACGCTCGTGCCCGACCTGCTCACCTGATGATGAGAGTGTGACTGTTCACTCATGGAAAGTGGAAGCAAGCCATGAAGAGATTTTTTTTTTTTGCCGTATGCGCTGGATGAGCAACTGTCGTTGAAATGAATGGACAGACATTTTTTCATTCATTCTCCAGTCTACTGTATCATGTCCCTGGACTGAGCCAATCAAATCAAAGCAAAACAATTACACAGCTATACACAAAATATTACCGTCTAAACCAGTGTTACTCACTTGATTTTTTCCAGGGAGCCACTCAAGGCTGAGCCAAACACTTAAGGAGCTGCACAGACTGAGGGTTAATGTACTGTACCCAAAATGTGGTTATTATTTCATATCAAGTGCAGAACATGAAATATAAGGATTGAATGCATTACATAAACACCAGTACTATTTTCTTTAATATATATATATATATATACATAATCCCATACATCAATTTGTATGGGATTATGGAATTTATATTTTACTGTACCAATACTGTGCTACTGTGCAATTTTACCAATACTGTGCTATTGGACACAATCCTCATTCAAAATACAAGCCCGATTAACAATATTGGCCATGGAAATTGTATTGTGTGTGCATGTAAAATGGTAATATCGTTATCACTGCGAGCCGCAAAATATGCCCCGGGCTCGCAAGCCACCTAAAGAGTACCAGGGCTCTAAACTGATGATTAAATGGCCCAACATTAGTTGAAAATTAATGTTATTCCCATGTGGATAGCAGGTGTGAGGCCACCAAAAAGATCCACTGTTGCTAGGGTGTTGATAAGTGATTACTAGTGGTTGCTAGGTGACTCTTAGTGTCTGTTGGGTTGTGACTAGCTGTTTGCTAGGTGATTATGAGTAGTTGCTAATGTTTTTACATTACAGACATTACATTACAGTGTTTTAGCAGAGGCTTTTATCCAAAGCGACTTACAAAGGTGATAGTTGACACTATGTGGGGATCGAACCCACAACCCTGAGCCTGAGAGTCTCATGCTCTACCGACTGAGCTGTCTGGACCGGACAGTTTGACTAGGTGGTTGCTATGTGATTGCTAGGGTGTGACTAGATGGTTGCTAGGTGATTACTAGTGGTTCCTAGGGTGTTACTAGATGGTTTGTAAATGATTACCAGTTATTGCTAAGGTGTTACTAGGTGTTTGCTTTGGTTGTACTATGTGGTCGCTAGGTGATTACTAATGGTTGCGTCAGCAGCACACCTGGCCCAGTGTTCCATGGTAGTTAGCGACATCACCTGCTCTACTCTGAACATTACGCCATTAGTGTATAATGTAAATCTGGGCAATTAACCGAAAATGTATCGAAACCGACATTTAGAACCTCTCACCGACTTAATCTTGCTCATGTCGGTTAATTCGGTTAACTTTCCCCAATGCGTGCGTTCATGAACTGTGTATCGCTCTGCAGCGATAGTTTCGGCGTCTGGTCTATTTTTTCCGTGAGCCACGAGCAAATGTGTCAAGCCGGGCAGGAAGTCAGACACAGGAATGGCATAGAGCATCCGGTCAAAATAAAGCAAATTTCAAAAATAAAACACCCTGTATAAAATAAATAATCGTTCATTAATCGTAATCGAGGTAAAAGTTTGAAATAATCGTGATATTAATTTGAAGTCATATCGCCCACCCCTAATACAAGCATAAATCTACCCAACATATGCTACAAGATGAATGGGAGTTGTAGCATAAAGTATGTAGAAGGAGATAGCACCCATGTTTTTGTGTAGAAAAGGAAGAATAGGTGTTTGCCCTGTCTGTTGATTAGAAAATTAGTATTTTCTCTCGGCTCGGCTTTTTCTCGGCTAATTAGGTCAATTGTAACGCGTGGAACATGTATAAGGGCCAGGAATAAGACATTTTCCATAATATGTCCCCTTTAATACTGGCTTGTGCTTACTTTGCAATTCCTCGTTCAATACAGCTCAGGTGTTTATCACAGACATAAAGAGCCATATGTTAATATCTGCAAAGATTGTGATGCACATTGTCTTGCAGAAAAAAAAAGGTTCACATGAAGAGGACGGGGTTAACTGCAGTTAAGGCTGCCATGGCTTCTACTTGTACACATCAAAAATGGAACTGGAAAAACTGATTCCAGAACAGCATGTAGGGGTGTTTTTTTGCACATTTAAAAGAAAACAGTTGCTAAGCAAAAATTCTGTGTATCTGTTCGAGTCATATTGGTAAATGTTCATCAACTAGTCAAGTACAACTGTCAAGAACAGTAACAATGCTGAATGAATGGGGAGCTACTGTGTAAGTCAGTTCATTATTTCTCATAAAGTGCTGGATGTAACAAGATTGCTTGGGATGTAATTGTATCTGGTGGAGATAAGGACATTGTAATGGTCCAGCCTGCTGCTGGTTTGCTTGCTTGCTGCTGTGGTCAGCTCTGTCTCGGAGCATGCTTGGCATTCCTCAATGGACCGACTTCGCATAAGGCCTTATTTAGTCCAGCTGCGATTAATTCAGGGGCATTTTTAATGACATTTCAGGATCAAACAAACTCAGGCTTTGCCAAATGAAAGGACACTTTGAGACTGGCTGTAATGAGATCTGCCTCAACGATGAGGCATTGCAATTGCCCCATTGTGGGTTACACAAGATGAAATTCATCATTGGTGGAGTGTACTTGACAACAAGGGGGGCTTGTTTTAATTGGAAAGCTTGTACCCTCCCTTTTGTTATTTCATATTAAAGTCAGAAGGAAATGGCATTTTGATGGTGTCGTGCTTCCGCAATTTCACGTGTTTCTGGTTGGAACAGGACGTTGGGGCGGGGAGGAGCTGTTCAAAAGTGGGCGGGTTGGACCTGAACAAACATGGAAAGAGAAAGGCAGTGAAGCCCGTTGCATGCTGGGTGTAGTTGGTGAAGCAATCCAATGTGAAATGCTTTGCACATAATCTTTTGCTGTCGCAAATTCTGGATTCTTCAAAATGATAGATTACAGCCACACGCCCACGGTGTTTTAGGAAATGGAAACCCAAAATTGCACCGCCGTACCTTGTTGCCACTTTTGTCACTTTGAAATTTGAAAGTTGCAGCTGCACGCATTTCTTCTACTGGTACGCCATGAAGTAACCGCAAACAATATGCCGTTTTCCAGGAAGTAAAAGTAGTGGGATTATGATATAAAAATACAAGAAAGTAAATTTTTTGCATTTTTTGGACATTTATTATAAGATTGGTCTACTTTATGAAATGGAATATTAGCTAACATCGTGACTTTAAATCTATTCGTAGTCGTACAGGGCTGGAAATAATACTCGCTTGCAGAGGCAAGTTGCTTTTCATTTTTTTATTTTCATCTCGAGTGAGTCAGATATGAAGATCACGAGCCTGTCAAGCGAGTGAGATTTGCTAAAACGTATACGCATTTAAGGAGGTACTAACTAAATGCAATCCGACCAATTAAATTGCTGCTGTCACACTGACAATGACAATCACTACAGGTCACTACAGGGGGGTTGGGTTAAGTATGTCTTCCACGCGTGTGAGTGGCTAGGATACTTGACGGACACTTAGTACACCAATCAGACACAGCGGTGTGTCCACTCTCCAATCAGCAATTTGGAGGAATTCCTGACAGAGCGACAACAACGGCAAACCTTTGTGCAATAACATAATGTATCTAACTAATGTCGCCCCAAAAAGGTGAGGAATAAGGCAAGTGCTCTCTACAAGCAAAATAAAAGACAGAGGGTCTTCCAGTAATCTTGGAGAAAAGGAAGGGAGGACTGGTTCATGAGTGATGGCAAATCAGTCTGATCAGGAGCATCACATGAGGTGGTAGTGAATAATTGAGCAAATGGGAGCAGTACAGTGTGTGGAATCTATGTTTTCATTTTGAGAAACTAGTACTACTGAAGATATAATTAAGATAAAATGCATACAGTACTGTGCAGAAGTTTTTTTTTCTAGAACAATTTGGTCTTAGATATTTCTTTTTTTGTTTTCTGCATTTGTGTTTTACATTATTGCTCTTAATAGTATTTTTTTGATATTTCGAAACTTTTCATTTAATTATTTTTGAAAGCATCTTTGCTTTACAGATTTTTATTTTTACATGTGCCCAAGACTTAGTACTGTGCATTTTATGTCCATGGCTCTAATCCATCCTGATAAATTTAGTATATTTCTACTTAATTAACAGATATGCACATATTGTGCATCAAAATTGGGCAAAAAAAAGGGCTAGTAACATTTCAGCTGGGCTAGTAGAAATTTCACAGCTATCCCAAATGGCTAATGCCAAAAATTGTGGAATTCCATCCCTGTATTCACATTCCACAAGGTGCTTCTCTTATTGGCTGTTCTCACAAGTCTTCGCAGGCAATATTTTCCAGGTCCAACACCCCCCGTTTCAGCAGGGAATTAACGAACTGAGCGCCGGCATGCAGCACCGCCACTCGCTCTTGTTTTTTGCACGAGTGGTAATTTAACCAGAAACGGAAACAACTGAGTCATGCCGAAATGCGTGCAGTTGGAAAAGGAGGGCACCGGGAGGAGGGGGGATAAGAGGGGCAATGTGCAAAGAGATATACAGCAGCTTTTCCTTTAAGCACACACTGTCCTCTCTGCTCTCGTTCAAGGATAGCACAAGGTGATACTCTGTTGTTTTTACGCTCTCTTCCTTCCATCTGAGAACAAACCTTCCCTCAGGGATCTTTGGGCCAAATTGAGAGCTCTGTATTCCTGTGTTTAACCAGTGTTTTCTATGCCATGTATATTGGAGGAAAAGGCAACTGAGTCTACACTATCCATTACAGTTGACGCAAGGTATTTTTTTTCCTCAATGACAGTACGTGGAAAATAACAAAAGTATTCCTCCACATCTCTATATTAAATAAATGTGGAGATAAATATCACATTTCTCCAAAAAAAAAACAAACTGGTTACTATGGTGTGTGTTGGTTCTCATTCTGAAAAGTCTTGTCATGGTGTGGTATTCATCCTCTATCTTTGTCTTTTGTGTGTTGCAGGATCTGCGAAAGCAGGTAGCTCCATTGCTAAAGGGCTTCCAGGCAGAGGTGAGTTAAAAAAATAAATAAATAAAAAGGGATGTCACTTCCATGGACAATTGGCATCTATTTTGGGAATGCCCTTGCTGTTTTCCACTAGAGTTATGGGGGTGTTCAAGTGCTTTCAGAAAACCTAGCGCCTGGCCTCAGAGCATGGCATCCTGCTACATCTCAGATTTAACATTGGAAAGGCCTCGTCTCCGTCAGCTGATGGATGTTTAGGAATTGAAGTATCTGCTTTCAAAATGTCCCTCCTAGGCTTTTCCTACACTTTCTGTTCAAACCAGTGCTGTTAGATTTTCAAAATGTGAGGAAGTACGGGTTTTAATTATATTTACCCCTTCAATTTATTGCTTATTAGACCCCCTTGGCGTATTAGATTGCTCTTTGTTAGTTACACTACAAAGACCAATGTAGCGTTAACAACCTCCAGCTCCATTGCTCACTGCAACCAAGAACCAGGCGGGTTAAAGTGTGTGATCACATGAGTTTTTATTTGAATAAGGTCCATGCAAATTGAATTAACTGTTTAACAGATGCCCTGCCGCACTTTTTCTAAAAAATAAATTGTAAAATTATAAAAAATATATTCTAGAACGGCATAAAAATGATGCATCAACTTTTTTAATTTTTTTTTTTTAAAGTGGCACGGGGCATCCGTTAAATATTTAATTAAATTTGCATGGCCTAAGTACATTAATATGTAGATAACAAATAACACCATAACCAGCCCATTTTCTAATAGGATAGCTCACATTGACAAATACTGTTAATCAGTGGGTAATTCCAATCCATTCTGAACATATGGCTAGTAAAACTACACATAAAAGAGGCGGTTATGATTGGTGATAAAATAACACACTAATATGTTTTTATACCAGCGGTGTCAAGTACACCAAGCACAAAAGTAGTTAAAAAATAAACTTTAAGGGACATTTTCTCAAAATGCCTGAACGCAAAACCATTTTTTTTTTTCAACTGACTTCGTAGATATGGCTACCAAATTGAACCCGCTTGTTCTTAACAAAATAAAATACTTCTTTTAAGATTTCACTTATGCAAGTGACTTTTTATCAATAATCCAGTCCAATCCATAATAATTCAGAAATATTTGATTTATCCCTCTGTAAATGACCAACTAAACTACCAGCTTTAGTTATTCATCAAAAAGAAAAAGTATGTAAATTATTTTTTTTTCTGAAATATTAGCTATTAAAAATTTGAATAACAAAATAAGTGAAAGTCATAATATAATGTGACTACTCATTTTAAAAAATGGCTTTTCGATAGTATAAAAGCAATTTAGCACTGGCCAGACGCAAAGACCAGAGGCAACGACACCACTGTGTATGACTTAGACAGCCAGGGGAAGGAAAGGCGCTATATTCTTTTATAATGACACTAACACAACATAAAACATTAATACAGACATTACATACAATCTTTTGTCAACGAGACAACAACTTCAACATGAGGAACGACCAGTCCTGTTACACGTTAACTGGGAACAGTGGACATTTTGATTTCCTTTTTTTTTTTTTTTTCCCCCCGAGATGACAGCCCTCCCTTCCACACCTCATAAAGCTGACATGTGCTGTCTGGGCTGGCCAGACTCCTGCTGGCTGCCTTCCTCTGTTTGGAGAAAACCTTCCTCTTCCCTCGCCCGGCTCTCTCTGGGGGATTCCATTATTTGTGTCCTTTCATGAAGCACTCTCGCTCGCAGCCACGTTTAAATTGCATCCCTTGAAAAAAAAAAAAAAAAAAAAAAAAGGCCAGCTCAAAACTGTTCCTGATAAGAAGGGGCCATGTTGAAACCCCCAGAACACAGACATGCCTCCCTCCCTTCACCACCTTATAGCCATGTGTCATATCACGCTCGGCGATGAAATGCAGCCGGCCTGCTGAATATTCTCATCATACAGCACACCGAGAGAGGCTTGATGCCTGACTTGCCCTCCTTTTGTTCTTTCGGTGTTGTGGTGTTGTTACAGAAGATTAAAGCAAAATGAGCCTGGTCAGACAAGTGGTAGAAAATGCATGTTTCTGTGTGTGTGTGTGTGTGTGTGTGTGTGTGTGTGTGTGTGTGGTGGGGGTCATTGGTAGACAGGGGGTGAGAGGGGCTTTAGGCATGGACTGTGGATGGAAATAGTGGTTCAATTGTGTAGTCTCTCACCACGGGGCTAGCGGGGCAAATAGTGATGGTGGTGGGCTGTGAGGGGAGGGCTGTAGCCCTACAGCGGCCATGCCGGCCTTAAATCCCTGACCCTGAACAATGCAGGCTGACAGGCTGGGCCAGCCATAGGCTAGAGCAGCCCTGCAATTTAACATTTTGTCCTGAGAGGGCTACCCTCACCACTTTGGAAAGTATGGAAACTTCAGCACGGATTTCACTGACTTTAATGCTAATAATATGAGCCGTGAGACTTGAGGGGAGTGAAGTGGAGCGAGAGCTGTATCTCTGGTGCCACCTCCTAATTCCTCCTCCTTTTTCCGAGTGCCACTTGTGCAGTAAATAAAAGCTTTAATGGAGAGCATCTTAACACGCCCCGGCCTCACTCCCGGCCACACTACACTACACTGCCTGAATTTTTGACCAAGAAAAATATACAACGTATTTATACTTTCCGCTGCTTTGGTGCTGCCTTTCGCAACGTTACATAGCATCGATCAGTTAATATAGCTAGCCAGCGCTAATTAAGTAGCTTTAACCAGAAGTAAACATAAAAAAACTCAACATTACTTCAGAGTTTACCATCGACCCCAAAGATGGATGCAACCGTTCTCCAAGCAACGTTTTTGAGACATTTATTCCTGTAGTCTTCAATACAGTAGTCTTAATTATGGAAACAGCCATAATTCCTCCTTCCTTTCCAAGTGCCACTTGTTCAGTAAATATGAGTATTAATGGAGAGCATCTTAACAAGCCCAGCCTCAGAGACACAACTCCTGCTACACTACCTGATTCTAACACTGCAGCCTAACGCAAATATCCCATTAGGTCTGTCATAAAGAGAGTGCCTGTGTGAACAAGTTAGAAGTCGACTTGATTTTGAAATTCCTTTTGGCTGCTCAATAATCTGAATTTAATTTATGTTGTGTTGCGTTATCTGAAGGGTGGTGGTGTGGGCCTGAAGGATGTTAATTATTGACAGGCAGCAGTGTCTCATCTTAAGGATTGGTGCGTCCATAAAACTGACGACTGATTCATAATAAGCATTACTGCCAGTTTTCTGCTGTTTTGCTCTCTAAATATTTAATTTGTAAAGATGACGGAGGCTTGTAATGTTTTAGCACTGTCTGTAAGAGTGCATTTTTAATTCTGAACATGATGCATTCATTTATTTATGACCCGACATATTTTCCCTGTGCATATTTCTCTTCAATATAAACACGTGAGCATGGCTTCTGAAACAAATCGTATCACTGCTGATATATTGTAAATCTTAATGAAGATATCCCAAATAAAGACCATGCACAAATAATTATAATTAATAGATTTAACAAAAAACGCATGCAAAAATGTGAACAACAATCAATAACGCAGTGATGAGTAAATGTCTCCTAGAACCACTGATCACTGAACTCAACCAACTCGGTGAGGTTTGAGGTTTCATATGAACAGACGCTTCAGGTCCTGACAGCATCTCAGTTAGATTTAGGTCAGGACTTTGACTTGGCCAATCCAAAACACTACACTTATTCCTGGTAGATTTGTGTCTTGTTGAACAGCCACTTTCAGCCCGGCTTTAGCTCTCAGACTGACGTTCTGTTCAAGGATAACACTGGTTTCCCACAGAAGTCATGGTTCGCTTCATGATGTGATGATGAGTCTTCCAGATCCAGATCCAGACCCAAACACCCTCAGACCATGAAACTCCCATCACTATGCTTGACTGTAGCGATGGAGTTATTTTGGTGGTGGACAGTTTTGGGTGGTCACCCAACATGGCATTTTTCATTGCGACCAACAGTTCAATTTTGGACTCCTCTGTCCAGAGAACAGACTTACAGAAATCTTCATGTTTGTTCAGGTGGTCTCTGGCAAACTTCAGATGGGCAGCTTTGTTCTTTTTAGACAGTAGAGACTTCTTCCTGTTTTCCATTTATTGTTGATGGATGCGCAATGACATCAGATGCAGCAATGGAGGCTTGTAGATCTCTGGATGTTATTCTTGGGTTGTTGTTTTTTTTTTTTACCAGTTTTACTATTGTTCTTGTGGACATCAACTCGCTGTCATGTTAAATCCTCTCCATTTGTATAGGAAGGGGAAGGGGCCTGTGATGGACTGGCAACCTGTCCAGGGTGTTTCCCTGCCTGCCACCCAGTGCAATCTGGGATAGGCTCCAGCCTCCTGTGACTCTGAATAGGAATATGCGGGTATGGAAAATGAATGAATGAATAACAGGAAGCATCAGTATTGAGTAACAAAATAACAGCATCAAGTTGGCTGTAAGTGACTGTACATTGTTTACTGCCGTGCAATCTAAAGATGAAATGCTGCCTATAAGGAAATAAAAGCACATTAGTGGAAACTGATTATAGCCAGGTCAGCTGTGAAAAGAGGGCTTGACACTTTGGCTTCTGTTATGATTGTCACATAAAACCTAGTGCTACAGCATGTGATGACTCAGTGATGGGGCTGTGGCTGTTAACAGCCCTGCCTGGCTGAGGTGCAGATATAGACCTTGGCTCAGAAATCCCCAGTAAGAAACACAGAGATGGGATTAAATAAAAGAAGAGGGTGATGTGTGGAAAGCACCGCTGTCCTCGCTTTCTTTTTTTAACGACTGCTGCAAATGTCTGTCACCTGCATGCAGCCAAAATTTCTTCCTCCTTGCCAGCATCTCCCAATACAGGGCCCATTTAAATGGCTAAAAGCAATGCTTTATAATTAAACAGTATGAAGCACTATTTAACTTTCATGAAGCTCCCGGTGCATTGTTGCCTCTCCCTCAAGCACCCAGGACCAGGAACTCTTGATGGGTTCATAATGGTTCGTCGTGGTGGGTGCTGGGGCATGATGAGAGGCTGAGGGCTCTTATTATTGACAGAGGTAATTGACCCTCCAGTTTAAGAATATCTGCACTGTCAGACAGTGTCGGGGGCAAAGGGGGTCAGCAAAGAGAAGACATGTCAAGTCCCTGACCTCGGCAGACCGTCCAAACTTATTATCCCAGGATCTATCCAAGCATGAGTTGGGTCGGAGACAGGGGTAGCATTTCTCACTTTGACGCTGTGAGAGCTTGTGAGAATGGATTTGAATTTGTGTTGGTGCTGTGTGTGTGTGTGTGTGTGTGTGTGTGTGTGTTGGGGGGGTGTTCATAGGGGTGGGCGATATGACTTTTATTCAAACGATTCGATATTTCAAACTTTTACCTTGATTACGATTAATGAACGATTATTTTATTTGTTTTATTTTGAAATTGACCGGATGCTCTATGTCGTTCCTGTGTCTGACTTCCTGCCCGGCTTGACACATTCGCTCGCGGCTCGCAAAAAACGAACGGTCAAAACCTGTCTGAACACGGCGTTAGTTGGACGGGGCGGAGGGACGTGACTGAATACGACGTAGTATTTTTTTAAGGGGACAGTTCATGAACGCACGCATTGGCGAAAGTATTTGGCCCATTCATTCGCGGGAAAGTGATGTTACGTCTGATGCGCACACACACACACAGACACTCACACTGGTTGCTTTGCTAACTGGCGCTTCTAGACGTTCCTCGTTCTTGTAGCCTAAATAACAATCGAAATCAACGATTTTGAAAATTTGCCACGATTACATAATTAAAATGACGATTACGCTTATAAACACGATTATCGCCCACCCCTAGGTGTTCATGACAGGATGGACTATCTGCGTGACTTGCTTGACCCAGTCATGACCCAGTCCAAATGCGTCTCAGCACTTTTCATAGGAACAGACAGAGGGGAAGGTCACATGCTTGCAGGCTGGAAAATTACACTGTATATTTGATGGACGGAGATGCTCTGTTGCAACCTTGGCATGGCCTGTAGGGGTTGAAGGGGAGGGCGGGGGGTGGGGGGGTGAAGCTGGCAGATACATGTAGTATGTTTAGGCTGTTATGTTACATGCTTGCTCTGTCTTCCACCCTCCTCCTCCTCTTCCTGTCAGGAAATAAGACTGTGGGTGGGGGGATGGGTGGGGGTGGGGTTGATAGCACCCAGTATTCGGGGTAGGGAGTCTATTTTCCGAGTGGACAGCAAGTCCATCAGTAGATGTCATATGGTGGCTGTGGTACATGTACACAGTGACAGAGGAGGCCAACGAGCTTGTGGGTCACTACCAGTTTTCGCATTTTTTCCAATGAAATTTTGTGACAGCTGTTGTGTGTATGTGTGTGTGTGAGGGAGTAGGAGGGAGGGGAGGGGAGGGAGGGTGCTTAGAGGGATGTAAAAGTCAAGTTGGCAGCTTGTACTGTGATAGTCTTGAAGTGGTGTGGGCCTGTAGACTAGCTTCACTAGAAACCATGGTAAAAATACTAACAATAATAACGCTGCCTTTTCTATTGCCAGTTTCTATTACCATGCCTACAGTGAATGCTTTTTTTTTTTTTTTACAGGACAAAATGATGGTATGTGAAAACACATTGTTTGACCCATATAATTACAGCCATTTACTTAAAGGTGAACTTCTCTGCAAGAATATTGTTCCAATCCCACATGTTGCCATTTTTAAATATTCATTATAGGGCCAGGGAGGGATACACGTGTGTGTGTGTGTGTGTGTGTGTGTGTGTGTTATATAAATTCCTGTAAAAATAGCAGTGTTGAGCAATGTTGAAACTAGTTAAGTTAGAGGATGACGTGAGTGGATGGAGCTTGTATACACACTTACACATGCAATATAACAAAGCTAGTTTGCTATGGAGTACAACTAGTCAAATCCTCAATTACCCAAAATGGGTATAATACCCACATCTGGATATAATTTTTTTAAGAATGGAAAATGCACAATAAATAGTTCAGTTATTTAGTAAAGCTGCACTAAGCAAGGTGTTTATGTAAAAAAAATCCAGCTGTCTTCTCAGCCTAAATCAGGAAGTGGAGATAAACAGCAGTGATCCATCCAGAAAAAGCTGGACTCAACAACATTAGATCTTTGGCCTGTCTCGTCCCTTTGGTATCCTTTAGTATAAAACGTTACAGACCTAACAGGTTGGAAAACATGATTCTGCTATGTGTAGTTCCGTGACCTTCCAGGATTTCCGGGTAATGAAGTTCTCAAAATTCAAACCTCTCGTAAAAAATGGTGTAATTTGGGAACATATAACGTGCTCATTTTGTTACGTTGCAAGACATCAGTGTGATTAGGTATATATAAAGCATTAATTACATCTTTTGGACTCTACATCTTTTGGGGGAAAAAGCAAACAGCCATTCCTGCCATGGAGACAGAGGCCTATAGGATGAAGGACATCCTTACTAATGTTAATTCCCTGTAAAGCCATTAATCTCTCCTACCCAGCCCAAATAGAAAGTATGCATATGTGTCTAACACACACACACACACACACACACACTCATTCTCCTATTCCATGCACAAATAAATGCACACACACTCTAGTTGACACACATAACCCCAGAGTGACTGAACAGTTTAGTGACTAACTGCTTTACTGACTGACTGGTTTAATAACTGGCTGGTTTACTGACTGATTGACTGGTGTACTTACTGGTTTACTGACTGACTAATTGATTGCCTGACTGGTTAACTGACTGAATGGTTTACTTACTGGCTGACTGCCTGGCTGTTTGTTCACTGACTGGTTTACTGACTTAGTGACTGGTTTGCTGACTGGTTTAGTTACCGACTGACTGGTTGATTGAATGACTGGTTGATTGATTAAAACCAATTTTGTTTAGCAGGTGCTCCTATTTTGCACATGCGTACTATGGTGAAATGTTTAATTTTAGACAGTTGTATGCATGTTTGAGATGATTTCCCTGCCCCCTACACGTTTCCACTATAGTGGACAGGGGTTTCTATGGCCGGAATAGCATGGGAAGTATCTTACTTCCTTTTCCTGCTGTTTTAGAGGTAACCTACTATTGAGGTTTTGAAGGTGCATCACAAATCCCTTAGCTACCACGTCTGGCTCTATCATAGAGGTCCAATTGTTATAAAATAATGTCTAAATATATGACAACCAGGCTAGAAAATAGAGATACAGGAAAATGATTGTTGTGTTGTGGGTGTAGGTCAATTCAGTAACATTCTAAATAAAAGTATGAACAGTCTGTTTCCAAATGTAGGTTACTGTGACACAGTAAACTGTCCTGTATTTAGCCCTAGTCTCTACTCCAAAAAGTTGGAGATTGAGAGTCAGCTCAGTTAACCTGAACAAACAGTTGTTTTTTGGCTAGCAAGTCATTTAGCAAAGTAACCAACATTAATGTTGACATGCAACTAATAGCCACTTCTAATGTTAGCTTCTCCTACATATGTTAGCTACTGTGCAAAACAGTTGTGTTAACAAGATAGTGAAGGTTAGCTGACCAGACACTATTGTTAGCTAGCTAACAAGCTGACATTATCTAAACACAAAGTAGATCAGATGTATGAGTGATAAAATGTTCAGTTCCCAGTCAGCAACAGCACAGATATTTACCATGTCTATTAAATTCTGTGAGATGGCCAAGTTGTACATTTAGAAACACAATCATTTGTTCACCGCCACTGTTGCCTAAGAGCTGAGGACCTCCAATATGGCTGCCAGAGGGTGTGTTACGTCACCTGAAAGCCCTATATTGTTCAGTCAAAGAGGTTTATTTATGGAAACCATTGCAGGGTGTCAAAGGTTCATGTAAATGGCTTAACCTGAATAAGACCTTAACCAGAGTATGGCCATATTGTATGGCCAACGTGTATTTCTTACAGGAATGAACAGCTAGACAACAACAAAAAGTAGCCTACAATTAATTTTTGAGCTGAGGTGTAGCAGCCCATAGCTGCAGCCAACCAGAGTAGTAATGATGGCTCAATTGAATCAATGATTTTATAACGTCAAATTGGTTTGTCAATGGAACTGAATCGTTAGCTGACACCTTGCAACACAAAATTATACAAAGTGCGTAAAAGATATTCAATATCTTGATAGTTTTACTAACTCTTACCAGGAAAACACAATTCTGTTGGTTTAAGGATTTAAAATGCCATGAAACTTGGACTTGTTTAGAAATTTAAGTTGCTGATCAATCTGCACAACGGTTAGGAGCTATTTTGGACCATTCCTTCCATACCTAACCCTAACCCTAACCCTATTTACAGAACTGGTTCAGTTCAGTTCATTGATATTTTTGGGATGTCTTGCATTAGTGGCTTGCTTTAGGTCATGCCACAACATTTCAATAGGGTTAAGGTCATGACTCTGACTTGGCCTTTCCAAAATGTGTATTTTCCTCTCTTTAAGCCATTCTGTTGTAGATTTGCTTTTGTGTTTGGGGTCATTGTCATGCTGCATGACCCAACCTCTGTTAAGCTTCAGATCATGGACCGTTTCCCCGATATTCTCCTGTAGAAGTTTCGGATACAATTTGGAATTCATTGTTCCCTTAATGATTGAAGCCGTCCAGGCCCTGAAGCAGCAAAGCAGCCAGCAGCAAACCATGATGCTCCCTCCACCATGCTTCACGGTTGGGATGAGGTTGTGCTGTTGGTATGCAGTGTTTTTCCTCCTCCAAACATTACGTTGCGCCCTGTTGCCAAAAAGTTCAATTTGTGTCTCATCTGTCCACAGAACATTGTTCCAGTCGCTTTATGGAACATCCAGGTGGTCTTTGGTAAAGTTGAGATGGGCAGCAATGTTTTTGTGGAGAGCAGTGGTTTCCTCCTTGGTATCCTCCCATGAACACCACTCCTGTTTAGTGTTTCTCTTATTGTGGACTTGTGGACACAGATGTTAGAACGGTAAAGAGATGCCTGCAGATCCATGTCTGTTACCTTGGGGGTCTTTGTCACCTCCTTGACCATTATGCAGCGTGCTCTTGCTGTGGTCTTTACTGGACGCCCACTCCTAGGGAGAGTAGCAATGGCACTGAATATTCTCTTTTTATATACAATCTGTCTGACTATAGACGATGGAGGCCCAAGTCTTTGGAAATGCTTTTGTAGCCTTTTCCAGCTATATGAGCCTCAACAACTCTGGTCTTTTCTCGCAACTGTAGCTACAACCAAAACGACTCAAAAGAAAAAACGTGTCACATTTCAAAGTTTAAAAAGTGAATGTAGAACAATTTGCTGCCGTTTATCAAACTGCAAAAGTAGTTGGCTAGCTAGCTAACATCATTAAGTAACAAAACAAACAACATTGCTTCCACATTTACCTCATCAGGCAGTTAACCAAATGCTTAGCGTACTACTCGCTAAACTATCTACCGCCTGAAAGACGCAATGACCCGGTGTGCAGACCACACCCGAAGGCAACAAACTAACTGGTCAAATAATTTAGGCAGGTAGTCATGTATTTATACCAGCATGGCACCTTTGCACATATGCCAGTGTCTCAAGTAGGTAGGTATCTTACACTACAGTTACCACCACAAGTACTTTACACATACGCCAATTTGGCAGATGTCCATAGGCTTGGGGCACATGCGCATTTCGACAGGGACAGAAATAATTACACGCAATCACCGGACAAACCCATCCTTAGAAATGCAAGAAAGTATAGGGCCAGTGCTGAGAATGAGCACTTTTACCAAACTGAAGTCTCCAAATAAGAGCAGATTTAGTGCTGCAATCTGCACTCAAACCAAAACTTGGACCAGAAATGTGGCCAGACATGGGAGCAAAACTAAAATTACCTCCAATCGCTACTATTACCAGAAAAATCATAGGGAAGCACTGTTGACAATATGTCTAGCCTCTCTCTGTTTTCCTCTCTCTCTCTATCTCAGCACTTGCCAACCCAGGATCTTGAACAGCTGTGAGCGTGTGTGTTTGTGTGAGTGTGAGAGAGAGAGAGAGAGAGAGACAGACACACAGAGAGAGAGAGAAGGGGGAGGTGACCCGCCCAGCCTGGTTGGATCCAGATGTTTTCCGGCTGAAGCCCATCTGAAAATGTTTAATTTCTTCCTCTGGCCATCTGAGCCACACGGTGGCTGACGCTGCACCAGCTAGTCATTGCTGCAAATGGCCTGTCTGCATTCATAAATCCAACTAACCTCAACAGATCCTGGACATTGAGGGCTAAAATCTGTGTTTTATTGACTTTTTTCTTTTGATAAAGTCTTCTTAAGTGGACAGTGACTTATGATGTGTTTTGTAGTGGAGCTGTTGGCTTCTGTTAGGTAGGGAGAACACTGCCACCCTATGGGTTGCAATGGAACCTGTGTGTGTGTGTGGGTGTGTGTGTGTGTGTGCGTGTGTGTGCGTGATGGCAGCGGGTGATAGTACTTATACTAACTCTGTTTACCCCCACTCCTCCTCGCCTCCTAGCCAATGATGACCCAGTTAGTCGTGTTGGTTGGCCTCGGTTCACCAGCAGTGCCAGGACTGGAACACTGTACTAGCCCAGTTGAACTGTTATTGCCAGGTTTTTTTTTTATCAGCCTGTAGCCTAACATTTCACTATTGTTACACGCAGAGAATAGAGATGTTTGACTGACAGTGGTCAATTTGACAAGTACAGTTCTGGCCAAGATTATTGACACCCTTGCAAGTAATTGGAAGTTGAAACAACTTTTGGTCTTCATACATTCATCTATCAATTTATCAAACAGCACACGATAAAACAATGAAAATAAAAATCTTTATGGTGTCAAAATTGAAAAGTCGCCATGGCCATTATTGGCACCCCTTGGGACAATTCAAATCCTTTTTGTTGGAGGAAATAGATTCTCATTTGCAGTGTAATTCAACTCACTTGTGACAGGTTGCAGGTTCCCACATGGTATAAATGAACCAATTATCCATTTTAAAGTGATAAAACAGTCTGTTCTGCTTCCCTGGGCTTCTGTTAAAAAAGAAAAGACCTGTCTGAGGATGTCAGAAAAACTATTATCACCAAACAGAAACGTCCACAAGGCTCTAAGGCCATCTCTAGACCGTGGTATTCCTGTTTCCACAGTTTGCAATGTTATTAAGAAATCTACGCATTGAATTGTTAATAATCTCCCAGGATGTGGTAGTAAGAGGAAAATTCCTCGAAAAAACACCTTGCATAACATCCAAAGATCTCATGGCTGACCTGGAGAGGTAATGGGGTAATGGTTTCATATGCGGACACTGAACCAAGAAGGGCTTCACGGCCAGAGGCCACAGAAGACCGATTGATCTTTTCCAAGATCCACCTGGACAAACCTAAATCCTGCTTGGAAAATGTTCTGGACACGTTCTGGACTGATGAAACCAAGTTAGAGCTCTTTGGCAATGCAGATCAGTGCTTTGTTTACAGACGACAAAATGAAACGTTTAAAGAAAAAAGCACCCTACCTACAGTCAAATACAGTGGAGGTTCCATAATGCTGTAAGGCCGCTTTGCTGCCTAGGGTAATGGATGTCTTGAATGTTTTAAGGGCATCATGAAATCAGAAGATTACCAAGGCAATTTGGAGTGAAATGTGCTACCCAGCGTCAGAAAACTGGGTGTCAATTGAAGGTCATGTGTCCTCCAGCAGGACAATGACCCATACACACATCCTAAAGCACCCATGAATGGTTCAAGAGAAAACATTGGACTGTTCTGGAGTGGCCAGCGATGAGTCCTGATCTCAATCCCCTTGAGAACTTATGGCAAGACCTGAATTGTACAGTTGAGAGGCTTCTTCCTGGCTACCCTTGCATGAATGCCATTTTGTTCAGTGTTCTCCTTATTCTTGATGGCTGCACAGTGACATCAGATGCAGCAGCATGTTTTTCTTGGGTTGCTTTTTACTAGATTTAATATTTTTCTTGCGGTTTTTGGTGATATTTTAGTGGTGATGTTGACTTCTAGGCAAAGTCGCTGTTGTGTTAAATGCTCTCCATTTGTCTCACAGTGGACTGATGGAGTGCAAATCTTTGTGATATGACTTTCTACCCCTCCCCAGACTGATGCACCCTCACTACTCTCTTCCTGAGGTCGTGTGAGGTCTCCTTAGATCACAGCACCTGTATTTATGGATGTGCGCCTCACAAACTCCTTCCCAAAGATTTGATGTTTGACCTTCCTACCCAATTATTTACCCAACTCATTCTACTCACCTACTTGATTTAACTAATGCAAGTGGAGGTTCACTTATGTTTGCACCTTCAGTTAAGAAAAGGCTCATTTTTATTAAATAAGGATTACATGGTAAAAACTCAAATTTTCTATAATTGTACAATGGGTTCACAAACTTTCAAGCATGACTGTATCTTGTGAAGGTATGATAGGATTGAAAAAATATGTCTGCACCTGTGTGAAACTGTTCAGATAATTGTGAATTCATTGATATTTAGTAAAGAGATACCATGGAATTGCAATTTTAAGAGAACCGAGAACATTGCCATTTTACTATCTAGAACAATGAGGCATATGGGAAAATGTCAATGTTTTCAGTTCTCCTAAAATAACTTGTTGTGATGATTCAGATTCTGGAAATGTTCAGGGCATGTATATTTTTGATTTTGGTGCTTTTACGCAAATCTGAACAATCTGGCCTATTTTTCCTGTTCTAATGTCATTTCATTTTAGATTCTCCAACAGCTGTATTTTGTGCTATAGATAACAAAAACAATAGTGAAAAGGGATTATGCACACTAGCAAACTGAACAGCACTGTGGATTTTCTCACATATTGCTGGGAATTGGCAGTGGAAATTATGAAAAGTAATAAAGGATTATTATAAAAAGTACTATTCAATGTACAAAAGGACCTACTGGGCATTTCCTGGCCATTGGTATTGCTTCACAAGATTAGCCCACTTGGAACAAGTAGAACATAGGGTGAACTTTTAACTTCAAATTTTACGACAGTAGTTGATTTTACAGAAGTCAAAGGGGTGATTGGACTGGAAAATGATCTTCTCTGTATTTTCATAGATTCACAGCAGGGTGAAGAAGTTAAGCTATTATATGTATCTGTTATGGGGAAGTGAATGAGCAACACTGTCCACTCCTTGACAAATGATCACCAACGTGCACATGAGCAAGGCACTGAATCCCCAACTGCTCCAGTAGAGCTGTTAAGTGGCAAACATCAGAAGACTGTGGTTGTACTGGGCAGCTCCCAGTTGCCGGCAGTAGAAGACTGTGGTTGTACTGGTCCACTCCCAGACTGTGGTTGTTCTGTGCTCAGTCACGCTGTTCTGTTTGAATAAAGGATGCATATGCAGAGTGAATGCTTGAAATTAACTCTTGGAACTTTTGCGATTATTTTGTGTCCATTGAAGCCCATTGTTTTTTTTTCCTTTCTCATCCTTTTTGTGGTTCTGTCGTTCCAGATTGACGCTGTCAGTAAAAGGAGTAAGGAGTCAGAAGCTGCCTTCCTAAATGTCTACAAGAGAATAATTGATGCCCCAGGTAAGGTCACATGGTGTGTATGTGCACGTGCGTGTCCATGCCCATATCCAATATCCTAGAGAACCAGAACCTTCAATGCCTATCCAGCAAGATCTGTAAGATCTGACCAAACGCCTACAATTACACCAAGAATTCACAAAGACCCAGGAGTTGGATACATGTAGCGTAGCTGCAACATCAGTGTCATGTCTTTCATGTAAAAGTAGTGTATTGGAGCATTCACGTAATGTTGGCTTAGAGTGTAAATGCCGTCTGCGCTACACCTACCCTACACCTGACAAACTGAATACAAAAATGTATTTTAGTGTCATCATGGAAAATTGAATTTGCATATGGTTTTGGAAATGTCATGGAAATTTGTTGCTAATCTGTTTTTTCCAACCAGTGAAATGTTTAATGTAAAGCTTGGCTACTTGTTGATCCACTTCCCTTTGAGGAATAAAAACCCAAATAGGGCTGTCGCGCTTTGAAATTTTCCCACCGCGGTTGGCATCCGCGGGATGCGGTGGTACCGCCCTTTTTTTTTTTTTTGAATACATGCGAGTTTACCCGCGATCGGTTCAGTGTAATTCAATGTAAGACACTAGCGGGTCTAGCGGGTCTAACGTGTCTAACGTCGTAGGAGTCCCAAACAATTTCAAACATATTTGATAATCTATCCATTTGTCCCTCAACATTCTGAAATGTGATAAAAGTAGGGATGTGAACGTGTACACGAAGTTTGAATCATAAACGTTTAGAAAAAATCCCTATCCAAAAAACGTATTCTTAGTATTTGTGGCAGCTGGGAGGAGGGTGGGGTGAGACTGACTGACTCTACCCTGGATCCGGTACCGGCTGCGGCCAATTAAGGCTGATTGCAGCCGGGCCTTTTTAACCTGCGTGTGGATGTGTGACTGCGTGAGAGAGCGCCAGCGTGAGAGGCTGGCGGCGTGACTGAAAGTCGGCAGGAGACGGAGGAGTCAAGCCGGACTGTGAGCGGAGGGAACGAGCTAGCAGCACCGGGGAAGACGGCGCTCTACACGGCCGTCAGCGCCAGGACCGGGTTTATATCGCTGGTCTGCAAATAAAACGGCCTACTGGCCAGTTAACTCTCCTCCTGCCTATGTCTCTGTCTGTCTCGGACCCCGGTACTGTGGCAAGTCCGCCACAGTATTATTATTATTATTGATAATTTATTCTTTTTTTACACAAAAAAAACATTCATAAACTGTAGCCTAACTTACAATCGTTGTCATAAATGGGGAAATAAACTACTTACCTACTAAATACCAAGCGTCTTTCAAATCAATCACGTTAGTTAATTATGTTAACCAGCCAATGCGCACGCTCGTAAATTCACTCCGGCTCACTAAACACGGCGAATGTCAAAAAGCTCTTTGTTGCAGTTTTTCTACAAAATTGAGGGAGATTACCAAACAGAGCAAAGTGTGTATTATGTGAAAAAATTATTTTATTATACTAGTCCTAAAGTGTTGTTTTCATTATGAGTTTAGTCATACTTTACATACTTTACACCAAATACACGAATACATGAATATGATTAATTTAATAATGAAATTGTAAACAAATAATAAAAAACTTCCAAAATACAGGACTTTTTTTTTTAACAACCGCGGTTGTTGCGGTGGTTTGTTTTCCATCCGTGCCTTGACACAACCGCGGTGGTGCGGTGATGTGGTTACTGCAACAGCCCTAAACCCAAATCAGAAATTCCCTGATAGTATCGGTCCTACGTAAGTGATAGTTGTAGCCAGAAATAGGACCTGGGACAGGGATGGGTGATATAGCCTTAAAATAATATCACAATATTTCAGGGTAATTTGCGGTAATGATATTCATGACAATATAAAAAAAAATACTGAACAATGTTTTATTGGTGATTGCAGCAGCATTTATTAGTGCAAATAGTGACAACATAAGTCAAAATATAAACATTAAAGTAGGTATAATAGTGTTTTCCTTGGAATCTTCAGTAAAAGTATAAATAACTCAATTGTTTAATATTTTAGTTTAACAATAACTAAAAGTTAGTTTAGTTATTGTTTGAGTGCTCAGTTTGAGACCAACACTCAAATAATTAGACATTGGTGACTTTGTTACCATTAAGACATTATCACTAGCAATAATGTAGCCTATAGTCTACAGATAAAAAATGTGAAAAATGCTAAGTGCAAACCACTTCCACACGACCGAAAGTAGCTCCCCTTTTATCGTGAAAGATATGCTATGGCACAGCCCTACTGGAACTTTAAGATCTGATATTCAATGGAATAGTTTTGGAAATAGTAGTGGAATAGTTTTGGAAAAGTCATGGAATTTGATTAGCAAAAAGGTGTAGGAACCCTGACTGTAGGAACTGGGTAATTGTCCATACTGCTGAATCTTGCTGGCAGCTACATCTGCGTGTCTCCATCATAAGTCTATGTAGATTCTTGGTGTAATATTAGATGTTTGATCTGATCTGACGATGGGTAAGCATTGAAGGTATGATACTGTCTATCTTGGAACTTCATGACATGCACTCACTCATGCAGGCTCTCTCTCTCTCTCTCTCTCTCTCGGTCTGTCTCTGGGGTCCATTGGTTCTAATGGAATCATATGATTGCATAATTAAGCCAGCTGTCTCATTTAAAGAAACTGAGTGGAATTGGGGCATGCAGTAATTAGTAGTGCAGCAATTAGCTGTGATGTTGCCAGGTCAGACTTCCCTCTACTTCCCTCCACTTTTAACATCAATTTAGCTCTGAACCAGTTAGGAGAAAAATCTGCGGTGAGCTGCTTCCAGTCGCATTAATGGAAGAGTCTGATTCTGTTTGTCGTCTCTCTGTGACTGAGATGGCTAGCTTACTTTAGTGTGTCTTAATATAATGTTAATACTTGGGTGGCCCACCCAGGTAAATTAATCGTTTCAGATTAATTTCAGGTGCTATGATGCACCAAGCTGACATTCAAACCTGGCATTTTTCATTGATGTAGTTAATATTTATCTCCAAACCAACAAGGTTTAATTGTGTAAGTTCAAGCCTATGACTAGTTTTAACAGTAGCAGTTTTAAAAAACTCGCCTAACGCTAGCGTTAGCATGCAGACATGGCTAGCATAATTAATTTGACTGTCAAAGAAGCTCCACAAAGGATATGAAGCATCAATGTTGGAATATTACTAATACTAAAGATAAAGGCTGTTAATTCTGTAACGTAATTAGAATTAGCCCTGGTTGGTTTGGAGATAACTAATTAACAATATGAAGTGGCAGACTGCTATTATTACGTGAACCACCCACAGTTTGAGTTTAAATTCTATTTTTTTAGAAGACATTTTGGTCTTGTATATTACAGACCAGAAGCACACTGATTTTCTCCCTGATTGAAATGAAAATTGTAGCAGTAATTTTCCCAAACAGATCATTTCTGCTTTAACCACTTAAGCTCTTCTGTCTTTGATGCTGTTGCCACTTTTAAAACTAGATCTTCTTGAGATCTTCTGTTAGAACATCCCCATGGCTAAATGACATCACCTGTAGCCTAAAAAGGGATTGCAGGAGAGCTGAACGTAGGTGGAAGAGCACTAAACTACATGTCCAATACCTACATCTGAACGACTTAGTAACCTTGTACAATTAAAATATCAAAGATGCAAGAGCCAAATACTTTCCAGAACTAATTTTCGCCAATCAGCACAATGCTAGGTTTCTTTTCAATACAATTGATCGCATTACAAACCCTACTTCTGACAGTGTTTCTGCATCTTCTGCTGTGGACTGTGAAAGGTTCCTATTGTTTTTTGTTGATAAAGTTGAGGGTACTCGTTCAAAAAAATACCATTCCATCACTTGGACTTGGATTTGTGCTGCATGTCCGCTCTTAATATAGAACACAGTTAGTAGTACAAATGTATCCTAACTGCTTTAGTGAACACAGTTGAACTTCATGTCCCTTAACAATTCATTTCCTGGTGTCATTTTTCTTATACTGCCCATTTACAGTTTCACAACTTTCATTAGTAATGTTCAATCAGAAATAGGCTGATTTTGCCAGCATTGTTATTTCGGTTTTATGTTGAACCTAAAATCAATTAGGTAGCAAATAGGTAGCATTACAAAGGTCTTAAAAAGTATTAGATTTGGCTTTCTGAAAGCTGGAGATAAGCTGAAGTAATGCCAGTAATGTGACAGTACATCTTTTAGTGTAAATTGTGTAAAGTTAGGGTTTGTATATGAAAGTTTATTTTTTATTTTTTTATCATCCATAAGCTGTCAATTTAAGCTGTTGATTTGCAAAATTGAATGCAGTGTGAATAACGGTCCTGTGGCTCCTCCACCCCATGCAGACCCGATGCCAGTGTTGGAGGCCTGCCAGCAGCTCGAGCTGACAGTGCAGAGGATGCACGACGTCGAGACTGAGAACCAGAACCTCCGACTGGCCCTGGAGGGCTGCACACAGGACCGAGCCCAGGTCCACAACCATGGTCAGGACACACACACACATACACACACAAACTATTGTTAGACTGATATATTGGGCCAATATTTGTCATTTATTAATGGGATCTGGTGCAGTCAGTGTCATCCACCTCTCTGCAGTTTGACTGATTACATATTAATTGATCAATACTTAACTGGTTGTCTATAGGAAGCCCTGAACCTATACCTTCTATCTATCTGTCTATCTGTCTATCTATCTATCTGTCTATCTATCTATCATTATCTTTGGGGGTTTCAATGGAAAGTATTGGTGTCCCTTGGTCTAAATACTCTTTCAAAGGCCTTTTCTACTTTGACACGAATACACTTCTCGGAGAAACACTGGATACAACACAGAATTTTTTGTAATGAAAATTGTAAAATTGAATATTGGCACAAAATTGCCTTTAAAAACCCATATCTGTCAGATTTTTTCAGTCGAAATTGTTAAAATAGAAATTTTCCCAAATTAACTTTGAAGCTGGGGAATACTTTACACTTTGTAAGTATGTAAATGTAACCAAAGTCCACTGGTGAGGAAGTTTTACTTAAAATAATGTTAGGAAGCAAGAAAACAAAATGCCACTCCAAGTAATTTTGTACCTCGCCTTGGGTGGTGCTGTGCAATTTTGGTATCAAAAAGAAACAATTGTGTCTCCACCGACTCAGAACACGTCTTGGTGCAAGCGCTGGCATTCTGGCAGTGCGGCACCATTCTGACATTCTGGTGAAGGCACGCGTACACATAGCCCTGTCCAAAATCACTAAGACCCTTTTATATATTTTATGTTTGTCTATTTCACTTTCTTCAACCAGTAGCCACATTTACATCCACATCACAAATGTGATTATAATGTGATTAAGGCAATAATGCGAGTAAGGCAGAGCCCATGTAAACACTATACTCTCATTATATTAATGCAATTAGGCTTTTAATTGAGGTAAGCCTAATTGTAATAACATATTTAAAGTACATATTTTACATTTAATTGCGTTAATAGACACCAGTTACAGAATATTCACATTACGTTATTCGCATTTCTTGAGCTGCAGTCAAGTTGCACATGTGCCCAGCTCATCATGTTATATGGAGGTAGAAGGGAAGGGTAGTCTGTACTGTTAGATTAAAGGTTGATTCTGACCTCTTATCGAAATCAGTAGTTCAGTCATGTAAACGGGATTATTATGGGGAGTTGTCAGTTTAACGGCTTAATCGGCTTACCAGCAATAGTTGCATTATTGTGTGCATGTATGCGTAGCCAATGACCAACTGAATGCAAACTTTTTAATCACTTAAGTAAAGCAAAGTACAGGCAACCGACAAAATAATGGAGACACATTTCAGTGTTTACCTTAGCTCAGAACTTTATTTGTGATGGTAGGGCATCCCGTGGTGGGGTATTTTTTTTTTCTTGGGACAAGGAGAACAGGTTCCTTTTGGGAGAAGCTTCTTTGGCGCCGCTGTTCTGGACTCTCCTCATCCATTACGAAACTGTCAGTGTGCCACGGCGGGGGAGCGCACTGCTTTTAAAATTGAATAAGAGTAGCTAGTTTGATTGACCATGATAGACGCCAGACCCTACCACACCTACTGATGATGCAGTAGCTCCCAACCCCATGCTACAACTGCCACCACGAACTGTCATGACCAAAGCTATTGCAGTGAAACAAAACAAAGAGCTACTCGATCGTTTCCATCTCCATGACAATGACAGTACGCTCGGTCCAGCCAACCAATGTCTTACAAATGTAAGACAATCTCTGCCGGTGTCTGCAACCTTACATATGTCTACAGATACAAAACACCTATCAGACAACATATTTTTGTCATTTTGACGTCATTTCTGTCATTTCGCCCTGTTGACAGACACTCGTTTTACAACCATAAAACGGCCTTTAGTGCTGTGGATTCTATGGACTAAAGCAGCCTTGGTGCTGTGATTTATGTGGATATCTATCTATCTATCTATCTATATATCTATCTAGCTATCTACCTATCTAGCTCTCTTACTCAAAGTCTCTTACTCGCTCTCTCTCTCTCTCTCTCTCTCTCTCTCTCTCTCAGCCAAGGGGCCTATTGATTCACTGCAGCCTAAATGTTTGAAGTTCAATTTACCAGTTAAGGGGAGAAAAGGGCCGCGAAGGTCCTTGTCCACATTGATTATGTGTCAAGGCTGAATGGGCAGAGTTTAAATCACCATAGAGGAGTGAGAGTGGGGAAAAGGAAGGCGGTAGAAGAGAGAGATGTGTGAGTTTTCAGTCTGTAATACACTCTGATCTGGTGACAGATTTGGAAGTGTCAGGCTTTTATAATCGTGTCACACATTCAAAGTTGGATTTCTGCCATAATCCTAGAGTACCAGAACCTTTAATACATACCTAGCATCAGACCAAGACCTGAAAGATTTGACCAAAGCTCTAAGATTACACTAAGACTATACATAGACAGGAGTTACATGTAGCATTGCTGTAACGTTGGCTTTACATAGACTTACAATGGAGACCAAGGTGTTAGACACGTACATGTTTATGTGTGAAGTTGTAACTATCAAAGGATGTAATCAAGGTGGCAATATCCTCTAACATGTAAACGCATGAACGTCTATCAAGTGTAGAGCAGGCGCTCCAGGCAAGCGTTATGGTGGAAATCCAACTTGATAGTGCACACACACATTGCACATTAGCGAAGCCCCACTCCAACTGTAGGCTTTGTATGTATAGAACAGAATGGAAAACCTACAGATTTTACTTTGGTATAAAATCAATAAGGGAAAATGTACAAACAGAAATAAATAAGATTATGGGTTTATCATATTTTTATATCTACAACTCAACATATATGAATCTACCCAAAAGTTAGAAATATAGAATATCATGATAGATGGTAAAACCAATTAGACGAATTTCAGTAGAGTCATCACACTGGTTAGGGCTTTTTCTTAGGGCTAAGAAAAAAAGTATCCACCTGAAAGCTTTATATGATGTGAAAATTGTAAGAATTACAACTGCCTAATTTCACTGAAACATCAAGGGTGCTAGTTAGAGTACTGCCAGCTGGGTGCGAAGCCAACATCAAACCAGACAATCTAAGCACACCAGCGTTGCCATTCTCAATCACATTTATTTGCTAGCACAAACATGGCTGTTGCTCATTACTCACAGTTGATTCTTGGCATGGTCAAAAAGTCCCGAGTTATTTGTTCCATCTCTGGATTTTAGTTTCATTTTAACACCAAATAGTTTGGTGTAGAGTTTGAGCGAATGGCAAATTATTTATTCGGCTTCTATAGAGATCTTCTGCTCCACATGTCAGATGTGTTTAATCTGAATCTCTCTTCGATCACTTTTTTTCTCTCAGAGATGACAATTAAAGCCCTCAAAGAGCAGATCGAGGAGTACGAGAGCACCTTGAGACAGCAGGCCAAGGAGCTGGGGCAGGAGGAGACGCAAGAAAATCCACCGAGGGAGCAGGAAAAGGAGACGAAGGAGGACGAGCGGAAGCGGGAGCAGAAGGAGCAAGTTCCCAGTGACGATGAAGAGGAGAAAAGGTACGCGCTCCCTGTTGTTGCTGTTGTAATTGTTGTTGGGCTTCCCTCTTAGCTGTATATGAACAGCAGTTTTGGACATGTCTCGTTTTGTGGCGCCTAATGCTAATTAGGTAGCTTGCAAGTTGTTTGGCAAACTTTGCGTTGCATAGGAACGAGAATGATGTAATGCACCTTGCACCCTTTGACTTCTTCCTCTCTCTGTTACTGCTGACGCCCACAGCTTTGCGTTTGAGCTAGACAAAAGACTTCCTACCTGATCACGGCCTTGAATTCTCCAGTCCCACAAGTGCAAGTTAGATGGATTGGAGACTCTAATTTGCTCTTATGAATGTGAGTGTCTGTGTATCTGGCAACCTATCCAGGGTGTCTCCTTGCCTTCTACCCAATGCATGCTGGGATAGGCTCCGGACCCCACTACCCTGAAATGGATTATGCAGGTTGAGAAAATGATTGAATGAAGAAATCGAGACAACAGAGAACTTTGCGATGGGTCAGCTTTGGTAGAGCTGTACACTTGCCAATGGTCATTGTTGTTGAGTGTTTGAGACTTTGTGACCAGCCCCCTGTTAGCTTATAGTTCAGTCAAACAACTTGCGTATTGATTATGATTTTTTTTTTTGAGGATAAATGTACATACAGATTTAATTTTGCCGTCAAGGCTCTGTTGCATCGTCCTCTGTGCAACGTAATCGCAGGCCAACACAACATAGCCTATGAATTAAACAACAGTAAATGGTCAATATTTCTAAATTAATTTGTTGTTATTAAGATTATTGTCATATTTAAGATTTTTTTAATGAATTGCAATTTAAAATAGAATTAAAATGGACCAATCCTTGACTCAAACCTTTTTGAAAGTAACTAAACAAATGAAATATACAGTACATAGAACATGAATATACTGTGCATAGTAGGGTTAAACCAATATATTGGTTTGCCAATGTATTAGGCCAAAATTGTGCTTTCAATAAAAATCACCTCACTCTGCCTTAAGGAGCCCACAGAATGGTGGGAATGCTATTTATGAGGTCTTTCCACCCTGCAAAGATAGGGTAAAAAACGAGTACTTTTCTTTATATGAAAATGATCAAAATGACAGAAAATCAGCACAAAATATTGTCCCTTCAGCAACTTCAATCCAAAAATGTTGGTATCTATATTGGCCTTCCAAACCCCATATTGGTTGAACTCGAGTCTAGTACATTATTTGAGCTTCTGGGACACAGAGAACACACATAGTTTATTATAGTTGATATTCAATGAGCAATAAACAGGCAGTCATAGTTGATGAAGCCTACTGGCCCCAAAATGCCCTTCAGTAAAGCCGTAGTCAGACAGCAAGCCTCGTAGCTCAGTTGGAAAATATCGGCTAAATATCGGATGATGAGACCTTGGGCATAACGCAGCATGATTTATGGTTCTAAATGTTCCTAATGTGTCAAAACAAGATCTGCCATTGGTTGACTTTGCGGATTGATTTTGTTGTGGGGTGCCCGTGGTCATGGTTTCCCAGGAGGTTATCACCGGGGAGATGGTGAAGCTGTGAAGGGCACTGGCATAAAGTTAGCTCACTATCACAGAGCTGGCCTTACTTAAAAACACTAAAACAAGGAAAACATTGATTCAGAGAAGAGAACAAGATATTGATCATTCTTCTAAAACCTATTTCTTCACCTAAACTCTTATGTAACTTTTGATTTCTTCTATGATTGTGTTACCTTGGTTGGAGAAACTAGATTTTGTACTGTAATTACGCATGTATTCTTTTTAATGGTTAACAAAGGCCATGGCTTAAGATTAAGTAGATGTGACTGAATATAGAATATAGCCACTGTTAAAGCGACATTTTTGCTTTGATGGAACATTTTGAACCTGCATACTTGTACGTTCATAAGAGTTCACGAGCAGTCAACAACAAATTGTGTTCTCTCAATATATGCGAATGAATGATGGGTCAGCTTCTCTGACTCTTCATTCACTCATATATTGACAGAACACAATTTTATGCTTGATTTTGCCATTCTGATTTAAAGATTCAACATTCAGGATTTCTAAGACTCAATTTCTCAATTTCAACCACCCTCCGCCTGTCCCCAATACATCTGGAAAAAAGGTTGCTGGTCCAAATCCCCAGGCCGGCTGGGAAAATATGGGTCGGGGAAGTCAACACTCCCTCAACAGTTACTGTTGAGGTGCCCTTGAACAAGACACCTAACGCCCAATTGTGCCAGTTTAGCTGCGCATTGTCCAGCAGTAGAAGACTATGGTTGTATTGGGCAGCTCCCAGTATGAATGTGTGGAACTGTTTGCCAGCATGTGTATTGCACTGAACTATCTGTTGCCCTGCATGACTCCAACATCCAACATCATCATTAAGCTTGCTGATGACTTGACAGTGGCCTAATCAGAGACTGTGATGAGTCAGCCTACAGTGAGGTAGAGCACCTAGAAGCATGGCGTGCAGACATCTATCTTTCTCGCAGCGTCAACGAAGAGCTGATCATCGACTTCAGGAAACTGCCGACTGAACACTTTATATTGTCGCTTCATGCATGCACTACACCATGCACCTCGGAATCCCTGCTGATTGAGACCCAAATACTGTGTTAGGCTGAAATATTTTGCCTCAGTTTCGTACAGTATAATACTGTTCAGGAAGGTGAAGTCAGCAGTTGACCATTCAAAGTGAAATATTGCTTGAATTTCTGTTTTGTTTGTTTCTGAACTGCCTGTGGTCAGCATGCACATTACTGATTGTGTGTAGAGTGACATCCTTAGCTCGGTGTCATTATGATCGTAATGCTATTAATGCCGCATTAATATTTCTCACTGCTCTTGTAGTGCTCACAGCCATTACACAAGGGCTTTTACAGCCACCATCCCCTGAGCCGATGCACACAACATGCACATATCCACCGGCCGCTAATCCCATTGACTGGTAATACCTTTAATTTACCACTGTTTATTTAGCACCAACAGCCCTTGTATGATGATAATCCCTAGGCTGAGCCCTACCTATGATACTCGCTGCCAGGTTGCCATTCACCATTCCCTCTCCCATCAAGAGCAAGCGACAGTAGCACATATCAACCCACCTTCCTCTTCCCACCTTCATCTCACTCACCTTGTGATTTTTCTACAGTATGGACACAACCCCATTCTGCTTCATCTGTGTTTTTCTGCTGTTTCAACAGGCACTAAAAATAGCATGTGGGCGGCGGGTGTGTGCTCCCGACCAGTGTTGAGGTGTGCAGTCATCCAAGCAGGCAGCCACTGTAGGGCTAGTCAGAACCAATGTGTCAGAGCGATGGCGTTTTCCCTACTGCAGCTTTATGTAATGTGCCGCCACCTTGTTTGTCACTTTTGGAAGCTGGACTAGTGAGGTTGATACCAAGAGGGTGCCCTCTGGCCTGCCATCTGCCCTTCAAAATAAAAATTTTAAGAGGTTGTAAATTGAAAATAACTGTGACCAGTGATCAGGCTGTGTTGTGGGGATGCAAGATGTGTTTGATTTTTGTCAGATTTGACACTAGAAAACATAGAATTTTAGGGGTCTAAGAGCCGTTAAGCCAACAAGCCATTTATTGACAAGAAACCACCCCGCGGTGAGTGAATGGTAAGTTATTCTCTCCGTTTTCATAACTGTGGCGTTCAATGATGGAACAGACTTATGTGCTCTGGGTGGCTTGTTTAGAGTTCCCAATACAATAAAATTTGCTTCCGATTCATTTGCATCAATATTGGAAACATAATTGCCATAATGACGTCCCGCTGAACATGCTCATCAGCAGCGTTGATCGCAATGGGGAATTAGGTTTTAGAGTACGACTACACAAATACCCACATTGTTACGCCATTGAAGGAAATGACATGAAATTGAAATAAAAAACAATGTCATATAGCCAAAGTTGCTTACAATGTAAGCCACAATAAACTTGGTGAATCTCTATGGGAATGACCTGTCAAAGTATGCTGTGAATAGAGGGCTGTCAGGTGACGTAACACATCCTCTGACGTCTATATTGGAGGTCATCAGCTCTTGGCAACACTTTCTTTCGTCACTGATACATCTGATACATTTTGTGTTTAGATAATGTCAGCTTGTTATTGACTTCTGGTTAACTGACTCAGTTAACATGAAGCTACAACTAGAGCTAAAGACAAGGCAGTAACCTAAATTAAATCTACCTCATCAGACTATTTACTTTTACTTACAACGTTACTGAATTGATCTACACCCACATCACAACAATCATTTTTCACGTGTATCTCTTTTTCTTGCCCGGTTGTTCCATGATGGTGCCAGACATGGTTGATAGGAGATTTGTGACGCAACTGAAAAGATTCTATAGACAGCTACTCTGGCCACAGGGAGATAAATACAGTACAATACTACTATTTCCTTGTGATTTTGAAAATCTAACAACACTGGTTTGTACAGAAAGTAAGTCCAAGAAGATTCATGGAGGGAGACCTTTGCACATTTATTTGAAGCTGAGATTTTTCACTTCTAAAATTGATCAGTTGATGGCTTGGCCTTGTGCTAAACCAATGACCAGGCTGGGATTGTGTGAACTGATAAGGGCCATGTGAGGGTTATGTGAGGTCAGAGACTGTAGCGATTTGGTTCTTGAGGGTCATAAGAAAGTGATGCCATGTGATTTGTTGAAGATTAGCTGTTAGGGCTGGTTTCAACTACTAGTGGTGTATGTGATCACTTAGCCCAGGGTAAGGTTGGGACATAATGAGTGACTATGCTTAGGCTTATCCCTAATGCTCAATACTACTCAATGATTTCGGAACTTGCTATTGATTTGAACAACAACAATAAGCTAATGGGACAGCTGATTCTGCTGGCTTGGCGACGGGCCCGCTCAGCAGATCAGAAACCAAATTGTATCAGTAAACAATTTTCATATTTTTGTCATAATTTGTCGTAATAAGATGATATCTACTAGCAACCAACATCAGTTCACGTGCTACAGACAACTAAGGCTAACAAGCCAACATATTAACATTCTAAAGAATCAATATACCAGCAACCATGCTACTACCAAACACTCTGTCCAATTGCATGCTACAAACACTGACCAGCTGACATAAGAACGGGTATACAACACCATATCTCACCTGGCACATTATCAACTTTTTCCTCTGACACTGGGGAGATGGTAGTGCATCCATAGGTTGCACCTATAATGAATCGAGGTTGGTTGCCTCCATACCACACAAGTCCTTACAGCCAAGTTTGTTCCTCTCTACACTTTCCCAATTCATCCACTGACCCTGTTTCGCCTGAGAGACAGCCTTAGCACACCTTGCTGCTTGATTTGGTCCCTGATGGAGTTGCCTTACCCCATAAGGCCTGACCTGAGCCTAGCCCTAATTCTCCCCACCCTAGTTGCACCTGCCCTACGATATCCCTATGCTGACTGTGCCTGCTGAATTGCCTCTTTTGGATTCCATTTTCGCCCCACTGATACTGTCAGCGTCATCCCTAACCTTACCTTTGCATGTTTAAATTCCTTTCCTTCCTTCCTATATACAGTTTAAATAGTTATAGGCAGTTCTAAGATCCCTTTCCCATACAGAGCTACATTGCTAAGACATTGTGAAACTCCAAGCCATTTCCTAACATACAAGATAATTGGCCTCTAACTTTTCTACCTTTGATATAGGTGTCTCATATACTGTCAATAGCCACATCAGGCGAAGCAACAGACCAAATTGCTGACACCACAGCTTTAACTTGCCTGTTGTTGTCTTGACCTCTCTATGCCAGCCATCAATGCCTCGACATCCTTGCTTGTCTCCTGAATCTGCCCCATGTCCTTTAGGGTCATATCATACCACCTTCCTAAGCTCTAAAACGGTTGGAATGGCTTTTTCATCTATGTCTAAGTCTTTTGCTTGCCAGTTTCCCTTTGACAATGGAGGTGATCCTAGACTTACTCAATATAACTTTGATCCTAGCCCAATTTAAGTTATTGTTTAAATTGTTCAGCAACCTTTTCGTACAAGGTGCTGTCGTAGTTACCGTAGTCATGTTGTCCATATATGCCCTAATGGGTGGGAGGTGCAAACCCTCCCTGCAGTCTTTCCTCACCTACCACCCATTTTGATGCCCTAATGATTACCTCCATTGCCATGGTGAAAGCAAGAAGGGAAATTGTGCACCCTGCCATGATGCGTATATCCAGCTACTGCCATACTGAAGTAAATTCCGCTGTTGTGAAGCACATCTGAATATCTTGAAAATATGAACTGATCAGATTTTTTTTACGATGGTGAGAACTGAAAAATCCAAAGCCTCCCACAATAAATTATGGGGCACACAGACAAAGGTGTTAGCAAGGTCTAGAACTACTGATAATGATTCAGCTTTCTAGGTATCTAGACAGTCTAAATGTTATCGCTACGCCAGTAAAGAAGATTTTCCCTTCTACGTTGAGGCAAATGGGACTAAACTGACGAAACAATATCTACCAAATATTTCTCTTTGGGAATGAAAATCCCACCTGCTCTACGCCATTATCTAGGAATAGCCTCTTTCTTCCATGCTATCTTCATAAGCTTCCACAAGAATCTCAACACGTCTGGTGTGCTTTTATATAGGCGGTAGGGGAATCCATCATCCGACCCTGGGGCCGATGAAGCCCTTGCACACCTTACTACATTCTGTGCCTATTTAAACTTTGGGGGCTAACATCCATCTGGTGGTCTGTCGCTCCGATTGGTGGAATATCTGGGCAGAGTTCTAGTTCTAATTAGAGGCTATTTTCAGCCATATCATACGCCTGTTAAAATACATAAAGTAATATATAGATTGTAGTGAAAATCTTTGTGTTTTGACTCGAAAGAATTAATCATTTGGGAATATTGTCATGAAACTGAATAAAATACCAGTTGGCATAAAAGCAGCACAACCAAATCAGTGTGTAATGTTAGTGTATGTACAGGCCCGGAAATGTAATCATAGCCATTACTGGATTATATAACATATTACAGGCATGTCACCAAAAACGCTTCAATAATCACACACCGAAAATAATTAAGCAGTTAAATTATAAACAGCAACAAAGTATAAGGTATTTTAAAATAACATGACAGATTTCTTCAATCACGAATTTGCCGTATTTGGTTTCTTCATACCTTGTTGTCATTGTCCATGTTATTGCCCATTTTATTGTTTTGTCCCGGCACCTATTGTATGCTCAGCCATATATTCCATGGAAATACAGAAGCATAATGAATGGTTTCAGCTCATCTACTCACATTTCATGTCTGTGCACCCCATCACTACTTTCCTACCATATGTGTGAGTTTCCATGGAGTTAATCTCAACGTCCAGTCATGGATGGCATTTCCAATGCTAAAACAGCATCTAACCTCTCCAAGACCTCTCCCTGCATAAAGATTTAGGCTATTTCGCAGGCAGCTTAATCTGAATCTAAGTAATGACCTAGTGGGCGACAGGATATATATTTTGACCAATTTGCAAACATGCTTTTATTTAAAAGTTAATGTGGAAAAGGAGAAATTCTTAGGGTGAACATGAAACAATGATTGATCACTCAATTAGGCAATCATTGTAGCTGCCCTACTTTTTTTACTTTCACTGTTCTTTCTGTTTTTGTTAAGACCAAGGTCAGGGATCTGCTGGCATTTCCATCCAAGGTAAACTCTTCAAGGTAGTTGTTACAAACACAAACACATAACTGTTACGCTTTCTCATCCTCTCGACATCTCACCCTGGCATTATTCAGCCATCAAAACCCCTGCCAGTCTAGTGTCTAGGCCTTAGCAATAGATAGTCACAGAGGAGACAATGCTAATTTCTCAGGTGGAGGGGTACTGATTGGCTTGGCTGCTGTGGTGGCAGGGCTGGCAGGATGATAAAAGAGCACCCTTGGGTGGCCCAGATGCTCTGGTATTAATAACCTCACAGAACAGGATAGAGCACCTGTTTAGTTAGCTAAAAATACACCACTTGGTAAGCTGGCCAACAGTCCCTGCAGATACAAGATACTTGTCCTGCACTTTAATGCTTCAACTGGATTCAGAGTGAATATGAATGAATGGTAACATGCTGTCTTGTTTGAAGTGCTAATGTTCCTGCTCTTGAACAGTGGGGATGCAGTGCTAACCTCTTGATGGGAATGGCTAATGACTAGTCGCTGCTATATTTATGTATTAACTTTTTTATTTTGGAAGCTTTAGCCCATGTGTAACCTAGGCAAAACAAATTGCATGATTTATTTGTATGGTCTCAAAGTTAAACCCTTGGGATGGCACCCCATTTGACCTACACTTCTGACACCTGGCACATAGATCAGAGTTCCTCAAATCCGGGCCTCGGGGTCCAGAGTGCTGCTGGTTTCCTCTCCTACCAGGAAGTTAATTACATTCACCTGGCATCCCAGGTTTTAATCAATCCCTTATTAGACAGCTAGAATGGAAACTACCTGGCAGAATAGAAAACCAGCAGTACTCTGGACCCCGAGGCCCAGATTTGAGGACCACTGACATAGATGCATCGCCCCATGGTGAACAAATTTGCCAGCAGATAGTGAAGTCTGCCTAAAACGTTTTGAAAAACCTTGGCTAGCTGTAGGCAAGCCCACTATTGATATTGTCATTATAAGTGGGCTAGCAACCACATAGTAACAACCCAGCAACCATTAATCACCTAGAAATCACCTAGTAACTTCCTAGCAACCACTTAGTAACATCCTGGCAAGCACCTAGTAATACCCTAGCAACAACTAGTAATCACCTAGCAATCACCCAGGAACACCCTAGCAACCACTATTAATCACCTAGCAACCACCTAGTATCACCCTGCTACTAGTACTACCACTGCTGCAACTGCTACTACTGGTACTACTATTTCTTCTGTAGCATACAGCTAGCCCACACATTTTCCCCATGAAATGTAACTTTCTAGTTACATATAGTATGGTTGCAGTAGAAGGTATTATATTAAGTGTACAACAGCACATTGGTCCAAGTGTATCATGATGTAGGTAAACAGAATAGAGTAAATAGCTTGAAGTAAGTTATTAGTTATACGACACAGAAATAATTCCTTTGTATCTAAAGTGGTGTAGTGCAGCTTGGAGTGATACCGTTATGTGAGGAAAGCTGCTTTGTATTGTGATTAGCAAATGCTTTACTATGTTCCTCTTCCATTGACAGTGAGCACAGTGATAAGCAGGAGCTAGCGGTTTCAGACCAGGACAAGGCAGACGGCAAGGCTCGGGCTCTGCAGACAGGTACGTGTCAACAAATTCATTTTCTTAGCCCATCTTACTCAAGATTTTACTCCAGTGTGTTTTACTCTCCTGTTGGCAAACAACAACTTAAAGAAACATGTAAAAGTGATTTCGCTAGAGTTTATTGTCAGTCCTTATATCTTTAATCCAGTTAATATTTATATAAAGGAAGTAAAAAGCCAGGAGTGAAATGTTTCTTTAACAGGGAGCAACATATTAAACATTTTTTTCACCCAGGCAAGTAGCTAGGAACATTTCTGTTAAATCTTAAATCATGCTTTGGTCCATTGAGAGATTTTGGCTGTCATTGTGCAGTTAAAGGAACAGTTTCTGAAAAAAACTTCCTATTCCTTTTAAATGCACTACTACAAACATTGTAGTAGAATGTGTTCTTTGAAAAACTGAGCCAGAAAAATATGGACGTTCTTCTTCAGCATGCAGAAAGCCACATACACCACCACCCGCCCAACAATGTCCAGTTCTCCATAGTGTGTACAGGCACCATTACAGTAACTACTCCATTACATTAACTGAACATCAACATCTCTGGGCTCTTTGACTGCTGAAGATGTCAAATCCCCTCCCTCTTTCTCTCTCAGTCTGACTGGCAAAGTGCTACTGCTGGCCTAGCAAGTGTCTAATCCGCTGCTGCCAGCTGCCTGCATGAAGGCCAACAGTGGCCTGTCATAGTGCATCAGTGCTGGTCCAATATGCAGACTCATTCTCTATGTCACACCACTGCACTGGCAAAGTACTGTAGATGTGGTGGATTGTCATAGCTAGTTTAACTACCCAGCTTAATGGTCCATTTAAGCACATGGGTGACAGAGTAATTCATTTCAAAATGCTTTACTGTGCATCTAACAAGCTAAAGGTAAATTGTCTTATTTTATTTTATTTTATTTTATTTTATTTAATGTTTTTCTTTTACCTGGCCAATAAAGCAGCATGACATAACATAAACATTGCAACGACATACAACAATGTATGAAGTCAGAATACAGTCAGTCACCTTATTGAAGGAGCAAGGTGTAATGCAATGTATAAAATCAAAATACCATCAAAATCATAAAAAATAGAACAAAGAAAAGTAAAGTCTATATAAGCTCTCCAAAGTCCAATAGTCCAGTATCACTCAACAAAGATAAATCCTTATTGAATCTGACACAAGATCCTTCATTGCCACTTTAAACTCACCATGCGAGACCAACTCTTTCAGCTTTAGGGGTTTGGCTGTGCATTTAAAATGTGAAATGTGCAATGTAAACCCTTTGGAACCTAGAAATGTCTTAACTTTGGGGACTAAAAGATAATCCTTCACATTGATGGTAGGATACTGCAATTTAGATATTTTGTATTCCAAGTATAGTTACACACATAAACTGGCAGCCACATGTCTAAACAAATGGATTTTTTCTTGCAGCACTTGAAGCAACTCAAGCTGAATTTTTGGACCTGAAAAGCAAATCCGACCAAGAGTCGACAACAAAGTAAGTCCTCTCCCCATGGCTTACTGAATGTAATATCTCTGTCTTGTCTCTTTACTCTCCTATCTTCCTGATGTCCTCTCTGACTATGTGCCTTTGATTAGGGCTAGAAACACCCTGTGGTTGCCAACTAGAATAATTACACCTGAATCTGTGGAAAATGTGATCTCGCAGCTTTTTCCAGAACCATCCCCCCCCCCCCCCCCATAAAACTCCTCCCAGTCACACACTTTCATCTCCACCAAGATCTCTGTGTGAGTGTGTATGTGTGCACCATAAGCAAATCCATCCTTGCCATGAAATGAATGGAGCAGAATGGAAATTGTAATTATTTATGACCACAGTGGTTGGAAAAGTGTGTGTGTGTGTGTGTGTGTGTGTGTGTGTGTGTGTGTGTGTGTGTGTGTGTGTGTGTGTGTGTGTCTCCTGTAGAAGGCTGTGATCTACCCACATTTGCTGGGTACATACTAGAGGACCCTTTTATTAATACAATTGCCACGAAGTACCAAAAAACATACCACAAAGTACCTCAAAGAACCCAAAAGCATACCAGAAAGTACCTCAAAGAACCAAAAAATCATACCACAAAGTACCTCAAAGAATCCAAAAGCATACCACAAAGTACCTCAAAGAACCCAAAAGCATACCACAAAGTACCTCAAAGATCCCAAAAGCATACAACAAAGTACAGCATAGAACTACAAAGTTCCACAAAGGACCACAATGAACCACATACTACCACAAAGCATACAACAAAGGACTGCAAAGTACAGCATTGAACTACAAAGTACCACAAAAAAACCTTGAAGCGTACCACATTACATTACATTACAGGCATTTAGCAGACGCTTTTATCCAAAGCGACTTACAATAAGTGCATTCAACATAGGTAGGCAAGAAAACTACTAGTCACCAGAAATCGTAAGTGCATTTCCTTCCTAAACAAGCAACTAAGAGCATAACTAGTGCTAAGGTAAAAGTGCAATAAGTTAGCTACCACAAAGAACAACAAAATGTAGCACAACATACCACAAAGAACCACAAAGTACCACAGATATAAATGCAAGTAGCTAAATAAATACGTACAATTATATAGCCAAATCACTAGTAGCCAATGCATTACACTGTGTACAATATTTTCTGGTATGTATATCTTTGACCTTTGTCCTACTCTTGGCCCCTGGGAGCTGCCCAGTAAAACCAATCTTCTACTGTCGGCCAGTGGGAGCAGACCAGTACAACCACAACCACAGAGCAGCTGGGGGTTTAGTGCCTTGCTCAATGGCACCTTAAAAATAGTTGTTGAGGGAGGGAAGAATGTTACTCATTGACTTGACAGATTTTCCCGGCTGGTCCTGGAATTCCAACCGGCAAGCTTCCAGTCACAAGCCTGCTTCTTTTAACCTCTAGGCTGCCACCACCCCCAACTATCTCCATTAATAGTTCCGGCTATTTAGTGGATGATCCCATCATTACCTTATCGTCTAGTGTGCACCAATTTCCAATGGCATGATGTAAACGAGTCTGCTAATATGAAATATCCTCCATTTTGGCAATATTTGAAGTCAACCAACAGTCAGAAGATTTCATAATCATGTGTGTTTCCGGTGATGCTGGTTTCTCACCTTGAATGTTCTCTGGCATTTACCTCTGCCCGCCCCACATTGACTGCCTCAGGATAGTGCACTTTCTTTGTCTCTCTGTCTCTCTCTCTCTCTTTCTCCCTCTCTCCACCATTTGCCACCTAGCATTTTAGAAGAAACATAGTTACAACCACCAAACCCAATGGACCAATCACTATTCCTGAATAATTTTCCCAATACTCACCTTTTACCACCTTACCAATTTGCAAGCAAAGGTTAGTGATGCGTTCTACGGCAAGACCTCTTCACCTCAGGGTGGTCACAAACTGTTTGTGTTTGTTAACATGGCCCGTTGACCTCTTCCATACAAACACATGCAAAGAGTAGACTGAAACCCTGGGGGCCATTTTGCTTCTTCAGTCGTAGAAAGGTTAAATAAATCCACTAGGGAGGATTGGAATGCAGGGAGCAAGATGGAGAATGAAAGTGAAGAGAGGGGATGGAAAGGAGAATGAAAAGCTGACTGACTTCGCCTTATTTCCTTCCTTCTGACTGCTGAAGGCCCAGACAGTGCACTCACAATGATTACATTTACATGCACACAATAATGCTATTATGCTAATAATAATGCTAATAAACTATTTTCAATATTCCCATTAAGACATTAAGACAACAGTGCAACTAAGCAGTTCACATTAATCTATAAAGTGGCCCCTCCCCCTACAATCTGGTTTACGTGTGCCGTGGTTATTATGAGCATTCAAATTAAAATGAAAAAAAACACCATGAGTAACATCACCAACTACACATGAGAAATTTGATCGCACTTAACAAAATGTGATGGTGTATAAATGTTCTCACCGGTCTCTGATAATACCAGTAAAAGCACACTTCATTATGATGGTGTACACATGTTCTGACTGGTCTTTATTAATGCCAGTACTACACATATGTTGTGATTAGCCTTACTCCCATAATGGCACTAACATAATCCGACCATGGTGTTTACACAGGTCCCACCTTACTTGTATTATTGTATTATTGTCTTATTCACACTACAGTCACATTTTCTGTGTTTATGTAAACGTGGTCACTGTATCTAGCCAGCCCCTTGTTTTTGACTTCGGTTAACAAAACTATATTTCTCTTGAGGGTAACTTTGACTGTAGTTCAACTTCTTTCAATGTGACAAATGTGTACTGGTAGCTTGTGAAACTAGTAGCATCCCCAACTTTTCCCAATTGGACAGCAGGGTTAGTCTGGAGGGGTCAACTATTCATTTCTGCCAGGTGACAGCAGCGAAGCGAAGGTGAAGAGTAGGAAAGTAGGATTTGTGCACACAGTTTGTTTGACCTGGGGACAGTTTTCACACTTCATGTTCTTGCTGCATTTGTCTCAGGTCCACTGCCCTGCGGTTTAATATATTGCCAGTTTAACAAGCCTCAAGGCGTGGCCAATAAGGCCCAGCCTTAAGTAGGGACACCTAGTCTTGTTTATACAAATCTGGCTTGAGGATTGACATTTGAATGACTGAATGGATGCATAGTAAGATGCAGAGTCAGAACCTCAGAGATTTAAAACCAATGTCAGAGTCTAAGATTTTGCAAGTCTTGATATAAACTTAGATCTCAAATTTACAATTCAGTCATTCAGCTACAGTCATTCAGCTACATCATTATATGTCTTGCATATGCATTGTGATGTTGAAGATGATTTGAGCAGATGTCTTCCTTAGACTCTAACAGAGTCTCTTCTATGGTGTTTTAGTTCCCGAAAGGACAGTTGAACGGTAAAGCCCTGACCATGCATGTGCAGAGAGATTGAACACTACATATGTTTCCTTCCCTGTCTTCAACGTAACGCCTATACACTTCAGCACACAGGGCTGCTGGGACAGGAAACTTTGCAGGAAATGTGATATTAGCGCTTTCCATGTGTGAGTGTTCATAAGTGCATGACTACCTCCCTTTCGCTCTCCTTTTAACTGCTTGAGGTTTCGATGTGTTTTCTCATGGGAGCTTCTAAGATCTACAGCGGAGGCCGGTGTCAGTATGGTTCACATGTCCACGCGAACATACACATGAAGGAAAAACCTATATACATGGGGTGGATGAAATAACCAAATCACCACGTGAAAAAAGACATAAAAAATAACTAAATCATCATTACAAAGGCAGCTACACTCACGAGTCATATTAAGTTGAATGCTGATAGCAGTATGTGTCCGCTTTAAACAAGGTCTGACAATCACCACTTTAATATGTTTTTAAAGCAACATGAGGCAATTAACAGAGATCCACAAAGGCCAAGTAGTAGGTGCCTGAATTGTTTTGTTTGCCGCAAAAAATGCAAAATTCTTTAAAGTGGCAAGGAGAAAAGAGAATCAGTTGTGGGAAGTGGATGCTCACTGACGGGGAATAGACGGACATTTAACAGGATAGTTGCTAAGCACAAGAAAACTACAGCCCCAGAGATTACCGCAGACCTGAACAAACACCTGTGTGACTCAGTCTCAACAAAAACTGTGCTGATCTTCACAAAGTCGGAATTTATGGCAAGCTTGCCATTCCAAGGTCAATGTACAAAGATGTGTAACCTGGTGTAAGGAGCTCAAAACCTGGAACACTGACCTCCGATTGCTCTGCATGGTCATATAGCAGCCAAGGAATATGAGGCCATTTTACAGGACAAGGAGCACCCCGGTGTGCTAACACTTCCCTCATGATGTTCCAATTTTCCATAATGATAATGCCCCCATACACGCTGCTGGTTTCATAAACTGCAGGATGAAATGAAACTCCTTCAACGGCCTCCCCAGTCAGAAGGTCTAAACATCACTGAAGCTTTATGGGAAGTAGATTTCCACCTCCTTCATCTACATAAGTGGGGAAACAAGGAGACAGGGTTGGTAGAAAATGCCCTTTCTGTGGTGGTTTATGTGCCTGCAAGACAGGAGGCAGGAAGCGTGGTCGACTGTGGTGGCAGTGAGGAGGTTTTCAGGCCGATGAAGGCGAAGGTAGGGCGGCATGAGGCGGGACGTGGCTAGTGAGGGAAGGCGTGTTCAGCGGGGATAGGGCTCAGCTGTGGCAGTCACCTGGAAGCAGTCTCTGTCCGTGGTGCTGAACCTGTATATATTTTAGTATGGGCGACACCAGTAGAATCAAACCCTTAACCATGGCAGTATAGTGCTATACTCATTGAGCTACACAGGACCACAAGACGTTGGGGTTTCAATGAATTGCTTTTTATTTGTCAATAGAAATGTCATGTGACTATTGCGTTCTTCTGAACAATATCCTAACTATCCTGACAGCAGAATGCTGATGCATGTTCTTTGCTATATTGTATTTAAATTGATCAAATAAATCAGTTATTTTCTCCACTCACTCAATTTCCTGTGAGATGCTACAGGCATGAAACACTATGACAGAGAATGCTGGCTCACCAATTGGCCTGAAGGGAGCAATATAATGTTTGCAAGTTGAAAAATCTTAAAGGTGCTACAGGTGTAAAAATCTTTCCTCGTATCAGCTTCAGCCTTACCAGTCTTATATCTTAATATTATTGCATTCATATATTATATATATAATGGCACACTATGGGACATCCTGACTGACTGGCATTCCTATATTGATTCCAACTACAGAATCACTACTAATATCTAATATGGACAAAATAACAGAAATTCCTAACAATATATGAATGTCAAGTAGCTAATAAGGATCAGGGCCGCCCTTTGCCCTTTTCTGTGGTAATTTTTGAGTTGTAGTTGTGGTGTTAAGCAACTATCCTGTTAAATGTCCGTCTATCCTTGTCAGTGCGGTTCCACTTGCCATTACCGTTCCTCTTTGCTGATGCAGGCTGTGTGGCAAATGTTGTGATTTTTCTGTTTTCCTTGACACATTAAATAATATTACAGTTTTTGTGAACAGTGATTCTGCACTGTTTGATCTCTGTATTGCTTCATACACATTGCTTGTTAGCCATAACAATGCAATTGAATATTAATCCCCTACTGATTATGAATATACTACACACTTGGAAATCTACTTGAAACCCTATTATCATCATTACAGCAGCATGCCAAACAATCGGTAATTAGTGGTTGCCATTCCATTAAGCGTGGTAATATTTTGACAGGACACAGCATGTGGCTCTGAAGCCTTAAGAGTCAATGGAGGTAGCCTGCTGAGAGGGAAGCAGTACAGAAGCAGAACAGCAATTCTCAGCTAATTAAAAGACACACACACACACACACACACACACACACACACACTGTCGGTGGCTTTGGTTTGACACCTGCTCTGTTTATAGTTGAATCAGAATTTGATGTTGCATTACTATTTCAATCAGCAGAGACTAGGATTACAAAATGACTTATTGAAGACAATAAAATGAGATATGGCGTAGACAGAGTTTTGGCGTAGACTCCAAGAGGTATCCATTCTTAGGGTGAAGATCCCCATGGACAGGCTGGGGACAGGAAAACCCCCCAAGCTGAAGATATAACCCCTCTGGGATATCTGTTGGAGTCTTGATGCAGCATGAGGAACTGCTGGCAGCAGCAGCTGAAATGACAGCAGCAAACAGAAAAAATAAAAGTAGAACGTATCAATTTGTGATTGGTTCCCTGAGTAGGTGTTAGAGAAGGTGTATGAAGCGTGGACTTGGGTGATTGGATAATGAGTAATGACATAATGCTGAAGGGCGTATTCGACTCCAACTTTAAACTGTTTGAATAATAGATTATGAATGGAAGATGGGAGGGAGTGAGGTGTCATTTAAAGGCACCCTCATACACAAAACCTAAGGTCACACAGAGACACACACGCCCATGGATAGCATGTAGATTGTGAAGAAGAAAAGAACACCTGTGTTGAAACTGTTACTAGTTAATACTCCCTCAAAGTAGTACACATCAACATTGTCATATAAATAAATGTCATGTAAATAAAAGTTTTGGTAATCTCTATTTAAATACAAGACAACAATCTAATACAGGTTCGGACTCCTTTTGGCTTTCTTCAGCCTTTTGGGGCCTTTTCCTTGTAAAATACTTTGTTCCCTCAGATGAGCGTTGAAAACATTCAATGCACGGGACAAAATCAATTTTCCACTCGATGTATGATTACGTGACTTATATGTTAATATGTAGCGGACGTTAACATCCCAAGTTCAGTATTGGATAAAAAAGTTGACAATTACCTTCTGTTGTCAAGTCAATAACAGGTTTTTGCCAGACTGCTTTTTTTTTTTAGGTCAGACTGCCCTTTTACATCTAGCAGGTGATGGCGGTTTCGCCACAGATGACCCTATGTATGGGAAACACTGGACACCTTAGCTTTCTGTAGTGTTAGCCGAGGTGTTAGCTCACTCACTGCTTTTTTGGAGCTGTGTGCATTAAGCTTAAGTTTCTATTCATCACTTCCTGTGCTCGGACAAAACTTTCCCGCCAGTGTACCTACCCGACTCCAAAACTTCATTGGGGTGAATGGAGCGAATCTACAGTGGCTCAATTGTTTTGAACATGACTCAGCTTTGTCCATTTTCCTTCTCCAGGGCAGATGAGATTAAGGAGGTGATGTCAGAGCTGGAGAGAGCCAATCAGGTGAGTCCACATTCTGGTCTTTCTTTAGCTAAGCTTTGTTATCCTACTTAAAACCACACAAGGACCATGAGCATCAATTAAGCTTATTCTAGTCATTTTAGTCATAAGATGATTCTAGTCATTCCCATATTATTTTCATTTCCATATTCTTTGACCATTATTTCTATAATAATGGTCCTCAGTTACCACAGCCAACAGCAACTATTGACTAACAAGCTTGGCGCCTGCCTACAGCTGACAGTAACCAAGCTGGACACTTGCAAAGACAACCACACACAACAACAGTCATCACATTTTCAGGTTTTGAAAAGCAACCTGAAAATATATCAATGAAAAATAAAATCACCAATAATAGCTCAACTTAATAGCTAACAATTACTGCTAGCATGCACTTAGCAAGGCCTGCTACGCTAATTTGAGATGCCCTGAACAAAGGATTAAGCCCACCTACAACAAAGACGTCCAACAGACAGTATGCAAAACCTAAATCCAACAATCTAATGTTGTAAAATGACACAACATAAACCTCAAGGAATCACGGCACATCAAGGAACTTGAAATTAATCTTCTACCAACTAACCAAACACTTCCAGAAGCAATTTAAATTGTCAAGAAACTGAAGTAGTGTGAGTAATATTCAGTAATGTAGAGACATGTGACATTTTGGTAAGTGTTCAGCTTGGTTGTCAGCTGTAGCTGGTAATCGTTGTTGGCTGTCCTCTCTTCAAAGTAATCTAGAAGGCTTGTTAGCCAAGACATTCACAGGTAGCAAGCATGCAACTAGCAGCAACAAGTTTTCACTTGTTTGTACTAATGGCTAGGTTGCTACTAGCTGTGGTGGCTGAGGGCCATTATTGCAGAAGTCCAATACAACAGCAGTGAAAACTAGTGTCAGCAGGAGCAGTAACTTACGTTCCGTCAGCTGGACTATAAAGGTTACTACCACAGGCATTTCAGACGTGGCAATTCAGCAAGGACCTATTGAAAAAGCTACAGGCTCTTAGACACATCAGCATATGCAGATGATGGACCTTCTGGTAAGCAGAAAAACAGGGGACAGTATTCCGTAGAGCCATTGTAATCCAAGGGTTTGCAGGTTTTCATTCCATCCAGTCACAACAGCAGCTGATTCCACCTTTTAGTTCCTCCTCTCTGGTTGAAAGCTGTGTTAATCAGTGAAATCAGCAGCTGTAGTGTTTGGTTGGAATGAACACCTGCAGACTTGTGGGCCTCAATGGTACATGGTTGAGAACCACTGCCATAGAGCATGACTAATCTAACTCATCCTTAAGCTCTTGTCTTCCTCTGCCCCAATCAATTCTCACCAGCCTCATCACAAGGCATAATATACACTGTGCCAAGCCTTTTGATATAAGCCCAGAGGTTAGCCAAGTAATTGAGTAGCGGCCTAATTTCTCACAGTAGCTCGTAGTGTACCTTTAATGTGTAATGAAATACACATAGTGATGGTGATGTTGTCAGTGATGTTATTCCTTGTTTATACTTTGGTCTATGAGCTGACTCTGTATCTATTGTCCACGCAATAGACAATGGTACATTACATAGCCATAGTAGTTGGCTAAGTTTAGCAGGAGTTCTACCTAAACCACTTTCTTAGAGAACTGTTGTCTTCAAATGACTTCATCTGACCTATTTTCCTTTGTCAAGATAGGTCTAACAAAAGTTCACCCAACAAAAATAGCAGCTGTTTACAATTACAACTCCAACTTGTGAATTGTCTCTTTGTTCTCTCCTTCACTTGAAAAGCTTTTTACAGCAGCACCTATTTTATTATATGCTGGCCTACAATAACCTCATCTTAACTCTGGCTCACTGTGATGCCAACAAGAAAGACAAAACAAAGAAAAGCTTGTTTGCTTACTCCCATTTTTTCCCTTTTTCAGTGCAGAAAATAACCATTTATAACCTGAATATAAGATAGCCTTTATCAGTCCCTGAGGGGAAATTTACCTCAGACATACAAGCACTGCTGCCACACATTCACTTTTACTTGTTAAAAATAAACAATCAAAGTCAGTCTATACATTTGGACAGTAATTCATCTCATCCTTCCAAAAAGACCTCTGTACAATTGTTGTGCCATTCTTCTTCTGCATGCAGGGATCAAGGCATCAAATTTCCTTCAAGTGCTAACCTACTGGTTTTTATGCACCAAATTAAGATTCTAATCTGAAAATTGGGCAAGTGTGGTGAATTTCCCTCCTCCAAAGCCTGTGATTTTGTATGTGTGTGTGTGTGTGTGTGTTAACTGACTGACTGACTATGTGCCTGACTGGCCAAATCACAGTATGACTAGTCAAGCGGTTAAATATTACATAAGCTAAAATACCCCTGAAATAATGCCAATAATAAAAAAAAGTGGCGCTCCTGATTCAGATGGTGTTTGGTTGCCATTGTATATTCAAGTATATGTCTTGACCTTCAACAGAAGATGTTGAAAGAAGCTTGAAGAAAGGATTTTCTTTCTCCTCTATTGACACAATATGATTATCCTGTTTTACTAGCAAATATTACGATAACATTTATTTGTGTGACTACATTCATAAAATTAGATTTTGGTTTGTATTAAAATGATAATATAATCACTTGAAAAAAAATCTGATTGTGCCCTCATTACTTCCTACTTTCAGAATAACTGAGAAATGTTACATTTTCATAATTCCATAAAGATGAATGTGATTCATCTAAAGGTTGCATGTTAAAACCAACATTTAACAAGACATTATGATACCACTCTTATTTTAACTTTGTTATGTTGGATGATACAGGGAATGGTATACATTAGTGTAAGTGGAATTGACAAATTGTTATTCATAGACAATTACAATTCTAGCCTGGTCCAAGTGTTTAGCATGTGACAAGCCTCTTGCTATTTAGTAAATAATGAAACTGCAAGCATGTCAGATTAAAATAAAAATAAAAAAATAAAAAAATCATCTCATTAGTAAACACCAGAAGCCATAAATTGTTCAAATTTGGCAGCCAGAGAAGAGTTTTCACTTTTCACTTCAAAGACAAATTTTGTCTTTTGGTTATCTATTCGAAATTGCTGAAATTCTTTGATATGAACCCAAGTAAAGAAGAGGTACCAGATGCTAATTAAAAACTGAAAAGTCACTTCCAAGGACTTTAATGACCACTGTGTTCATTTGACAGAGATGTGTAAAGTTTAAATGGACCAAACATGCATATTTGACATTTGGACAAGAGCCCAAAGCTGCACTTAAAATCAGTTTAGGTGCTAGCAAATATTACTGCATATATAGAAAAGATAAAAGAGATTTTGGGACTGGATTTAAATTATATCTAATAATAATAATAATAATAATTAACTTGAATTATCTAAGACTCATCTAAAAGCAAAAAAGGTGCTTTAGAGAGAGACATAAAAACAACAAAAGAAAAATACATAATGAGGAGATAAAATACATTAAAAGGATGATAAATACATAGATAAAAACGAAAAGAAGCAACACAACATTAAAGCGAGCTGGATTAAGAACAATTCCATAAAGGCAGTCTAGGAGCCCGGAAGGTCCCACCTGAGGATCTTAGGCTGTACACTGGCTCAAAGGGAACTAATACGTCAGTAAGGTAGCAAGGTGCCAGTAAAATCTTAAAATCAATTTTATACCTAACTGGAAACCAGTGGAGAGATGCTAAAATTGAGGATATATGGTCTCTTTGTTTTGGTACCAGTTAAGATCTTAGCTGCTGCATTCTGAACCAGTGACTTTTGACTGAGGCAGGAATAGAGTTATAATAGTCTAAATGAGATGAGATAAAAGCAAGGGCGACCTTCTCTAGGGCTGAGAAGGATTAAAAACAACTTTTTTATATATTCCTCAATTATAGAAAGCAAAACTGCACTAGTCTCTTCACCTCTTCAAAAGTCAGGTCATTGTCAAAGGTAACTCTTCGGTTTCTCGGTGCTGGCTATATGTTGGAAGACAGACTATCAAGATCCTTTAGAACAAGCCTTCTGGAGAGCTCCAGAAATCTTAGCAATCCAGAAAGAGCTTTGGCTGTCATTTGGGTATCTTCTGTGTAGCAACTGAAGGAAACATTGGGTCTACTAGTGAAAACAGGATGGGTTCTAGAACTGAGCCCTGAGGAACCCCACAGGTGATGTCTGCTGAGGAAGATGAGGAATTGCCTATTGTAACTGAAAAGGTTCTATTCAATAAATAGTGCTCAAGGCAGTCAATTAAAAAACAGTGTGATCAACAGTGTCAGATGCAGCACTGAGGTCTAAACGGACTAAAATCACACAGTACTACTGCATCTATTCAATAGATAGGACCTGAGCCAACTCAGTGCTGAGCCAGAGATACCCACCCAGTGCTCAAGGCAGTCAATTAAAACAGTGTGATCAATGGTGTCAAATGCAGCGCTGAGGTTGAAAAGGACTAAAATCGCACAGTACTACTGCATCTACTGTTAAAAGAAGGTCATTTGTTAGTTTAAGAAGGGCTATGTAACTTCCACTATATGGTGGTCTAAAACCTGATTGCCATTTCTCTAAAAAAATATATTGGTCTTTAAAAACAAGAACAACTGAGTAAAAACTACTTTTTCTAAAACTTCAGAAAAAAACAAGAGTTTAAAGAGTCCTGTGGTTGATCTAAGTTAGGTTTCTTCAGGAGTGGTTGAACTATTGCATGTTTAAAACTAGAGGGACACGTACTGAAGGTGAGAGAGCTATATACAATAGATAAAATGCTAGGACCTACTGTATCAAAGACATTTTTCAGTAACAGCTTTCCTGTAGACACAAATAATAAAGTCAAATTTTCACAGTAGAGAGGAGTAAGCTCGCTAATTAGAGCAGAGATCCAACAGAAACGTCAGAGAGATAATATATCACCATACAAAACACTGGAGTACTGCTTCATCATTTGCTTTTTTGGCTTGAGAACAAGTAATTGTTGAGTCATTGGCATTAATCACTAACCCTATCAACCCCTTATAGATATATTATGGTCATTTTGTTCTATGGGATAGTAAAAATCTTACTTATTGACCTTTCAGGGCTGGACACTATTTAGCCTGAAATCAAGATTCTCTAACAGTTTGCCAGTAAGTAGCCACAGCATAAGACAGGTTATTTCAGACCAGTGATTGTCAGATTATGAAATGGATTTCACCTCTTCCTCTTCTTTGCACCTTTATCATTAGTATTTGAAAGGGAGCGATTATTGACTATCCCATGTGTGATTTACCTCTTTAACAGCGCACAATGTTAACAGCACTCTTTGATCAAAGCAGAAAACGACCTCTTTTTCTGAGTCTTGCCATGAAAAAGCTTGGGAACCCTTGTGCTAGAAAAATTCTGGAAATCAGGTTGTGAAATTACCACCAGCCACTAGCCAAATGCTGGTAATCAAACTATCATTAAGACATCCTAAAATTGAGGTTCTCCTAAAAATGAAGTTGCTACTAAAATAGTGAAAGTGAATCGTGAACTATAAAGCACTGAACCCTATTATGTACCCTATTATGTAGTTTCCTGCCCTAAATGTAATGAACAGACAGTCAGCTTTGGGTAAGTGAAACTGACTTGGATGTTCTTGTCACTTTTCCAACGTCTGCAGAGAGCAGACACAGCAGAACGGGAGGCAGAGGCTCTTCGGGAGCAGCTAACATCTGCTAGCAAGTCCTTACAGCTGGCCACTCAGATCCAGAAAGCTCCAGATATGGTATGTGGCAGCAGGCCTTCAACCAAGAACTCTAGTTGAGGATAGTGACTGATCTTCAGCAAATGCTTTGTTTCAACTGCAATGACACGATCAGCCATGCCATTGCTGCACTGGCAGCTGCTTTTTGATTTAGGGAGTTTCATTCTCGGGGTCGATGTCGGCGTAGGCCACACTGAAGCCCTTCATTTTGTTGCTGTGGGGTTGGCCCTGCAGGTGGTGATGCTGCAGGTGGGGTGGTATGGAGCCTAGACCTGGACAGAGACAGTTTTGGAACCTTCTCAGCTACCTGGCGCTATGTTATATATGTAACAGTGTCTTGTAATCACATACAGTATGTGATGGGCCACACAAGGTGGCCTAACATATAAATGCAAAAATGTGTTGCAGTGCTTGCAGCATCCATCGTTGAGCAGTTGAAAATGCCAATAGAAACAGAGTACAGGCCAGTGAGTTTTGAAATCCAGAAATCTCAGCACCTGGCGAAGTAATCATTGAGTCATGCTCATTTTGTAGTATGGGGCAGTAAAAATCTTGCTTTTTCCACCTTTAACGACATGACTATCTCTGGACACAAGTGTCGGTTCTAATTTATGGGTCGTTTCAGCCAATCAGATTACCAGAGATGCATGCATGTCATCCACAGGAGCAAGCATTGGAGGTGTTGTCGCGCTCCAACCTGGAGGTGGAGCTGAGCGCCAAGCAGCGGGAGGTGCTGCAGCTGGCAGAGGATGTTCAGAGACTGCAGGCCAGTCTGGACAACATCCAGGAAACCTCCACCTTGCAGATAAAGCAGCTGAAGCAGGAGCTCAGCACCAAGGAGACCACACTCAAGGTCAGGTTAGCAACGCTAGGGATGCACTGATGAGGTTTTTTTGGGGCCCTGATTACCCATTATAGATTTCTCTTCTATATGATCACCGATTTAAATTGGTACATTGAAATCAGCATATTGTGTAAAAGTGCACAGTAAGTATACCCAGTAAAATTTAGATTAATACATCTAGCATTGTGTTTAACAGTTTGTTTTTATAGCTGCATGATACTGCTGCCCAACCACGTGGAAGTAAATCAGACTTTTTATCCAAACATAGTTATTACATGGTAGTGCGAGATTGATGAAAAAGGTTTTTATTCTGTCCAATACATTACACTGTTTCTAACCATATATGATATAAAATTCACAACACATCAGAAATTAATATATCTGAGTTGTCAATGTTTATTAACAGTTGAAAATAGTAAATTAATCCAATAATCACACTGTTGAGAAAGGAGTGAAATGAGAGTACCAAGTCTCTCTGAAATTAAAAACAGCAAGGCCACTTAAAGAATGGACGAGCCCATTCTCTATAAAAAAATAGACCGTATTTACTTACTGTCAAATGTCACATGAGCATAAATAACAAATGTAGGTCATGCATCCCTAAGCAATGCCATTGTAAACTCTACCTCATATTCAGACAGTACATCCTACAAATTCATCGATGTGTTTGTTTGCGTTGTCTCTGTTTCTTTTATGTTTCTGTCCACCAAGATGCATACAATACGATAGCATTTATTTTCTCTAGGGAAATTAGTTTACAAGGGTACAGTTTCGTCTTACAGTTTAATTGACAACATGTAATACGCAACAGTGGATATCTTTGCTTACAAAAATGACTATGATGTTACCTCGAAGGGCTTAGTCATTGGCAGGCCTCAAAGTCATTCACATAATGTTTGGTGTGTTACATGTCCATCATGTTCTTGATCATTCCTGATCATCACATGAGCAAATGTCTCAATATTCAATTAAAATAATTCATAGAAATTTTTCATAGAAATACTGTATGTCACCCTACTTGTGTAGAAGAGGGCACTATGAGAGATATTCAATAAAAGAGTAGATTGAGTTTTAATTAAAAAACTCACTCACTTATACAATAGATTTTTTTTTTTGGCATTGTCTTCAGTTTTTCTTTTTGGTGGCCTCACCATCCGCTCTGTGTTGCCATATGGGAATATTGTTAAGCTTCAACTAACATTAGACTAGATAACCAACCATCCAGGAAGTTAAGACGCTACCGTGTTGTGTACAGTTTAATATAAGAGTCATTGTTGTGCTTTAATTGCATTGGCTCACGATTAGAGAGAGTGTACGGTCGTCAGCAGGGACAAAGTTTGAGAACAGGCAAAGACCAAAGACTGTATATAACTGAAACATTCAAATGTTATCGTCTCAAAAAGTCACAGTGTGGCAGGTGGTAGTCTCGCTTGGCCAGACCTTTCTCCACACTTGGTTTTAGTACTGTACCAGCACAGAAGAAGTCTGGCAGAGAACTTGAGCTCTTCTGAAAACCAATCACAGTCGTCCAGGGCGGGGCTTAGCTCAAGATGCAGTGACTGTGCCCTTTCCAAAATAGTGTCAGAGGGAAATGTGTTGTTTGTGGAACGTACATGGCTAGTCGCGCTTCTTGGTTTGGTTTTTAATTTTCCACAGAATTAATTGCACAGGCCTGCCATTCTGCAAGATCCAATTCTTCTACAGAGTTTTCCATCGTTGTGTTTTAGTCATAGCTAGCTTGCTGGCTACGTTTGCTGTTGCACTACAGCAGGGGATTATGAAGAAGTGCACTAAGCAAGCGGAAAAGGAGGGGAATTCCTGAAGAATCTCATTTATGCCAAAGAAAGGCTATGCCAATTGTCTGCTTCCTGTAGGTCAGGCGAGGCGGGTGGTAACCCTGCTCAAGTGACTACATGTACTGTAAATACAGGCTGATGGTGTTGCTAGCCTGCTAACCTGTCTCCTTAGAAGAAACCCAGTAGGCGTGGTGAACAAAGCAAATATGAATGAAAACAAGAATTAAGATTAAGAGAGATTGCTAAGGCAGCCTCTCCCATGTTTCTGGCAGGAGTTGCAGTCATATTCTTCAGACTAGCAGGGTATCATTTGTAAACCCGCTGGTGTCTCTTTTATTTCCATTTCCCTAGCAGATTTTCAACAGATGTGTCAAACACACCCCGCTGCTGTACCCAACACTGTTGCTTTACATCTCACAACACTTGGGTTTCATCTGATTAACACTGCAGCTCTGTGTCTCACAGTCCATAAATGTCAGAGTAGTTCTACTGAACTCTGCAGGGTTTCCTCGGCACACATAAGTTTGACTGATGTGTTTGGGGATGCTGGGAGATTGAACGGAGATGTCAAAGCCAAAGATAGGCTGGTAGACTTATGAAGTTCTCCTGACAATCGTAGCTTCCTCAGGCTGTCTGCAGGTTCTGAATCTTTAAATGCCTTTGTATTTTATTACCTGCGTATTTTAAGTCTTGAATTCAGTTTTATTCAGTACTCTGATTGGACAGTTTTTTTAATTTTCATTTATTTCAGTGGCAAAATTGTTCTTACATTTCATTCTAACTTGCATTAAAAAGGTCTTGAAAAGTCGCAGTTAGTTTTACCTTGATGAAACTTGCAGAGCCCCCATAGTGTTTATGTGTATGTGTTAGTGCTGGTTTCTGCTTATAGACTGTAGAATGCACTGTAGAGCAAATACTGGATGAAACCTCTTTATGAATTCTCTTAAGTTTTGTTTTGTTTTGTGTGTCATGGAAATGCATACAAATTCAGCCACCTTTACATGTAGAACTCAATAGTTCTCAAATGTTTCACCCAGATCAGTTTGGGTTAAAGGAGACATGCCAAAAAAATTATCTTTAAAAAATAGATACCCAAGCATTCAATCCAGGATTTGTCTACTGAATGTAACCATCTATCTTCATCCACTAACAGCAACTGGAGAAGAAGCTCCAAGAACAGACAGACTACGAAGAGGTCAAGAAAGAGCTCAGGTAATTGACTTTTCCCCAGTCCTGACCAGTCCTTCAGTGCTCATCATGCCGCCCACAGGCATCAGTTCAGAAATCCATACAAATGAACCGGGACAAATTTCATTCCTAGCTTCCAGCCCCAGACTTGCGATGTGGTGGAGGTGAAAACAAAAGTTGGCAGGGAATCAAGTCTGCTCTTTACAGATCCACACTAATGACATTCGTACCCTCTGCCAAGCCACCCTCGAGACCATCATTAACCTTTAGATTTAGTCTTTGAATCGGAACACGACGAGGCCACACCTCATTGGGCAGCTTCTGCTCTCTGCTTATCAGAAGCAGCCACTTTGATTGGATAAGAGGCTGATGTATTTGACTTAGTTGATTTTCAATGGGATTGGGTTGTATATGGGGTGTTGAGGCAGACGTTACTATGGCTGCACTGTAGGATTGTTGGAGTGTTACACTTTGGACGTTCTTATCATAAAATGTAAGTTGCAAGATGGCGTAACAGCTCTACTATTGGGAGTGAAATGTTTTTGCAGCATCAACAGCAGTTCTGTCGTTTTGCATGTTGTATCTGATGTAAGTTGGAAAATGAGACTGCTTTGAGTATAACTGAGCAAGTAGTCAGTACAATTTTTTTTTTTGGTGTTTCAGATCCAAATTCCAGAAATTACTTCAAACAGCGGCCTCCTTTGTCTGTCTAGTGCCGAGCTGTGACTTTTCTCTGTTCTAACCAGTATCAAAGAGTCTAAATTAGATTAGGTTGGCTGATAGGCTAATTGGGAGACACTGCTAATGTTTAGGGAGCATGGCTGTAGTTGGTTGCCAGGACTTTAACAGCCTCCATCAGTCACTGCCAGTGACCCTCTCGCCACTCATTTAGGGAACCTAACTTTCTCTCTAATATTCCCAAGTAGAAGTTACTAAACGTGACAACGGTGACTAGGGTTGTTTATAGATTCCTCCATGCTCCACATGGTCAGCTATGAGCTGTTAAGTAGAGGCTGTGAAGCTAGCCTGTTGGTCTTGAAGGCAAGAATTACTTTCTTATTCCTAAACTGTTTTTTTCCCCTTATAGATATCATCACCGGGAATTCAATTTGCATCAAAGAGATTTTTGGATAACCATTATAAATGGCATCCTGATTAAGGATTTCATTGAATTATCACATTGCAATGGTCTATATAGTCGAGGGACTCGTACTGTGTTTTTCTTTGCCTTAGCTGACATGGAATAGAAGACACTTGCTTTTGATGAGTCAACATTTGTTCTTGTTGTCCAACAGCATCCTCAAGTCTATGGAGTTTGGCTCATCAAACTGTTCTTCAGCCCAGGTACGGACATGGAAAAAAAATGAAAAAAAAACCCCCTAAAAAACTACATTTTATTCTTAATAACAGTCTTTTCCTCCCTCAGGACCTGAAGCCAGTGGATGTGTTGCTGCTGGAAAAGAGTCAAGGCCTGCAGTCGGAGAGGTCGGCTTTACAGCTAAGCAACAACGAGCTGAGTGGTGAGTCCACACACACACATCAATCACACACACACACACACACACACTCATCACACACAGAGTCCTGAGTGTAGTAGACACAAACACTAGCATACATAAGTTGACTCATGCTTCTATTATATGTCTAGTATAGACATACTCATGCATAATCACATGATTTTGCAGCTTGCTGACACACACACATGCACACACACACACACACACACCAATACAAAAATGAACAGGGAGGTATAATCATTAATATGGCCCATTTTTGTAACCTTATATGATGGCACTGCTCATGGATACACATAGCATTGTTACTGTTAATGTAATAACTTTAAATTAACGTATTAAACATATTAACAATTTTCAGTTAATAGTGTAATAATCCTGTCAATAATAATATTTACATTATTGAGTTTTATTACATTAACAGGGAGGCTGAAATTTTGAGTTTTAAGAAATGTAATTCTAATAAACTAATACAAATCAAATCAAAATTAAATTCACAAATTTGGTTAACTATATCTGAAAATGGGATGAATATGTATGGAAAAGGTCTTTGGTGATTTTTGTAAATGGCTTACATTTAAAAAAAAAATCAACCTTCCTTAATGTAATAAAACCCATTGATGTGAAGATGGTTACATTAATGGTAGGTAATTTGGGACATTTATTTTGTTAACTGGATTATTACACTATTAAATGCAAATTTGTATTTTGGTAATGGTTTTTAGTTCTAATGGGAAATTATTACCTTAACAGTTGTAACAAACATCACTTTCTTCATCTGTTCAGCTCTATTTTTTGACAACAAAGCTAGTACTAGTGTTTGAGGTCCTCTACCCATGAGCTTGGGCCATGAAATACCTTATACCAGTGGTTTTCAACCATGTGCCGTCGAGGTCAAAGAGTCTGTAGGCTTTCATTCATACCAAATGCTACAGCAGCTGATTTTACTGAGTAGTTCCTCCTCTCTGGTTGAGGGTGTGTTAATAAATGAAATCAGCAGCTGTAGTGTTTGGTTGTACTGAAAACCTCAGACTCACTGGGTCGCCATGGTTGAGAATCACTGACCAAGGCTACCAAATGTGAAAACGGTAGTAGGTGGCAAGGCCGTCAGGCAAACGTTTTGATGTTGAATAGGTGTTGATACGACATCTTGCACCAACGTTGAAAACCTGTGAAATTATAATGCCAAAATGAAAGTTGAGATGACGTCCGTAGTCGTCCATTGCTACCTGCATAATTTTGTGAATCTATTTCTGATATCAGTTCCAAATAGTTTAAGAAGGTGTTTTTAAATGAATATTTGCCATTTGGGTTGAAATTCTGATATCAATTCAAAACAGTACATTTTATTGCCATAATATCATATTGTGAAATATGAAATGTGAAATGTTTGGGTTAGCATTGAACTTGGCCACCTCCTGCACGTCGTCATCTGTCAAATGCTTCATGATGGCCTGGCTTTATGGTGGCTTCCACTAAGCTTAAATTAAACGTACAAACCAACCAACACAACCTCATACAAACACCATTCTGAACACTCACACACACACACACACACACACACACACAGCAGACAGACCGGAATCCCATCTGTCCTGAGGCTAATGTTTGGTTTCCACTGATTGAGCCGTGCAGAGCAAAGCACAGAGACACTACTATGCCTCCATTGAGCTCCAAAACATTATCACTCTCTCATGTTGTGACATGCCAAGTTATTTGAACCATGCACCACCCACGTTCAGCAGCCTCCACACAGCAACAAACTCCCAACACAGACACTCTCACGGCAGCAAAGAAAACAAATTCATGAAAGGCTACGTCTAGTTCGTCACTATATTGGCAAATTGGAAAAAGTGCTTCAGTGATAATGGAGAAGTCACGCCACGTTCAAATGGTGAAGAAAGTTCCTGTCAGATCACATGAAAATCAAGCCTATGTATCCCAGGGTGATTGAAGTTGTAAAGCAGTCGGACTACTTTGTTTCCTACATCTGTGAATGGCTTGCCTCTAGGGGTTGCAGACAGGAAGTCTGGCTGGCAGACAGGAAATACTGCCAGCAAATCGCAGACATCAGAAGCAGAGCTGTTGAACTCAGAGCAAAAACAATTACAGTATCTCTAGAGAGAAATAGCTCTCTGATACTCGAAAAGCACACATCCACTGTTGGAGTCGGTATGGTGGTATGAAAGGAAGAATAGGAAAAGCAAACACACCTTCCCTGAAATGCATAATAGAGTCAGTGCCATCCACTGATACAAGTCAAGTGCAGCTTGGTTTTGCTTTGCTACCTTCCTATTGGATCAGATCCTTGGCACCAAATGGAGAAATTATCCAAGAAGATAAAACCACAGGGTAAATTTAAGTCCTTAAAAAACACTTAAAATGTCTTAAATCCAGTTATTAGGGGGTTTATTTTTTCACCATGCAATGGTGGTTTCTTTGAGCTGCATGTCCACTCTTAGATTAATGTAGAACAGGGTTAGTAGTACAATATGCATCTGCTTTACTAAACACAATTGGACTTCATGTCCCTTAACAATTAATTTCCTGTTGTCCTTTTTTAATGTTGCCCATTTATAGTTTGAGAACTTTCATTAGCCACGTTCAATCAGACATAGGCTGGTTTTGTCAGCTTTGTTTGTTCATTTTGATTTTTAAGTTGGCATTAAATTAAATGCCAGGTAGCATTAAAAAGGTCTTTAAAACTCTTAAATTTGACTTTCTGAAACATGCAGAATCCCTGATCCAGGGCATTTGTTGATTGCTCAGTGTATATTGTGATAGGAGAAAAACAATATGGACAGTTGAGTGAGTCTGATTCCCTTCCAGCACAAACACAAGCATTTGCCACTTCTCGGTTCCTGGGAGCATGAAAAATACCCACTCTGTTCCTTTTTAACAAAAGTTTATATTAGGTCTAAATATCATCATATGACTTCTCAAAAAGACATGTAACCACAACATAGTCAAATTGTTGTCTGGCTGCACAAACAGGTAGTGATGAGCAGCCATGTTCAGAGGGCATAGCTGACCTCTGCTGGCCTGGCTGTTTGGTCTGGGGTCACAGTGATCCAGTATGTTAATGAAGCCCAATTCTCTTCCCCCACTATGCTCTTTAGCGTTCAGTGCACTTTCCTACTCTGGAAATGTCATCCTAATTGGCTCTGGGTCTACCCCCCCCCCCCCCCCCAGGCTGACAAAATAAGCATTTCTTTTTGCATGTTTTTTTTTTTTGCAGTTTGTCTGTGTATCAGGTTTCTGTCAAATCACCGGTCTTCTACCGGCTGCTTGGTTAAGGCTCACTCAGTCATTGAATTTCGAATGCAAATATACAGGATGTTTGCCATTTTGTGTTTAATGAGTGCTACCCTCATAACTGGATGTTATTTGTGTGATTTGTTTGATTAGGTCATTGGTTTTTTGCATTTCTGCATTTTGAGTTGTTGCCTAATGATACCCTACAGTTAGGGTAGACTCAAGGTCCTTGCATAATTCAAGTTTCAAAAGAGAGTGTGTTCAAATACAGTGTGACAGGTTCAGTCTAGCAAGCCTTTTTCTTCTGAAATCTTTAGAAATGGGAGAACTTATACTGACTGAGATAAGTGGTGGCTTGCAGGGGATTTGGATACAGGAACAGAGTAAAATAGGTTAGGCATGGTAGACAGAGCAGATAGCAGGTAAGCCAGCCACTCCTGCCTGTGTCCATATCCCATGACATGCCTGGCAGACACCTCCCTTCATCATGACTCAGTGTCCATACCAGCCAGGGGCCACATGCATACATTCCTGCACATACTCCATGTTGAAATAATAATGTTTAACACGTTTGTCTAAGGCCAGTTGATTTGGGGTGTCTACAAGAAGGCCAAGAAGCTGTCAAATGAAGAGAGTAAATATACTATTTCCTTAAATTTAAAAAAAATCTTACAGTGCTGGTTTATACAGAAATTGGGTCTATGAGAAGTCACAGAGGAACATTTTGGATGCTGAGATTTTTCAATTCTCCAACTTGAATAGACTATGGCTTGGCCCTTTTAGCGTTAATACCCATCTCTCACATTGCTTACTACTGTTACACCAGTTCTCTATGCAACACAAAGTAAGAAATGTGATTCTCTTATATATTCACCAGAACAATCACAACCTTGTTCTAATGCCTCTTTATTTTGAAAACCTAATGCTGATTTGATCAAAACATCAAATGCAGTCTGTCCTGAGACGAGACTGAACAAGCAGGTTCATATGACTATTAGGTTTTAGTAAGATCTTGAAGACTTTGATGTGTGCACTTAAAGGAATTCGAGTGGAATTATTTACCGGTTCAGTCTGATATTTTCTTCCTGCTCTCTACTTGTTGTTTTGAACTGTTGTTGTTGCACATGCTGTGATATATCTATGTTTACTGTGCCTCATAGGTGCATCAGGGCGAAAGGTCAAAGAGTCGCCAGCCAACCCCATGTGCACCAACCTGCAGGGTTCTCCCCCTCCACCCTCCAAGCTGCTCCTGCGCCCTGGCCTGGGTAAGGGTGCCTCTGAGGACACCCTCACCGCTGCCAACGGCACCCACCAGTTCTCGCCTTCAGGAGTCGGCATAGTGGGCGGGCAGGACTTTTTCAGTCCATCCTCGATGGCATCAGCAAGCACTGCCTTTCCCCTGGCGGGAAAGATAGCACTTAACTCCCTGCTCCATCGCCAGCTCATGCAGACCTTCTACTCCAAAGCCCTCCAGGACTCTGTGTCCTCCAGCCCTGCCTTGCTCTTCTCTCCAGCCCACTACCCCACAACTAACTCTCTGTCAGGCAGCCCCATGCCACACCATCAGCCCCTACAGTCCCAAACCCAGCAGTCATCGGCAGGAAGCCCAGATGTCAATGGTTTGGCACCATCTCCCAGCCAGTCAGAAGGAGCTGGGAGCATCTCTGAAGGTGAAGACATGGATACTGCAGAGATTGCACGTCAGGTGAAAGAGCAGCTGATCAAGCACAACATCGGCCAGAGGATCTTCGGCCACTACGTACTTGGACTGTCTCAGGGCTCAGTCAGTGAGATCCTGGCCAGGCCCAAGCCCTGGAATAAGCTGACCATCCGGGGGAAAGAGCCCTTCCACAAGATGAGGCAGTTCCTGTCTGATGAACAAAATATCCTGGCACTGCGCAGCATCCAGGGACGCCAGAGAGGTGAGGTTAATTTAGGGATGGTAGAGGTGAAAGGTGAGGTCAGTCGAAAGCCGTGATCATCTGATTGCAGGTGGGAACTTGTAGAAAGCTTTATATGTTTTTCTATTTTGCAGATAAAAGCTTACATTTGGTTTCTCTCCATGAATGCTTTCACAAGGGGAGAATGTATTGGTTACCTTCACAGTTTGACTTTAACTGTTAAACTCCTTTAGTGTATATTTCTATATAGTTAAAGAGTCTACATATAATCATTATCTCTTTAATGATTTTTTTTATGCATCCTTCAACTGCAGTTGTAGCCCCGGCCTTAACCTTTATCAATGGACAGCTATCCTTATCCTTATCACTAGTCATGTTGCCTGTGAAAGATAACATCCAGATTAGCCTCCTTAGTGCATTCCATTTCCTATCACTATCATTCCATGCCTGCCACCGTAGACAAAAAAAGCCTATAATATATGACACAAGGAGGGTGCATTTAGCAGCCAGTCTGTCATAATGGCATTTCTGTGTGCAGCATTCAAGGTCTCACTACTTGCTCTCTGGCTCCCTGCCTTTTGATATTGATTTTCAGTCTTAAATGGCTCATAGGCACACTCTGGGGACTGCTGAGAGAGTTGTTGAGTTCACGAGTGGGAGGTCAATTTGAAGGAGATTATTGTTGTGAATAGGCTTATCAGCGCTGAAACAGCAGTCAATAGCATGCAGGTTCCAGTTAGTGACACAGGTTTGTATTTGCTGAATGTTTGTGCATTCATTACAATTGGTTTTACCCAGAACCTGAACGGTGAAATAACTTTAGCAGGCTTTGTAGAGTAATTGAAGTGGAAATTAGTTTGCCACCATAATGGCTCGTTCCCCCTTACCAAACTGCTTCCTCGCAAGTAATTACACCCAATAGGACTCTCATGATTATCCTTTTTTCTGCCCTTCTCGGTGTCTGTTCTTTCCTGCATCTCTCTTTTCCTGCCCCCCTTCACTTTTCTACAATGATTGAATGTAATATTTTGAGCTTGAAGTTGTAATTTGCCTGTCAGCCCGGTGATTAGAAAGTCCATCCTGTAACCAGAAGATCAGAGGTTCAATCCTCTTGCAGCCAATGCATGATGAAATGTTGAAAACATTTAGACCTTACCTGCTCCAGGGTCTCCACAAATGGCAGCCCCTGCACTCTAACCCATTTAGCAAAATGCATACTTGTATATGGGTCTCGGAGGAACATGAAACAAATTCCTTATGCATGTGCATAGTGTCAGAGGACAAGACTAATGTCTGGTTCCTTCTTGTTCTGCGATATTGGAGCTCTTCAGCGAGGCAGAGATAATCTGAACAGTACTGTGGGCAAAAAAAACGTGCAGCTTGTAGCTTTTCTGTTTAAGCCGGGTAAGAAGCCAAAGAATGTACACTTGTATCTACTGTTTCTTGTCTGGAAGCACTTCAAGAAGCTGGTCTGGCAGCCTGCCTCGAATCTGTCTGATGAAGCGCTGAAGTTTAAAAGATGTTAGGCAAGAGGAGCAATACAGCTTGGATGCATTACAGTTAGATATGTTACAGTTGTGCCACAATTGTTTCTGTTCTCTATAACCAAAACCACAATGCACAGTTCAGTTATCTCAAACCCCTATAAATGTCAGTTTGGGTGAATAGAGGGAGTTTGATGAGTATTTGCTCTGCAGAGTTTTAGGCCTGTGCATAAGATGTTAACATTTCTGTGTTTGACATTTAGATTAGAGCCTGCTGTGAGCAGTTGATCTGGCCAACAGAGGGAATCATGTACATTAACACTCTTATGTCGCAGTTTAGTTTTGACATTGTTAATTTTGTGTGTTAATGTACAACACCTCAGAAAGAACTGAAATACATTCCTGTGATCTTGTGACAGCCATGATCTCAATCCTAGAACATCTCCATTGACATAGGAATAGGTCACTGACCTTGAGGACACAGTAAAAGTATCAATCGTGATGTTACATGGATCCAGGGATGTTTTCCAGTTCCTACTTGATAGAAGTTCAGTGAAAAATGTATTTAGATGTAAGCGGTCAAACATTCCAGTCCACAAACTCAGTCACAAAGTAGGTTTCCAAATCACTGTCAGTGAATCAGCATTGGTTCCAGCTTTGTTTTTATTTCCAGGTTTTGTTTCCTTATATCATGAATCAGAGACTCTGCTTTCTACTTTTTGGAGAGTGTTGTTCATTTTCATAAATCCTTGTGATTTATCAAAGATCATAGGAATCATCTTTAACTTGTTTTGTAGCATGGATTTATTTTTTACCTTTCAAGGCACATTGACAATTTAATTGTTTATTACCACACACTTGTCACAATGTTGGGAAAAAGCTTCTGTATTTCTTGCTTTATTTAGTTATAAAAGCAGTTTGTTAGCATTCTTAATATTCCTCAGCTCACTTATTAGTTTGCAGCTGATATCAGTACCAATCTTAATAAGAAATGCTAACACAAACATAAACATAAGTGCCTGGCAAAGAAAAATATCAAAATATCAAGGTATCCTATTAACTAATGCCTTGAAGACCTTTAGGTGGTTTATTTTTCGTATTCCCATTGATAACTAGCCAAATGTAGACAATGCAGACAATGTGACATCCCGTTGACATATTTCCAGTACAGCTACAATGGAGTTTTATAACTGAATTTTTTAAAACATTAACGATAAACTGGTTTTCATGTCAATCCCTCAGAATCAAAGAGCATGGGCTTCTTCCTAGATCCACCATTTTGTACCGACGTTCAACAATCATACAGGGAGAAATCCACCGTAGAAGAGGCAGAGATTCCAATTTCTCCACCAACAGTAACCTCAATAGTCCATATTGCAATGCAGTCAAAGACATGTTGTATTTTGAGTAAGGGACGCCGCCGCGATCATAGACACGCCCCAATGTTCACAAACTAGTTGGCTATTGAGCAATATTTATATGCTCATATGCCCACCTTTGACTGAAACCATCAAGTTCATGCCCCTTCTCTAGGGGGTTGTTGAAAGGTACACAAGGCAGGTTGAGGGAAATTGGGTACACCAAAAAATTTAATTACAACACTTCATCACCAAATAACTCCTGGAATACATTGAACATCACAAATTGATGCTATCTAACAATGTATGAGTATCCGAGGCTGGAGTTTTCCTTTAAGCTGCAGATTCAAAGTGGCGTTTTGAGATCCATCAGCCCTTCCATCCATCCACCATCTAGTCCAGGGGCCCTGACTGCTTACTGTCTCATCTGTCGCCGCTTGTTTTCCAACAGAGAACCCAGGCCAGAACCTAAACAGAGTGTTTCAGGAGGTTCCGAAGCGAAGAACCAGCTCTGAAGGCTCATCGAGGCCAGGTCTGTTCTTTGCCTTCCCTTATCGTGATTGGAGCTAGACGTTTATTTGGAGCTCGGCTTTTCTGTTGTTTGAGTTTGCCAATGTTCTGTCCATCGTTTGACAATTCTGGCCTGGACTCTTGTTGAAAAATCATAAGGGGTTTACGTTAAAATGTTTTATTAAATAGGGAGCCCCAGTGATAGCTTTTTTTCTTTAATTTCACATCCAGGTGAATGATTTGGGTTAAAAGAATGCAGGAAAACATGCACCGATATTAGAGAGCGACAGGAAGGGAAATCCCTGCTTGAACCTAAAAGCGATTATTGTTCTCTGTGATTTAGAGGTTTAATGGAATCACAGATAGTATAGGTTGAAGAGTGAGCGTTGTGGGTTAGTTAGGGTGCACTCTTTCAGTCAATAGGGACAGTGTCTGTTAAACAAAACAAAATAACTGTAGAAACTAGTCCAAACCGATCCACGCAATCAGTCTCCCACTTTGACATCAGGGCAAAACCTCACATGTATAATTTAGCTTCTAAAAAGCTCCTTTATTCGCCCAACTATGTACTTTCCCCAAACCAATGCAGTGGTTCATGTGTCGTGAAAGCGTCCTGGGTGTGGTTGGTACATGCTGTTTGGCACTTCAGCAGGCCGCATACAGAAAGCATTTCAACCCTAGTTTTATGGGCAGCAGCAGTGGTGGCCTCAAAACAGTTGTCAAGTTTGAAAAACGGAGGTCCTTAGTCATTGCTCGATCAGATTATTTTACCAAAAAGGCCTAAAAGCCACTTTTGGGTAGCAGATAACTTGGAGAAAATCGTGAGAAGGTGGCTTTTGTGCTGACCAGAGCATCCCACTTTCAGGCAGTAGTGAGTTTTAGTTGATCTCATTTGATTATGTCATTCCCCGATGACGCTGGTTGCCCTTGTTTGCATTCAAATTCCATATGAAGCTCAGGGTTTGAATGGTATGCAGTGTATCCAAATGATAGATCAAAATCCTCCTTGCCAGACCTCGTTGTAAGGGAGGTCTACCGTGGAGACGCAAAGTTATGTTCTGTGCCTTTGGCCTAACAGCTGGGAGTCTGGTTCCACCAGAGTAGTGTTTGTGTGCGCGTGTGTGTGTGTGTGTGTGTGTGTGAGAGAGAGAGAGAGAGAGAGAGAGAGGTCAAACTGGGTCAGCTCACTGGTACCAGCAGTAACCACCCCCTCCCATCAGGGGTTTGGCCATCTTTGCCCTTGACAGGGTCATCCCCGTTTCAGCCTCAAATTACTTCAGCTTCATGGCCAGCTGCTCCCCCTTTTCTCACACACACATACTATTTCCACACACATTAGTGAGTGTGACCTTGCACAGTAACTCTTACTGCTGGAAAAGGACAATATGAGGCCAGGCAGTGGGATCATGAGGCCACTGCGTCTCCCCCTATCATGTAGAACCTCTAACACCAATTAAGCTTCCCACTACTGAGGCCTGCCTTGTTTTCTTGTGGAACCCATCCAAATATTCCCGATGTAGAGACAGGGAGGAAGGGAGGGAGCTGGAAGCACCCTGCTCTGGTTTCCTGGTTCATGAGGAACATGTGTACAGTAGCTGTGGTCTCTTGCGTTGTGCTTTACTGTGTTGTAAAGCCGAGCCCAGGGGAGATAGAGGGAAAGGGGGCTGATTTGTTGAAGCTATGGAAGAAAATATATGGCCTCCTACTGTTTTCCAATAAATCCATGAAAACATGAGAATAGCAGCACTCCAAAAAACTGTGATATTTTCATATAAATAAATGTTTTGTTACTCTCTATCATTGATCACCTATACCCAGTCCATGTAACATTTGTTGTTCTAAATGCCCGGCATCAGGTAGGTCTGTACTGGAAAAAATCCTCTGCCGCACAGGAAGTGATGCGTTTTATATTTCTGGTTTGTTTGAAATAAGTAGTAGAAGAACTGGGTAGTTAGCATGACACGTAGCCAAGTTTTTATAATGCTTGTGAAAAATTGCAAATTCCCTACACGAGTGTGGGACAATATTCACACATAGCTGGGACAATATTCAACCTCATGTAAATTCTATAGTATGTGATTAACAAGAAATACAGTCCGAATAATGCTCAACGTCATTACAATACACAAACATTAGTAAGAAGCATGCATAAGTCGCATGTGAACCTTACACTGGATAACAGGATGAATTGATGAATAATTATGTGGCATGTGATTAAGGTCAAGCACCAAAGTTGAAAATGCAGATTTTTGCTGGATTGTTCAATTTAGATATAATAATATTTTGTACTGTAGTTTACAAATATACAAAACAATCATTAAAAAACGACTAGAAATAATTCACTTAAACATTTAATACCAGCTAAAATTAACAAAATTAGCTTTAAAAAAATGTCAACAAAATGACATTCCCTATATGCATTAACATTTGCATATAACATTGTAACACTTTTCAATTTAACTTGTAAATATAGCCACCAAATTTGACCTGCTGCTGCTTAACAAAACTTTACAGAGGCTTTTTTTAATATCTTTTGGCATTTCTGGCATTTCTTTTTTTTTCTACAGATATTTAACTATTCATCAGAATGAAACAGGAAAATTCACTCTGACTGTATCCACTGAGAAAAAGGTGTTAGCACATGTTTTATGAAATATTAAACATCTCTCTTTGTGGCAGCAGTTTGGGTAGACGTGGGTATGTAACATGTTCTGTACTGACCTATCTCCTACTCTGCTGGTTGTCACATTCGAGTTGAATCTTGGATCTGATAACTTGTAGAGATGTGGTAGGTTTAAAAACATATCTGGTTGTATGTTTGCTGTAGTCATGTTTTGTAATATACTGCTTTTTTTTAATAATTAATGTAATTAAAATGTCTTAAATGATCCATTCCTTGGCACCTCCATTGCTCTTTATGTTTCCTCTGGTCCAGTGAGCGCTGGTGTTTTTTGTGTCCTCAGGTAATATCACCACCCGAATCCGAACCTCAGAGACCGGCTCAGACGAGGCCATCAAGTCCATTTTGGAACAGGCCAAGAGAGAGCTGCAGATTCAGAAGGCTGGTGAGTAGAAAAATAATAGAGATACACCAATGCCGATACCAGTATTGGGCCAACTCCAGGCTAAAATAGATGAAATGTATGTTCTGTGCAAGGCTGTTGTGCTTGCTTTTTTTAGGGAGAAGCTAGGAGCTGTAAAATTCTTTCTTTTAATTATTGTAGTCCCTGTTCTTTCAGCATTCGTGTTGTAGAGCCACGCTACCTTTTACTTAGCCAGATTGGTTTTTACTTTTGAGAAGTTAATGAGGTTTTAATAAAGACAGGACTGCTATTGAAAGGAGCTAGCAAAGATGAGGACAAAATAACAAGAGATTTCTTTTTTTGTTTAATGACATATCTCCATATTTAAAACAAATCTTAACAGCCGAATTCCAAAAGTTAATGTTGATCCGAACAAATATTCAAATAATGTTTTTTAATGACCCATCCCTGGCTGCTGCTATGTGTGTGTTTGTAGTGAAAGGTGAACTTATTGTATTCTAGTCTACTAACACTCCTCACTCCTCCCCCCAGTCGATTCCTCTCAGCCGGTCTCCACCGGCGGCGGCAGCATGGGAGGTTGCTCAGATGACTCCATCCACTCCATCCTGGAACAAGCCCGTAAGGAGATGGAGGCCCAGCAGGCCGCCCTGGAGCCCATACTCAAGGCCTCCTCCATGGGCCCCTCGGACCTCACCCTGCTTTCCCCCAAATTATTGGGGACCCCTGCCGCCTTGTCCCCCTCCTCCTATTCCCCTCTGGCCCTGTCCCTCAAGAAGGCCTCAGGACACCCTTCCTCATCCCCTTCGCCATCTTCCCTCCTAGACTTCCACTCCGGTCTAGTGAAGAAGGAGGGGGGCGAGGTGGCAGTGGGAGAGGTTGGCGTGGGGGGAACGCTGTCAGATGGAGGAAGCAAGCAGGGGCGAGGCTCCTGGAGGGACCAATGGTGGAGCAGCGTGAACCCGGGAGGCTGGGCCATGAGCGAGGAGGCTCGGAATCAAGAGGACTGCAAGGAGGTAAAGTGACAGAACTCTATCTCGCCTTCCTCTGGTCCTGGGTGGAATGGCCCAGACAGAGATTTGGGTTGATCAAATAATATTGACAGCATTGGGGAAAAGTCTGTTAAGTGTTTATTTGGTTTGCTATGCATGCTAAAGCTTAAAACAATACACAAGGTTTTTGGGCGATGGACCCATAGGTCCACTTCCCTGTTATGTGATGGGACTCACCAACGATGGCTGAACCTCTTCACCACCTCACCCTCAAGCAACTAAGAAGTTTAGAAGAAGAAGCTTACTCACATCACCTTACACCTTACAATGAAGTCCTCAAAATTCAAACCGTTACCGCTCACCATTTGCAGCCGGAAATTTTAAAATAATACAGAGATAAAATATATTTTATTGGATAAAAGTATATGTTAAAATAAAGTTAAATAAATAATAATAATAAATAAAATAAAAAGGATTCTTTTTTTTTTTTTTTTAAATTGCCTAGTGCAGCTTTAAGTAATGAGAACATAGACACCAAAATCATCCATGTGCTAACAGCATACACTATGTTGAGTGATAGTAGGCTCCATGCTAACACTTAAGCATACACTCTGTTGAGTGATAGTAGGCTCCATGATAACACTTTAGCATACACTATGTTGAGTGATAGTAGGCTACATGCTAACACTTTGGCATACACTATGTTGAGGCATAGTAGGCCACTAGCATAATGATAAAATGAAAACTTGTAGCAGCTCTAAAGCTAAATTGTAAGTAAAAAGCCTGTAGGAAACCCCTTTGTTTTTGTGCTGGTTTATTATTAAGGGTTCAAGCCTATAGGACAGAACCCTTATTGTTTTTGCTCTGGGTAGTTGTTGTTCTTGTTCTTGTTCTTGTTCTTCTTCTTCTTGTTCTTCTACTTCTTCTTCTCTTCCTCCCTCATTTTCGCAATTTCCTGTGAGATGGTACATGATGGAGACATATTTGGCAAAAGGGTAGATAATGTGTGGTCAGTTACTATACAGCAAATATGACCCTAATCAGACAGATGGTGGCACTATAATATAAAGTTCAAACTTCAGAGGCTATATATCTCACTCAGCAAGTCCGATTGACACGCAACTTACATATGCCCTGTGGCAGAAAATGTGCTCAGTTTTTCTGCCTATAAGAAGTTGAAATTACATTGAACTTTTTCAGTTCATTGTCATTGTTCTCCAACGGCAGTATAATGTTATAATGTATAATGAGCTACAGATGTTCAGTTTTGCAACTGTTAAGTTATCATGCTTGCTGATTTCACGCTTGCTTGGCTAAACTACTAGCCATGTTGCTTTTAATGGTAACATTAGCTAACTGTCATGAACAGTGGTCCTATGCAAGTTAGTCTTGTTGTCCATTTTTCTCCTGTCTGTTTCTCCTTTACTGTCACTCAACATAGTGTATGATAAAGTGTTGAAGGAGTACTCTTTTTGCTGAATTGACCTCTTGGTCAATTTACCCTTTGTGACGAGAGGATTACGTTAGATAATGCTAGTTGCCTGCAGGTACTTAACTTAGGCAATTGTATGCTAACCCGGTAGTATGTCCTCAGGACAGAGATATCTACCGGAGACAAGAGGCGATTTTGGTGGTCATCCTATTGTAGCATGTAAAAGGTAAGTTGGCCAACAAGCCAATTCACCACAACGTCGGTGTAGTCCTTCTACCAGGGACACATAGATGATTTTAGTGTCTATACTGGCTTAACAGGGAAGTTGACCAATGGGACAATCTCCCAAAAGGAACAGCTACATAAAGATGGCAGCCTCCTTATATCCAGTTGGGATTGGTCAGGGGGACTATCCACCCTTTTTTCCATTGTGCCACTCACCACTGTACTCATCCAACCATAAAAGTTACCTGCTGCATGTTTTAGTGTTTTTAGTGTGTCGTTCTACCTTCAAGCTACTGAGATTTGTAATATACCACACAAGAGCCACAAGTCCTCTTACTGAATGATATTTTGGCCATCCTCTATGTAATTACTCATCTATGATGTTATGATCAGAGGTGTCGGTGGGTGACATGAAGCTAGTCCGGAGAGGACCACATCCAGTTTCGGCGGTGTGAGCCTTTAGTGTATGAAGTCTGCATCAACAACACTTCAGAAATAGTCTGCGGCATGTCCTCATCACATATGGGAAATACTGAAGCTACTGGCTGTCCTGAGAGACCTGACAGAGCTGACAACATTGAAATCATCCCTCAGCCATTTTGTCTGTACTTAGTTCCACTCCTGCCAAACACGCCCCACCCATCGGCATTAGCAACTCCCACCCTCCCTTTACAACCAGCTAGCCCAATTATTAGCATGAGCTGGACTTTTAGCAATATGCATCTTGATCTTGAGTGGCATGCCCTGTTACAGGGTTCCCACTGGTCAGGGAATATCTGGAATATCGTGGATTTTTGAGAGGCGTAGTCAAGACTATCAGGGATTTTTACAAATGGGTCACTACACAGGAATATAGCAGAATGTATTTTCTAACTTGTTTCAGACATTCATTGCATTATATGGTGGTTTTCAGACCAACTGGATTGGAAACCAGTCTGTGCACCCCTTTAGATAAACCACATCAACCTCTTAACACACCAGGAAGGAATCACATTTCTCATGGAAACGCTCCCTTTTAGATATGGAAAGTCATGGAAAAGTCATGGTACGTCAGGGTCATGGTTGGAACCCTGCTGTTAGTTTGTAGCTGCTAGTGCTATTTTTTAAACTATGATGAATTCCTTTGATCCAATGGTCATTGTACCTTTAGCACTTAGCCATTAGCCATCCTCAGTATCTGTGAAGCTAACATTTTAGCCGAAGGTGACCCGACTCCCCCAACCCCCTACCCACCCCACCCCCAGCTGACTGTTGGTCTCTCTGTGTCTCTGCCAGAAGCCTCTCCGGCTTGCCGCCTCCTCCTCCTCCTCCTCCATGGACTACTGGAAGGACTGGCCACGGGCCGACTCCCCGTACTCCCAGGCCGGCTCGGAGCCCCAGGGCCCCCCCAGCCGCGCCGACACGCCTCACAGCAGCCCGTCACCCCTGGGCCTGGTGGCCGGCCTGGGTCCCTTGGGCCCACTGCTGGTGTCTGGCTCTGCTGTGGGCTCCACGGCCAAAACGCCCAAGCCAGCGGTGGCACCGCTGAAGCCGGAGCAGTACGAGTTCTACATGTACCAGGAGGTGGACACTCTAGAGCTAACTCAGCAGGTCAAGGACAAGCTGGCCAAGAACGGCATCTGCCAGCGCATTTTCGGAGAGAAGGTGTGCCCCCACCAGCCAGAACCACACCACTACATAATGTTCAGTGGTGTAACAGCCTGCTGCTTTTCTTAGTGGTAGCTGTCCTGTTCTTACAGAATAGTGGCACAAAATAGGTCTTTACTTCTTGGTCTTTCAAGTGCCCATCACATCTTCTAGAAGACAACAGCAAACAAAAAAAAACTTACAATGAGATGAACACGTTTTGACCTGCAGATCTCAGTAGTTTGAAGAAAGTGCATGCTCACTGTGTATTTGCATGTAAGTGTATAAATCCCATGGTGCACATTTGAAAGTTTGCATGTGGGACTTCACCTTCTAGCACAATGACAGCCTTTGATGACTGACTCCGAATGCCTTTGCCCGCAGGAACATAGATACAATGAGCTACAGCAAGAATGCGGTCGTAATATGAGTAGCGTGATTACACATCAGAATGTTCTTCTCCTCTGACACTGACTGTCTTAATGACAGCATGTTAGTGTGTATGTGGTTGCACGCTCTTGAGCATGTGTTGTGTGTTGCAGGTGCTGGGCCTGTCTCAGGGGAGCGTGAGCGACATGCTGTCCCGGCCAAAGCCCTGGGCCAAGCTGACCCAGAAAGGCCGAGAGCCCTTCATCCGCATGCAATTGTGGCTCAACGGAGAATTGGGCCAGAACGTCCTGCCCTTACAGGGCCAGCCCCAAGGTAGGCACCTAACAAGACCAAGCAAACACACATACATACACAAGCACACGCCTCCACACACCCAATTTAAGAATCACTACAATGTTTATGTCCGACCACACATCGTGATTGGGTGTGAGGTATTCCATGAGTGCTTACAGTATAACCTAAATGTATGAACCTTACATCTCCAATGGAATCACTCAATAACTTGCATAGTAATTCAGCACACTAACACAAGGACAATCCTGTTCAGTGTTACATAAGCTATGTTTCCATCAGACTTTCAAGCGAATTTTACGCAAACTTTATAAAAAGTAAAATGTGAATTAGGTGTGTTTCCGTCAACTTGGTTGAAGTGAATGATCGGGTTTCTGAATGTCCAAAAAAACATCTACTAGATAAATGTCTATAAATACTTGTTTATTGTCTTTCAACAATAAACAAGTATTGTTCTACAGTGTCAGCTAATGTTTGCACTATTATTATGTACCAACAAATGGTTCAACAAACAACCATGATGGAGACTTATACATGTTAGAAACAGCATGTATGACATTTCTTGGAGGTTGTCGTGGACTACAGTTCTACAGTAGACTACAATTCAGAAAGTCCAAAGCCACTTTTGAACATTCATCCGGCCAATCATTCCAAGCCTTATTTCAGCCTAGTCATTTCTTTATCAACAAAAAATATATATTTTTAGACCAGGCTTAACACTAGCTGCTGATTTTTTTCACTTCTGATTTACAGAGCGGACTGCAGGCTTTTTTAGGCTTTCCTACCTAAAATACCACTGATGTGGAAGAAGGAACAAGCAACCGTTAAATGGCTGAATTAGTAATGAAGCTTGGCATCAGGCTATGCTTAGGAATGAACCACAGAGGCTGCATCTGTTTCTTAATATATATCAATGGGAGGACCTCACATACGGTGCATTATAAGACATTTTGTACCTACATAACTAATCACAAGATGACTAGAATATTAAGATCAGTGATGTAGTGTAATTGGACGACAGGCATTCCATCAGTGCTTATAAATGCAATACATAAACGTATAACTTATAACTCCAACGGTATCAACTACCTTGAACTATGAATGGAATGAAGCAAACAATTTTCTTTACTGGCAGGCCAAAATAAATTGATTAAATTTATAAATAAATTAAATCCAAAGCTTGTTTCTTTGGCTTGCCAACCCAAAATGCCACTGACACGACAGGAACGGCTACATAAAACATTAGTAATGAATTCTATCACTGCTGTTTCCGAACATTCAACAAAATACGTTGCACTAAAATGTAGTCCCTATGGTCATGTTATTAGCTCAGTGGTGGATGGAGCCAAGAAATGGAGAATTTGAAGAAAAAGTAATTTTCAGTCAACTTTTTACAAGAAATTAAAAGATGTAAATGCAATTTTTGTACTATATTTTCATACATAAAAAGTCAGCTGAATGCAGGAAATAAGGTCTCAACATCTCACAATGCTTCAGCACATGGTGGGGGTGATGACTCACAGTGGTGTATTTGTTGGCATTTGTCTTGGGCTCAGTGGACCTACATTTACTGAGGAAACACCCTAAACTATAAGTTTAGAGTTACTGTAGCTCAACTTATGTGTCAGTCTGGGTCTGTATATTTGGTGTGTGTGTGTGTGTGTGTGTGTGTGTGTGTGTGTGTGTGTTTGTCATGTGATTATGTGTCTATACTTGAACAGAAGCATGAGTCAACTTTGGAAGCCAGATTGCTGTTGTCCTGGTCAGCACATTAAATTCTGCTGGGAAGGAAAACAGCTAGATCCTGTGCAATACGGCTTACACTGCCCATTGTCCTCTAAACGCCGCCTCACACATGCACTCGCCCATACACATAGGGAGATTTTAGAAGATAAATTGAGCGCTGAACTTTAAATAATATTTTTATAATGGATAAATGGATAGGTGGGAATATTCAAGATCTATAAATTTGACTGTGTGCATATCAAAACATTCCAGAAATTCCAAGTAATCAGTGTTTGTGCCCCAAAATTTTAGACCATGAAAACATTGAAACCTTATACTATTACTACTACTAATAAAAGCATATTCATACATACCCATCAAAATGTTCCATTAGAATCAATTCAGCATAAAGGTTTCTCATAGACAACCAGTGTAGTATTTATCACCCGTACAACAATTGTGTAATCAGTCAAACTGCATCATATCCATCATATCAGAGGTGAATGACACTGACTGGCCATTTTTTAATAAAAGGACAATATATTAGCAAAACAATATATGGGTCTAATCCTAATCCAGTTGAGAGAAAGCGTTTGTGAACCCTTTTGGATGACCTGCATTCCTGCATGAATGGCTCCTAAAACACTGATCTGATCTTCATCTATGTCATAATATATAAACACAATGTGATTTAACAAATAACACACACACTGTAAAACATAATAAGTTGGCTTTACTTAAAAAAAGTATGCAAACTCATTGCCTCAGAAAAACTAAGTAAAGTAAACTTAAGATGAGTGAGTTTGTACAATACTTCAATAGTTCTGAGTGTACAATACTTAAAAGGTTAATTTATTTATGTTAGTTGTACTACTTAATTTAAGTTTATGTAACTTGAAAACCATGCTTTGTGATAACTTAATTATTTCATTTTGTGTGCACTGCTTGATACAAATTGAACCCTATTTAAAATGAATCACTAACCACAATTTAACACTTTTAGATCTACTCACTCATCATTTTTCAGGTTCACTTAATTAAACAAACTAAGTTCCTTGAACTGAGAGAATCCTACTATAACAATTACAACAAACAAAACAAAATTTTCAAAGAAAAACATCACCCCTTGGGTTCTCCACAAATATCAAGTATTTGTATGACATATTAGAACTCTATTAAAAGTTTTCATAGCATGAATGTAAACAATGCACAACCTTTGCTGGATTCTTCTCTGGCCACATTATCCTAGCCTGAGTGATCAACTCTTGCAGACACAAGGGGTTGCTATTGCCACCACTGGTACAGATTTGAATGTGAATTGAACATTGTAGAAATAGCTGGGACAGCAAATAAGCGAGTACAGTTTCACAAAAATATCAAACTTTTCTCTCATAACAATTAACAGTACAATAATGATTGCAGAGGTTACCAAAGTGCACCTTGATGACTGATAGCTGATGACTCTTCACTGGTCCCAATCCCAATCCAAGCAATACTGTTTGAATGGATTTGAGTGTATTCGCCATGCATTTTGGGTAATCCAAATGCAAAGCATACGTAAGCCCAAATAACAGGCAAACTGCCTGAGGCAAGTCTTTAATATTGTCCATGACAATACCTCCCTCTAGTATGATGGCAGTGGAGATGGGCTGCAGGTGCATTGAGTTTGGACCCTGCTGAGGACTATCTTCACTGAGAACAGTCAGCACACCAACTGTCACAGATGCTAGGGCCTCATCTCTCGCCGTATCCTACAAAGAAACACACATGTTCTTTAGAATAGCAAGTTTGCTACCCATTGGATTTGCGCTTCTTATGAAAACATTTAATTTTGGTGTTAAAGTATTTGGTAGGGAATAGAGCTCTAAATACACATTCACGCTGCATTGCAACACTGTAGCCAAAAAAATAAACTAAAACTACGGAAGCATGTACAACAAGGTCCGTACATTTTTGAACAGTGACACTGACTTTTCACTCTAGACTCCTGGTCCTGTGATTTGAAATTAATTAATGACTATAAGGTTTAAGTGGCAACTTTACATTTTAATTACAGGGTGTTTACATACAAAATGAATTGTGGAGGAATTGGAGCACAAAACACGTGTCACTACAAAAACGTACAGACCTCACTGTACATTGTGCAGACAGAGTTACATCTTTGTAGTCACGTCTGGTGTCTAAAGATACAGAGACAGAAAAGATCAGTTAAGAGACAAATTTACAAGGCACAAGCACAAGTCAGACAGGGAGTAGGGAAATTGGTTGGTATGTATCATCTGGGGGGAGAAGGCTCTAATTTTTGGATAGGGCTTTGAAGTAGCACCTTAGTGGCATCAATGTAGATGACACTGAGGATTACTCAAAAGTTGCAAAGTAAAATTACTTACCACCCAGTTGATATGCTGCATTAACTAGGTCAGTTTCTGTCCAACAGTTCCTTTTTTTGACTTGAAGAGTTCAATGAAACGTGGGGTGTGCTGGTCCAGAGCCTCAAAGAAGTCTCCCTCAAGATTCTTACTGGCAATTCTATTAAACTCAGCAAATACCTGAAAAAGTATAGAGGGGGGAGGAGAAGAAGAACCAGCACATTAAGTAGACATCGATTTGATTCATAACAGTTGTGCAAACTATTATTTGATTGGTTGGGAACTTTGGGATGGTGAAATGCAGCCTTGGAGGAAGCTCAACTTTCAGGCACTATTCACACTATAAAATAGTAGCTTACCTGTCTCTCCATGAAAAGTGCTGGCCATCGTTCAACCATGTTCTCTACAGCAGGCTCCTTTTTTACTATCTCTTGTCTGCGTAGTGGGAATGTTTGGTCCATCAATTGTGAGATGAGAGTGCCATTTGGTCGTTTTTTCTTCCATGATAACCTTTCTGACATTTTCAAGGCTTGTTTCATCATGTCCTTCAGGTAAATTAGGCAGATAATTTGCTTCACCTCTTTTTGGCCGTTTGATATTCTTGCTTGATGATTCTCCCTCTGGGTTGCCTTTACTTCTTTTACCCCCATTGATTGCTACATCCTCATGTCCAGCTTTTCGCAGCTTTGTGCGATAATTGGCCATCTTAAATTTAAGGCTGTTCTTCCAGCCATACCATCCCGGCTGAGAACCAGGCTCAGTAAGGCAGGGGTGCTTGCTAATCAATGCTTTTGCAACACCGCTGATGTTGTCATCTTCAGGATAAGCCTTAAAACTGTACATTGTCTCAGCAAGCTTTTCGAGTATATCATGCTTCATATCTCGTGATGGATTCATACGTGTTCCGTCTTTCAAAAAGGCAAGATCTCCCTGCCTAAGTCTGTACTGAACATCAACTGAGAAATTGGGTATGTCAAAGAACTCCGGCCATTGTTGTCTTCTTAGCAATGGTGATGATCCAGCAGTCGACAGGATCTCAGTGTCTGCTGTGCTGCACTCAGTGTCTGATGTTGTGGTGGGTGATGACAGGGCTGTTAAATTGAGAGTCATGAGGGGGATGATTTTCAGCGTCGCTCTTTCAGGCAAATCTGATAGTTCATTCAAATTGCAGAGGGCATTATTGAAGTCTTGATCTTCATACTGCAGTTTAAAATCATATTGCAGCAACAGTTTATCCTTCAGTTGCACTTTTAATTCTTCAATGGAATCCGGTCTCTCATTTAAAGTTAACTTCCTAATATCATCTTCATTGATGACAACTCTCAGCAATAACCTTTGGTCCATTTTGTTAACTCAACCTGAGAAAAATGGAGAAATTTATGTGAGATTCCATTTCAGTGTTTACGTCACTCAGCATGATATGTACCGTTTAAGTATAACAAGCTGTTTGCCTTTCACTCTATAAAGTGACAGGGGGAAAACATCATTCAGTTCAGACAATTGGGTGACTGAGAGGGTGGACAAATGGCTGCTACAGAGCTCATATGCTCTAAGATGCTCATCATACCATGAGGTCATAAGTCTGCAGACAAATATTATGTCGGTATTGATCACCACAATCTTTTTGTCTGAATTCTGGGAGTCCTGAGCAAGATCCAACCGAAATGACCATATCAGCGCTGTACTTAATGCCATCTATGCAGACAGAAGATACTACAAGGACTGTGTTCTGCTGGGTATTCCTGTGATAGAGACAGTTCTGCACATTTTCAGGAAATGAAGCAACCATCACAGACTTTACTAATTTCAACAGATGGCTTGAAAAAGGAGGTGGTAGCTAAATGGAAGGCTATCATTTTCTGGTGTCTGAGAGCTAAAGTAAGGGGTATGTTCTTGAAATTGTGAGCGTGACGCACAACTTTTTTGAAAAACTTGTGTTTTCCTTCAAAACGCATTGTCCACACATCAGATAATGGACCAAACGTTTGAATTAATTGAGGGTAGTGGTCAATGTAGTGGTGCTTTGGTCGTAGTTGTTCATTCGGGAAGACCTTCTGAAATGAATCTCTATGTTCTGAGATCTTGCAATCAAGAAAGTACACAGACTCCTCTGTAAAGCTTGCGGACACTGACAATTCCACTACATCTTTTAAGTTCATTTAAACCTCCCAAGTTTCATCCCCCTCAGGAATGTGATGACCAATCAGTAGTGGCAGAAGTCGGAGAAGTGTCCAATTTTCATGACCATTTCCTCCAATTGTTCCCTTGGAGGAAAAGTTCTTTGTGATGAGCTGGGGTTGGTTTGTTCTGTCTGAAAAGGTATATGGAAACTGTTCAATAGCCACATTCAGGGTTTCAAGTGAGATGTATCCCTTTGATATCAGTGCCTTCAAGCACAAGGCCAATTCAGCTGGAACAACGCCCTCCAGAAGATCATGCAAAAGGTCTGGCGGGAAACCATCGACAACGTGAAAATGTTCCAAGCTTTCACTAAGCGGGCAGCTTCCTTTCACACCATATTGTCGAGCCATGGTAGAATTCTGCAATACGTCTTGCACATGTCTGTCATGAGTTTCTTTTGTTCTTGGTTGGAATGAGCCTGTCCGCACTTCCTTGTGTTGTATTTCCTCCCGCTTGGCCATACAGAATCGACACATCTGACTAACTGTGAAGCTTTCAAAGAACCCTCCCAAAGAATGGGCAGCTAAATTATCTGCTGCGACAAATAATACAGTGCCTTTTATGCTGGCTCCTAACTGTTCGACATATACACCATGTTGCTCAAGGGAAACAAGGTCCTGAATGAGAGGGCGAAGAATTTCACCATAACCATATTCTTTTACGTTGTTGACCTTGCAAAGCAGAGCAAGCTGAATGGAGTGAAGAGAGGAGCGATATTTAGGATGCAGATTCCCAAGTACCCAGTAGATGGCACATAGCTTGTGTTTCTTTCTGGAGGTTCCCAAGGGGTTAGCCACCTCAAAATCATCTATGTACAAGCAAAGAGCAATCCTGAACTCTTCCTCTGTCAAGAGAGAATTGTCTTTAAAGCAGGAACCATCCCTGTGAGATTTGTATCTCTGTGACACATTTGTCTCAGGTGACATGGCCTTATCCAAAATGTCTCCATTGCTTAGCAATGTCTGCAGCATTTTTAGTATGGGGACATACACAACTGTCTGCTTGTCGTTTTTTAGGAGAAACTCAACAGGCATTACCACAGGGAATTCTCTTAAAATGTATGATGTTCGCTTGCTAGCAGTTGACAATGATCCCCCAGTAGAAGTGAATTTCAGGAATACATTATTCTCAGTAACTACTCTAGCTATCTCACTCACTAAAGAGTCATCAACATCTCCACAATGCTGATTTAGTATTCTTCGAATTGAGGAATGGAACAATGGCTGTGACAGCAAATAAATTTGGTTGATCTGCTCTATAACCTCTTGCATGGCATTTTCAGAGATGTTAAGAATTGATAACATTTTCAGAAAAAGAGCATCTATATTATGTTCCAACTGACTCTCCAAGTCTTCCACATCTTCGCTAAACTCAGTAACCCCGAACTCAACATCATCAGCTTCAGGGACACCATCCTCAGGTTGAACATTCAGATTAGGGGGAAGTTTTCAAGTACATTCTCTGAAACAATTTCAGGTTTGAATGCCATTTCATTGTCCATTTGATGCTCTTTGCTTTTGTGTGCATTAAAGGTGGAATAAACATTGCTCTGAAAGTTACAGCCTTGATATGGACAAGTAACCTTTTGCTTCAGCTTCAAATGTCTTCGCAAGTGGGTGAAAAGGTCATCTTCAGTGCAAGCCTCCACAAAGTCGCAGTCACAAGGTCGAGTTTTTGATCTGGTCCCCTTTTTGATCTGCTTGCTAAATCTGAAAAGAAAGAAAAGATAATAATTTTAGCATCAAGCACCATGAAACAAACAAAAATAATCAAAACTAGGTATTAGGTATACCACACTTTCCTAACTACAAAGTTGTGATTGCCTGGTTCAGCCTGAGATACAAGAATTTCAACGACTGCTTCACGTAATTGTTGTGTATATGACAAATGCCTTCCGAAGAGCTAGGCTATAACGTTAGTATATCCGAACCTCAAGTCATCCAAAAAAGACTGGATAATGCAGATAAGCCCAGTTAGCCCATGTCCATCTTCGCATCTTTTATGTTAATATACTCCTTTAGTCTATCTGGTAAATGCTGTGAAACAAACGTAAGTTTTCAATGTCGTCGGTTGAGTTTTTTTTGTAGTTGCAACAGGATTTCGCCACATCGGCGATATTTAAAATTAAGCTAAAGTTAGCTAACGTTATCCCTAACTAACATAAACCTGGCGCTGAATTACAACAAGACAGCAAAACGGTTTGCGCAAGGTAAAACAAATATTTACTCACCAAATCAGTCCAGCACATCCAGCACCTGGGCTTGCTCAGTCATATTCCAGTCTCCAGAAAGTAACGTAAAGTGCCAAGTACATGAGGACTGATCTGCGCATGTCTCAGGGTGTCTTCACACCTGGCTCGTTAATAGCAGTTGTTTCTAACCCAGGAGCGTTTCCTCCCAAAGATTGGCTCGTGTGGACACTTATGAACACAGCAATCGCACTCGGATGTGGGACAAAACAAGTGGGCCAAGATCGCCAAGAAAGGGTGGTCTCGGCTCGCTTGTGGTGTGAAGGCAAACGGACCAACCACAGGATTTGTCGATGTGTGTGTGTTTTAGCACGGTTCCAAAATCTAAACTACTAATACATTGATTTTGAACTGTTAAGGAAGCGATCTGATAATCGATCTGTACAAGCTATGTATATATTTATGTAAAATTATTTGGTAACCATGGTATCACGTATGCCCATCGTCAGCGCGTGAGTTCAGGGATTTCCCCTGGTCAATCAGACCAGGCAGTTTAAACTGCGGTTTGCATTAAATCCAATAAACGTGACATAGTGATCCCACCGTAATCCCCCCTGCTGTACAAGATGTCTCTTTTTCATCCTGTCTCTACCTGATTGTCATTATTCATAACATGCAATCGATTTGCAGTCTAATAATAAATAATAAAATAATGCTTATAATCAGTTATTTCTGTATTAAACAGCAGCAAGTCAGTCACCGGAATTTGATGTACGTGGGTCCTGATGATGCAGGATGACTGAAAAAACTTTCCAATCAATGATTTACTCCTCTTGGCTTGTTTGTGAAAAGCAAGTGTGAACACGAACCAGAACTTAAATGCAACAATGTATCAATTTTTACCTTTGGTCCGGACCAAATTAACCGAACCACAGTTGTGAAAGCAAAAAGAAATGTTGAAAAAAAGCACCATTTCCAAGAACTTATTTTTTCTAAATTAATCCAACTCAAGTACATTGAGTTGGTCAGCTTTTTCGACAGCAAATTACAAGTAACTTATTTAAAATGAGTGTTAATAACACGTTGATAAAAACTGAGTTAGGTCCACTTATTATTTTTTATTAAGTCCAATGTTAGTATTTACAGTGCACAAATATATTTATGTGTCTGCTCTCCAAAAAAAGAGATCTGTTGAAGTGGAATATCCCCCCGTCAAAGGGACCTCTGGAGAAGAGGTGTGGGAGCCATTGTAGGGTTTTGTTCATTTATTTACATTGTTTTATTCTTCTTCTTATTATTATCATTATAGAAATGTGGAATCAGCCACTACCCCACCTAGCCTCAGTTGTGGGTATTGCATGTTGGTGGGAGTGGCCAGGGCTATTCAGACAGATGAGAGGTTTGTCAGGTGAGGCAGGCTGGATTTCTAGAGAGGAATGGTAATGGTTTCATGGTAAAAATATTTTCATAAACCACATCATTTTGAATATTGATTTATCTGTTTAATCCTTGAGCATTGATGCATTAGAATTTCCTTTTTTATGTATTTTTTTTCCCTGGAGTTTTCATATTTTGACATTTTTCATATCTTGGATCCAATTTGAATTATTGGGATGTGCGTATCAAGACTTCACCTAGTTCAAGCAAAAAAGTCAATACAACAGTTGTTGATGCTGGAAAACGCCTTGGGCCCCTATCAGTCCTACAGTCAGACAGACCGCATAATAGTCAAGGAGGTGACAGAGAATCCTAAGATAACAGCTAAGACTCTGCAGGCATCTCTTGAACTTTCTAACATCTGTGTCTACGAGTCCACATAGAAAAACACTAAAAACACTAAACAAGAGTGGTGTTCATAGAGGATACCAAGGAGGAAACCACTGCTCTCCCCACAGACATTGCTGCCCATCTCATGTTTGCCAAAGACCACCTGCATGTTCCACAAAGCTACTGGAACAATGTTCTGTGGACAGATGAGACACAAATTGAACTTTTTGGCAAAAGGGCACAACACTATGTTTGGAGGAGAAAAAACACTGCATACCAACAGTAAAACCTCAACCCAACCGTGAAGCATGGTGGAGGGAGCATCATGGTTTGAGGCTGCTTTGCTGCCTCAGGGCCTGGGTGGCTTCAATCATTGAGGGAACAATGAATTCTAAACTGTATCAGGAAATTCTACAGGAGAATATCAGGGTAACGGTCGGAAGCTTAACAGAGGTTGGGTCATGAAGCATGACAATGACCCCAAACACAATAGCAAATCTACAACAGAATGGCTTGAACAGAGGAAAAATAACATTTTGGAAAGGCCAAGTCAGAGTCCTGACCTTAGGCCTATTGAAATGTTGTGGCATGACCTGAAGCAAGCTGTTCATGGAAGACATCCAAACATTATCAATGAACTGAAACAGTTCTGTAAGGAGGAATGGTCCAAAATACCTCCTAACTGTTGTGCATGTCAGCAACTACAGGAAGGTTGAGGTTATTGCTGCTAAAGGAGGTTCCATCAGTTATTAAACCTCATGGTTCACATACCTTTTCCAATCCAAGCTGTTAACGTTTGAACAATATGTTCAATCAAGAGATTTAAAAGTACACGTTTTTGTGTTATTTGTTGAATCATGTTGTGTTTATCTATTTTTATCACCAGACCATGTTTCAGGAGACATTTATACAGGAATGCAGGTAATTCAAAAGGTTTCAAAAATTCAAAAAAAAATCTAAATTCAAAACATTTTCTCACAACTGTATATAGCCATTTGGAGTGAAACACTGGCACAGTCTTGCATCAGCTCATATGTCTTCTCTGGTTCAGGCTGCAGGGCCATGACTTTGGTTTAGTCTACAGTTTGGTTTGGCATGGTTTGTAATGAATTGAATCAAGTCAAAATCGACCCCAGGCTGTTTTGAAAGATGAAAATAAACTTGTTCCAAACTTAGCCCTATAACTTCATCAAATTCGGGGACAGGTTGCTCCTAGTCTTGATATAGAACGCTGTTCACATGGACCACACCACTCACTGCTAGTTACCCATGACACATACACACACCACACATCACATGCACACATCACACAGGACATGTTGGAGCCGATGTGACCACAGACGCGTTAATTGGATCCTGGCTAATTAAAGGGGAAGTGGGCTGGGGAGACAAGCAGTGGCCCAGCCAGAGGTACCCAAGGACACTATTGGGGAACTTGCTTTTGCAGTCTAGTTTTACAAGCTACCACTTCCTTCACATTGGAAGATGTTAAACTACGCTAAAGCTACCCTCAAGACAAATGTAGCTTGTTAACTAAAGATACTTAGAAAAAGTAGTTCAAACTACTGTGTAAAAATGGTCATATCTACATCTGCAATATCACAATACAGATATTACACGTACATAATACATACAACTGCAAAAATACCACTGATTAAGATGTTAACAAAAATACTATTTAATTGGAAATAAAGTGAAGGAATGTTGACTGTATTTCTAATCTGCCTGCCAGAAACTAGAGTCCAAACCAAATAACCCTGTCAGATTTCATCACAGTGTTAACTTTCTGTTGGATGTAATGGCCGTCACTCCTGCATTTACACTGGACCTAAATCCAAACCAAACTGCATTATTTAGCTTCTTCACAGACAAAAGTAGGGAGGGAATGGTAACTTTCTGTTGGATAGAATATCCATCACTCCCACATTTTCACTCAGACACTTCTCTGCCAGACAAAATGTTAAAATTAAATAAAAGGATGAAAAAGTGCAATTCCCTTCTTTTATAGCCAAAAATAGTTGGTAGTCGCACAAAAAAGTTAAGCTGCAAAAATGCAAAAATCCAGCTGTCTTATCAGCCTAAATCAGGAAGTGGGCTGCAACAGACTGATGGGAAATCTACTCCACACACAAGAAGTGACCTGAAAAACCTAAGAGAAAACCTAACCTTAACAGCAGTGAGCAAGTGCTCTGTCCAGACAAAGCTGGCTTCACCAATGTTAGATGTTTTGCCTCTCTCATTTCTTTGGTATCCTTTGGTATAAAGCAACACATAGCCGGGTTGCTAAACATAAGCATGCTGTGTGCAATTTACTGATGTCACCTTACATGGTTTCTGGGTATTGAAGTTCAAGTTTTTCAAACAGGTACATCTGCAATATGTACCTGGTACAGCTGCCATTTTGAGCCACCAACATGTCAAGCTGCCTAGTGCAGCTTTAACTTCCCCACAAAAAGTGATAAACTACTAAAAACTCTATGGAAATTGGAATTTAGTTGTACTACCACCAAGCTACTGCAAGATGTTATTTAAGCTACTTGATTAATTCCATGTAGTCTCACTACGGCCCAGCACTGTCAAAGAACATCACTTGCCTAGCCTCCTCTGCACAAATGTTGTTTAAGAGGGTTTTTATTTTTATTATTTGAAATTAATAGAACTGGAGGGCTAATCCAATTCACAAGTTGACATCTCAGACTCGAGTCAGAGCAGTTACAGCAGTAACATTCTTCTTTTAACTCCAGATAATGAGTTTTGGATGCAAAACGTGACCTAAGGAAGGAGTTTTTTCTGTTGTTACAGTAGTAACGATTGCAGATGCTTCAACCTTTCTGCATAGTAAGCTAGGGGTAAAGCAGATCCTCTGCGTACGCTGGGAAACCCTTTCAAGTCTTTGTCATAACACACACTGGCTTCTGTTTTCAACCCTCATTAATGCCTGACCTGCTGCAAAATAGTACTGATTGCCATTTTTCTTTCCTCCATTTCCAGTAGATGGGCTTTCCGGTATATCTGCTGTACTGACTGATTGGATTGCAAAATATGTCACACCTATGTTTAGTTGGCCAAAGAATACAATAGTGCTGAGGAAACAACTGTTCAGATCATCATGTCAACTCCCACGAAACCACGAGACCAGGACGGTCAGGCGTGCAATGGGTGCCAAGGGTGTGCAGACAAAAGGATACATAAACAAAGTATACTGAATAAACACAATAAGGACACTTGGGTGAACCATCCATATCTGGTGTGGGGCGTCAACAGAAACTCGATCAGAATCGTTAGAGTAGGGGACCATGAGGACGCCGACACTGCTCAGCTGCAGCCACACCCTGGAAACAGATAGGAGACACACCCATACAGACACGCAGACACTCATTCATGTACTCTCACTCACACAGACAGACATGACCAGCATGAGGAGCATATAGACCAGGAGAACAACATGTAAGCTAAATGCTACATGATTGATAGAAAGATTTAAATAATAGTAGTAATTAATAGTAGATATAGCAATTAATAATCCAGAGATTTGGAGCACAGTGAGAAAAGGCGTTACTACCTGCAGTTTTATTTTGATTGTTGGGATAGATAGGCAGTTATAAAAATGTAGGGTATTATTCTCAAACAGATACCTATGTCTAGCTGGTCCAATAACTAACATCTCTGGTTTGTTGCTATTGAGAAACACGTTTAGGGACATCCAGCATTTGACTTTGGATAGGTACGCCTCTAAATTTAAGAATTGGGAGTGGTCATTTGGTTTAACTGGTACATAAAGTTGAGTATCATCAGCATAGCAATGAAAATTAATGCAGAATTTGCAGATAATTTCACCAAGCTGTAGCATATAGTTAGAGAACAGCAGCGGGCTCAAGACAGAGCCTTGTGGCACACCAAACACAATACTCTGAGGTCATATTGTTGTGCGAGACGCAGTGCATTCTATCAAGTACACAGGACCTAAACCATAATCCTTGGATACCAATGTGTTTTTCAAGATCATTTAGGAGTATGTTATGGTCAATCGTATTAAAAGCTGCATTCCGGTAGAGTAACAATAATACTGAAGTTGAGTCAGAATCAATAGCTAACAGGAGATCATCCACCACTCTTGTGAGTGCCGTTTCGGTAGAATGGAAAGACCTAAAACCAGATTGAAACGGTTCAAATAAACTGTTATTGGACAATAATTAAGTAAGTTTGCTGGATTTTTACATAGTGCGTACATGAGTTTTATTTTGTAAAAAATAAAAAAACGACTTGTCTTAGATAGAGGGGAGGAAGGAGACAAGGAAAGAGAGAGACTAAAAGAATGAAGTAGGTGTACAGTCACCTTGAAAGTTTGTGAACCTCTTGTGCAATTCTAGAAATTTTGAATTACAATCTTCATTTAATCACAATTACCCTTTTCTTAACTGAAATAAAGGGTCTATATTCACCAATTTGTGCATGTAGCGACTTAGGGACTTAGTATAGTGCAAAAATAAGTGAACCTCTTCTTGCATTAGTTAAATCAAGTAGGTAAGTAGAATCAGGTGGTACGCAAAGTACGCAGGCAAGTATGTGCGCGTATGTACGCACTGTTAAGATCGCATATATAAAGCCCTAAGGAGACCTTGGAGGACCTCAGGAAGAGAGTAGTGAGTGCACATCAGTCTGAGGAAGGTTATAAAGTCATATCAAATAGAGTTGGGCTCCATCATTCCACTATGAGACAAATGGATAGCATTTAACACAACAAACAGCAACTCTGCCTAGAAGTGGAAGTTATTCTAAACAAAAACAACCAGGAAGGTACAAGCCTCTACTGTCTAAACAGAACAAAGCTGCTCGTCTTAAGTTTGCAAGAGAAGAGAAGAGAAGTTTAGTGTTTTGGATCGGCCAAGTCAAGATCCTGAAATAGTAACCACCTTCTGTGTAGTGGAGTAAGGTATAGAAATTGCCTCAGATGATTATAATTATCAGTATGATTATGATTGATAGCGCGTGCACTTTAACCAACTAGAATCATAAATCGAAATAACTATACCACATCAATAGTTGCACCACTGCACTAATAATGCTGTGCAGACCATAAGTAAGTGTTTTGAGAATACTCTATATTAAAATTAAGTATATCAGTCTATTGTGAAGGGTGCCAGTTCTACACGAGTAACTGATGGTTACTTTGTGTAACCAACACAGACCACACAGGTGATGCTTTAAATGTATACTAAGATTTATTACTGTTTTATGTCAAAGCACACGCACAGCATATAATAAGATTGACTATATACAGGCAAAGCGTAAAATAAAGGTAAAAGATAAAAGGAGAACTGAGGGAAATAATGAGGATGAATGTATTAGAGACTATGTGTATGGTACATAGTAATTACATTCCTAGTAACCCAAAATAAATTTTTGACTTGTGTAATATATAATATGTAGGATACAATTCGACCTCGAGTCCTTGGTATCTAGTATTTTATGGGGGACTTTTGCAATTATAATTCCTTTGTTTCCATGCTCTGTGCACAGGCATGTTCATGCCGGGTCACCTTCCTGGTCAGGTGACACCAAGTGAAATGGGGAACCCGACCCCAGGGGCACATAGGGCTGTGATTGGACACTGCGGTCCTTAGATCCTTTTGGTCACAGTTCCTTTTGATTAGTGTGCAGAGTGGAGATCCAGTGAGGAGCGGTTTTGCTTTAATTAAAATGCAGATTGGTTTCTTTGTGGCCTTTTTGTTTAGTGAAGCACATGAGTTTTCCTTGGGATTGTTGGTGTGTCGTGAGTCACACACCCAAGTGTGCACTGGCTTGAATACACCTGTAGGTTTCAGGAACTTTCAAGCATGCCTAGGAGAACTGTTGTACTGATGTGTAATAATTAGAGAGGAGAATGTACCACCCCCCTCCACACACACACACACACACACATTATACCAGCTAATTAATATGTGAACTCCAGCAGTGGTGAATGATGAATAGGATGGGTCAGACCCCACCAGCAGCGCCCACAGTACAGCTTGATTGATTACATTCACTGCCTGTCCTACATTAACTACCCTTTCTCAATCATTTTTACAGCAAATTAGCCCTGACAATATGTGGATTACACTGATGACTTAGAGTGGACAGATCAAGATAAGAGGGAGAAATTTTTTTTTGATGGGTTTAAAGCAACAGTTAGTTCTAACCGAGGAACATGATGAATTGAAAAACTGTCAAAAGCCTAAATTCAACTTTTAAACGTTATGTGGCGGAAATTATAAAAAATATGCGGATATGAAGTAAGACATTATAATATAAGATGCTTGATTATAGTCAAGGCCATCCTGTCTTTGATGGCTGTCAAAAACCAAACCAACTTTGCATATTCACAATTAGTTAGCAGCAGCTAAAAAAAAAATCTATTTTCTGCTTGCATAGGTGGGGAAAGGAAGAGACGTTAACTGGTAAAAGTAACTCTGAAAACATTTCCACCATGCATGGAATTTCTGGAATATCATGGAATTTAGAGAGGTGCATTCCAGACAGGGAAAGCCAGGGAATTTGATACATTCTCAGGGGAAGTCAGGGAATATCAGGGAATTTTAAAAATGGGTCATTTGTATTTTCCAGCTTGTTTCACACATTCATTGCATTAGATGGTGGTTTTCAGGTCAACTGTACTGGAATCCAGACTGGTCACCCCTTTAGAAAAATTACTTAAACAAACCAGGGGGAAGAACATGGAAGTCACGGAAGTGCGCTGACTTAGTAATGGACAGTCATGGAATTTTGGAGTAAAAAGGGTGTTGTGTGAACAGAGTAATGGGTCCCAGTCTAGTCCCAGTAGTCCCAGTCTAATCCCACCCTGCACAGTAGAGCTAGATAGAGGGCATGGGACGAATAGAGCGTATATGGAATTAGAAGGGACTATAGTTAGCAGGACTATATAGCCTCTCTGGAGGGGGTCTAGGGTGAAGGCTGAGCAGTACACACACCACACACACTCACACACACCTTTAAATACCTCCCATGTGCCTGTGTGTGTGACAGAGCGCTTTAAGCCATATTTCACTTTGGTGGAACATTTTAACTTTTAGACACGCACAACTTACATTCAAGCTTCTTTTCATCGGAGTGCAATGTCCATAGTTGCAAACAGGCAAAAGTTCCCGGATCTACTTCATGCAACATCTCCTAGTTCTCTCTTGATTAAACATTCATGTCGCAACGTCAACCACAACTGGTTCAATCATGGAGTTCCAACGGAAAATGTCGGAATGTCTTACACCATGCAGACAGTTAAAATGTCTCCAGTTGAGCCAGCCAGTGGCGTGTGAAATGCGCACACACACTTATTATCAGCTGTTTTTGCAGCAGGCTAACACACACAGACAGATGCCTTAAATGTTCATAAATACTCCACATACACACACACCTTCACACACAGACACACACAGAAGAGCTCCTCTCTGGATCTTTTTGTTTGCAACATGTGACTTCCATGTATCTTACCATCACACACACACTCATCAGAAGTGAAAGATATCACTTTTTCTTTTGTTTCCGTTCTCAAACATCAGCCATTACTTGAGCCAACAGCATCAGACAGTGTTTGCTTGTATAACCCATACTGGGTTTGCTGTTGGTAAGACTAGACAAGTTCCATACTCAGTGGATAGCAGTCAGCCCACATTACACTGCACACTACTGCTCACTACGCAGTTGAGGAGTTTTATTTAATAGTGTGTGTGTGTGTGTGTGTGTGTGTGTTCATTTGTGTGTGTTTCCTCTCTGAAGCGCTTATATCTTATGTATTCTGTATCCAACAGAGTCCAAGTCCTTGGCGAAAGCTAGCAGACATCTTTTATTTTTTTTCAGTGTCTAAATTTTTTATGTAACAGAAGGTATTTGAACTGTATCAAAATGTAATATTGATTTCATAAGTGAGAATTGATCGTTGCACTTATCCCTCACACAGATACACACACACACAAACACAAATTCTCCATGACATGCATACAATTTTGTGCGTCACATGTAGCATCCTCACTCTGCATTCACACACACACACACACTCCCCTCTACTTGTTCCATGGTTGGCAGTTACAAGGACCTTGGTGTGTGTGTGTGTGTGTGTGTGTGTGTGTGTGTGTGTGTGTGTGTGTGTGTGTGTGTCTGAACACTATGGCCTTGCTCCTGGCCTCGGCTGAAGGAGATTGATGAGGTGTACCTGCCATTTAGGTCAAACACACACACACACACACAAACATACAGTACAGTGGTGAGCTCTGTAAGAATCTGAACAGCAATATATTGTTTGATGTTTTGGCCTTTTTTGCCCTTTTTACTGGGGATGTGAGAGGACAGAATGACTATTACAGGGATGTGCAGTCTGCTTTAATTAAGGGTATCTTAAGCCATATCTTATAAACACTTGAAGAACTGTAATGAACATTATTCATGCAGCACTTTTCAATATCCTTTACAAATTGCTTCATTGTTAACGAAAGTATTAAAGTATTAAAGCATTAAAAACAATGAATAAGACTGTCATTTTCCCAGGGTTCCCACTGGTTATGGAATTTCTGAAATATCATGGAATTTAGAGAGGTGTATTCCAGACAGGAAAAGTCAGTGAATTTGATAAATACTCAGAGGAAGTCAGGGAATTTTATAAGTGGGTCACTTTACAGGAATATAGCAGAATGTATTTCCCAACTTGTTTCATACCTTCATTGCATTAGATGGTGGTTTTCAGCCCAACTGGAGTGGAAACCAGACGGGTCACCCCTGCAGAAAAACAACAATAACATACCAGGAAGGAAGAACATTTTTAGGTCATGGAAGTGCTTAGTTCCGGAAAGTCATAGAATTTTACATCAGGGCCACGGTGGATGCCTTGTCTTCCTGACAGTCTGTCAGGCTGTCACGAGGGGTGAAACCGATTGACTATGCAGTGAGCATCATCACAGAGTTATTGGGTGACAGGAGGCAAGGGGGGTTGCAGTAAAGATGACAGAATCCAAGTATGACCGTTAGCCCTGAGCAGCACCAGTCATTCTCTTAGAGCGTTCATGTTGACAAATCAAGGTTAAACATCTAGTCCATGTGGAGCTACTGTTAGCAACACTGAACATTGAACACACCAAGACATTTTGTGTTGCAATTTGATGACTATACCTGTTTAGGGAAGTCAGGGTATCCGTGAGTCCTTACAAAGTCTAAAAAAGTCTTTAAATAAATCAAAATTTAAGGCCAGGTTGTGCTGTATATCCACTCTTCAGTCAATATAGGATTGGGTTAGCAGTGCAATATGCATCTGCTTTACCAAACACAATTGGACTTCATGCCCCTTAAAGCTGCAGTAGGCAAGATTTTAATGTAGAAATCCAGCTGCAACAGCATCCCAACTCCCCTCTAATTGAGACGCTGTAGAGTTACTCTTTTTGCCCAAATTAACAGACGACACATGAACTGACAAATTGAAACTTAAGAGTCAAATCCAAAAGTGGCTTCCAAACATCAGTGAGCGATCCGTCTCTGGACTCACCAATGTTAACTTTGAAGTTCAAGTTTTTCCAACGGTTACTTCTTACCATTTATTCTGCCCATTTAGTTTCAAAATTTGTATTAGCTATGTTCAGTCGGAAATAGTCTGGTTTTGCCAGCTTTGTGTCTTTATTCTGTTTTTGCTTTTTTTAAATTGGTCTTAAATTCAATGCCAGGTAGGATTTAAAAGACCTTAAAAGTCTTAAATTCTACGTTGTGAAACCTGCAGATACCTTTAAAGAATTTTTTCCTCTTCCCACAGAAAATACTCCAAAGACGTCAGCCAGCTGCAGCCCTGCCCCAGAGTCACCACTGAGCTCAGTGGAGGATTCTGTAAAGAGTCTGGGGGAGTCGGTGGTGGGGGGCGGAGGGCTGGTTGGTGGCGGTGTGGCAGTGATGGCCGGGCGTGAAGCCAGGGAAGCCAGTGAGCCCACCGAGCTGCAGCCCTGCATACCGCTGCCCGTCCCTGGGCACCCGGGCCTCAGCATCCAGGAGATGGTGGCCATGTCGCCAGAGCTGGACACCTATGTTATCACCAAGAAGGTGAAGGAGGTGCTGACCGATAACAACCTGGGTGAGTTGGGAGTGGACATATAGAATCACAAGTTATTTCACCCTCAGTTTTCTCAGTTTTCTTAAATTTACAATTTGGTTGTATTCCTTCACCCAATATCATTGAATTTGCCATTGCATGATGATCTGAACAGTTTATATGGTGTTTTCCTCAGCACTATTATATTCCATAGCCATCTAAACATAGGCGTAGACATCGTTTTTTCAATACTGTCATGGTCAGTTCAGCAGATGTACAGATTTACTGGTAATGGCTGAATGACAAATGGCCATAGGCGATCGGTACCATTTTTGCGGCCAGGCCAGCTAGATTCCCATGTAAACCACATAGTTTTATATTGTGAACAAATAAATTCTAAGTATCTGTTTAGTTTTTTGTGAGTTGGTCATGATATCAGCGATGCCTACTTTAACTGGCTGTCACCAAGCTCAGCTGACTGTAAAATTGTAAAAACTGATACCTTTGCAATGCTAACAAGTACGTATACAAGTATATTGTAGCGAGTATGTGTCCAAACAGGCTGTGTTAATCTATTTAACATACCTTAGCTGTGATACAAACTCCATATACCACAGACTGTCATGGGTTATTGTTTATATAAAACGGTTACTAAATTATTTCAATTCAATTCAATGGGACTTTATTGGCATGGGAAACATACATTACATTGCCAAATCAAGTGTGAAATAAAATAAAAAAATGTACGTACAATTAAAGATATACTAGAATAAAGAAATGTGTAAACAGAACTGTGTAACATTGCAACATTGCAATCAAATATATAAATAAGAGTAAGTAAAATTAACTTAAAAATACAAACAGATAAGTAAAGATAACTTAATGTGGACATTGCAGTTTTTTTTTTACAAATGTATTTAAAGTTTTACTTAAGAAATTACAAAAAATGCCATTTTGTGGCAAAGTAGTCCCAAGCAACAATCAAATTTAATTAGAGGTACCACAAATAAGCCAGTTTATATTTCTTAAACTAAAGCCCTCTTTAAGAAAAAGATATGTATTGATTATAGGTTCATCAAACTATTTTTTACAGTCAGTGAAGGGAATGCAACAGCCCATTCTTTCTTATTTCTATGTTACTATTAATTGTGCGGCCTGTAAAATAATGGTTTGTAATAACATAATAATAACATCAGTCTCTGAGCTGCCTTGGTCCACTGCTCTCACTTTATGAGGTGGATGTGACATTATGGAAGCAAGGATGCTGCTACGTTTCCTACGATCCCCCACGCATTGGTTTCCAATAACTGCCAAGATAGCTCTCACACTTATGCCCGCTGATAGACATGATCATGTCTGGCTTCCAGTCCTGCACGTGGTAATTTCTGGACAGTTGTACTGCGAAGGCACTGGTTGGTGTAGATCTGTGGCCCTGCTTTCTTGCAGGTCTTTGGCAGCATCATTGATAAACAATTCACTCCCATGGGCTCTTAGGTGTACCTGTAGGAAACACAGAAGCCATTTTTCACATAAACCCCCAGATACTAGACTAACTTACCACACATTGTCAGAGATCTTTGTGATTTTTCATGTCTTCATTGAACGCCATTGTCGCATATCTGTGGCTATTCTCATCCGTCAGGATGACAAATGAGCGGGGCTTCAGCGAACAGTTCCCCTCGTTACCTCTTCTTCCAAAGTGTAACCGGACGTCAAATCAAGCTTTACACACCAGCCCCTCTGGTGTGCTTGGATCCAAAAACTGTTTGATTGCATTAAGGTCTTTTTCCGACAAGGCATCGTTGTGGCTTCGATCCAGTCCTCTTTTTCTTATTGGTTTTACAACACCCACAAACACATTGCTGCTTGATGTAAATTCAGAATCCTTCAACAGGCACCAAGAGCAGTTGGCTCATTAATGCACTTGTTAAGGCCAGCATGGAGACCCAAGAAGCTGGTAAGGCTATATAGTTTCTCTTTTAGATGTGCGGATGGTTGCATAAAAAGTATTTAGTTGACTTCATCTTTCTCACTCCAGCAGAGCCACATCTTTCTCGGATAAGTCAGCGTGTCTCTTGTGGGTTTTTTTCTGGTCAACATCCAGGTTCCTCGTCTATGTGGTATATATGATGTATACCATGGCTATCGACAAATTAGAGGGCTAGATTCATCCTACCCGTTTTATAAAGCCTTTCATCATTTCTCTAGAAACTAACACACTATCAATTAACAACATTTACAGAAGAGATGAGATATGAATTGCAGTGAAAGAAAAAAGTCAAGCTTAGAACTGTATCTTCATTAATGATAGTTAAAACAAACTAGCCATGGCTCAGATGCGCAACACTTCAACACTTCACATACAAATGTTGTATGAAGTCGGTTGTACTGTCTGTGCCATCAACAAAGAGCTATGCTATTTAGCCCAGTGGCACCATATTTCTACTCATCAGGGACAGCTAGCCAGTTAGCACATCAAGCTTGTCAGCTTCCTCGGGAGACTGTTGCCTCAGCAAAAATTAACTATGTGCTTCTCGTGCTGACAAACAGCAATTGCCCCGATTAAAAAAGTATGCACCGGATAAAATTTGGGATGAACTCGCAATGCATCATTTCTAACAAATCCGATTTATTTATATCTAATTATTAGTAGGGGCCCTATGCCATTATTATTTAGAAATGTGACCAATAATTTTATATTTAGATTGATTCCTCCTCCCTAAACTCTCCACCTGCTGTCAGTGGTCAAATTACTACTACCAAGGCGTGTGTCCGGGCGTGTCACATTAGAGATTAACATGGAGGAGGAAGAGCTACACGTTCCACCGAATTCCTACAAATCAAATGTTTGGCAATACTTTGGATTTTTCAAAAGAGACGGATAACTTGACAAGACTTGACAAGGCATATTTTGCACGGCATAATTTGCAAAATATGCTGTGCCGCTATAAAGTACACAGGCAGCTCGACTAACGTAAATACTCACCTGAAGCGGCGACATGGTGTGCCTGTGGAGACGTCTGCCCCCCCCCCTCGGATTCAGCTCGACTGGTGAGCAAAGTATTGTAACTTTTTTCACGCCCCGCTGGCTAACAGCTCTACTCGTTCTAAGGCAATAACTGACGACCATGGCCTTCTTTATTTGTAAAGATATCCAGCCTTACTGAGTTACAGTACTAGAGAAACAAATAAGTGGAGTAAAAATGGCACTTTTTTAGTTAATTTATGATTTGCTGTTTGCTTAAGAAGAACCAAAGAAATAAAATCAAACTCTCCATACCATCGTACTATATTGAATTGCATAGCATCATATTCTTTTGTATTGCATCAAATCGCATCGTATCGCGTTGAATCGCACTGCATTGCTATAGGGGTGAATCCTATCGCATTGGTAGTTGCTTCAGATGTATCTTTAATGTATCGGATCGTTGGCAATCGAGATGCGTATCGCATCAGCCTCAGTGATAGAGATGCACATCCCTACTATATACTGGGTTCAGCCTGGCTAACCTGACAGCCCTCTCAAAAATGGGGTACATTAGCATGTTAGCTGTGTTGGCGCTTCACTCCTTGTCTGATTTATGGCTTTGCTCCTTAGCCACCGATGACGCACATGGTCTAAAATTGGGTTGCTCATTGCAGTCATGGTGGTGTGGCCAAATGATGTGAAAAATTATTCCACATAAAACACCTTAGGGCGCAATATTTACGGCACAAAGGGCTCTCCCTCTGCCAAATGCTTTTTCCTTTACCTTGGTTGTCCCCAAATCCAATTTATTTTCAAGTGGATCTTCGTATCCTATATGTAATGGTCCACTTGACAATAGTAGGTATGTACTTTGATTCATGGCCAACAGAGAACAATGATTTCATTTAAACCTGTGCAGTTCCATTTAAAGATGGGAGTTCTCGATCATTCATGGGTGTACATTTGATTAACCGAGCATGGTGTGACACCACCATACAAAATAGCACTATGACACAGTTGCGAGAAAAAGTTTGTGAACCCTTTTGAATGACCTGCACCCCTGTATAAATGGCTCCTGAAATATGGTCTGATCTTCATCTAAATCATAAAAATAAACACAAAAAACACAAAAAATTTACTTTTACATTTCTTTATTGAACATATTGTTCAAATGTTAACAGCTTGGATTGGAAAAAGTATGTGAACCATGAGATTTAGTAACTGGTGGAACCTCCTTTAGCAGCAATAACCTCAACCAAACGTTTCCTGTAGTTGCTGATCAGACCTGCACAATGGTAAGGAGGTATTTTGGACCGTTCCTCCTTACAGAACTTTTTCAGTTCATTGATATTTTTGGAATTTGTGGATTTTTTTTGGATATTTTTGTGCCCTTTTGCCAAAACGTGCAATTTCATATACTGTATTTTTTATAATATATGACATAGTGAACACCCCCTGTAGGGGTTCACAAACTTTCAAGCATGACTGTATGTCTGCTGTCTGCATTCTTTTCTCTTCCTCTATAGAGGAGGTTTCCTAAAACCCAGAATTCCCCCTCACAAACACAGACGCACACACACCTCTGTGAAAATGAAGGAATAAAAGCCCCCCACCAACTCACCCCCACCAACTCACCCACCACCAAAGCTAGGTTCTGAGTCTTCCCCTGGGACCTGGCAAAGGGGAATCAGAGCTCCATCGTTCTGTCAGAGAGCTCATTTAAGAGCTTCTCTTTTGCATTGGTTATGCTGGAACACACAATGAAACCTTGCTTGTTGTATTTTTATATTCATGTGAATCCAAGTCAAAGACTGTTAAAACTGCCTCTTCTGTTGGTTGAAGGTGGCCCTCAACACAGACAGAATGCTACCAACTCTTTACTCTTCACTCAGTGCAGCCCTCCTGGATTAGGCAGTTTCTTTCTTTTTTTTTTGTTAAAGCTGCGCTGTACAATTTTCAAACTGAATCGCAGTGCAAGGTAACTGAATTTTGAGGATTTCAATACCCAAAAATCAATGTAACATTAGTAAACTGCACCACCGCTCCTGCTTACCAACTGGGACACTCTATGACAGTTTATATCAAAGGATACCAAAGGAATGGCAAAAGATCAGAATTTGCTGAGTCTGTTTAGGAGACAGTTTGGGATTTCACCTTGAGTTTAGATTCATCACTTCCTGTGTTGAGAAGATTTCCCACCATGACCATACCCGACATCAGACTTTAATTTGGGCACATAGGGTGAATCTATGGCGTCTCATTTAGTCAGGATGGGATGCTCTACTCTATTGTAGATTTATGTAGAGATATGTTGGGTGTATTTTTACATCAAATTCTTGCATAATTTAATTATCCAGGTCAGCGTCTGTTTGGTGAATCCATCCTCGGCCTGACCCAGGGCTCGGTGTCGGACCTGCTGGCCAGGCCAAAGCCCTGGCATAAACTCAGCCTGAAGGGCCGAGAACCCTTTGTGCGGATGCAGCTCTGGCTCAATGACCCTCACAACGTGGAGAAACTGATGGACATGAAGCGCATGGAGAAAAAAGGTAAGGCTCTCTCAATCACATTGTACAGCATTCTTTGGTTTTTGGTTTGTTTTCATGAACTTCAAATTAAAATAATGTCTTGTGAAAAGTACTTTTAAAAGACATTGCATTATATTTTACCTGCAGTATAACATGGCTGCAGTAATGTTTGAAATGAAATGTTATATGCTGCTAATACATTATTATATAGAAAGTACCTTAATAGAGGTCTCCAACAGTTTGGGGAAAATTAATATATTTTAAATGATTCTTGTAAAGAAATTACAAAACACAAGCTCATTGGCATACTTTGTATTCTATGTAATATTGTTTTTATTTGAGGGTTTCATTAATACTTTATTAGTCTATAATATATTTTATTGCCTATTACTTTTGCATTCATTCACTATTCATTGTGATTAGCAAAAAGTCCATATGCTTCAATCACGTACATTATGCTAAGGGCGAAAAAAGGGAAAAGGGGAGAAGAAAAAACAGTAAAAAGAAGGAAGGTGGAAAGAGGAAGAAGAAGATGGGGTGGAAGAAGAGGAAGAAGTCGTTCATGAAAATTGAGTATTAAATCAGAGTTTCCAGTAGCTGCTTATAGGACCATCAACAGGCCATGAACTGAATAAGAATACAATTTGAGAAGTAGGTTACCCTTCAAGTTGTTCAGCATCATGAACAAGAGTTTGGAAACTAACCACAAGGCGCAAAACATGAGCACTTTCACAAACAATAAGGGCCACATTAAATGTTCATAGATGTTCATGTATGTTGTTCACCTGGCAAAATGTGAATGTTTTTAAATGTATTTTCAAGTTTGGTTACAGTACTAGTAAAATGCTGATGGTCAAATTGTTAACGAGACAAGAAAATTCTAAATATTGCCAAGAATTCAATTTTTGAGGTAACTTGCTGAACAGTAGTACACATCATCCTCTTAACCTGTCGAACATGTCAATTTATTTTCATTAAGTTTCGACTTATTAAGCAACATGGTACAGTGAGTTTGTACAGTCGCATTTACAGGCAGACAATTTTAGTCGCCGGGAGCTCCATCTTTGATGAAATTTTAAAAACAACACTGACAACGCAGTGTTGCGATTTTGGTTTACTTCGATCAGAGGTCTATAACTTAATTAGTTTTGCAGTTTATGAAAAAATGATGATGTGGTGATGAACTTCATAATTTCCACTAGGTAACAGTGTACAAAAGATTCCTCTCACATGGGCCGACATCCTCAGAAAATCGCACACCTTGTAGGACATATGGCTGACTGAATAAACTTTTGAAGTTTTAAACTTCGGACGGTTGCTATAGCGCCACCATCAGGAAGATTGATAAAACAGTTTGCACCATTTTGGACCAGACTCAGAAAAGTGTGATACATTTTGTTCAGGAAAGGAAGGAAAGAAACGACTGAACACGTACAAAAGACATTAGACTGAATAGAATAAATAGGTACAAATAAATCCATATATAGAAAACATTAGGGAATAGAAAACATTTCTGCCTCATCATCCTGCAGCATGATCCAGGGTCTAACTCCGACAGCAAAGTCAACTTGATCTTTTTAAATGGAAATAAATGCTTTGCCTCCAGCTTGGAGACTAGGCTCTTGGGTCATAGAGGGCCATAGTTAAAGTGGGTATGAACCCACTAGAGCAAACATAATTACACTAAGAACTGACGCATATTCAAAGAGGCTACTTTGAAATGAGTTCCGATGACACACTCCGATGCTGACTATCACCATTACAAGCGGCAGCCTCATTGATCTGTTTTGGGATTTCATTAAGGCTGATTTGTGAATTCTCTGGCTTGATTCCTTGTAAAATCCCTTCAATTAGACTGGCAAGTTGTGCTTGGAAGGCACCAGGGGGGGAAATACTGAAAAATACTAACATAAAATAGCTTACAGGGGCTCCAGAATGAGCACTGTGTGTATGATTTAGGTTGTTTTACTTGAGAACAACCAACCATTGACTATTCAAATTCACTATAGACCATTTAGGAAACCAGGGTGTATGATTTCCTACATATTGCCATAAACTCAGGCTGGGATACTACACAGTATGACCTTAGAATGTGCCCAGAGATGTGAATGAAAAAATGGCAAGACAATTAAAATGGTCCAAAAATAGTGTTCCCTGCTGTAGTAATGGAGAGAGGAGTTGGAAAGTACTGATATGATGTTTTAGAGAACAAAGGGTAATCAACAGCCGAGCAGCTCTTCTAAATGTTCTGCAGCCTGAAAATAGAGAATAAAACAAGGCTAAATGAGAGAGAGCGAGAAGAAAGAGAGAGAGACCTCTTTGATTGCTCTTTTCCTCCTCTAATAGCTCAGATATGGCCATGGGCTTCTAAGTCATGCGCTCCAGGTAAAAAAAAAAGGGGGAGTGGGAGGGGTACGAATGCATGTATGTGTGTGCATGTATTTGTATGTATGTATATGATCTGAGTGTGTGTGTGTGGGGGGGGGTGCCGAGGGTGGTGGGTATGTGTGTCTAGGCGCTGTCGAGATGGATCTGGGTGCCAGATATCAAGGCTCTCATCAGACATGACAGCACCCAGCCTCTCCGGGGCCCTCTTATTTAAAGTCCAATGCACTCGTCAGAGCCCTCATTCCTCCCTTCACTCCATGTAGCCCTCCCTCCCTCCCTCCGCCAGCTAAGTGAACATTCTTGGAGTGATTAGGCCTGTTTAACACTTATCTCTGGCTAAATGTGACATTGACGGTCCTTGGTGTAACGCTCCTAGGCCACGCTGTGATTCAGAGCAGCGGCCTGGTGTTGTGCAGCGTTGTCCGCCGCGCGAGCCTAGCGTAGCAGCTAACCCCCGGGGACTGGTCCTCATTAACAGTGACGCTAAAGGCCCTACCAGGATGCTCTGCCGCAGCCACAGAGCAGTGTTTTTTTTTCCGTTCAAGCTCCACAACCAGGGTTATGAAATTCTCAAGATAAGATGGGGGTGGGGAGGCAACGGGTTCATAAAAATGTCTGTCAGTGTAGTCTTAACAGAAAATGGTATGGGTGAGAGTGCACCGATGGAAATGACACTAGTCCTTAACAGATGAATAAAGCATAGACAGTTTTTATCGGGGCCATATGTGGGTGGTTTGGGGAAAAAAAATTCCCAGCACTAATTTTAACTGGCGGCTATATCCTCTTCTGGATTGGGGAGTAATTGATTACATGTAATATCATTGCAGTAATCTGATTTCCAGAAATGGTTACTGTAATGCATCCCTGCAAGTAAGACAGTAATCAGATTACAGACACTTTTGCAAAACAGGCGATTACTTATTTATTTAGATTGAGAGATCGTAGGTTGTAGCATAATTAATCAAAAGTAACTAAGTATTATATTACTCTTCCAGTGGATTACATTCTCTGACATTAACCTGTTTTAAATATGTTGGCAAGAGGAGGAGCCGGGTTAGGAGATCCCTGATTGTACTACTTGATGTTAGAGTGGAGCTATGTATTTACCATCATCTCTATGGCAAGACTGCCTCCTGGTGGTGTATTCATTTCTTTTAAATGCAGTTTACTGTATCCACTGTAACCTTAACTCTTGCTCCCCATGGTCAGGTCCGGTCTCCCTACTGAGGCTAGCCCATTAAATTGGAGAATAAGGAATCTATATTTAGACCTCCTGGCCAGTACTTCAGTGGAGAGGTAGACAAGTCTGAGCCCCTTTTTTTGTATTTTTCTCAGGTTTTCATGGACCAGTCACATACCCGGGGCACCATACCAAGTTGTATCAGTCAAATATGTCAGAAATAATCCATTGTCTAATTGCTAGTATTTTTAAGGGTAACTTTTCAGTGCAGCTAATCGCTGATGCTTTGCATCACTTTACAATCACAAGTTATGTTACATCTGGGAAAACAGATGCATATGGCCATAGATTCTTCTTCTATGGAATGATCTTGATTAATGTTTCTGAACGTCTGGATATTTCCAGCTCTCCTGTCATGTTGGTTATCTTCTCAGACACAGAGAAAAGCCAGGAAGCCATTAGGGTGGAGGTGGGATACAAACCCTGGTTAGGGGAAGGGGTAATAGGGTGGGGGTGCATGGAGCGCCAGAGCCATTAACCCTACCAACCTACCAAAAACTTGGTGGAGCTTTCCTTCATTGAATGTAACTTCAACTATGTAGGTCATATTGATCAATTCACCATTTCCGTTTTTTCTTCTGTAATCCACATCAGCCTACATGAAGCGACGCCACAGCTCGGTCAGCGAAGGACAGGGCAGCGGGGAGGGCAGCTTGCCGGGGACTGACTTTAGCCAGGGGGGAAGCCCTCAGCACGGGGTCCACCAGTACCAGCAGCTGGCACAACAACAGCTGAAGAAAGTCCGCGTTGTGCTGGCCCCCGAGGAGAAGGAGGCTCTGAAGAGGGCCTACCAGCAGAAGCCCTACCCCTCGCCCAAAACCATTGAAGAACTGGCATCACAGCTCAACCTCAAGACAAGCACTGTCATAAACTGGTTCCACAACTACAGGTAATACCGGACAGGGTTGGTGGAAGAAGAGTTTTCACTGTATGAGGGTAGATTGGGAATACAGTTGGTCTGGGGTAGTGAGTGGTGAAGTTTGGCTGTACTGGGGTTTTTTTTTCATTCTACCCTCAATAGTCATGTTTTGTTTCTGGACAGTGCTCTGTCGGTGGGATAATGAGTAGAGCTGTATCTCATCTGTTGTCCATGAATGTACAATAAGAGTGTCTACTCCAGGGTATCCGCAGGTCCTTCAAAAGTCTGAAAGGGTCTTAAAATAAATAATCTAAATTTAAGTCCTTAAAAGGTCTTGAAATGTCTTAAATCCAGCTATTAGAAGTCATATATGTGCATGTCCTCTCTTAGATTAATACAGAGCAGTGTTAGTAGTGCAATATGCAACCTATCTGCTTCACTAAACACAATTGGACTTCATGTCCCTGTAGCAATGCATGCTACTACCGGGGCCATGACAGACAGAGACAAGGCAGGAGAGCAGAGTCAACTGGCCAGCAGGCCATTTTATTTACAGCACACAGCAACAGAATAATTCGGCCCGATCTTGACAGCGCCAGCTCCAACCTCAACTGACCAGCTCTTGCAGGCTGCACCTCAGTCGGTCGCCACTGCTGGTCACACTGGCTCCCTCTCCACAGTGCGACTTGACTCCACCAGTCCGCTGTCGAACTCAGTCACACACCACTCGTTCACACACACACACACTGGTTAAAAGGGCCCGGCTGCAATCAGCCTCAACTGGCTACAGCCAGTACCAGATCCAGGGGAGAGTCAGTCCACCGACTCAACTCTGTCCGGGACCCAGTCTAAGCCTCACCCCCCACCCTCCCCCCAGTCTGCCACAGTCCCTTAACTTAATGTCCTTTTTCTTATACTGCCCATTTATAGTTTCACAACTTTTATTAGCTATGTACAATCAAAATAGGTTGGTTTTGACAGCTTTGCTGCTTTATTTTGTTTTTTTAAATTGGTCTGGAATTCGCAGTAGAATTATAAAAAAAAAATATTTAAATTTAAAAAAAAAGTCTTAAACTTGGCTTTCTGAAATCTGCAGATACCCTGCACTCATGGTTGACGTTCCTGTGGCGTTCTCGTCCTCCAGGTCCCGGATTCGGCGGGAACTCTTCATCGAGGAGATCCAGGCTGCAGCGGGCGAGGGCAGCTCCCCGTCCAGCCTGGCCACCAAGGCCAGCGAGGGTGACTACTGCGACGGCCCTGATTCCGAAGGCACCGCGGAGAGTCGACCCAGCCTGGAACTGAGCACCACGGGGGGGTTGGCCATGGACGGGGATGGCGGGCTGGACCAGATGGAGGAAGGCACCAGCAGCCACCACACGGGCAGTGCCCTGGATAGCCTGTTCAGCCTCCACGATGGCAGCCATGCATCCTCCGTGGTCGCCTCCTCAGCTGCTGCCCATAACCCCCGCGACAGCAATCTGCGCAAGAAGAAAGCTGCCAACCTCAATAATATCATCCACCGTCTGGAAAAGGCTGCCAGTAAAGACGAGCCTCACGAATGGGAGTTCTAATGCATTCTCCCGTTCACAATACTAGGGAGATAAGAGATCCTATTTTTCTAGTGCCCTGCCTGCACAGTTCAAGGCCAAGCCTGGTGCAGTTGTTGCCTGAAGAGAACTGGCATCTTTTAAGACTTTCATATCATAGAGGGTGTAGATGGGGCGTATAGGGGTTTGTGTCCAAGAGAGAGAGAACACTAACCAGCAGCAACGACTCGAAGAACGAAGAAACAAAACACAAAGAAAAGCACTTAGAATAGAGCCCTGCTGGCCACAGGGCCTTACCACGGTCGGCCAAAGGTGTGAAAGAGTCGAGAGACACTGCACTACTCACACAGAGTGTCACTCCACAGGAAAAAAAAAATAAGAAAGGCAATTTGATGTTTTATTTTTGTGTGTATGGATGTCCGTGCGTGTTTCCCTTTGAGCGATTGAACTTTTCTAACTTCATTCAGTGAGTTTTCCCTATGTAAAGCAGACTTAAATGTTACAATATTTCCTCTTCTCTCCTCTTTTTCTACGATTCTTTCCCTCCTTTTTACTCCAGTTGTAGTTTGTTAAAAAAAAATAGCGTTAAACCAAGCGCCAACAGGAGAGAGGAATGACCTGAGGACATTTATCCCAAGTATCTTTCCTTCCCGTGCCCTGCAAACCGCCATTTAATGGCTTGGGAGTTCTCAAGGAGCTGTAGACTACATTGAGAGGGAATCAACATTTATATCGAATTCTTTCCGCCCTCTGAAAAAAAAAACTTTCGAAGCAATTTGGTTGCCACTATGAGATTGCACAGTCGTTCGACTCTAAACAAACAAAATCTCTGAGCAAGCTGAAAAGTGAGAATACTAATCATCAGTTGTTTGAAAGGTATGATAAAACATATCACTTTAAATCACATTTGTTCACCATAAAATGCAATGGTCATTCAGGAAAAAGGTTAAAATCTTGTGGTAGCAGACTTTTAAGTGTTCTTTCTCATGAATAGAAGCTCTTTGTTAAGTAGTGCACAATTCTTTCATAGCTTTAACGGCTGCCAGGGACAGGAATTTTGGTGACGCCTGGGCAGGTTTATTTAATACACTCCATTAGAGGCCAAAATCAGGTTGGAGATGGAAAAAAAAAAAGACAAAAGTTCTTGGAGAAGAAAATTATTTGATTCTAGATATTTTTAAAAAACAAAAAAAGCAAGGAATCATGCTTTTTAACCTCTTTAACTACAAAAAAAAAAACACACTATTGAGACCTCATGGGCGGGCAGTGGAGCTGAAGGCCGCAGCACCTCACAGGCTGGCCCTTAGGAGGAGAGGCATTTCATTGGATGAAAAAGCCAGGAGATGCACACCTCACTTTACTGTATATTCCAAGTTTCAGGCTCTTGGCTCTATCCTCAATGGGCATGTGTACATATATATTTGTACCTTGTAGAAAAAAAGAACTAACCCAAGATCCTCGTGCGATGGTCCCATGAGATGCATTAGGACAGGAAGAGAATGGCTTACCTTGGCTTGTTCACCCATACAGACAGGAAGGGGCCGGTACATGAGCAACCAATGTGCCACTCCTTGTGTTCCCTCTGAGATACATTTTCCGTGTGTGGCCATTTCAGAGCTCAAATATACCAAAATGGTGCCACGGATATTCACAATGACGTTCATATACCAAGATTTGTGCATGAATCCAACAACCAAAACCAAAGTATCCAAAGTACTCGTGGGGGGTTACCTCTACTCATCAAATCGAGATTTCAGTCCAAGTTTTTGATTCTCAAAAAGACTCTTACTGGCCAGTTTTATGATTTACGATGCCATGACCACCACTAGCCCCACCGCGAGAGAATATATCTCAGAGGTCAAAATATGGCAGAGGTCAAAGGAACGAGCAAAGGTCACAGTAACGCTTCATTAGACATAGAAACCCTCCCTCCTTCGTTCACAACGCGACCTTCTCCTCTTCTCCTCGTCCCTTTTATGCCACAAGTTCACAGTGCCTGCCTGCCCACTGCCTCTCTCCCCCTTTTTTCTATTTGTGTGCGCATACCCGTTTCAAAGTGAGGACACATGCGGGTGACACTTTTTTATATGCATATCGAAAGCGGGGGTGGTGACAGACGGCGAATAAGGCGGAGACCCGTCGCTCTACCGGAAACACCCCTCGAGAAAATGCGCGCCTGTGTGTGCTTCAGTGTGTTTTCTAAGTCTAACGTTGCTTTGATTTCTACGAACCCACAGGCACGTAGAGTGCACGGCTGCCACCCGGTCTCTCTTATCGAGTTTTCTCAGTTACGTGGCATAGCGGCTTCACAGCACAGTAGGTCCCCTTAATCGCCATGTGTTAAAAGACTCATAGAAGTGTGTTTTTTTTATTTGTTGTTTGATTCTGGTTATTTATAGGTGCTCTATTTTACATTTTAATGTCTTATATTTCATTTCTGTGTTTTCTCATTATTATTATCATTATTATTATTGTATGAAAGGGACTATAAGGGGTCTTGTTACATTGTTACATTTTTACTGTTAGACTGATAGACTGCCGGCAGTATTGGGTCATACGTACAAGATGTAGTTGTCATACGTGTATATGAAATATCTTTAACTATGTTTTGACAGTGTCATTTAGAGTAGAGGTGACAGTATGCCAGTGTGGTTATAGTATTCATCATATCTTTGCATGGTTTTGGCGTTCAGTAGCTTTTTGTTTTTGCCCAAGAGGGTAGCTCAACTCATAGCTCAACTAGACTAGCAAGTCAGACCTCCCTTAAAGCAAGGTCTGGCGAGGAGTAATTTGAGCCATCGTTTCATCAATTTCTATTACACTCCAACCTCGGGCTATAGGACTCTTTGTTTGGTCAATAATTTGATTGCAAACAGTGGCAGTCCAGTGCATTTATCAGAGGCATCCAAACGGGGAAAAAGCAAAACTAATACTGAGTTGTTGGCTCTAAAGTGGCTTCCCACAGGTCACATCTGAAATAGGGCGAAACCAGGTCAATATTTGGTCCTCTTAACGTTTTATTAGTTGTAATTTCTATATCTTCTCAAACGGTACTTGGCACAGTTTGGGTAAGAGACCTGAAAAAGGGCTTGCTGTTAGGCATCATGTACCCAATTCCATTGGCATCACTTCTAAATAAGGCATACAAATCAGAAAACTTTATTATGGAAAGAATTTTGGCAGATTCATCAAATATTCTCAATGTAGTTATACTAGGCAATGATGTAGAAAGTACAAGCACTCTACCTGTAGATCATACTCCTTTTGAAAGACAAAAAAAAATCCAACTATGACTATTTGAACCTTACAATGAATGTGGCCTTTTAAAGCCTCTAAGATTATTGACAACCAATAAAAAGGTGTTTATACCTTTTTGCACACATGCTGCAAAAGACAAACTTGCTTCCCAACTTATCGACCCCATTTCCACGGGAATAGAAACTTCCTGGTGGCGGGTAGATAACGCCATCTCCACGTGTTGAAATGTCAGGTAGAAACCTATTTGCTGTGCACTTCCACAGCAATGGAAAAGTTCTGTACTGTAACACCTGCCATGTTAGTTTTTGTTGCATCCTCCCCACCTGCCTGCCTGCTTTGCGTAGTGAAAAACACATGCAAATGCAAGGGATTAGATTGTTCATCATGCGGATAGCATATCCACATGCTGAACCTTGACTGGAATCCAGCATGCCGACCACTCAGCTACTCTTCCTTAAACAAAGCTAAGAGTGAGCTGATCGTTCCTCCTCCCTCAAGTGCCATGCTGCTAGCCGAGCCAAGCCAGAGCAGCCACTTTTTAGACCACATCATTCAATTAAAGTGATTCACTTTAAAACCTCTTAAAGAGGTTCATCTTTTTTTTGATGCAAGCACAAGGTTTAAGCAGAAATAGTCTCGCCAACTGATGTGAGCTTAAATCGATTGTCCCCCCTTAAAGACATTATCTTCTAAAAAGGCATATTAGGCCTAGTTAGCACTATAGAACAAAGCTTAGCACTGAACTGTGTGAGAGTCTTTTCCTTCTGACTATAAATTCCTCAGAGTGCCTTTTTGATCCACACTAATACAGTTGATGTTATTAAATTACTTCCAATTATCTAATGCAGTAAAGTTGGCCTGATGAGTAGAACTCATTCCCTTTGTCATTTAAAGTTAGTTTCTGGTTTTGAAGCTTCATCTCAAACATAGATGTTTTACTCCGATCCAGAATGGTGTTATCTGGAAATGCTCCACATCTGGAGGTGATGCCAATGCCGCTGTGCTGATCTGATGTCCAGTTCAGGCTTTGAGGATTAGAAATAGTAGGGTAAAACTATAACTAAGAAATGTATGCAAGTCAACCTGTGGTGCAAGCAAGCCCTTGAAAAGAGCACTGTGCGAGCAAATAAGCCCCTTCAGCACCAATTGGAGTGCTTCAGCTGTAAAGACCAATCCACCAAGGCTGGCACCCTAAAGCTGCAGCCTTCTCTGATCTGATCTGAGATTCTAGGATGGAAAACCCTCTCCCTTGCTTCCTGACTTGCTGGTTTACGATGCCTGCACCTTGCAGTGATGATTTAAAAGGATCTTGTATGCGCTATAATAACTAGCCAATATAGATATTGAGCACTCTTCCCTGCACAAACCTGAGTGTTTTAGATGCTCTTTGGAGGTACTGGGAGTGATGAGTGTTTCAGTTTCAATTCCAAATTTATGACAAGGAAATGGATGGAAGTAAAAAGCTAAGTTGTCAGGGCTCTATGTGGACGTACTGCTAGCAGGAGAACGTGAGAAAAAAAACTGTAACACTGTTATACTCTTTGAAACTGTTTGTAATTCTAACCAAACAATGTTTTGTTACAATTACCATACATCTTGCATACTGCAACTGAAGTCGTCTCCTCCGCTATAGGCTACGAACGATAATCCGTTTTAAACTAGAGGCATAGGGCTCCCACTGTATTTAAGTTACGCCCACTTACAAGCTGCATTATCCAGTGCTCTAAATTAAAAAATTGCTGAAAGTCCGTTAGGAAAGTGTAGCAACTTGTAACGCAAATAACATCGTAGCACTTCATGCGTTTGAATTGTAGAAGAAAACCTTTTTATGACCTTAAAGGAACATAAGATTAAGGATTTAACACATCCAATGTATCAATAAGTCTCATGTAGTCGTAGCGCTTCTCTACCAAGGGAGAACATTCAAAGGCCTCAAGAAGCAAATTACCTCTAGAGACCACAGTAGAAACCAAACTACAGTGGCACAAACATCAGTTATTACACACCCGATAGGCAATAACAATCAGAGAGAGGACCAAATAAGGCTTGATTACCCTTTTTTTGTGAGTTACTACGTAGCGCCTCTTCAGACACAAAGAACAGCCAATGTATATCAGTCTCACGCCTACGCAGCGCTTATGCTGCGAGGCGTCAAAGAGCGAAGGGGTTGATCCCCTTTCTGTCGCTTGCATTCAATGTGTATATTTCACACCTTTTGACGGGGAAGGGTTAATCATTTACTGTCGGTCAGCTGTGTTGAAGCAGAGCTGTCTTGTAGCTTCCTGAAAAGAACGGGTATGATTCAAGAGTTTCATGAAGAACAAGGGGACAGGATTTCCAAGCACCCAAAGCAACACTGGTTTCTACAAAAGGGCATTTTGCATGTGCTTATGCAGTTTCTTTCCGTTGTCGATGAAGAAGAAAAAAAAAAAACGCAGGATGTTCCATTCAAGTCTGATGTTCATTTAAATTCATTTAAAGTGTAAGATTTATTGCAGAATCTGTCTGATTCTTCGGATGCATTTCAGGAATTTGCCTTTTGCAAATATTTTTCTATAGAACTAAAGCAGAATGCTATCGATATTATATACACTGTCATATAAAATTGTACAGATGAAATATATCCTCATAGCAAGTTGTTGAGCATTACTATGGGTTTGTTTTTGTTTTGAATGTTCAAAGTATTGGTAGTGCTCTGTAGAGTTCATGTGTCCATAGTTTTTTTTTTTTTTTTTTGTCCCATTTCAAGACTAAGGAAACCTCACTCTTTTGTAAGGTGACTCGTAAGGATGCCTGCAGAAGTTTTAGCAGTAGCCAGCGCTCATCTCATGGTGTTTTTGTATATCATGGATTCACACTTAGGACCCACTATTATTTTCTAATTTAACATATTAAGTAAGACAAACTCATTAAGCCCAATGCCGCGACTGTCATGGAAGCATTACATCTCCATCCACAGTCTTTACAATAGAAATACTTCTATTGCATTTTTTGGGGGTCTCCTTTTTCAGTGTGAAGAGTCACAAGTTGTTTTTTGCCAAATGTGTGATGGAATTCTGACATTTGTTGTGTTAATTTGCCTTTCAATTAGATTTTTTTTGTACTTTTTATTATTTGTCTCTTTTGATTTTCACTGTCTAAGGAGTTGGTCAGGTATGGAAGGCATAGCGGCGATCACAGGGGAGGCTTTTTCATTTTCATTTGGTTTGTCAGTAACATTGTATACGGAGGCTATGATTTCAGACGTGTCTCAAACTTCTGCTCTCTCATGCTATAAACTGTAATGTTCATGGATCCTACCATGAATTTGAAACTCCAATCAACTGTTGTTGTTTTTTCCCGCCATGTCAGATGTGGTACCATATTAAAATGTAAACAATTTATGGGGGGTTTTTTCTCCTAAATTACTCTTCTTGACTAATTGTGTGGAGAACCAAGCTAGCTATATGTGCACCTCACCTTTACTAATTTGCCAGAACCATAAGTCTATTTTTGTTTTATTTTTTTGAATTGGGATGTTACTTTCATTAAAGCATGGTGGAGTTTATGAGAGTGTGTGAGTGATCAGCATCACTCAATTTTACAAAGTGCCAGGGGTCTCCAACCTTATTATTATTATGGGGCTATTTTTTTTTTTTTTTTGGTCAGGCAACCATTAAACCTTCATTCATTTGAATCTACTGTAATGTCACTTTGCTGTTTCAATAGATTTTACACTTTATTATTGCAATGTCTGAATACAAACAGGTCAGTTTTGATGGGTATTTTGAGAATGCCTGTTACCGTTACCTAAGACACTATATGTTTTCTGAACTAATTGACAATTTTTTTTGTTTTGTTTTCTCTCTAAATGGAAGGTGAGGAAAGATTTTATACCAAATATTATTACATTTATTTTCACTGCTTTTGTGTCCCATGATTAATGATTTTACCCAACAACGTCAATTTTTTTGGGCCTTAGCCACTGTGTTAGGAGACCATAGTTGTACAGATATAGGTTCCAGAAGAAATGTTAATTTGTGCAATTTTATTTCCTGTCAAGGTTGTGTAATGAGTTTTAAAACCAAATGTCACCTTAAGGTTTCCCTAAATGTTACAAAAGAAAAACCCCTCCAACCAAAAAAGTGTGTTTCTCATTGTCAACACACTTCCGACGTAACAGTTTGTGTTTTGATTCACCTTTCCATCAAACACTTTTTTTTTGTATTTATCAGTATATTTGGCAAAAAAAAACAACAGATGCCCAATGAAGTTTTAGGCATTTATAATGGCATTACATGTGTTTGTGTGTTTTGGAGCATTGTACAGTTCCCTTGTAGTTTTAAGGACTTTCATAATTCCCTTATTTGTTTCTTTTCTTTCTTACTGAACTGCTTTAGAAGTGAGGAATTTGCCACCATTTCAGCTGGTGGTCTAGGTTTGTCTCTTAAAGCTCAGGTGGAAATGACTTTTTACAGATTTCCTCGTGTTACGAAGACAAACCGCCAACTCCCTCTTCTCTATCCCCAATGAGGTGTTGCTGGTTGCCAGTTGCCGTCGGCTGGTATATTTTTTTATACTAAGAGATTCTTAGACCTCGAGATCATCAGCAATGAGAGGTTTAATTCTCCTCCACTGAAATTAAAAAGTAACAGAACCTCCTCCACTTCAGGTTGCTCTCTTGTACCTGTACAAGTGTCTCTTTTTAAAGTCTCGATACTTTGGTCATTTTTATGTCACGTTCACATGATCTGTTCCTAGCACTGTATGACAGCCCCTATACAATATGGAGAAGCAATATCACTGTATGAAACTCACTATGTATTATTGTTATTATTATTCACTAGCACCCTAGGTGTGATAACTGAAGTAAATATCTTTTATACAAACACCACGTTGTTGTCGGGTGTCTTTCCTCTTGTTATTTTTTTCCTTGAACTGCTCAAATTGGTAAGGGAAAACAAATGGTTATTTCCTAAGAAACTAAGTGGGAATTCTGCTGTAGATATGTCCACCTATCTACTGTAGAGAGACCATGAGAATCAAAATTAAAATGCAGTCACTGAATGTTAATGCATGCACAATAAAAGGTAAATGTGAAAATTTAATTCTAAATGCAAAAACTCAACAAATGGAAATGATGAAACAGCAATTTGAAATTTAAAAGTTAAACCTAAAACTTGAAAGTAAGAAAAAAAAAGTAAGTAAAAGAAAAATTCAAGTCGCATACAAAATAGAATTAAATGAACAAATGTTGAGTTCAAAAGCTTTTTTCAAGTTCTGAAAAGTTCTTATTTATCTGCCAATGCTGTTTCAGATTTCCTTTTAGCTTTTGCTAGTTGACATTTTCAATGTTCATTTTGCAAGCTTAATTAATGGCTGTGGCTCTGGGTGGGTGGTTCTTAGGAGGAGCAGCACCTTACAGACACCTGAGGGTGCCACTCACAGTTGAATGGTTGCTGAGGTTAGTTGATGCTAACCTCAGCTAAAGCCTTTTAAGGCATTGGATGTTTTAGGCTGGAGATACACTAGAGGACTATCAGACTGATCAACAGCATATTTGACCTGCCCACCCAAAGCAGTGAACGATGTGAGGGCCACGCCCACTCATTAAAGGTGACCACCATAAGATAACTGCTGGGGGTTGATAGGTGCCCAGTTCCCCAAGGCTCGTCTTTTGCCTTGAATTGGTGCCGTCGCTGGGCTCAGTGTACTGAGGACCTGAATCTAACATCTCACCCTCCTCTCTTCTGTGACGAATGTCCATGTCACTGCTAGTAGGTCATCGTAAGAGTGATGGACCACGAGGACAGCAACACTACCCAGCTGCCGCATGGAAACAGATACACCACCCATACACACCACAGACTGCCTGGAAACCGATAGGAGACACCCATACACACCACAGACAGACATGATCAGCATGAGTGGACAGGACCATATAGACCAGGAGAACAGGATATGTAAGCTAAATGCCCATCAGCAGGAATCTGAGCTAGTGTAGTGAGGACAGGATAGCCGTTGTGTGGTCAAATGTTCTGGATTCTGGCAGCAGCATTCTGCACACGCTGGAGATTTCTAATGCACCCTGAGAAGAGGATTTTACTATAGTCTAACAACACAAAGGTATGTGCTAAGATTTCTGCATCTGCCGTTGTTAATATGTGTTAGGGTTAGCAATATTGCGAAGGTGGTAAAAATGATCCTTGATGATTGACACGTGACAGATGACTTAACAGATGACTTGGCTTGATGAAGTATCCATCCATATATAGCAGAAGTAGTATATTTTTACTCTAGTCAAAAACAGATTACAAAATACTCAAAAGAAATTAAATACATATTTCATATGTATGTAATTGCTCTTCTCTTACTATTCTCTTTCAAAAGTGTTACAAAGGCTGAACTGGTATATAGTATTTTGACACCCACTTCCACGCACTGACATCACTACTACTACTGATTCCAATAAACTGTAATACGAGTTTATTTGGATGGTTATCCAGAGGTGTGTACCATACCATGGAGGTTTATCCACTATAAATAAAATCAGAGATAATGCATTTTTACACACTATTAAGAATTATGATTTTACTTTTACTACTTATTACTATTTAAAATATTCAGTACAAGCTTGGGTAGGGATGCACCCTGGCCCTCTATTGACCGGCCACCACTGCAATGATGAGTTCAAGAACTGCAGGTGCAGTTGCCGTTGCCGTTTTTTAATAAATAATTTTACTACATGTTGGTATGATTGTATTTATTTATCTGTACTTATCCTTTTATTTATAGATAAAAGGCTCACTGACTTCTGGTCCCCTCTCACTTTAAACATGCCATTGTCCAACCTCTGCTGAAACAAAAAAAAACCTGGATCCCCTTGCTCTCAACAATTACAGGCGTAAACTACTGAAGGAAACAAAGCGTTCATGCGTTTAACTGGTTGAAATCATTGGAAACGCCCACATCCAAGATGGCAGTCAGGAAGTCAATGTTTTGTGATGTTGCCTTCTTCATTGTAAGATACATTACTATAACCAGCATTGTTTTCTAATCCTTAAAGACCTTGAAGAGCAAAGGAAACAAAGACAGTAAGCTAAACCATAGAAAAACATGTCAGGCTTCTATCGTGACTGTTCTGTAGTGATAACAACCCTCAAGCGGCCCACTGAGGTCAAGCTACTTTTGTTAATATCTTGTTGGTAATTAATTTCATCCTTTCAAAATGTATTGGTTTCCTTCATGTTTGTTGACATTTTTTTGTTACTTCTGCAATTCGGAAGTTCAAGTGGGATAGATTGGGAGTCTATAAACAATTCCAATTCACCTACTTGTTGTGAATGTTTTTGTTTTGGAAATGTTATCCCCCCTCTCTGCTGTCTCTCTCTACTGTACTATAATAAAGCAGAAATGCCATAAAAATATATTTTTTAAAACAAAAGATGACTGCTCCTCAAAGCTCCCAAGCTTTGGGACGCCCTGCCACATCACTAGCATCTTTTATATCACTTCTCAAAGCATGTACAGGAAAGCTTTTTTATGATGTCCGTTTTATGTCCAGATTTATCCCTATCCTTTTATATTTTTGTCTCATTTGTCTTGGGTTTCCCTTTTATCTTCTCTTTTATTGTATGTTTTCATTCATCATATTTGTTTTATAAAGCACTTCGTTAGAATGAACCAGCTTTGTTACTGATGCCTGACTTGTTGAATATTTCAGGAAAAAACAAGCAACAAAAAAAATAACACAACCTGGACTTGACCTGACATCCCTGGTGGACAGGTACTGTTACGTCTGCAATCATTATTGTTTAACATCAAAAAATGTTACATATTCTTTATACATCATGATCCATTGCAATGATGATTTGTCGTTATTATGAATGAACAGAGGGAGGGATGGTCTTTGTATCATATTTTATCTGTGGTGCCATCAAATGACTGACTTTTACTGGGGAAAAAAAAAGGTTTCCAATATTAGCCAGAACAGCCTCGCCCTGCTGGCCCTAACTATGGTTTAATCCCATTCATATGCCCTGCTCTCTGCTCGGGTTTCTGTTCAGTGCTAAGCCAGTGGTAGGCATGAACAGCACCATTATTTATTTAGGTAGTATTGCAAAAAATATATAATTTTTTTTCAGAGGTGTCAATGTCTTATAACTGGGAAAAGGTAAATGTCTCAAAAGCACAATCTCTTTTTCAGGGTTTTTCCTGTCCAAGTATGAACAGTAAATGTAGGGAACAACATAATAGTGTTGATATTCAATATCAAGGATAACCAGTATCATGATGCAGCCACCACAACCTGGGATTGATCTCCCTGAAAATCATGAAAATGGTAATAGACTTCAGTGGCCTCATTTCTAAAGATGTACTTGGATTTAATGTTTATTGTGATCTGAAGATAATTTTTCAGGTTGTGCTTATGCCTGATGTAGAAAAATATCTCAGACTGAATAAAACTGTATGCTCGTTTGAAAGTGTACCTTTGATTTACGCAATATATGAATTGCAAAAGAACAATTTGAGCACATGTGAATGTGCTTTGCAATAAGCTGGCCTTGTGAACATGGCCCAACAGTCACTGTCCTAGAAATAAAACCAGTGCAGCCATGGTTGAATGACAATAGTTTGCTATTTATAGGACATCTTATCCTGTCTTTAATATAAAACACCTTGGGGTTGGTAATGAATCTTACCATGGTGCCAACCTTAAATATTTGAAAGATGAATGCTTTAAATTTGTGTTTCAGTTATTAATGTGTACAGGATTAATAGCAAGCCAGTGCAAGGGTAAGGACAGAAGTGCAAGGTGCGGAGGAAATCATACGAAATGCGACAAAAATGGAGGAGCAACACCATCAACACCATCACCTCCATTCTCTTTTTTTTTGGAATATTTAATTTTAAAGTTTATGCATTAACCTTTATCTTTTTAGGGGACTATGTTTACAACAAGTAACTTCCAAGTATTCAATGAAAGGTTTCCAGATCTTTAAAAATGCGTGATATCTGTTTCTCAGGACATATATGATTTTCTCTAAGGGAATACATTAAGTAATTTCCGATATCCATATTGATATGGAAATGGCAGAGCCTGACTTCCACGTGAGTGCAATAGACTTCTTAGCAACACAAAGGGCTATGAAATTAATGGAACTATGATCCAGGTTAATGTTTGTGAAGTTCCCCTGGAGACAGAGTTCTGGGTCTAAAGGAATTGGGTACCTAGAACCCTGGTCAAAGTATCACATATATCGTACCAGAATGTTTTTATCATATTACATTGCCATGTGCCTTCAGCTGTTCCACATCTAAAACACGTATTAGAGATTGTGGGGTTGTACTGATGCAATCTCTGAGGGGTAAGGTAGAGTTGATGTAAAAAGTTGTAATAAACCAGTTTAAATCTGGCATTACAGTTTTTCTCAGTCGCTTTGGTACATTTCTCAGATCAGAATTGAAATTCTCAAAACTACTTGTTCAACCTCCACATCATCTAGTCCCTTGTGCACATCATAAAAGCAACTTCTCTTTTCTTTTGAACAAATTGCAAATGCTTTAGCACATTCATGCAAATGATTATGCACAACTGTCTGCTGTTTCCTACATTATCAATTGCTTATGTCATGTTGATCAGAATGTATTATATTGGTTCTCTGTTGAGTAGTCTCACCCCCCAAAACATCTAGGCATTAGTTCATTGCATAAGTCATTACATGCAAAATGGTTGAACCAGTTGTCATAATCTGTCAAGCATATTTTCTATACATTTCTATTAGACTTTTTTTTGTAAATGTGTCCTGAATTGATGAATCTTGACTTTCACTACAATTTTTCTCAGTTGCTTTGGCTCAATTCTCCAATGACAGTTGAAGTCAAAACAATATGTAAAATTCTCCACAACATTTTGTTACCTGAGCACAACAGAAAGAGCATTTATCTTTGTTACCATCTGCAAATGTTTTAGCACATTTAGGAAAATGACTAACAATTATGACTGACAATTTGAACAATTATTGGTTGTATATGTCTTTTGAAATTGATATATGCCATACAGAAAAAGTGCAGCCTTGTGCATTTTCAATCATTGTCATCAAACCCTTCACCATAGTTTCCATCAGAGTACACTGTTATATTGACAACATGGCTAAGCATTTTGACTATCTTGTTTGTACTCAATGACACAAGGACCTGTCATTCTGATGGACTGACATGTTCATTGACGTAAAGATTTACTTTTGAGAGATGAACTAAGGATTTTGAGCAAGTTATGGGCTTTTGCAGGTAATCCATTGTGTGGTGCTGTTTGTACCAATTGTTTCGAGAAATGCGCTTACTGTTTTGCAAATCTTAAGGATTCGAGAAATGTACTAAAGTGACTGAGAAAAACTGTATCAGATAGTGGCAAACATGCTCCCCTGACATAGATCTGACCACAGGCCTTGATCAATGTTAATGCCCAAGTCAGACTCCCACCTCTCTCTTGACCGATTGATATTTTGTTTTGGACATTGATCAAATCAAATCAAATCAAATCACATTTATTTGTATAGCCCTTAATCACCGTTACAGTCTCTAAGGGCTTCACAGTGCCCAACATGTGAAAATAATAAATGGTTAGTACACGACATCCCCCAGCCTTAGACCCTCACAGAGGACAAGGAAAAACTCCCACAAACCCTCACTGGGAAAATTGGGAGAAACCTTGGGAGGGGCTACTCAGAGAGGGATCCCCCTACCAGGACGGTTGGGCGTGCAATAGATGCCGAGTTTGGGCAAGCAGCGTATACACAATATATGAAAGTTTATTTTGGTGGGACATCCAGATCTGATGGGGCGGCATCACAGCAACGGCAACTCAGTCAGCGTCATCATAGGACTAGGGGACCATGCAGGCGCCAACACTGCCCAGATAGGAGAACGCAACGTCCGCTCAGTCAGCATCGTCCTAGGAGGCGGGACCAACCAGACGCCAACTCTGCCGGGCTGCAGCCTGGAACAGATAGGAGACTCACCCACACACACCCATACACACACTCTCACTCACACAGACATGACCAGCGTCAGTGGACAGGAGCAGGTAGACCAGGAGAATAGGACATGTAGGCAGGATGCTAGTATCCATCGGCAGGACCCTGATCTAGGATGAGCTAACTGGTCTAGCCTTACTCTGAGAAGAGACTGAGCCACTCCCTCAAGGCTGGTCAAATGACAGAGAGAATAAATGGGTTTTTAGCCTTGACTTAAAGACTTCGATAGAGCCTGCCTCTCTGATTGAGGCAGGCAGACTGTTCCATAGATAGGGAGCCCGGTAAGAAAAGGCTCTGTTACCTGCAGTTTTCTTTTTGACTGCTGGGATAGACAGGTAGCCAGCGTCCTGAGATCTGAGGGCGCGTGGCGGTTTATAAGGTTTAATCAAATCGGATAAATAGGACGGTGCCATCCCATGTAATGATTTATATGTAAGTAAAAGCACCTTAAAGTCACACCTGGCCTGAATTGGTAGCCAGTGTAATGAGGACAGGATGGGAGTTATATGGTCGAATTTCCTAGTTTTGGTCAGGATTCTGGCAGCAGCATTCTGGACCAGTTGTAGTTTTTTAGTGCGCCCAGTAGGTAAGCCCGAGAAAAGGACATTGCAATAATCGATTCTGGATGATACAAAGGCATGTACTAAAATTTCTGCGTCTGCCTCTGTTAGCATAGGTCGAATTTTGGCAATATTGCGAAGATGATAAAACGCTGATTTAGTGATCTCCTTAATGTGCAACTCGAATGAGAGGGTAGGGTCGAATTTTACCCCAAGGTTTTTAACGTATGGGCTCTGGGAGATTACACAACTATCAAAGTTAAGAGTACTATTCTCAAATAAGTGTCTATGTCTAGCCGGTCCCACAATCAGCATCTCAGTTTTGCTGCCATTAAGAAGTAGGAAGTTTAGGGACATCCAATATTTGACCTCTGATAGGCAGGCCTCTAGTTTTTGGAATTGGGTGTCATCGGTTGGTTTGACTGGTATGTAAATTTGGGTGTCATCGGCGTAGCAATGGAAGTTAATGCCAAATTTGCGAATGATGCCACCAAGTGGTAGCATATAGATAGAGAATAGCAGTGGTCCTAGGACAGAGCCTTGTGGGACACCAAAGTCCATATTGCAACACTCTGAGGTCATGTTGTTGTAAAAGACGTGGTGTGATCTATCAAGTAGGTAAGACCTAAACCAAGAAAGGGCTGATCCCCGGATACCAATATAATGTTCGAGACGGTTCAAGAGTATCGCATGATCAATTGTGTCGAAGGCTGCACTCAGGTCAAGTAGCAATAGTGCTGAGGTTGAATTGGAGTCAATAGCTAACAAAAGATCATTTACCACTCTCGTGAGTGCAGTTTCGGTCGAGTGAAGGGATCTAAAGCCAGATTGGAAGGGATCAAGCAGGTTATTTTTTGACAAAAAATCTGTAAGTTGACTGGCTACTGTTCGTTCAAGTAATTTGGAGAGGAACGGCAGATTTGAGATTGGTCTATAGTTCTGAAGTACTTCGGGGTCAAGGTTCGGTTTTTTCAGTAGTGGCTTGATCACGGCCGTTTTAAAGGCGGAGGGCACCGTGCCAGTGGAGAGCGACTGATTGATCATATAGAGAATGGAGGGTCCTAGGATAGGGAATACTTCTTTAAGCAGTTTAGCAGGTAGAGGGTCAAGCATGCAGGTCGTGGGTTTTGAAGACAGAGTTAGCTTGGTGAGAGAGTCTAAGGAAACTAAATCAAAATGTGAGAAAAGACATTCAGCCCGGGGAACACCAAGTGGACTTTTCAGGTGTGAGATGGCACCACCAGTGGAGAGTGTACTGGTGATCTCATCTCTAATCAGCGTGATTTTCTGACTAAAAAAGGACATGAAATCATTCGGAGAAAACAGAAAGCTATCAGAGGGGGAGGGATTCCGTGTTAGCTTAGCAACAGTGTCGAATAGAAACTTTGGGTTGTTTTTATTTGCACTGATTAACCTAGAGAAGTGTGCAGTTTTGGCTGACGAGAGTGCACATTTATAATTTAGCAAGCTATCATTCCAGGCAAGCCGGAAGACTTCGAGTTTGGTCAATCGCCATTTACGTTCTAGTTTTCTACAGGCTTGTTTAAGTGCACGAGTGTCGTGGGTAAACCACGGTGCAAACTTCCTAGCGTGGTGTTTTCTAGTGACTAACGGGGCGATTGAGTCAAGCGCGTTGGTAAGGCTAGCGTTTAGTTCGTTGGCAAAATTGTCGAGTGAGCCAACATGACCAGAGAGTGGTGCGAGAAAACTGGGCAGTTTTTCAGATAGTAACGAGGCCGTAGTGGCATTAATACGACGGCTAATATAAGTATCTTCACATTTTTGGCGTGGGAAGATCAATTTGATTTCAAATTTAATGAGATAGTGATCAGATAGGGCGGGCACATAAGAGGAGACCACTAAAGCAGAAACAGGAATGCCACGGGTCAGAACCAGGTCAAGGGTCCATCAATGCTGAATACATCACGCCGATAAATTGCCTTGAACCTTGGTTAACATGGAGCACCTCCTCTACTCTTGTCAGGCTAGGTAACTCTCGCAGACTTTTTCTTAGAAAGGTCCTTAGTTGCAGATAACAGAAAAAGTGCTTATTACATAGATCATATTTTTCTTTCAACTGCTCAAATGACATGAGTATACCATCCTTAAAACAGTGTTCAAGATTGTTTATCCCTTTTTCATGCCAAAACTTAAATATCTTATTATCAGAGAACATTGGCAGGAGTTTGTTTTGCCACAGAGGTGTTCCTTCCAACCTTAATGTCCTTAATGTCCAACCTTAATGTCTTTCATTTACGTATGAAGAATTTGATGGTAACATTTAATACTGCAGTTAAGACTGCAAGAGCGACATAATTACTGCTAATCATTACAACCATAGAGTTCTATTTAATACTATCAATAGGGTTGTCAAAGCTCCACTGCCTATTATTACTGTCCACTCTCCTGAGACATTTTTAAGAACTTCCTTTACCTCCTTTTGAGCAGATCTCAGCATAAACACTATCGGACATATATTGTTTCTCATATGAAATGTTAATCTTGTCCTCTAGACTCCTAAAAGAGGTCTTTGATGCTGTTTGTCCTTTTATTCTTGCAATTATAAACTGCTCATTGGCTACTGGCCTTGTGCCATCACATTTCAAACATGCACTTATCCAGCCTCTGCTTAAAAAGCCCAGCCTGGACTCATCCATTCTTAGCAATTACAGACCTATTTCTAAACTGGCTAAGGTTTTGGAAGAAATTGTCTATAGTCAGTTAACCATGTGCATGAGCAGTAAGATTTATTTGAGAAATTCCAATCTGGCTTCTGCTCAAAACATAGCACTGAGATCACACTGCTCAGAGTTAAAAAATAAAAAATAAAATAATAATAATAATAATGCACGTGGTGCAGGTCAGACAGGTAAGATGGGCCAGTGGTATGGATGGCTTGGTAGGTGTGGACTAGGACTTTAGAGTCAATGCGCGAGCGGACAGGGAGCCAGTGTAGGTTGAATAACACCAAAGTAATTAGTAGAGGAACAAATCCTCAAAAAAGGCTTTAGTTTTTGAGATACCCCTACCCGAGGTAGAACAAAGCACAACCATGTTTTTTCATAACTTTAATATGTCTAGTTTCTGAAATGGATGGTTGTATAAAAATATTTTACTGCAAAATTATTTTTTTGGGTTGATGTTTGGATCCTCCCCAAAACCGAAATTCATGAAAATTTAGGCTTCTCCAAAAGGGACAGCATCTGCCTTATCACATGTATCTCTGGAAATAATGATCAGAATGTCACCAAATTTGGACTGGATGTTCACAGACAGTTATTGCATACAATAAAACAAAAACTACATCAGTACCTTTGTCCATCTTTGAAATTTGTACACTTAAACACACATAAATTATAGGCGGAAATTGAATAGGAAATTAAAAATCCAAAAGGTATGTATATATATGTCTGTCATTATTAAAGTAAGGAGACCAATCGCCAAAAAATGTCATTTATATGTACCAAAGACTGTTATCTTATCATAAAAGTAGGTTATTTGACTCTTCCCTTCATCCTCTGATGTCACCAGCCCCTAACAGGTAACTAGTGCAGCCAGCACTTCAAACAGACACATACAATGGGGCCCTATTGGTGTAAATGTGTGAAGACAAGGACACAAACAATATATTAAGCCAAAAAACTATATACATTTAATGCAAACAGGTTCAATAGACATTTCTCTATCTTTTTAAATACACATTCTTTCTACATATTTTAAGGTTCCTCTGAATAACACTGACAATATACTGTATGATGTTAATATGAGCCAACAGGCATGACATGTAATGACACAATATTTTCCAAATGATTTAAGTGAAAACTGAATGAATTGGAAAAATCAAAGATGAATCATAAATTGGATCCTAAATGAATATTCAATTATATACAGTATATACAGGTTTTGTGGCCAAATCAATCACTGGACTCCTGAAAGAGATGGGAGTTTGAGGGCGGGCCCTACGGCAAGCCACCAGGTCATTGTCAGAGGCTGCTGAGTGTAGCAGCAACTGGCTTTGGCTGAAGAGAAAGGACCCAATCTGGGCTGCAAGGTGATCATCGACCTATAGGAAGGGGTAAAAGCGGACGGGGGTGCATCTGGGATGCCAGATGTCACCATTGAGCCCGCTGGAGGTGTTGTGGGCTCATCAACGAAACACCAGAGAAGGAGGGTGCCCACCTGATGACCCCAATGAAGTGATTACCCCTTCTACCACTCAAGAAACCAAGGGACTGCTGATTATTGTAAGGGATAGTTCCAACAAGTCCTATGAGCTCAAGTAGAGATATACAATGTGACCCAACATTTTAAGTTCTAGGGTGCAACTATGCCGTCATCCACAATTTCCCTGTTACACACTCTAGAAAGTCACAGCACAGAATTAAAGGGCAGGGCAACCACCCTGCAAAAAAAGGCATTTCTTCTGTTGCCCTGCATTTTTTTTTCCCTTGCAGAAAGAGATGTTTTTAAGATCCGCATTTTCTTGTGGTCGGGGCGCCTTTTCATACATCACGGGGATTCCAATGACCCCCTTTCCGTCAACCTCCCAGCCTTTCCCCAAAAGGACACCCCAAAAGAACTTTTTTTTTGGGTGATGGCTGGGGCCCCAAAAACAGCATTTGGTACATGGCCTTAGTACCATGCCCCCAAAAAAGGAATCTTCATTTTGGGGCCCATTTGGGGAGAGGCGGGGGCATTAAAAAGGTGGATGCCATTTACAAAACCTCAACAACATCCAAACGGTTTTACACTGAATTCCCCTTTCCCATTCTTTTTGCTGGCCTTTAAAAAAGGGAGTCGAAACGTCGGGTTTACAGGCAATGACCCTCAAGTTTTTGCTGTAAAAAAAAACCAAAGGGGCCCCTTGGGGCCCTTTCACCCTTCCTCCAAGTGTTTTTCTGAATTTTTTGTGAAAGCAGTTTTTTTTTTCCTATTTTAAAAAAAAACAAAACCTCGTCGTATCACAGCCCCCGTCAGTCCCATGGAAAAGGCTAAAAGGCACGGGCAAAAAAGGTTTTTTCCCCCAGTTTTTTCGCAGATTGTGTTGAGGGGCCAAAACCTCCTTTTTGGGCCTTAGGGCCCCCTTTGGGTGAAATTGGGGAACCAAAGCTAAACCCAAAAACATGCTGCAACTTGCGGTAATACAAAAAAAGGCCAAACCACAAGGGGACGTTTAAATTGTCCATCACATTTTTGATGTTTCCCCTCCTTTGGGGGTGGGTTTTTCTTGGCAAAGGTTTTTGGGGCAATTTTTTCCCCCTTTAACCGTTTTAAGGGCCCCCTTCTTTTTTTGTTTTCACCTAAAATTTAAAAAAATCACAAAGGGCCTTTTCCCCCAATCTGTCCTTTTGGATAATTTTTTTTTGGTTTCTTAACTTTCTTCAAAACCTTCCGGCCAAAAATGATTGTCTGTTCCCCCCTTTGAGTCCCCCTAACCCCGGGAGTTTGGTTTATGAAATTACAAACAAAAGCAAAAAAGCTTGGGCCTTGTTCCCAAACTGTTTGTAAGTAACCTTCCCTGTAATTTGACACTTTTGTGTGCCCTGAGTTGACATTTGTTTTGGCCTTTTGCAATCCCCCCCAACTGTTTCCACGTTTTTTGGGTTCCTTTCCTTTTTGCTTTTTTGGGGAAGTTTTGGGTGGCCCTATCGGTCGAAAACCCGGGAAACCCAAAATTTTGTTTTTTTCCTCCCCCGGGATCCCGGGGAAAAGATTTTTTTAAAAAAGAAACCAACTTTCCGAAAAGGGTCATTGAAAAGTTTGAAAAACCCTGTTTCATTCAGACTCTGAAGTAAGGGGCCATACCACCCTATGGTAGGGCAGAGGGTTTCCCGTTACAAAAAAAAAGGGTTAATTTTGGGGTTCCCTAAATTGTCACAAATTGACCCAAACCAACCTTCTTGGCAAAGGCCAGCCTTTGGGGAGGGGGTTTTTTTCCCCAATCCTGCCACCCACTTTAAAAACCAAAACCCAAGCCCCTTTCCCGTTTGGCTGTCCGCAATTTTTTTTTTTTTTTCAAACACAGGGGGCTTTAATGCCCGGGCAAAAGTGATTTGGACATTTTTTTTTCTCGGGGTTCCCAAAACCTTTGTTCTTGTGCCCCTTTGAAAGGGGGCCATGCCCTAGAACATTTGGTTTTTTTTGTTTACATCTTCAAGAAAAAAAGGAAAAACCCTTTTGCCCCCTTTTTTCAGAAGAAAATTTTGACCAGTGACAATGTTTCCCAAGCCCTTCGGGAACACTACCCCCAAAAACCCAAAGGGGTTTTGGTTTTCCTCCAAAATTTTTTCCATGATTTTTTTTGTATGTTTTTCCCCTTCATCTCGCCTGGTTCTGGGGGAACCCAGCCTCCTTTGGTGGGTTTGTGGGCCTTGGGGCTTTTATGCCGAAAACCCTTTTTTCAGGGAAATCCCATATTCGGTTTGTCAAAATTCCGTGTCATCAACCATTTTTTGGTGAGGGGCCCCCTTTTTTTAAGTGTGGCCCAAAACCAACTCCACCTTTTCCATTTTTTTCCCTTAGGGTTTTAAATCGTTTTGCTCCAGTCCCGGGTCATTTCCCAAAAACAGTTAAAGGGCCCCGGGCCCTTTAAACCCGCCGTGCAAAAAACCCAAAACCTTTTTGCAGGAAACTTGTAACGACCTGGTTTGCTTTTTTCCCCCTGAAGTGTTCTCATTTCGTCAAAAAAAAAGGGCAGGGTATTTTGGAAATTATTTTGTTTCTTTCCCAGCAGCCCTGAACCAAAACGGTAAAACTTCCCCCCATACTTGTCCCCCGTAAAGGGTTGAAAGTTTTTGCATCTCTCTTTTGCCGGGCAGCATTCTCAACAGCAAGTCCATTTCCCTTGCATGAAGGGTAACCATAAGAAAAAATGGGGCCCAAAACCTTCTTATTTTCCCGGGTTTGAAAAAATTGAACTGACTTCATGATTTCCCATCAATGTTTAAATTTTCAATTTCTTTGACGATTTTTTTTGTTGATGCCCTGTTTTTTGGCCCAGGGAAAATGAATTTTTGTACTCCTTCACTTTTCCAACCTTGGGGGTTAAGGGTTTTTCCTGCCCTTTTTGGGTTCTGCCCAAATGAAAATCTTTGGGCCTTTCCGAAAGAGGCCCAAAAGTGCTTCGAGGTTTTATCTTAAAAGGTTTTCTTACCCCCCTTTCCGAAAAGCTGTTTGCCTTGGAGCTTTTTGTCCGAGATTTTCTCACCAAAATACGCTACTCAATCAAATGGACAGCTTTCCCCCCTCCCCATAGAGTTTTGCCAAAGTTTTCCCAAGATAAGCCATAGTGATGTGCATCCCTCCCAATCGCTTTGTTATTTTTCCCATAAAGGGAAAAAAGGTGGTTTGCCTCCACAGAATCCCCTTGGGCTTTTTTTGAAAAATTCCCAAGGCCCCTGCATTACAAAGAAAAATTGTTTTTTGGGGCCCCAGTTGTGCAAGAGCTGTTTTTAAGAAAAACAAATCCAAAAGGGGTGTGTAAAAATTGGGGAAATAATCTTTTTTTGGTGAAGCTCTTATGAAAGCAGGGGTATCCCCAAAAAAGGACCAAATTTTGGGGGTTTGACTTATCTGGATTGAATGCATTGAACGCAGACCGGGGAATGGGAAATGCGGGTTCTTTTCCCCCCTTGATGATCCGGGCCAGCTTCCATAGTGGTATCTTTTTTTTTCCCCCATTTGGTGTGGAAAATGTCACTTTTTTGCATTCGGGAAGTTGTGATGGCTCGTTTTAGGGCTTGAGGCTCTGGTTTTGACAGGGGTCTTAGTATCTAACAATAAATTAAATAAACATGTTTTATTTTTGTGCCATCAAAAAACCCCCTACTTTGAAAAAAAAACCCCCAATATAAAAAAGGACTTAATTGACCAGAAAATTGACAATAAATCAAAGGTAAAAGTTAACCCCCCCTGTGAAACCTTTCCCCCATCTCCATCATAGTTTTTTCAAGGCAAAAAAGGGACTTCTGGGGAAAACCCTGGCAAGCCCGATGGGCCTTCTGTTAGGTCTGACCCTCTCTTTTTATAAAAAAATTTTTGGGTAAAAACGAAATGATTGGTCTGTTTTCCCCTCAAGGAGTCCTCCTCTTTTTAAATTAAAAATTTTGGGTCAATTGCAGCATAAACCCAAAACCATGGTCGAGATTCCACTGGATGCCAGGGGGTATTAAACCCTTTCACCCTTTTGTTTTGATCACAGAGACAGATTGAAAAAAACTCCCTGATTTTAAAGGGAAAATGAAAACACAGTGACCCATAGCTTTAAAAACTCATTAAAGGGGCCTTGCTTCCAAAATTCATGATTTTATAAATAAGGGCAAACCCCCAGTTTTAAATGGGGGGGGTGCTTTCTGGCGGCTTTTGTGCAATAAAGGTTTTGGGGCAAAAGGGAAATTTAACCGGGAGTTTTTCCCCTTTGAAAAAAGACTCCTAAACATTTTTGGGGACGTTGGGAAAGGGGCATTTTTTTTTTCCACACCCCTTTTTTTCCAAAAAGGGTCAAAACAAATGTTGGGTACAAAACCTGACATGCACGAAAAGACAAAATGTTCACTGCTCTCAAAAAAAAAGCCAGGTTTTGCTTTACCTCTGCCGGGTTTTTCCTCAATACACCGCGCCATGTGTAATAAGGGTTTTTTAAAATTTTTATTTAAAAACAATTTTCCCTTTTTTTTTTTTTTTTAAAAACCCCCCTTAAAAAAAAAGGGGGAAAAACCAAAACCCGACTTTTCCCCCCCCCAAAAAAAAAAATTTTTTTTTTGGTTTCCCCCTTTTCCCCCCCAAAAAATTTTTTTGGGGGGAAATTTTTTGGGGGGGGGAAAAAAAAAGGGGGGGAAAAAAATTTAAAACCCCCCGATAACAATTTTGGGGTTTTTTTAAAATGCTTTAAGGCCCGGGGGGAAAAACCCCCCCCTTTTTTTTTTGTTTGGGGGCCCCCCCTTTTTGGGTTTTCCCCCGGGTAAAAAAAAAAGGAAAAGGGTTTTAAAAAACCCTTTTTTTTTTTTTCCCCCCCCCCCCCCCCTTTGTTTTTCCCCTTTTTTTGGGTTTTTTTCCCTTTGGGGATTAAGGTTTTTTAAAAAAAAAAAAAAAAGGGGGGGGGGAAAAAATTTTTAAAAAATTTTTTTTTTTTTTAAAAATTTTTTTTTGATAAACCCCTTTTTTTTTTTTTGGGGGATGGGCCCCTTTTTTTTTTTTTTTAAAAAAAATTTTTTTCCCCAAAAATTTTTTTTAAAACCCCCCAAAAAATTTTTTTTTAAAAAAAACTTTTTTTCCCCTTTTTTTGGGTTTTTCCCCAAACTATTTTTTTTAAAATTTTTTTTTTCCGGGAAATTTTTTGGGGGGCCCTTTTAAAATTTTTTGGTTCCCCCCCCAAAAAAAAAAAGGGGTTTTTAAAAAATTTTTTTAAATTTTTTTTAAAGGGACAATTTTTAAAATTTTTTTTTTTTTCCAAAAATTTTTTTTTTTAAAACCCCTTTTTTTTTTTGGTTTTTAATTTTTTGGGGGGGGGTTTTTTTTAAAACCCCGGTTTTTTAAAAAAAGCGGGGTTTTTTTTGCCCCCAACCCCCAAACCCCCTTTTTTCCCGGGGGGGGTTTACCCAAAAACCCCCCCCCCCAAAACCCCCCCCCCTTTTTCCCCCCCCAAAAAAACCCCCAAAAAAAAAAAACCCCCAAAAAAAACCCCCCCCTTTTTTTTCAAAAAAAAGCCGGGCCCCCAGGTTTTAAAAAAAAAAAAAAATTTTAAAAAAAAAAAATTTTTTCCCCCCTTTTTTTAAAAAAAGGGAAATTTTTTTAAAAAAATTTTTAAAAAAAAAAAAACCCCAAAAAAAAAGGGGGGGGGTTTTTTTTTTAAAAAGGGGGGGGGTTTTTTTTTTTTAAAATTTTTTGTTTTCCCCTTTTTTTAAAAAAACCCCCCCGGGGGGCCCCCCCAAAAAAGGTTCCCAAAAAAAAAAAAAGCTTAAAAAAAAAAAAAAAAGGGGGTTTAAAAGGGGGCCCCCCCCCGTTTCCCAAAAACCCAAAACCCCCCCAAAAAAAAAAAAATTTTTTTTTAAAATTTTTCCCCTTTTCCCAAAAAAATTTTTTTTTTTTTTTTAAAAAAAAAAAATTTTTTTTTTTTTGGGGGATTTCCTTTTTTCCCCTTTGGGGGCCTTTTAAAAAAATTTTTTTGGGGGGGAAAAAAACCCCCCCCAACCCCCCAAAAAAAACCCGGGGTTTAAAATTGGAAAAAAAAAATTTTTTAAAATTTTTTTAGGCCCCCCAAAAAAAAGAAAACCAAAAAAGGGGGGGTTAAAATTTTAAAAATTTTTTTAAAAAAAAAACCCCCCAAAAAAAAAAAAAAAAAAATTAATTTTTAAAAAATTTAAAATTCATTTTTAAAAATTTTTTTTTAAAATTTTTTTTTTTTTTTTCCCTTTTAAAAATTTTTTTTTTAAAAAATTTAAAAAGGGGGTTTTAATTTTTAAAAAAAACCTTTTTTAAAAAAAAAATTTTTTAAAAAAAAAGGGAAAAAAAAATTAAAAAAACCAAATTTTTTTTTAAATTTTTTTTTTTTTTTTTTTTTTTTTTAAAAATTTTTTTAAAAAAATTTTAATTTTGTTTTAAATTTTCCCCCGGGGGATTTTTAAAATTTTTTGGGGGGAAAAAAAAAAAAAAAACCCTTTTTTTAAAGGGGTTTTTTTTTTTTTAAAAATTTTTTTTTTTTCTTTAAAATTTTTTTAAAAGCCTTTTTAATTTTAATTTTTTTTTTTTTTTTTTTAAATTTTGGGGAAAATTTTTTTTAAAATTTTTTAAAAAAAAGGGGAAAAAAAATTTTTTTTTTTAAAAATTTTTTTTTTGTTTTCCCCCAAAAATTTTTTTAAAATTTTATTTTTTTTAAAAAATTTTTTTTTTTTCCCCCTTTTTTCCCTTTTTTTTTTTTGGGGGGGGAAAATTTAAAAAAAAAATCCCTTTTTTTTAAAAAATTTTCCCCCAATTTTTTTAAATTTTAAATTTTTTAAAAACCTTTTTTTTTTTTTTAAAAAGGGTTTTTTTTTTTTTTTTTTTCCCCTATTTTTTTTGGGGGGGTTTTTTGGGGGTTTTTTTTTTTAAAAAAAAATTTTTTGGGGCCGGGGTTTGGGGAAAAAAATTTAAATTTTTTTTTTTTTTAAGGGGTTGGGGAAAAAAAATTTTTTTTTTTTTTTTAAATTTTTTTTAAAAAAAAAATTTTTGGGGTTTGGGGGGGAAAAAAAGGGGGGTTTTTTTTTTTTTTTAAAATTTTTTTAAAAAATTTTAAAAATTGGGGAAAAAAAATTTAAAATTTTTTGGGGGAAAAAAAAAAAATTTTTTTTTTTAAAAAAAAAAAAAAAAAAGTTTTTAAAAAAAAAATTTAAAAAATTTGGGGGGAAAAAGGGGGGAAAAAATTTTTTAAACCCAAAAAAAGGGTTTTTTTTTTTTTTAAAATTTTTTTTTAAAAAAACCCCCAAAAAAAAAAAAAACCCCTTTTTTTAAAAATTTTTTTTTTTTTTTTTAATTAAAAAAACCCCCAAAAAAAAAAAAAATTTTAAAAAAAAATTTTTTTTTTTTTTTTTCCCCGGGGGGGTTTTTGGGGGGGGGGAAAAAAAAAAAAAATTTTTTTTTAAAAATTGGGGGTTTTTTTTTTTTAATTAAATTTAAAGGTTTAAAGAAAATTTGGAAAAAAAATTTTTTTTTTTAAAAAAAAAGGGAAAAAAAAAAATTTTTGGTTTTTTTTAAAAAAAAAAAATTTTTTTTTTTTTTTTATTTTTTTTAATTTTTTTAAAAAAAAATTTATTTTTTAAAAAAAAAAAAAATTTAAACCCAAAAAAATTTTTTTTTTCCCCCAAAAAAAAAATTTTAAAAAAATTTTTTTTTTTTGGGTTTTTTTGGGGGGAAAAAGGGGGGGGGGGAGGGGGGGGGAAAAATTAAATTTTTAAAAAACCCGGGGTTTTTTTTAAAATTTTGGGCCCAAAAAAAAAAACTTTTAAAAAAACCCCCCGGGGGGGGGTTTTTTTGGGGGGGTTTTTTTTTATTTTGGGAAATTTTTTTGGGTTTTTTTTTTTTTTAAAAAATTTTGGGCCCCCCCGGGGGGTTTTTTTCTTAAAATTTTTTTTTTTTAAAAAAAGGGGGGGTTTTTTTTCCCCCCCCTTTAAACAAAACCCCAAAAACCGGGGAAAAAAATTTAAAAAGGGAAAAAGGGGGGGGTTTTTTTTTTCACTTTGGGTTTTTTTTGGGAAAAAAAATTTTTTTTGAAGGGGCCCCGGGGTTTCCCGGGTTGGGTTTTTTTTTCCCAAAGGGGAACCCAAAAATTTTAAAATTTTTTAAAAAACCCAAAAAAATTTTTTTTTCCCCCCGAAAAAAATTTTGGAAAAAAAGGGGGCAGAAAAAAAAAAGGGGGGGGTTTTAAAATTTTTTTTCCCCTTAAATTTTTCCCCAAGACCCAGATCTAAAAGGCTTCCAGTTGGTCAAGCAACTCACAAGCTTAATTTATTTGTTGACGATGTGATTCTGTACTTAACAGACTCAGCTCAATCCCTCTTGAAACTTTTCTGAATTATTAAAGCACAATATCAGGCTACAAGGTGAGCTATAAGAGTGAAATACTCCCACTGACTGATTTTGACCATAGTGATCTGGAACAGCTAGGCTCTTTCTCTCTCTCTTAGAGAATGAAGTGAGCAGATGGACAGATTTACCCCTAACGCTAATTGGTAGAGTGAACTGTATTAAAATGAATATTTTGTACCTATTTCAATCTTTGCCCATTCGTCTTCCCAATAGTGTCTTTAAAACATATGCAAGTTTATCTGGAATCACAAACGTCACAAAGAGCATAGAGAAACTATCATGGGACTATAAGCTTGGTGGCCTTCGCCTACCCAATTTCAAAATGTATTACTGGGTAGCTCAAATGAGATTTGTGTCATCCTTATTAGGTGACTCTGCCTCCTCCTGGATGCAAATTGAACTGCATGACCTTGATGAGAAGGTGGGCAGTAACATAATGTATAAATGGAACCCCAAAAAGATTACTAGTACTCATTGGCCATTTAGTCAGGTCGTGGTACGAGGTACGAAAGATTGTTAATGTAAGAAATGACCCAAGGAAACGAGCAGGAATTTCCTGCACTGCAACACAGGTATGATCATCCAGGCAAGGAATGCTTTTGAGAGTTTGTTTACTTCTGGTCTGTTGAATAAAAATGGTTAACTAAAGATTCAGAGTCAAGTCAAGTCGTGATTTACTTGAGTATATTTATTAACAAAAAGCTGAGCGCTCAGTAGAGATATACACACACAGGGTAGGGTATGCAGATCTCTGCCAGAGAACTATCTGAACAGTGATTATAAAAAGGGAGAAAGACAGTGGACGTGGTTTCTAAAACATCTACAAGGTTATCTACAACCTAGACTAAACAATATGTACTGTGTTGAAGGTTTCTTGAGTCTCTCAGGGGTCGGCCTTCAGTGTGGGCTCACAGTAATGCAACAGTTAGGATCACCTCATACTAGCACTAGAGATATGTACAACACAATCATATTACTCAGAAAGGTTAGGATACAGTGATTAAGACATAATTTCTTCCACAGTTCCCCCCTTTGATACCAACGGTATCACATACATCTGTACAGTTAAGCCTTTGTCAACTGGAACTTGCAACCACTGCCTTAAGGGTGCAGACTCTTTCTAGGATCAAATATAATAAAAGGTTATACTACAATGGGTAGCAGAGACAGGATGTGGCCCTAGACGTAGCACGCCAGTAGGGGTGACAAGTAAGGTCTCTGAGGTTACATACACGACAATAATCATAAGATGGGGGTTCATTACAAAAACAAGAGAGGCTGTAATTAACACAGGGTGACCTGTAATCATTAGGGTTACACACATTCACTTTGATAAGAAAATGTTTACAGTAATCAACCTCAATGCCCACATGAAAAACAAAAGATTGATATAGATACCAGGTAGTAATCAATGAGCGATGAACCCTGGGTCTATTAAAGGCGAAAAGGGAATGTAACACAAATCTGGGTAAGAGGGAAGGGTGGATGTCCCATTCATTGCGGAACAACGGAGGGCGGAGTACACAGCGTCTGCGGTGATCAGGGAAATCAAAATTACCTTCATCAAGTAGTTGTGGAAACATTAGGATTTTGGTACATAACAAGGTTGTTCGTAGAGACGCAAGATTTGATCAGTGTGGACACGCACATGCAAACTAGAAGGAGGACTGTCACTATGAGGGTTAGACCGATCAGGAACTTAGTGACAGACGCCCCCCGTGTGCCAATTAAGCCAGAAAATACGAAAAAGGGATCAAATCCATGCTCCTCGTGTAATTGCTTTATTTCTTCCGTGGTGTGGTGTGCTAGGTCTGCAAGTTGAATCGGAGATGAATGTGCAGCACTCAGTCCCTATAACCTTTCAGACAATTCTTTGAATATAGCTTTTATTGTGATGGTTGAAACATTCATGTAGCACTTCGGAAAAAGCCACGATTTCTGCGTGGGATGAGTACACCAGCCAGATAACAGGTGCTGTAGGTTTGTTTCGGTACGCAGCTATACGCTTGTTGGCCGCAAACAAAATAGACTTGTTTGAGAAGGGATGAGGCTTGAGTGAAGTTAAAAGGTGATGACTGTAGTGCAATTGCTTTGTCTGATATTTACGCCAGAGGAATCAGGATGTTGCAAACAATTTGGTACATTGTACATGAATTGGGGGCCAGGATAAAGAACAATTGCGCACACAGGTGGAGGTGCGGATAATTGGGGCGGAACAGTTATGTACGTTTATGTTATGTGACACTAGACACATCTCTCGAGCCCAAGTGGTAACTGATACTAACGCGTTGACTCTAAGCGTTGGGACGTAGGGAGATGGAGCACAAACAAAGGTGTCTCGAGTCGCTGCAAATGAGCAATTGGTTTGAGTAAGGGTTGCTTGGACACGATACATTAGGCCAGTCTCCACATACTGGCAGAAGTAGGTTAAATGCAAAAAGGGATGTGGCATTAACATATGAGGGTAAATAATACCTATCACGTAATATACTATGTGACGTCGTTGTTGGGACTGGCTAGAAATAGCAGTGGTGGGGGTGTAACAGTCTGCATCTGCTGAAGGAATAGTTAAAATTAAGCTGCTCCAATTTAACTGTTGCCAGTCAGCGTTGGTAAATGGTATTGGTTTCACCATGGGTGCATGAGTAGATGGCGGCATATGTTAGCAAATCCAACATGAGGATAACTTTTGATTTTTCGCGTAGTCATACATCAGCTGTAAGGCTAGATTTCCTGCGCCATTAGTTTGTCGTCACATGCGGAGTATCTTGCGCGATCTGGGAGGAACAGTCTTTGGCCTGATAGTGAATGTTAATTTGGGATTTACGTACATAAATGTAGAGCACGGCAAGGTGTTGGCTGGAAAGTAATCTGGTGGGTACTGGAAACAGCTAGGCCTAGTGGTTATTTGTGCCTTGGTAAAACACCAGTAACAGGTTGTCTTGTACGCACCTCTGAATGTGACTTCCCAATGAGTAGCATTACGAGATTTCTGATGCATGTTTTTAATCAGTGTGTGTATACCATGACCATTTTCCTAATTTTAGGTAAGGGTTATAAACCCAGACGGGGTCGCTCGCTGTCTTGCAGTCGCCTACTTCACATCTATTAACAGGGTATGAAAAGGTGATGTCAGAGTTGTGTCTTCGTTGGTGATGCAGAGGGCGTGATGTTCTGTCTTCTGCGTCAGGGGCACTGCTCCGGTCCTTTGGTGGTGCCGTTGGCTTGGCACTGACATCTGTGTGAATGTGAGTATCAGTGTAGGTGTGTGTGGGGAGAGTAAGAGAGCTTGTGTGCTCATTTGAGCAGCTATTATTTAAGTCCTGCCGTTGGACTGCTCCTTCTTCTACATCCCAGATGACAAGGGCTACCCCAATCAAGAATCCGGAGGGGGGTGACGACGATGCGGTCGGTGGTACTGTCGCTGCAGCCCAATCGGTTGACGTGTTGCCTTCTTGGGGCGCTTGCCGGCATCTGGTCGCGTGGATTCATTCGGATCTGCCTTCGACCTTTACTGCAGTTCTGGTTGTCAGCAACACCTGGAATAGTCCTTTCCACCTGGGGGAAAGAGAAACTTTATCCAGTGATTTTATTAACACAAAATCTCCAGGTTTGAACTCATGGGTGGGGTCAGTGCCGGTAACTGGTAGGCTGTTGGTTACTTTAAAATGGTGTTGTCTTAAAGTGTTAGGTGTACATTAGTCCAAATCAGAGTAGCTCTAGGTGGTGACAAAGGCAGGCTGGCTCCTGTGGACATTGGTCTGCCCATTAGCACCTCATGTGGGCTAAGACCTGTTATTCTGTTTGGGGACGCTCTTATTGCATAGAGCACCAAAGGAAGAGCGTCTGGCCATTTCAGTCCTGTTTGTTGGACTGTCTTGGTCAGTTTCTCTTTGATTGTCCCATTCATTCGTTCTACCTGACCTGAGCTTTGTGGGTGCCAAGGTACATGTAGTCTCCAGTCTATGCCTAACACATTACACAGACCTTGAGTGACTTTTGAGGTGAAGGGTGTACCTCGGTCACTGTTGATTCCCTGTGGGATTCCAAATCTTGGAATCACATCTTTTAGAAGGCACTTAACCACTGTGTTAGCGTCTTCTTTGCAGGAACTCCATTTGGAAGTGGTGTTTGCGGGAGATCAGGGCGAGGTGACGTGGCAACATCGATCACCAATTCGCAGTCTTGTGTATCAACAGCTTCAGGGTTGTTAGTGGGAATGGGCAGGAGGGTGGCGGGATTGAGGGGAGGCGCTCTTTTGACTGTTACAGTGCCTTGCAAAAGTATTCATACCCCTTGAACTTTTCCACATTTTGTCACGTTACAAGCACAAACTTAAATGTATTTTATTGGGATTTTATGTGATAGACCAACACAAAGTAGCGCATAATTGTGAAGTGGAAGGAAAATGATACGTGGTGTTCAAGATTTTTGACAAATAAAAATCTGAAAAGTGTGGCGTGCATATGTATTCAGCCCCCAGAAAAGTTCAAGGGGTATGAATACTTTTGCAAGGCACTGTATGTGAGGGGCAGAGAGAATGATGGCTTCGTAACCAGAACGTCTGGAGGCAGTGAAGTGCTGAGTGGCTGTGGATTGCAATAGATGTACCACAGAATGTGGGGCAAAGACAATACAGCCATGAGCCGGTACAATAGGGGCAGATTTTTCAATCATATCAGCGACAGCAGCAATGGACTGGAGACACGCAAGCATACCACAAACTACAGGAGAGAGCCATGAAGAGTAGTAGGCAACTGGCCTGTAGTGACAACCATGTTTGGACAAGGATGCCATTGACGAACCCACCTGCTTCATGCACGTATGGATGGAATGGCTGGGTATAGTCTGGTAACCCTAACGCAGGTGCTGATTGCAAGGCTTGTTTGAGCTGTGTGAATGCATCATGCATTCCAGGAGAAAAAGTATAAGGAGAAGTAGGCGCATATTATCAGCCACAGGAGGAGGGCAGCGCATTGAGGCGCTATCCGACATGGATCAGAGGATCAATTATTAAATATAGCCGCAAGCGGCGATTTGCGGGTTCAAACCGTTTTGTTACTGAAAACTGCATGCAGAGTGATAGAAGAAGATAAATTCCACACACAAATATATGCACTTAACTTTATGTTTAAGTAAGCAAAAATCGCGTTTTTGGGCCTTAATTACAGCGCTACCATCTGGCCGATTGGGGTCATGTTTCTTGGGAAGCATTTGCACATCGTTTCATGGTTTTAGCTCATTCCAGCTCACGGCAATTTGTGACGCAGCATAAGATAACAAAGAGGCGGAGAGCAGAGCTCCCATGCTGCTCAAGGTAAACAAACAAGCTTGATGCCGTAATTTACTGTAACCATGGTGGCCGCTCTGGAACCAACACTGAGACCATACATGTTTGAGCCGGAGTCTGACCCAGAATGGGAAGAGGCAGCTGAGCGGTTTCCACTCAGGAGAACCCAGCAGAACGTTTCTCAATGATAACAATTCTGTGTAATATTGTACTTTCGTGCCTTAATTGTGTTTGTGTGTATGTGGGTGTGTGAGAGACGCTCTCTGCTGTAGCCGGTCTGTTTATGGCTCATGTCCATAAGCTTATTGAATACAACTTGCAGACAAGCTAGGATTGACAATTTTATTGAGCTAGTTAGCCAATATATTATTGGATGCAACCTATTTGCATCCAAACAGCGCAGCGCAAATAATCATAAGAGGCGATTGTACTAATGGTGGCTAAAGTTTACCGAGCCGGACACGTTCGACAGACTTATAAAACAGACACTGGTCTCAACAAAGTCCTGACTCCAACCAATAACTAGTGTCCTGACTCCAGCTTTAGTTTTCTTACTTCTTCCACACCCAACAAGCCCGTGGCTAGCCCCGCTAGCTCGTTAGCTAGTAATTATCAGACACATAAAAAATGAGCTAACTGTAACCGGGACGTTGCCGTTAAAAATAAAATTAATCCACTCTGTCCTGGCATTTTCGCGTGTTGGGAGACTGTGCAGGGATCTATGTTGCTGCCTGCATCCTACAACAGAACAACTGGAGTGTTGGGATCTTGCCGTAGACATGTTGTTGTTGTAGCGCCAATGTTCGCAAGGTAATGGTGCATTCCATTGTACTCGGAAAAAAACAACCTCCGACACGGAAAAGTGCAATAGAACAGTCATTCAAGTCGGAATTGCCAGTTGGAAAACTCGGACAAGATCCAACTGGCCCGAGTTCGCCGATATAAACATACCTGACATCACTACTACATGTCAATATAGCGGCGCACACCGTGAACAGTCAATTTTTACTTTATATGTTGTTGTTGTATGTTGTTTTAGTTATGAAAACATGTTGAAACAACTTTGTAGTTTACATTTGTAATGTAATTCAGTTGATTTGAGCTCAACGTTACGAGATATAAGTATTTACTAGCGTGCGGTACTAGCCTAAGGTGGGGTGGACATGCTCTGAGGGGTTGGATTATGCTAACAGTGGCCTGTTATGACGTCTAAACAGGGGACATTTAACATAATTTTACAAACTTAGTTCAACATAAATATGTAAGTTTTGTGATGATTGGACAAACTCATAGATTTATGGTACAATTTGCGCCAGGCCTACTCCCTTGATCGACAAAGCCGTCACCCCCTATTGGTTAATTTCAAAAACATTTTGGGTTAGTATACTATGTAATTGTATTTGTAAGGCATCCAATCCATGTGATCAACCCATTACAAGTTTGATAATCTTGTATTGTTATTAATGAGGACAGTTCGGTAAATATGCCATTTCAGCCTAATAGGTATTTCTTTTTCTACAAGGCCACTGAAACATCTTGTTGTTAAATGAGGTTTGGCACTACTGTGATTGATCTTTCATAAAGAATAAGCCATTCTAAGAGCCTTCCCGTATGTTTCCAAACACACAAACAAATTCCTGCATGTTTCCAAACACTCGTAGGTTTTGATCGTACCAACGAACAAATTCAGATACAAACAAAATGATGAATCAGACTATGTTCGTAGAAACAAATCAAATCTGATCGTACGCATGTTTCATGAATGTGGCCCATTGTCTTTGACATCAGTTATCATAGTTGAAGCACGTAGGACGGCGTCCATCGTTCTGTAGTCATAGATCCAATGTCTACAGTAGTTGGTCATTCCCAGAAAAGACAGCATCTCAGTCTTGTTGTGAGGAGGGGTGGCTGTACAAATAGGCTTGACTCTGTCTGGAGAGAGCAGTCTGGAGCCATGGGAGAGACGATATTCCAGGTAAGCAACAGTGGGAAGACAAAACTGCAACTTTGCCAAAGAGGCTTTGTGTCCCGTCTCTGCAAGGTGATTAAGCAGAGTGATGGAATCAGTCACACAGGCATCCCTGGAAGGTGAGGCAATCAGAAGATCATAACCCTATTACAGCAACGTGCTTCAGCAGGGGAGAGTCAATGCATCCAGGTCACACTTAACAGCGATAGAATAAACACTAGGCCTTGTGGTAAGCGGACTGTTGGTTTCAACCAGAACTCCTTGTTGGAGCAAAGACTATGACAGGTTTAACGTCTGCAACAGCAGCAGCGGACAATGAGTATTGTCGGATGCATGGAAGAACTGACAAAGTTTTAGGTTTGACCACATGGGGTGGTGCTGAGGCAACAAAACCTACATGGTTCTTATGGAGCGCCCACAATATGGGAGGAACCTCTAACAAGGCCAGAGGGGGAGAGTAGTGGCAAATGAGAGAAGGGGTTTGAAAGGTAAAGGTGGTGTGGATGGGAGATAGAGTGGAAAGGGTGAATTTGAAACAGTTTTTGTGTAGTATACCAAGGGTACTACCATAAGGGGTAGAAATTTCCTGAATAGGAGTCAACTGAGAGAGAGCGACACACATGGGACCCAAATCTTGAGGCTGATAGGCAGAGGCGACAGCCAAAGACACATGGGGAAGTGAATTGGGCCCTTGAAAAAGTGCAAGTTGTTCTGTAGACAGTGGAATGATGGCAGCGCATGAGTTTTTTTGACATATAAGACTGTGATCTAACCTATACTTACTGTATTTTCATTCAGGTTTAGGGATGTAGTAACCACTGGATCAACACCACCATTAATTATGCCTAATCACGCGTTCAATAACAACTGTGATTAACCCAGTAATCAGGGTATGTTGTTATTCACTTTACAGATTGATTTATATGTTTAATCAGGATACCCTTTACCCATGTGTGACATTGTAAGTTGGAGAAATATACTGGTGGTCTAAGAAGTAGTGTAGGGGAAAGAGTACTGGGAGAGGACGAAGAAATAAAACAAGGCCGAAAAAGGAGGATTTAGCTTAAGATGTTATGAGCAACAACTCATGTACCAAGATAAACAGCCCTGTTTCTGGGAGAATGTTGTAGAACACTGAGACTGAGAAGAAGTTAGGATAGGTTAAGTCGTTAAGTTGAGGGTCATCACTATGAGAGGACATAACATACCTTATCGGTGCAGCTGGGCCGAGAATGAAGAACGGTTGGTGTGTGTGTGTGTGATACTGTGCAGCAGACTACGGAGAAAGGGAGGGAGGCTCAGTGTGCAGCCCGGGAAACCCCTTGTCCTAAAACCTGATCACGATAACTTGTAGAGTACATGGAAAAACGGTCATGTACTGGGGGGGACTGATTATGCATGGTAATTAAGAAATTATAATATGAGATAAGATAATGACGGATGAACCAATTGGGATTTAAGATTAACAAATACCAGCCAGCCCTTACTGTAAAAGGAGATGGACAACACCCATTGATACACACTGAGGTTTGAAAATGTATAAAAATGTGTGTATGTTTTGATTAAAATGTAGTTGTGCTCGAGACAGCTTGGTTTGTTATATTCCTTGATTGATGCAATAAATCTAATGTGGACTGAAGACTTCACTCTCCTCTCTTCTTTTACTTAAGGTATCAACCTCAAGTTTAGTCTAAATTGTGCGTAAAAAATCCACCACACGCATCCTTCTGCAATGGTGACCTGTATCATTTGATTTATCTCTGGGTCCTTGCCGAGATTTTGTCATGGCAAGCATTGATCTTGAGTGTAGGGATTTTGAAAAGGCTCCCTGTCGGTTCAAATTAGTTAGGAGGACCACCATGTCCTGGAAGGATTTCCGGGACCAGTCTGGACAACTGTGTTGTATCTGGTGTCTGTCTGTCTGACTCCCCCTTCCTGTCTGGGAGAGGAGTGTGACTACTTCCGAGCTACTTTCGGGCTTACCTACTGGGCGCACTAAAAAACTACAACTGGTCCAGAATGCTGCTGCCAGAATCCTGACCAAAACTAGGAAATTCGACCATATAACTCCCATTCTATCCTCATTACACTGGCTACCAATTCAGGCCAGGTGTGACTTTAAGGTGCTTTTACTTACATATAAATCATTACATGGGATGGCACCGTCCTATTTATCCGATTTGATTAAACCATATAAACCGCCACGCGCCCTCAGATCTCAGGACGCTGGCTACCTGCCTATCCCAGCAGTCAAAAAGAAAACTGCAGGTAACAGAGCCTTTTCTTACCGGGCTCCCTATCTCTGGAACAGTCTGCCTGCCTCAATCAGATAGGCAGGCTCTATCGAAGTCTTTAAGTCAAGGCTAAAAACCCATTTATTCTCTCTGTCATTTGACCAGCCTTGAGGGAGTGGCTCAGTCTCTTCTCAGAGTAAGGCTAGACCAGTTAGCTTATCCTAGCTCAGGGTCCTGCCGATGGATACTAGCATCCTGCCTACATGTCCTATTCTCCTGGTCTACCTGCTCCTGTCCACTGACGCTGGTCATGTTTCTCTGTGTGAGTGAGAGTGCGTGTATGGGTGTGTGTGGGTGTGTCTCCTATCTGTTCCAGGCTGCAGCCCGGCAGAGTTGGCGTCTGCGTGGTCCCCCCTCCTAGGACGATGCTGACTGAGCGGGCGTTGCGTTCTCCTATCTGGGCAGTGTTGGCGCCTGCATGGTCCCCTAGTCCTATGATGACACTGACTGAGTTGCCGTTGCTGTGATGCCCCCATCAGATCTGGATGTCCCACCAAAATAAACTTTCATATATTGTGTATACGCTGCTTGCCCAAACTCAGCATCTATTGCCAACCGTCCTGGTAGGGGGATCCCTCTCTGAGTAGCCCCTCCCAAGGTTTCTCCCAATTTTCCCTATAAGGTTTTGTGGGAGTTTTTCCTTGTCCTCTGTGAGGGTCTAAGGCTGGGGGATGTCGTGTACTAATCATTTATTATTTTCACATGTTGGGCACTGTGAAGCCCTTAGAGACTGTAACGGTGATTAAGGGCTATACAAATAAATGTGATTTGATTTGATTTGATTTACTCGCCCCTCTCGTAGTTCCACCTACAGCTCCTCCCACAGCTCCTCCTACAGCCCCTCCCACAGCGGGGGAGGATGTGGCGGTTGCAGCAGCGGTTGTTGCAGGGAGTCTGAGGCCTCCGCAGCTTGACCTTCAGCTAGCTCATTGTTTTGTCTTGTCCTCTGTGTGATTGCAGCTGCTATAGCCAGCGTGTCTGACCAGTTATCTTCAGGCAGAGGAGGGTACAATTTGCCTACTTGTTTCTTGGGAAACATTGCTATTCCCACTGAAGATGCATACACTTGTAGTGTAAACAACCAGTCCATGTTTAAACCACCATCTCGCAACATTTCACACAGTTTGGGCAATGTTGGGGCAGATTGTGTAGCTTCCTTCCTTGTGTATCCATTTTTCTAACTGCTTGTTTCAAGCTCCGTCCACGAATGCCCAACTCACTTAGCAATGCAAAGACTGACTTTGCCACGAAACCTCGACATCCAACTTCCGTACCAAAGCCTTCCAACCAATTCACTGCCATCTTCGCATAGCTAAATTTCTTCCACTCGTTTGCCTCGTCTTCCCAGGGGACTGTAAGCTCAATAAAATAAACTATTTTGACCACAAATCTGACCATAGCAGCATGTCTGGCCTTAGGCTAGCGCTATCTCTAGTACAGATAACTGCTCAAACAAGTCTACCTGGTTCTATTTCATTCTTCCTGACCGCCAGAGGTGGTGCTTAAGCACTGGATCTTGTCCGTCACGCGCAAGCGCATGTTGAGTAATTATACAAAGTCACAACAAAGTCACCTGTGACCTGGGATGACGTAGGGCACGCCCCAAGTATAAAACCCCCTGTCATCCAGTAATCTGTTCCTTCTATCTTCTCACAATCGTATGCTAAATGGTAGCAGGTCAAAATTGTTGGTTGCTGGTCTGCTTGGAGTCTCGCAACCCCAGGGTTGGTGCTATGTTTTTTCATCCACCAGAGACTGTGACGAGCCTAATCCAGCTTCTTTCCCTCGAGTGGTCGGTGTAGCCGCGTCGCTTCGAATACGGTTAGTGACTCCACAAACAGGTGAGTGACAATTCCTGATATACGGCGGCTCTCCGGCTCGGAGGGGTAACCTCTTTATACAAATTGTACTAACTGGCATACCGCTAATTGGTGAATTAGCGCCGGCGTCCGCTAGCTAATGCTAGCTGGCGGTCCGTTAATTACTCAGCACCTGGGGGTGCTTCCGCCTCACATACAGGCTGTAGAGATTAGAACGCTCCACTGTAATATTAACTGGAGGTGTTTCCGCTTCTGAAGTTGGTACAATTGGGCGCTCGCCTCTACAGGCTGTAGAGGTTATATTGGCAACTAGGCGCCCGTACGGTGAGCTAGCCCTCTGCTCTCGGAGAGGCTAGCAGCACATGCATAACTTTAGTTAAGGCTAAGACGTGTACATTAATACTGGTTGCTGTAGGTCTACAGCAGTGGTTCCCAAAGTGGGTGCCGTAATGACTGGCCAGGGGTGCCGCAAGATCTGTTAATTTCCATATTTTATTGTATTTATCTATTTAATAACGTTTCATCACATAAAAATAGGCTACATTTGAACTACATTTTATATTACATTTGAAACATGTCATTGTAAAAACAGAAGAAATAAGCAATAAACATCGAAATCGTTCATATTAAAAAAAAAAACTGTTAAAATGCGCATTCAAAGGGATAGCGGCGCATCTTAAAACGCTGGATGAAAGGTTTGAGTGTTATTTCCCCGCTTCGAAGAATGAAGACTATGACTGGATCCGCGATCCTTTCAACTCCCGATCATCAGAATCAGCAAAGAAGTTGACAATCAAAGCCCAGGAAGAACTTGCAGAACTGAAAATGGATCGCACTTTGAAATTGAAGTTTGGAGAAATGTCGTCGGACAAGTTTTGGCTGCTTGTGGGACATGAATATCCATCTCTGGCAAACTGCGCGATCAGTGTGCTATTGCCGTTCCCAACATCATACTTGTGTGAGCTGGCTTTCTCATCCCTGACATACGTGAAAAGCAAGAGAAGGCATCGCCTGTCAGTGGAGTCAGATCTACGCGTTGCGCTCTCTTCAATCTCTCCCTGCATCAAGAGACTGTGCTCTCAACAGCAGGCTCACACGTCCCAATAAAATGCCTGATAGCTCCATACGCGGAGTTTTTTTCTTTCTTATTAACCTAAAAAGTAGGCTTATTTTATGTTTTGAACAAAGCAAAATAAATGCACTTTTTTCTATTTTTATAATTTTTTTTTACCAATTAACATAATTATTTATTATTATTTTAAGTTAAACATTGATCTGTAAATCTGCATAAATCACACACAACAACAAATATAGCCTTAGTTCAAACAAGTCAATCAAAATGGTTGACATCTATTTTTTCTTATCATTAGCTGAGTGGTTGAGAATAATGTTTCATTTTATTTAGTTATTTTATTTCACTTCATATTGATGCCAGTTCATTAACATACATTCTTATAACATATTCATGGTGTCATTTTTAGCTTAAAGGGGGTGGGGGGGTGGGGGGTGCCGTGAAAAGAAATTGACTATGAAGGGGTGCCTTGGTTTGAAAAAGTTTGGGAACCACTGGTCTACAGTACAGCTTAATCTTTGTTTTTTTGCAGTAGCTTGTGTCCTCGCAGTGTCCTCCTCAGCGGAGGACGGCCACGATCAGTGTATTGCGTGTCTAGGCGTGGAACACCTAAGAGAGGGGTTGTCTGATAACCCATGCATGAACTGCAGTTTCATGCCACGAGCATTAAAGCTTGCCAGACTGGCTGAGGTGGACGGCACTGGTTTGGGGAGCAGTCAATTGCCCCATCCGGTGTAGCATCAGCACCGAGGAACCCAAAATGCCACAGGGCGGAGTCTGGGGGCCCCCCTAAGAAGGCTAAGAGAGTTAACTCTCTGGCCCTCTCCCCACTGGCCCTAAGGGCTGGGGGGGGGTAGGACCTGAGACTCCCGGGCCAGCGGTCGGGGCTTCTCTTATCAGCACCTCAGCTACTCGGAGCAGCACACCTCAGACCCTTGGGTGGTCTAAACACTATCCAAGGGGTACAAGCTACAATTCCGACACCGGCCCCCAGCCTTCAGCAGGGTCAAAGAATCTGTGGTCAGAGACCCCGCAAAAGCCCTGGCCCTCAGCCAGGAGGTCAGCGCCCTGCTACAAAAGGACGCCATCGAAAAGGTAGGTCTACAGACACAGCTCAGGGTGCGCTCAGAGACACATCCACGCTCCTCTCCCATGTGAACCAACTGGGCCTTGTAGTAAACTACAGCAAGAGCAACATTACACCCAGTCAGAGGGTGGTCTACCTTGGGGTAACCGCTGACTCTCAGTTAATGAGAGCCACCCCTTCCCCAAAGCGGGTGGATGCCATATTACACCTATGTCGCTTTCGACAGGACCAGGTGTTAGAATACAGGCTCTTCCTCCGGCTGCATCCGCAGTGGTACCATTGGGCCTCCTCTCCTTGCGTCCCCTTCAGATGTGGTTGAATGGCCTCCACTTGGATCCCAAGTGGCACAGACACAGGAGGGTCAGAGTGGCCAAGAAGTGTCTCTTTGCCCTGAAACCATGGAGGAGGGCATATTTAACCAGAGGTGTTCCCTTGGGAGTCATACCCTCCTGTCAGGAAGTGGTAGAGACAGACTCATCCCTGTTAGGGTGGGGAGCTGTCTGGCAGCACAGGACTGCCAGAGGGCTATGGAACACGCAGCAGATGCTGGAGCACATAAACGTGCTGGAGCTCCACGCTGTATATGGGGCACTCAAAGCCTTTCTTCCAGCCCTGAGGAACCGTCATGTACTCATTTGAACGGACAACACCTCAAAGGTTTACCAGATAAACCATCAGGGGGGCACCAGATCCAGACAGTGTCTGCGGGTGTCACAACAGCTCCTCACTTGGGTCTTTCCCCACGCGGCAGCTCTGCTTTCCCGCCAGAGGCCACCCTCAGGGGAGTGGAAGCTCCACCCAGAGGTGATAGGCAGGATTTGGGGCAAATACGGCAGAGCAGAGGTGGACCTCTTTGCCTCGGAGGAAGAGACACACTGTCCCCTTTGGTTCTCCTTGACGGAGAAGACCAGCCCACTGGGATGGGACGCTCTGGCTCATGCTTGGCCACACTGCCTTCTCTATGCCTTCCCTCGATTCCCCTGATACTTGTGACGTTGGACAGAGTCCTAGTGGCCCCAAATTGGCGCTACTAAGGCTCCTCAACGGAGTGCCATGGCACCTCCCGAGGAGGCCAGACCTCCTGTCACAACTGGAAGGTCGCATATGGCACCAGGACCCGGGTCGCCTACAGCTGTGTGTCTGGCCTTTGAAGACCAAGACACGCTTCTAATGGCTTGTGACCAATCAGTCGTCCAGACTATTCTGAACTCAAGGGCACCTTCCACCAGGGTTCAGTATGCTTACCGGTGGAAGCTGTACTCTGAGTGGTGCAGGGCACATAATGAGGTGCCTGAGAGTTGCTCAGTGGCTGTGATACTGCGCTTCCTGCAGTCCCTGCTGGATGGCAATAGACGTGCCTCCACCTTAAAGGTCTATGTGGCCGCTATTTCAGTGGGGCATATATATAGGCAACCAGTCAGTGGGGTCTCACTATCTGGTTGTGCGTTTTCTGAAGGGAGCCCACAGGCTGGACCCTCCACGGGCCATCAAAATGCCCTCATGGGATCTGCACCTGGTACTAGACACCCTTGATCAGCCCCCATATGAGCCATTGGGGCAACCATTGGCTGTCTGGTAAGACAGCGTTCCTACTGGCCATCACTTCGGCAAAGCGGGTGGGCGAGCTCCATGCCTGGATGACCGCCAGAGTTCTCTGTCACTCGGAATCTTGGCAAGAAGATTCTGTTGGAACAGATTACTGGATGGCGGGGGGTTTTATACTGGGGGCGTGCCCTACATCATCCCAGGTCACAGGTGACTTTGTTGGTATAATTACTCGACCTGCACTTGCGCGAGATGGACAAGATCCAGTGCATAAGCACCGCCTCTGGCGGTCATCCAGAATTCATAGAACCGTGGTTACATTCGTAACCCTCGTTATGTCACCAAGTGAATCACCCTTGGGAAAAATTAACTTAAACACCCTCACAGTCTTTGCCTGTGCGTACATACGCTGGAACACAACAGGCATCCTCACCCGTCCACTGACTAAGATTATGGGGAGATGGCAGCACATCATAAGCAGCCCCTATAATAAATCGAATTCTACTTGTCTTCATACTCCACAAATCTCTCCACTTCAATCTTCTCTTTTCTACACTCTCCCAATTCACCCACTGCCCCTGTTTTGCTTCACTTTCCTCCTAGCCCACTGTAGATTACTATTCAGCTTATTCAGTAACCTACTGTTACATGGAGCTGTTGACGTCATAGTCGTCATATAGTCCATAAATGCTGTAATTGATGGGAGGCACAGACCTCCCTGCCGTCTTTCACCACCCACTACCCACTTTGAAGCCCTAATAATGACCTCCATTGCCATGGTAAAATGTATACCCTGCCATATTGCCTATCTCCAGATGCTGCTGTGGTAAAACAGAGTTGAATGTCTAGAAAGTAAGCTTCCACTAACCCACAAAAAGTATGCTGGTAAAACACTACCGGATAAGTCCTCATTAAAAATTAACTAATGTCAACTAATTCTTGACCTCATAGATTACATTGACTTTGTTGATGAGGGTAGCTTGATCTTATTTATACATTTTTAATAGGCCTTTGATACAGTGGAACACAATTTTATGTTTAAGGCACAAGGGATTGTTATGTCATATCCTGTGTTTTGTTAAATACTAAGACTTTGAAATATTTTAAATTTAGAGATTTCTTTAGAGGCGCATTAGAGACTTTATACTCTGCATGCAACAGCTCAGATAAACTAGCAGATGGCACCTGTTACGAGCCCGGCTCGAGGGAGGCAACATGAAGGAGTCACAAAACCAAAATTATGTGACCAAATCCAAGTTTATTGTGACAAAAACTGAGAAAAAGCAAACACTGTGGCTGCTGTGTGAGCATAAATGAAGGGTGCTGAAGGGCTTTTAAAGTCTTCCCCAGCAGGTGCCAACAATCAGGATTTAATTGAGGTGTTGTTCCAGGACATCTGAAACATAGCACAGGTTACATGAAGACTACAAGGGGCATAACACCCCCACCCTTAAGAAGGTTGCTCTAGGGCAGGGGCATAACAGCACCTCTTCAAGTTTCTATTTTGGAAGAGGTATCAGACAGGAGTGCCCGATCTCCCCATTTTTATTTTTGCTGGTAACTAAGATTTTAACCTTACATGTAAAGAAAGATGTTTAGGGGTATACAGATTTTTGGAAATTAATTGAAAATATGTCAGCTGGCTGATGACACAAAATATATTTTCATGTCCGAGGTATCCAAGGTCATTGATTGTATCAATAGATTTTCCTTGATATGTGGTCTATATGTGGATGAACATTATGAAATGTGAGCTATTCACTCTAAAGCATACAGACATGCATGACATTGAAGAGGTCACATACAAATATGCAACAATGAAAACCAAAGATCAGAGCTGAATTTTGATCCAATTATAAATAATACTAAGAAAACTTTAACTCTTAACATGACTCAGGGACATATCTTTGTAGGGTTGTGTACTACTATTCAAAACATTGTGGGTCTCATAATTTAAAAAGAAAAATATGAAATGCAATACCCAGGAACAGGAGGAATGTATAAATGTAATAGATTTTACATAGATTTACATCTCTAAATCACATTTTCAAGACCAATTGGATACTGAATTTTGTAATCTTCCCAACATACATTTTTGACAAAGTTGGTGGAAATTTACCTCTCAAACTTCCTCTTGAGGTCACTTTGATATCAATAAGCTTCCTGTTAAACGGTCCAATTTCCACAGGCAAGGTCTAATATATATATATCTATATATCTATATATCTCAATAACTTCTCTCCCCATAGCTTTTATATTTGGAATAACAGATGTGATTCATACAAACAAATCTGTTACAGAAGTGGTATGAATGACAAATTTTATTGAACAAGCAAACAATGTATTCCACCAGTAAGATTTGAATGTCGGAATATTTCCTAATTTTTTTTAACAGATGTTGTCAGTATTAATAATAAGATAAAAGAGTTATCATTCAAACTTGTTCATAAAATATATCAAGAGCAAAATGCACCCTGGAAAACGTTTAACTGGACATTGTTTACAAATGCACAGTCTGTAATACTGAAAAAGAAAATATTATTCATTTATTTTTTAGATTGTACCTGGTCACTTGGAAATGGAAAACTTAATGTATGTAGTCATCTGTCTGCTAGTGATATAATTATATACAAGATGAATTGGATACAAAAAATCTAATTAATGTAACTGACCTAATTGTAATGTTTGGAAAATACCATATTCACAAAATGAAATGAAAAGAAACCTAACTGACTTCAAGAATTATTGTCATGATTTAAAAAAAAAAAAAAAAATGTTAACAAAAAACTAAAAAGATTAGATATTTTGTTTCTTTATAATCTGTGGAATTTGTGTCCTTTGTTTTAACTATATTTTTAATAGCATTTTATTTAGTACGTCGACGACATATTTTGACGTAATTTTCTTGAAAGTTTTTGAGAAAACGTAGCTACATCAGTTACTGTCTATTCACTGTATCCAATAAATCTTACGGTCTATGAACAGGCCCTTGGCGCTGATTTGGGAGGAGTATCGCCTAAAGTCCTGGGCTGTGCTGCATTCTGATACAAACACTGACTTTTTATCTTAACATTATTTACTGTATACAATTTTAACCATCCAATTCCCTTCAGTATTAGTCACATCATAGAGCGATGGCGCCTTACACAAGCCCCTTGTCATGTAATGGTTTTAACAGTTAAGCTCGCTACAATAAACAGTACAACTTCCAGTCTTTCAAAATAAATGAATGAAACTCATACATGTGAGCAATACAAAGTACCAGACTGCGAATTAAGGATACATTTAAGCAAAACCATGTAGTTAGTAAATTAAGATAAATGTATATAGTGATACAAAAAAAATAAAATATATATATATTTTATATACACTGAGCATTTGGCACCTTGTCCCGTTTGTTATCTCGGCTGATAACATTTTTACAGGCTAAGTTTAAAAAAGGGCTCGAACGCTATTATTTTGAAGGGTAAAACACCTTACTTCCGCTTTCTTTTTTGGTTAATTCAGAGTACCTTTACATATCTTCTGTAAAGAGGTTTTATAGAAGATCTGACAGCCACTCCTCCCCCCCGCGTTAACGGGTGTTGTCGGTCAGTCGCGCGTCGGCTCGTGCCTCATCCTTGGGACTGAACTGAGACCTGGCCCGCTGAACTGAGACCTGGCCCGTCGCGCGCATGCAGCAGAATGGCCCGGCCGGTTCCCACGGCCCTGACGGTTCTGACAGTTGTACCGGGGAGCGCCAGGCTCTGTCCCTCAGCTCGCTGCCCGCCGCCACGACACGGGTGAGGAGGTTCGTGCCCAGAGTGATGGTGGTATTCTCCGCCGCAGGTGAGACCGATAAACCGGGCGATGCCATGTCGAGCTCGGACTCTGCGGAGGACGATTTCCGAAAGCCTGTCGCCCCCGCAGCGAACCTGAACCTGGGCAGGGCTCTCCGCCCCTCGCTGAACACATCTCAGGAGGTAGGGCCGCCGCCGCTGTTGTTGTTGTTGGTTACCGGAACGCGTCGGTGGGGCTAACGTTAGTATGTATAAAATACTAAAGGTTTTAGTACCACAACACTGTTTCTAAGTCTTGTCTTTACCATATTATCTACCTTCCAAACGATATTATCAAAATTATTACATCTGTGTCTGCTGTCCGTGGCTAATTATACAGAGGTATTTGCCATGCAATTGTCCTCCAGTGGTCTTTAGGGTGATTGGTAGAGCCGGCCATGTGGGGGCTGGAGCCTGCCATGATTGGCAACCGTGGCACGTGGCTTTCGCGGTAATCGGGCCGCGGCATGGCATCCAAACATGGCTACTGCCATAATAGTCTTCAGAATAATCCTCTTATTTCTATGGCTAGACAGTGTTATGGTGTTTACAGTGGAGAAAAATCATGCTCAAACAACCAGAGGGAGTGGTGCTACCATTAACAGGGTATCTACGAAACGTTGAAATTGAAATGTCTGAAAGTCTTCAAATATGTCATTTTAAGGCTTAAAAATGATTGAAATGTTTTAAATCCAGTTATTAGAGGTCTTAGTGTTTTCACCATACAATGACAGGTTTCTTAACACGGCAAGTCTACTTTGATACAGAACAGAGTTAGTAGTACAATAGGCATTTGCTTTAGTAAACAGTTAGACTTCATGTCCCTTAATTCATTTCCTGTTGTCCTTTTTCTTACACTGCCCATAGTTTCACAACTTCATTAGCTAGATTCAAATCAGAAATATCCTGGTTTTGTCAGTTCTTTTCATTACTTTGGTTTTTAAGTTTTAAATCCAATTTAGCATTGAAATGTACTTTTAAAAAAATGTCTTTCTGAACCCTGAATATTTGTACAACCTCTTCCTCTTGTATTTGTATCTGATGAAACGCCACTTTGACTGAAAAGTCATACTCGTAATATGATTAATTACTAAACATTGGACAATTCTTTTCTACTCAGAGTGTTGCACTTCGTCTTTCCTCTTATGTTACAGTGTCTGTAAGATATAAGATCCAAGGTCTATTTACTTAAAGGAAAATTCTGTGTTTGACACCTTTCAATTATTTACTGTCAGATGGGAGATATTGAAGCCTATAAAAAAGTTCCCATATTTCCTCTTCGGAATTACCATTACGAGGTTGACCTGAATGGTTTTTCACAGTGATAAGCTTGTATTGTATTGTATTTATGGCATCTCTCATTAGACCTGGATGCAGCACCAGCTGTGGTTTGTCATGTAGGTGGAGAGAGATTTTTCCTATTCCTGGAATATTTCAAAATAACCACCTCAAATTGAGATCTTTAAACCCTTCATGAAAACAGTGTTGTCACAGTTCCTGGGAAAAAAAATGAAAAATTTTGGAGGTATATTCCAGACAGGGAAGGAAGGACATTTTTAGGTCATGGAAGCACTCCGACCAGGGTGGGAACCTTAGAAAAATCCTGTCATGCTGGACCTCTCTATCAAAACTTAAAAATTAATTGGAGGTAGATTTAGTAATGTTCTTCTTCAGTGATTAGTGGCATCACACCCTACAATTGGTTCATTCTTCTTCCATTTGTGCAAGGCAGTGCAAGGCTTGGTGCAATGCGGGATCCTACAGGGAGTCCACCATACTAATGCTAGACTGGCTAAAATAGATCCTAACTTGAAGGATGCTTGCAACAGGTATAAGGAGTCACCCACAAATCAGTCATGTCATCTACTTAGTTTGTCTGAATATTGGACTAAAATATTTCAGACTTTTCAAAGTGGTCTTCGTACAGATATTGACTCCAATCCTTTTACGGACTTGTTTGTAATCCCTGTTGTGTCTAATGTGCCTGCTGCTATGTGGAGGGCTTTGTCAGGGTTTTCAAAACAAGTCTGATTCCATTCCCTATAACTTTAGCTAATCATGATGGACTTGGCTGCACTCTTTGCCATAATTTACCCTCTTTGGTGTTCATACCAGTTGAACACTTGAGGAAATAGCTGAATATAAGATCCAGTCAATCTAGATTGCAGTTTGCCCTCGCTTCATTTTGTTATGCTAGGCTTTCCAAGAATGAGGAACTGCTGGTATCAGATGTCAACATCTGTCGACTTTACCCATAAACCCTTGGGTTTTGGGGTCACTTCATGTAGTTGGTTCTGATTACGTTTTCACTCCTAAAAACACACCAGTTTCATTCCCCTCTGTCTTGTGGCTGGGGATAGATGGGTGGATGGATTAAGAATTTCAAAGCATCACATGTTAAGTAGAATATATAAAAGTGAAACATGGGGGGAAATTATGGATTACAGCTATTAGGGTGTGCAAAATAAGATCAGGATTTATTGAGGCAAAGAAGAACCCCCCCCCACCCCCTTCAGTTTCAATATACGGGGGACAATGCGTGCAGAATATTTATATGAAAAATCTACCAAAATCTGAAATATGTTATATTTAAATGTACACTAAGTATATGTAAATATAACATTAGAAAAATATTACGTATGCAGTGAAATAGGTAGAACCATTCTAAAAATATATTAATATGCAGTATGTAACTGAGAGATATGGGACTCTAATGAAAGCAGATATGTGAATACAATCAAATTAATCAATTTCTCTCATGCCAGGATTATATTTATTCTATATCCACCTCTTAAAGAAAACCTAATTCACTGTCATATCCCACACTACAGGTTTCAGCTTCTCCAACAAATAACCTCTTTCACTTTCTTTCCATTAAGTTCCCAGAGGTCATTCCTCTCAACGTGGGGGGCACCTACTTCACCACGCGCTTGTCCACACTGCGGCGCTATGAGGACACCATGCTTTCTTCCATGTTCAGCGGCCGTCATTACATCCCGCGCGATGCTGAGGGACGCTTCTTCATTGACCGTGATGGAGCATACTTTGGGTGAGCAGCGCAGTGCATAAGCCTGAAGCTTAAAGCTTTTAAGCTATTTTAGACCAGGAGGGCGGAGGTCAGTGGTTCTCAATCATTGTCTATCAATGCCCAAGGAGTCTGCAAGTTATTATTACAACCAAACGCCACAGCAGCTGATGTCACTGAGTAATATACCTTCAACCAGACAAGAGGGACTAATCAGTGAAATCAGCTGCTATAGTGATTGAATGGAGCAAAGCACATGGTTGAAAACCACTGGTGTAGGGGATCCCAATTTTACTAAATGGATTAAAATCTGAGGTCCAGATTCACTCTGCTTGCATTGCGAGTGCACTTGGCACATGAATCTCCATTCCTTGAGCTAAGAGTGCAGAGTTTTCATTTTATTTACCAAGACATTTATGCAAATCAAATTGTGGCACAAACAAGCAGTCGAAGAGAGCACTGCACAAGCAAACACCCCCTTTATCACCAACTGCAAACATAAACTTCAGCATTAAGGCTAATCCAACAAACCTGTGAGTGAGTGAGTGAATGTTCTCTGATCTGAGATTCTAGGATGGAAAACCCTTTCCTTTGGTTCCTGACTTGCTGGTTACGATGCAGCGATAACAGCCATTCTGATTCTGAACAGCCATGCTGGTGTTAGTGAAGTGTTAGTAAATTGGGTGCAGTCTCAGTTTGCATGGACTCACCTACAAATAAATATTATGTGGGCAAAATAATGAGATTTACATATAATTTCTATATGCATGACCATGACAGACCATGGCACAAAGAGTCTTCATTTTTTGACCAGCGCTATTAGGCAGCTTTCTACTCACTGCACACGGTTAGTGAATAGCATTGTATTCTGATTGTCATTTTAGGGATATAATGTGCTTTTCCCTTCATAAGCCTTTAGTTATACTACCATACTAAAGGGTACAACATCACAGTAGTGTTACTCACAGTAGAATGATGGTAGAAACGTATATTCAAAATAAAGTAGATTAAAGTGTAGCGGTTGAAAACCCTTTTGTCTCTGTGTCTTGGCAGCCTTCTTGCAGGCTGAAACACCTGATGCCAATTAGGGCATAGCATGGCCTAATTGGCCCACCCCACCCTAGGCTGACAGGTCTCCAAACCACTAGGCGCAGTGATAAACTTAAATAATCAGTTGCTTTTCTTTTCTAGGCAAACGGCTCTAACATACCATTTTGTGTGAATATGCACTAGTGATGTTGTTTCCATCCAAAGGGACATCCTGAACTTCCTGCGAGAAGGTGAGCTTCCTCATAGGGACCGGGTGAGGGCGGTCCATAGAGAGGCACAGTACTATGCTATTGGACCACTGCTGGACAGCCTCGAGGACACTCAGCCACTCACAGGAGAGAAAGTTCGCCAAGCCTTCCTCGATCTGCTGCCCTATTACAAAGGTGACTGGCATTTTCCTTCCTCACTCACGGAAATGGACAGGGTTGCTTGACCCATTAACACAGTTATCATTGGTACTATTCCAGCCACATCCACACAGCACATGCATAGCTCATAATAGTACATCTGATACCTAAGGCTGATATTTTAATGTAAGTGGATTGTTAGTAAGTGACTACACAGCTGGGGCTAGGTGTCTGCTCCCCTTGGGCCAATTTTTAATTGCTCTTTAAAGGCGCTACTTATATCATTTTAATGTCAATATGTCAAATCATTACCACATTCATTTTGAGACATTAGTATAATTACCATAAACAAATAAGACCATCGCTGAGAAGATTGGCAGCTTCTACCAGTCTCAACACTGCATACAAGTTTCTGGCAATGGCAGATGGTGGAAGGAGTGAAAGGCCGATCACTTCCAACATATTTATCCTCTTCAGTCAAGCCTAAGACGCAATGGGGTTTAATGCCGGGATCACACTTCACGATATCAGGCCGATTATAGCCCAATTCGGCAGACGTAGGGCGTCGGGTCTAGTCGGGAACGACAGGATGCGACAATCGATCGTTTTATCTTGTGTAGTGTGACATAGTGGACGACAACCGACGCCGCATCTGGGACGCCTCACGACATCCCGACAAAAGACTAGCATGTTAGAATTTTTTTTTGCCGTCCACGACGTGTTCCGTCTCATCCGTGACGTTGACCAATAGGAGCACGGAGCACTATAAACAAACATGGCGAAGCAAAAGAGGAATGAAGTTGTTGGTGCCGCTAGGTGGAACTATGAAACAGAGGTAAGGTTTGTCGAGCTCTGGCAACAACACCCCTGTAGAGGCTAGCCAGCTAGCTACATTTAGGTTTCACTACAGGCTAAAACATCATTATTTTCACCTCAAGTTCTCTTTGAAGGATTGACAACCCATACTGTTCTTTTCATGCGACCCAAGAACGGGTGCACAGTCGTCTTTTTTTTAGGCTTTTCAGAACACAAGACAGCCAGTTTCATACATACCGCTTCGGACGCCATTGTTTGTTTACATTCTTGTTGCGTAGCACCTGCTTTCCGTTGTCATCACGCACGTAGGCAAGCGATTATTGGTCGGTGACCAACGTGTAGTCTGTCATGTCTCTCGGCCAAGTCACGGCACAAATTTATCACTCTATATCGCCTAATCTGACGTGTAGTCTGATCCCGGCATAAGGGAGAATTTTGAGAAACATTAGCACTAATAGAACAATTGGAGAAAGAGGCTACCAATCGTCTCCACCATGGTCTCATTTCTTTACGGTAATTATACCAATGTATCACAATTCATTTGACAATGATATATAGATGTTTTAAAATGCTATATATAGCACATTCAAGTCCAGCTTTGAAGTCACTCTTAAATGGTTGAACTTCAGCTGTAGTGAGACAAAACACATGCAAAACTTTTTCTCTCTTCTTGCTTTGCTGAACAGCTAAAAGACATCAGTAAGTCGTTATAAATATTTAAACATGCCATTAATAAGTAGTTGTTGTTGTTGCAGACAATCTGGAGCGTATTGTGGAGATTGCCAAGCTGAGGGCCATGCAGAGGAAGGCGCGTTTTGCCAAGCTGAAGATCTGCGTCTATAAGGAGGAGATGCCCATCACGCCATATGAGCGTCCTCTTTTTAATTCTTTGCGCTTCGAGCGCTCGGACAGTGAGGCGAAGCTCTTCGAGCATCACTGCGAGGTAGATGTTTCTTTCGGCCCATGGGAGGCGGTGGCGGACGTTTACGACCTGCTTCACTGCATCGTCAGCGACCTGGCAGACCGCGGTATCACCGCCGACCAGCAGTGCATCGGCGTCTGTGACAAGCACCTTATCAACCATTACTACTGCAAGAGGCCCATCTACGAGTTTAAGATCACATGGTGGTGAAGCTGGAGGGAAACTGCCTTCCTGTTCCTCCTACCACTGTAGCTGACAAAACCACAAAGCAGATGGATGGATGGCCCGTTTTTACTGGGGTCGACTGATTATGGGTTTTTGAAGGCCGATACCAATATTTTTGTATTGAAGTTGCCGATTTTGTTGATATTCAATATCTTTAAATTTGACCATTTTTATGTCCAAAACAAATACAAGGATTCAATGTTTCCCCCCGGTATTTGTTTTCTTGTCAGAGTGTAAAAGCCTCTGAAACAGCATTTAGACTATGGAAACTGAGGATAATGAAATTCGTTTAGGATTAGCAGCTCCTTAAGGCATGGTGACCCACCGCACCTACAGTTCTGGCCAAGATTATTGGCACCCTTGCATTTTATGCAGATAACGTACAAAATCTTCTGAAATAATTGGAAATTGAAACAACTTTCGGTCTTCACACATTCATCTATTCATTTTCCACAGCACATGATCAAACAATAAGAATGAAAAAACGGTTGGAGCCCACAGAAGACCCCACTGCTGAAAGAGAAACACTAGAAGGCCCGATTGATCTTTGCCAAGACCCACCTGGACAAACCTAAATTCTTCTGGGAAATGTTCTGTGGGCCGATGAAACCAAATTAGAGCTCTTTGGCAATGCAGATTTGACGAAATGAAACTTTTAAAGAAAAGAACCCTACCTACAGTCAAATACTGTGGAGGGTTAAATGTGACAATATTAAATAAATAATAATAATAAAAGGGGAAATATATGAATAATTAATTAATTAAAATGGGAAATATAATATATTTAATTGTTCATTTCCACATTTATTTAATTATTTCCACATTTATTTAATTATTTCCATATTTAATGATTTATTTAATGATTTATTTATTTCATGGTTGCTGGTCTGTGTGCATTGTGAAATGTAAATCTGTCAACATCGTCCATCAAAGCCTGTGGGCGGAATCTAACATCTGATTGGTTTGACCATACAGTAAGTCGAGCAATCGATAGCAGGCTACTCGATGTATGGGTGTCAGCCGTGTGCCTTCACATTCTCGTCCAGTTGGTGGCGGTAAAGTGCCAATGAGTTGGATTGCCAACCATTTCTCAACGACCAAAAAGAACACCAAGAACTTCCTCAGTTACTTGAGGAAATAGTTATGACCTTCAACTTAATGTTACAACTCATTTATCAGAATGTCGAAAAGCTGTCCAGAACTTTTGTGGGAGGCAGCCAATTTAACCCTCTAGACCCCAGTAGAATTCTAGAATGTTGCTGCAGTTCACTGAGAAAGTTAAATGAGCATTTTCTTACTCATTCCAAACAAACAGATCTATTTAAAAAACAAAAAGAAATTGGTAATTGAAAGTTGTTTTCCATTTTAAAGAACACATGGCAAAAGATGTATGTACAACTTTCTTCAGATGATAGAAAGAAACTTTATTACTTCATTGGCATAACAGTGAAAGTTATCACATACTGTAAAACCAGTTTACAAAATGTATGACTTCAAAAGTCAACTAATCATATCCTATAATCAATGCTATTTATTTTTACTTGTATATAAATATTATCTATCTAAAAGAAGAGAGTCTCTTCAGGTTGAGATCACTAGTAACGTTCAGTGTTGGGCAAGCTACTTGGAAAGTGTAGTGAGCTAAGCTACCAGTTACTCTACATTAAATGAAGCTTCACTACACTGAAGCTACCCCCCCAGAGAAATGTTTTTTTACATTGAACCAACTTCATTCCAAGTCAATGCTGATCAGTCAAACAGATAGGCAGGCAAAAAATGTTCAGTTCAATTGTTTATTAAATTACGTGTTTGAGGTCTTGGAAGTTGAGAGCAGCTTCTCCTTGGGGTTGCACAGTAAGCACCTGAATGCATCATTTTTCTCTGTTGTTTCACTTAAACTCATGTATTAGCTCGAGGTACGGCCACGGCGACTCCATCGGGATCAATTCCTCTATGTCCTCACCCTCTGCCATCTTTCCATCAAGTAAACTCAAGCTCGCGGGTCTGTATTCGCCTGCAGCAGACAAGTCTCAGGCATCAGCCCAAGGATTGGTAAGTGATGTCACCGTCATACGAAGTGCTTCTGTCGGCTACACATAAAGGACCGTGTATGGCGGTGGTGTCACTTACTGATCCAGTCGTCAAACTTATAAGGAGAAAACTTGCCATAAACTGGTCAGTCCTCCCGACGGACTCTTCGATGCACTCGCTCCCGGGAAACAGTGTCCCTCTCCGGCAGTCGTGACTAGGTAGGTTCCGCTATGTAATCAAGTTGATTTGTGGCTTGTTTTATCAACAACAACAAGCGATTTCAATCAAAAAAACCGAAACTCACAATGTCATCGTCACTTTTCATGATACATGCCGTTTCTGAATCTGTTTCACAGCATATCCTGACAGCTTCCATAAGGTTGTAAAACCGGGGACGCTTAGGCAGCGCAGCCATTTTTAAGACTACGGCGATAAGAAAATGAAACCCAGAAAAAAACTACAAAATTGTCAACGTATGACCAACATTTTACGATTAAATCGGTTTAATCGATGACAACTTGAAGTATATATAAAACACAGTTCAAAACTTGATTTTCTGTTTTTTATGCATTTTTAATGATCGGAAAATGACGGGCGCTCTTGGGCGCTATAGTGAAATATAGAACGGGCGCTCCAAGAGGCCCTGAGAAACACACCTCCGGCCACACAGTCCACTCCACAAGTCGTTGAGCAAGCATTAACATTCAACAGAAACCCTGTCCACTGAATCAGGGTTTGCAATATTAGACTCTATGTTCTCTGCTAATGCTAACATATTTCTAACTAAGTGAACTAAGACCTCTTGGGTAGGATCCGCCATTTTTTTTGTAATAAAAACAAAGCAACAAGGAAGGATGCAGGTAAAAGCAATCGACTTAACTTGACCAACCAATCAGACGCAAGGCCCTCCCACAGGCTTTGATGGACGAGTTGACAGATTTACATTTCACAATGCACACACAGACCAGCAACCATGAAATAAATAAATCATTAAATAAATCATTAAATGTGGAAATAATTAAATAAATGTGGAAATGAACAATTAAATATATTCCCCATTTTAATTAATTAATTGTTCATATGTTTTCCCTTTTATTTAATGATTTATTTAATGATTTATTTATTTAATATTGTCACATTTAACCCTCCATAAAATACAGTGGAGGTTCCATAATGCTTTGAGCCTGCTTTGCTGCCTCAAGTAATAGATTTCTTGAATGTATTAAGGATATCATGAAATCAGAAGATTACCATTACTATTTTGCAGCAAAATGTGCTACCCCGTGTCAGAAAACTGGGTGTTAATTGAAGGTGAGACCTGAAATTTGCAGTTGTTCAAAGGAATCCTTCAAACATTGAAGAACTGGAGTGGGTTGCAATTGAAGAGTGGGAGAAACTGCCAGGAGAAAGATGGAGGAAGCTTATTGATGGTTACAAGAAACATGGAAGCAGTCATCATTGCCAATGGCTGTGCTAAGTATTAGAAAAGGGTGCCAATAATCAAGGCCATAGCCACTTTTCAATTCTGAAGCCATAAAATATTAATTTTATATTTGGTTTCTTATTGTTAATCATGTTCAGTTGTAAATCGATAGGTGAATGTGTGAAGACCGAAAGTTGTTTAAATTTCATTGTTTAATTATACATTATCTGCATAAAATGCAAGGGTGCCAATAATCTTGGCCAGAACAGTATTTAGTAGTAGGGAAACTCTGGGATACACTACTGCCCTACAAAGGCATAGCAGTAACTGTTGTTTTTTTTTAATGTGTTTTAAAGGTCAAAGGGCAGGACTAGGGTCTATATTTACTTTGTCCAGCCAGGGGATTTACTTTGAAGTGATTTATCTCAATTTTACTAGTCACGCTACTTAATGTGCTTTGGCTTTTTAGGACAGTATAGGCCTTTTAAATGAAGAATTAATTTATAAACATTATTGAACAATTAAATGAATAAATACAATGTGCAAAGGAAATAAAATGGCATTTCAGGTTTTACAGACTGTTTTTATGTAGCTGTAGTCAGGGAGGAATCTCCATATCAGAAGTGGACGACATGAAGTGGATGGTATGGCTGATACCTGATATTTAGGAGGAGGACAAGGCTGTGTAAATTGTGCTGTAAAAGTGACTAGTTAGTGACACAAGGGAATGTATTTTGAGGCAATCTATTTTGCAAATAAACCTTTTGAACTTTAGGAAAACGTGGACAATAGATGTTCTTTAATTAAAAAAAAAATAAAAACATGAAAAAATCCTAAGATATTCACAGTAAATCAGATCAGCAAGCAAAGCACCATATGTTGCAATGACATCTTCCAGTTCTCGGTAATTACCCCTTTTGGAGGAATCCTCTTTCTTGTCGTGACCCCTAAAAGCTAACTTCTGCATCCCCAGAAAAGCTGTGGTGTCAATTTTAAGAGCATCCTTATTCTCTCTCTCTCTCTCTCTCTCTCTCTCTCTCTCTCTTTCACTGATCAATACTCCTAACACTCTACAACTGCACTTCTGGATTTGGGCATATTTAGTCAAACCCCTTTGTATGATAATTTGTATGTGTAGTTGATACAAAGAAAGCCAAAAAAATGTTTTAATGTAATTAGAGACGAGGGGAGCCTGTCTTACCATTACACTGGGGGCACTATTGAGACTTCAATGTTGCAATAGTTCTGTCATTTCTTATACATTGTAATACTCAAATAATGACAGTTTTGACACAAATAGTTTTCATTTTTTTGGTAATTTTTTTAATCCAACATGCAGAGGTGAAGCTACATGTAGACAGTTTGAATTCCTAGCTAAAAAAGTTAGGCTTAGCATTTAAGATTTTAACTTAATGTTCTCATCAGTGACCACTGGCTTTTGGTCTTATTGTGTGTTAAGCTCTGGGGGTTTCAAGCATAAGCTAATATTCACGCCAAGTTGTGATTATTGTCATGATTTCTGTCTGATTTGTTTTTGATTTTCTTTTTGCTCCAATCTTACTAATCCTGTTGTGTTCAAAATGCTTTTTCCATCATCATAGCATTTCTTTGGTAGCTTTGTCTTTGTTTTGATTAGGCTTGGGCAATATAAACATTTCCATTAACAATATATAAAAATATATATTTATAAAAATATAAAAAGTGGCAGTAACAGTATGATATTATCGTTGCTATATTGGTTGAAAAGAACCTCATAGACTATTGCAATTACTACATATGGCTCTTACACAACAGGCCTCTATTACTCTATTACTGAGTTGCTTCATTTATGACAAAGTTTTCATCTCAACCCAATTAGTAGCTACATTGTGCATGTTGTCAAATAAAGTTTTTGTTTTTTTTTAGTTCTTGGTTCTTGATTTTTGCTAGTATGAAATGTAAAAATGCAACTTCCTTGTGCAGTCAAAGCCACATTTGGCAAGTAGCCAAATTGGCCCCGCCCCCCCATTTGTTTTTGCAGTTTCACTCTGACACATTCATGCTCTACCTCTCTCTCTCTCTCCCTTGATAAAATACTTAGGTTACAAAATTCCCCTTTGGCAGTCAAGTCTATTGAAAACTCCTCCAACAGTATTCAGCCTGAACATTCATACCATCAAACCTCAACCGCGTTCCCTCTCCTTATGAGGTATATGCTTGCCCCAGATGACTCTGGTCCTGGCTCATATAGCTGAATCCTTGTAAACTAAACCTATTCGTTTTGGCAAATACCTAGTTACTAGTAGATAGTACGATAGGAGTTTAGTGTGAAATTTCTTAGGTTTGGGAATGCTACCTAAGCCCTGGCTCGTAGGGAAGCTTATTAATAACAGTGGATGAACAAGTTGCCCAATTTTATCCAGGTTCGCTGACTCTTTTCTCATTTGAATAGGTGCAGTTACCTTTTTTTTTTGCCATCTTGCAGCCATTATATAGAAAATATGCACACAATTTTACACGTGTTTGGCTTCTGTAGTTTTCTTTATACATCTGGGTCAACAGCTGCACTGTTGACTCGTGTTTATTGTGGCCTCCCAATCTAATATATCGCTTAAGCCTTGTTATGATAGAAAGCCTTCACAACTGAACTGGATGCTGGATTTGTCATGTTCATGTTGAACTGTTTCATTAAAAAAAAAAATTTGTTGAATAAATACATTTAAAAAAATTAATTTGTAAGGCACAATTTGAAATTGAACGTGATTATTGAATTTTATTTAACCTAGAATTTCAAATTCAGTTTTCCCAATTCAAATTCAGTTTTCATAAGAAAGATTCAGCTTCCTGAGACCACAAGCCATGTGTCACGGTGCCTTGCTCATCTCTTCAGCCTTGTCGGAGCCCTGTTCTCCCCACTTGGTGAAAGAGTTGCAAATTGTGTCCTAGCTGCTAATACTGGGCTGTATAGAAGGCTCAATACTTACTATGTTGCAGACAGCTAGCATTGTTTAATAGCAGTTTATTGCATAGATGTGTTTATGTTTCCATGTATAATTACTACAGTGAGGGCCAAGGGCATTGCAAGGATTTCAGTACATCTGGGGCTCAGAGGCAGTTAGAGTTCAATGCAGTTAGTGTTATGCATCTGGCCCCTGGATGTACAAAGGGTAATTATAAAATGTGAACAAACACAGACACGTGCAGAGATAATGTAGTGCTTAACACCCGCATCTTTGGAGCAACACCCCCTTTCTGGCCTAGGATCAATTCTTCCTGAGCTTCCCCTATGGGATCAAAAAAACTTTCAGGGCTAATCTTAAAACATTTGGAGCTTGAGCCCCAAAAGCAAGCCCCTGGTGTTGCCACCACTGAGGGCCACAACACTCTTTTTATTTTGGAAGAAATCATGTAAATTATCACTTTGTTCAAACATTTAGCAATCTATCTGGCCATTAGACATTATCTAGCGAGCAGCTAGCACCTCACAAGGCCACATGTGCAAACAGTTGATTTTAGCTTGATTTATCAAGCTCTGATATGACGTAGATATGACATTAACACACATAAAACAAGTTTGTTATGGGACACTGTTAGGAGCCTTGGAGGAGGCAGCTGCCTTCCAGTCAACAACTCAGGTAACAATAGCCTGGGTGTGTGCCTCAGGAATATGACTTATTGCATTGGGAAAACAGTATTTGAAATATAGTTAAAAAGTTAAATTAAATAATTCATTTATTAATTTCAGCAGTTCAATCTGAGCAAAACAAATTCTAATTTATGCAAGTCCAATACAGTCTCTGCTGGCACTAATCTGTCTCTACAGCAGTGTTTCCAGCAGGTGAGAGATTTTCCAGGGGTCTGTATATGAGCTATAAATAATTATTTTTGTTATTGATGCTCGCATTTTTGCGAGCAGCAATAGCAATGCTAGCAATGTTTATCTTACTGGGCTGATGACAATTGTACCCTCAGATTGATTGAATGAGTTCTTTATATAAGCACTGACTGTATTTAATAGCTAAATATAAGTTGTAAACGTACTTGAAATTGGGCCAGTGAGGCTCAGAAAAAAGGTAGGAACACAATACTCTATGGCTTTATTCAAACAGATTTCTGAAGTTGTAAAATTGACTCTGTATACATACACTACACCATTCAAGTAATAACTGGCAACATTTTTATCTAAATAAATGCCAGTCTAAATAAAAGCTGTTCTAAACAACTGGTGCCAGGTAGGCCTTTCCTGGGAGAAATCCTCTGCCACACAGGGAGTGATGCGTTTTACATTTCCAGTTTGTTTGGAATAAATAGAAGAACTGGGTAGTTAGCATGAGCAGCGATAGCCACCATGGCTGAACAGACAAAGAAAAGAGTGCCACCTACAGAAACTCAAACTTCAACAGAAAATCCAAGGAAAAGGCGGCACAGTACTGGACACAGTGTTTGATTGATCTCAGAGAAGTGCAGTGCAGAAACTCCACAGAAAGATGGAGACTAAATAAAAAAAGTCTTGAGGATTACCACTTACATTTCTCAGCATGTCCTTACAATGCAAAACTCACATTCCTTCCTTGGTTTTCCCCCACAAATCTTTTATTTTTACGTAGTGTGCAAATTTAACCACATTGTGGAGGGATTTTCATTAAATTTGGTTAAGTTTTTGTTTCCCTTGGGACTCATTTGTTGAGGGACCGCCAGCCATCTTAAATGGAATTGCAATTGTTTGTCAATGAGTCAAAGCTACAGGTAGTGATGGCGAGATGAAGCTTCTCGAAGCATTGAAGCATTCCAGCCAAATGGGTTGAAAATGGGTTCATTTCTCGAGGCTTCAAATGCACACTAGGGCCACCTACTGGTCAACAAAAATCATCGTTTCAAATAATGCCGTAGAAATGTCTCCACGTGCAATGGTTTCCTATTCTGTTTGGTGGTGGAGTGTGTAGCTATACCACTCATAGTGCCTTTCAGCAAACATGAGATTCATGGGTTCGAATCTGGCATGTCAACAAAATGTTACTTATTTATGATACAGCATATCATTATATGGCTTATTATTATAATGCTATGATTAGTAAAGGGGCAAATGTACCAGTTGTATAGTCCATTGGTGTAATTATCAGTATGATAAGATTTAAATATAGCTACAGAAGGACAAGGCATATAGTGGCTACAGAAGCCTTCAACTGATGAGTGACAGTGCTTCTTTTAACTGGGTGGTGTATGGGGTTTTGAATATGCTTATGTAACTGGTTTGAGGACAGGGAAAGTGCTTGTGTAACTGGTTTGAGGACAGGGAAAGTGCTTGTGTAACTGGGCATAGGTGATGGAGGATGACAATGATTGATTTTTATTCAGAGGCATGAAAATTATAGATTTTTATTTAGAAATAGCAGTTGTTCCACAGTGTGAGGGCTCAGACGGTTTCTTTTTTTGGTTACAATGTCCCCTGCTTTGGAGAACACGCGTTCACATGGAACAGATGACGCAGGGGTGCACAAAAATCCCAGTGCCAGTACAGGTGGGGGTAGATGGTAAAATACATTGTTAAAAAGGAAAGTAAGGACCCTCCCAAGCAATTCAATGTAGATATAATATACATGATATCTGTATCTAGTTATGGCATGACACCTATGCATAGACATACCTTATTGGGAGAAATTAAATCAAAGTATGCCCATACTGGGGAAAATCTACGCTTTCTCTGTGGCTCCATCTCAAACCGATCTCACCGCTATCTCACCGCTATCTCAACACTGTCTCAAAAGTCTCCTGGCCTACTACAACCCACGAATTATGGGGGGAATTTCTTTCCTTATATCCGTGATTCAAAACTGCCCACCAAACCCGAATCCATTCCTGAAGCACGTACGTGAATGAGGCTTCAAACGTCATCCTGACGTAATGACGTAAAAATGATACACGCCCCGATACATAGGTTCACGAGAAACTGCCCTACGTTCTCGATACGCGCTTCGAAGCCCCGGTATCAAGCGTAACATCACTAGCTACAGGGCCACACGGGCAGCCGGTAAGGGAAATGACAAGTGTTTATGGTGTGTTCATGTTGATAGGTTTTCAAATATTGTGTATGTTATGTGATTTCAT